>OW679194.1:231295776-231580060 GCA_940337035.1 Agriotes lineatus | reverse complement strand
TAGGAAGGAACAATTCAATTTCTTATTTTTTTAATGTTCGAGAAAGATGTGATTGCATTAAAAAAATTGAAAATGTTCATTTATATATCATTAATATCAGTATTTAATAACTTAATTGCAAACATTGCTACCAAATTTAACTCAAAGAAAATAAATCAGGGCATTTTCAAAAACTGGACCTATGACTATGACTATATTTTGATAAAGTTTATTTTGTTTGGCAATATAATGTTATATTTATTATTATTCACAAGTAATTACTAATATATAATGCACTTTCTGTGTTATATTGTTGTAAAATAAAGACTAGTAAACATTTTTAATATTATACACCACGGTTGTATACAATTTATATTCCTTGGCGCTTCGAAACTATGGAGACAGATCAAGGCGCTTGGACTATAATAATCGACTTCTTAACAGTGGTGTACACAATGTTTTCATCGAAAGGAAAAAGACTCCAAACGCTTTTAACTTATGGTTAAAGAAAAACAATTTTTGTACCCACATTTGTTTTTAGAATGTCACCATGCATGATTTTCCACATATTTCATTCTCTATATATATTTTCTTTACGTACAGTCGCTGTACAGCATTTGTGCTTTGAATATGAATTACTTACACAAAGGTAAAAAAGTGTTGTATATACAAATATTTTGAAAGTATACATCTAGGTCTACCTAGTTAATGGTACAGTATGAGCCTTTGTTAAGTAATAACACAACCACCAATAAACTTACTACTGTCGCTGTATAACGCATTTTTGAACACGACTGTACGAAATACAATTTTTATGGGAATATTGCTAACACATTTTGATTAAGGAAAAAACGACTTTCGGGATTGGACCGTGTCATAATTGAGGTCGAAGAGCTCAACGTTTCGCCCACTTTCGTAAGGGACTTTATCAGAAGGAAAAAGCAAAAAGAGTATGGTAACTCAACGTGTTAACCACGCCAGAGGCAAAACTATTTTGCAAGGGAAGGGATAGAAGAGCACGGTAAGAAAATTGCTAACCCAGGTGGCCAATACCAGTCATTACTTATTCATAGTAGTAGTGCAGTCGTAACAGGTCATATTAATTTCTGCAGTAAGCGGGTTCAATGAAGTGCTAGTGCTACTCGTATCTAACATAGCGCAGACAGGACTTTTAAAACCATAATACCACCAGAATACACATTTATTTACAATTTTCTTTATTTCTGTGCCAGTAATATATCGTGCACATTTTGTACTACTTCTTTCGTTTCAGGCAGGAGTCGTATATCATCCGCTTTCTCTAGATATTCTACTGTGTTATAGAGTATGATAAAAAATTATTTTCATTTAGTATGACCATGGAATATTTCCTAATTTATGAATGCAACTACGTTTGTGCTTAATGTAAAAATTTGACATTTGCTTTGTAAGTGAAAAATAGTTGCATTCATAAATTAGGAAGTATTCAATGGCCATACTAGATGAAAATATTTTTTGATCATACTATAGATATTCGCGATACATCTTATGTGCAACATTATGTGCATCTTAATGAAACGAGTTTGATTGCCAGAACGAGGCGGTGAGCCGACTTCTGCGGCAATCAAACGAGATTCGTTAAGTGCCATAAGCAAACCTGTATTTGCAATATTATTTTATCTTCATGAATAAATTCTGGTTCAATTATTCTTTCTTCTTGTAAAAACAAGTGCGGTAAAAAAGCTCTTAACAATACTCAAATTAATTTGGCAAATAGTCTATAACAACACCGATGAAGATGAAATAATTAATAAAACTGAATCCAAATTTCAGATTAAATTATTCACTTGGTAAAAATGTCGGTGATTTGAATTTGAAATTCATTCCACTTCATTTTCAAGGACATTAGTAAACAAGTATTCGCATCAAATTGTTTACTTTATTCTCAATATAGCAACTGTTAACTAATAGGATTTAAAATGCTACTAGTGACAAAATAGTAAACAGTGCCATCAATGAAAAAGTGAACATTCAATACTTTTTTTAATTTCGCTCAAAATTTCGACCGTTTTGTGCAACGCACGCCTTTAATCTCTTTCGTAGTTCTTGGTTTCTGCTCTGCTTATCTCATTGAGTAATAGTTAGGCACATGCCAGTCTAATGTTATGTTTAAATCTTCTACATTTTGAGACAGATTTGTATATACAACTCTCTTAAAGTGGACTCATAAAAAATCAACGGTGTGAGATCAGGAAATTTCGTAGGCAATTTCACATGCCCAGTGTTTTCAATAAAACGCTCGTTAAATGTTTTATTAAAATATTCTCAAACAATAATATCATTATGAGCTGGCGTTCCGTGCAACTAAAATTAAAAATCTGGTGTGATACACTCACACAACTTCCTTTTACAGTGATCTTATAATTAGTCAAAAATTTAATTTTTAATTTTTAAGCATTTGTCAAAAATTTTCAAAAATTACGAATTCTACAAAAACGGTACAAAATAGAGCGTTAGTTGAAGAGACAAATTTTCTCTAAAATCTTAAGCAGAATTCAAAAATGTAATAATATACTGGGTGTTCCATTTAAAATAGGAGTTAATAAAAAAAAATAGAAAAAAAACAAAAGAAACCCACTTCAGAAGTTTTCAACTGGAAAATCACCTATCTCACGTCAATGCACATTAAAAATGTAATAAAAATGTAAAGTTTGAAAAAAATCGTTAGAGCCGTTTTTGAAAAAATCGAAAAAAACTGAAAAATCACAAGAGTAAACACCTACTTCCGGTTATGCGATTTTCTTCAAAAGCTTGCTGTCTCATCTACATAGTACACAAAACTTATATATGAAGTTTTAACGCCATACCTCTTTTCGTTTTTGAGATATTCTGTTCACAGACAGACACACAGACAGACAGACACACAGACAGACACACAGACCAATGAAAAAAAATATGTTTTTTGGGATCAGGGGACTCTAAAACGTGAAGATCTGTTGAAAACTCAATTTCGAATTTTTGGGGTGAATCCAATACTTCCTTTATCGTAAAAGGAAGTAAAAATATTGTCACAAAGCCAGCGGAAAATCCACTAAACCCTACCAGACGTTAATACCCCAAACAGTTTGATGATTCATCTCTCTCCTCCAATGTGGATTGTCATCCAATCAAAAAAGATTATTTTGCTTATTGATAACGATCACTCTATCTCTTTTGATCAATAAAATTCGGTACAAAATGGATCTTCGAGCTCTTCAACTAGCCACGAAATAAAAATTATTTTTATCTAATGTGGCTATGGAAAAGTTTCGAATTTACGAATGCAACTATAACTCACTTAAAAATCAAATGTTTGACATTGAAGTATAAACGTAGTTGCATTCACTCCATTTGTGATTCTGAGCAGTCCTTATATGTGCATTCTTTTAACGGTGTAAGGTTCAGTTGGTAACAAAAAAGTACCAACGTTGACACAAAATGTTACATGTTATCATTCTTCATTTATCAAGTAAATACAAGTTGTTAAAAATTATATTACTGGTCCCTCTAGTTCAACAAGATGTCACGAATGTGTTTACAATAACCAAAATACTTTCTAAAAGTTACAATATGTTAATGTAATTTTGATATTACTAACGCTGTGTAACTAAATATTTGATGCACTGATAAAAATATTCACATTCAAGGACTGCTCAAAATCACAAATGGAGTGACTTGGTATAGTTGCATTCATAAATTAGAAACTACTCAATAACCATGCTCTTTGAAAATAACTTTTGATCAGACTTTAAAATCCTCTGCACTAATCCAACCGATACGATGGGACGTGGATTTGGTCTGAAATAGGCTAAAATCTGCAATTCTCTTTCTTCATTTAGCGCGTTACTTATCCGAAGCTATCCGCAGTAATCAAGAAAAGCATCCACGGTTTCTTAATGATCTTTTAATTTGTATAAAATTAGTAGGTTGTGAAGACAATTTGCTGTATTTTCGCCATTTTCCGCCTTTTCGCCGATTTTTAGCTTTGATTTTAATTCTTTTCTCAGTTCGGCCACGCCTAAATTAAAAGTTTGGCGAGGGCTCAAATTTTAGTCCATCCGATACTTATGTATGTTCGCTTGTTCAAAAAACTAGCGTTTTGCAGTTTGTTTCAAGACCTTCGATTCAATTCTCCGTACACTGGTTTTATAAATTAAGTTTTGTTCTCGCATGCCGTCTGGGTGACGTCATCCTGCTCTTATCGCGTTCTTAATAAGTTCCTAGTTCCAGCGAGGCGATTGAATGACTTACATGTGGTTCCCCTGTGTAAGCGAAATTATGTTTCTTCATGCTGGAATTTTTCGCGCGCTCTATGAGAGGAACAAGGACGCGCTTAAGTCACGCGTGCACCTACTCACTCCGTTTCCGCATCTCAGCCCAAAGGATCACTCAGCGACCGACTCTTGGATCGTTCAGGGATGTTGGGCGTTGGTGTCCGCGGCGCCGGCTTCGATTAGTCGTGCGCCGCGTAATGTCGCAATTTGTGGAACTACCTTGTTGCTGTCGTCGAGTTCTGTGCAGAGTGGTGAGTAGTGAACGTTTAGTCAAGTTTTCCGTCTCGAGAAGCTAGCATCTTCTGTCAGGCTGTTCCAGCGGATCTTATTTGGAATTCTTAACGGCGTGCTAAACTTGCCAGTGTAACGAAGACCCGATATCGTACCGTCATCTGCTTGTTTTCCCGGGTTTTCAAGTTTTCCTCGTCTTGGGGATACGATTCCGCTCACACTCGCTCGAATACCGTCCCTTCCGTGATTTTTTCCAGTAGTTTCTGTTGGTATTTCGTGGCAATGGTTTGGGATGCGACCTGCAGCTTGATGAGAACAACGTAACCAGAACGTCTAACTTCCTATCAGGTATTTGTTAGTTCATAGCACGTATAATGCCGATAGCTTTACAGTGCCATTGGTTGATTTAAATCGTGTGATGTTGAATAATACCGTCAAGTTTTATTGTCTACATATTGTTTTGCGTTTTAAGTTCAAGTAAAAGTTGTTGTGTCATCATTTTGTTCATGTAACGTAGTCCCTTTGTGCCAAACTTAAAGTTATAAGAGAGTTTTTGCACAACGTTCCCATAAAATGACGTCCCGTTAAAGCTTATGTTACAGCCAATCCAACTGAAATTTTTCGGTTTTAACGTCACATTATTTTAACGTGACTTTGCGCAAAAACTCTCTATTACTGTTTTGGATGTAGTCATGTTAACTGTTGTCATTTTCGTTACTTGTGTTTAGTTTAAACTTTGCTTCTTTAACCGGACAAACCTTTTCAACCCTAATAAGTAATTATTGTAACGTTCATTGTCATCTTTTCATGTTTTACTACATCAATAGAGTTCATTGGGAATCATTTACGTTTTGCATTGGTGTTTGCATGCATACTTGTGTTTTGTTTCGGTGTACAGGAATTCAGACAATTGTAAGCAAGTGCAACTAAAAAGGTAGGTTCAAATCAGCTGTTGCAGTCGCTGCCCCAAGCTGTGACAAGCTAGAAGTAGAAAGGTGAATCGCTTACTTCCACTTTCAAAGTGCGTTTACCTGTGTTGCTGATTTTATTTTCCGATTTGGTCCGAAAGTAGTGGCGCTTCCATATTTTACCATGTTTTAGCTCGTTTACCGGAGCGCATCCCTAATTCTAATGTCGTCAAAAACCCGCCCTCTTGCTGAGCGCGCTAAAGCCGGAGCAACCTTTTGTTACTGTCCATCGCAACGGAGTTAGGGCCGCGAATTCTAGGTAAATTTCCTGATTGTGTCGTAAAGTTATCTCCTATATTAGACGTCGGTCTGAAGGTCAAAGCATAATTTTTAAGTGCTTTTGGCGACGTACGCTTTGTACGCATGTTCTAGGAGAATGCGTTTCCTGGGACGGTTTTCCGTTGCCTTTCGCAGAGCTTGTGATCACATAATCGTGTAGATATATTTTGTAAGATCCTTTCCACCGACAAGATCCAAATCCAGGAGGTTGCGCTCTTGTTCACTGCGTTACCGACCTTTTAATAGCTGAATTTTTTGAGACTCGAGTGTCTTTAAAAGGGTGAAAGAATAGTTACTCACGTCAATAATCTTTTTGAAGTAAGCGATGGTCAAAAGCAACTTCACGACATAAAAATCGGCTAATAATAGCATGTTTTTAGGTTAGTAGTAAAAAAAAGAACATTTGGAGAATGTTTTAGAAAATTCATAATATGACTGAAAATAAACACTAAGCACTTTAATTTAAATTGTTACTGAAAATTAACTCAGGTTTGAAAATACAAATAGTGAAAGCAATAACAAATAGACTTGATAACTATAAAGAAACTAATTAAACAAAACCGACACTTTTTGAGTTCCCGGTTACAAGTGTGTATGAATTATTAATTTATACCACCCTCGCGCATTTTTACTAATTAGGGTCTCAGGTCGCCCCATGGCTGAGAATGGTGTTCTGCATATAGTCCAAGAGCCAGCAACGAGTTTTTATAGTATTTTTAACAAGCGTGTAACTGTTATGGAAGCTCCCATTGAATATACTGCGAAAGGAATCCAAAGTTTGGCAAGCTTGCGGTGGTAGTTGTAGCTCCCATGCGTCCTTGAAGGGTGGAAAAAAATAATGTGTCAAAACTAATAAAATTAGCACCAATTCATGTTCTCCTGTAATTATATTACAAATTATACTACCTAGCAAGGTAAGGATCTATTATACAGAACGATCAAAAATAAAATTGATTGCGGGAGCCCATAAAAGATACGAAAATTTCAACTAAAATTAACTGAATTATTAGTTCATGTGACTTTAACACAGTCTAATAAGCTGCACCAATATGCAAAAATATGTAATTTAAACCTAATTTATACATGAAATTAAGGTAACATTAAAATGACAATGTGATAAGTTAAACAAGATGCTGAAAGTGAATTTTAAACTTAAAAAAAATTGACAGTTCAATGTCAACAAAAAGCATGCTGTAGATTATGCAAGTTTGATGGTTTTTAATGGCTCCCAAGTTTATTATTGACCTCGATGTATTAGTATTCATAGTCAACTTTTCTATACTTTTTAGGAAGTATTGTAATCACGAAAAAATCACCTTCCGAGATTTCTTCAAATCTTCACGTTTCGAGGGTCTTTAGATGACGAAAAACCGGTTTTATCAATTCCGTCTGTCTGTGTGTCTGTCTGTCTGTTGACGGTATAACTCAAAAAATATTTGTCGGAGGAAGACGATATTTTGCATACACATTATATACCGGGTGAATATTCCAAAACCGAACATAGGCAATTAACATGGGGAAAAGGTTTTTCGCAGATTGCTGCTCCCCATTTTAACTTAGAGGGTTTATAATGACACCAATCAAAAGAAGATTTTTTTCTCTTTTAATGATATGCGAATTAGTTAATTTTCAGTTGTATATCTTTATTATTTTATCGAAAATAGACGGGGCTGCGCGCTCTATTGCGCGGTCTATCCTAATCAATTTACCACCATTTTTAGGCTTAGTACGTTGGGCCATTGCGTTCTGTTACACACTCCCCCCCTGCCTCCCTCTGCCGTCCACCTAAGCAAAGAAGGGGGCCCTCGGGCCTCCGCCCCTCTCCAAGAGGCCCCCGGAGCTTCGCCCCTCTCCAAGGGGGCCCTCGGAGCTCCGCTCCTCTCCAAGGGGGCCCTCGGGGCTCCGCCCTTCTCCAAGGGGGCCCTCAGGACTACGCCCCTCTCCAGGGAGGCCCTCGGCGCTCCGATTCTCTCCAGGGGGCCCTCCAATTCATTTCATTAAAGAAAATTGGAAATATTAAAATTATAGTCGCCAACGGCATAATGAATCTGTTACTTGAATGACGTTTGAATTTGTTTATTGTCTTACGAGTCATGGTTCAACATGATTTCCCGAATTGAATTATTGCGAATTTTTGATAAAATAATGAGAAATACAACTGAAAATTAACTAATTCGCATATCATTAGATGAGAAAAAAAATCGTCTTTCGATTGGTGTCATTATAAACCCTCTAAGTTAAAATGGGGAGCAGCAATCTGCGAAAAACCTTTTTCCCATGTTAATTGCCTATGTTCGGTTTCGGAATATTCACCCGGTATATATACCTGGAATGAAATCGTGAAAATTTCAGACAAATATATACAGGGTGAGTACCTTAAAAAAGTAAAATTTTGTTTATTTTTTATTCAACTTAGTAATAGATACAAGTAATAATTTGTACATAGTGCAGACTTTATTCTTACCAAAAATGGGAGCCAAGAGAATAATTTTTTTACAATACAAAAACGAAGCACAAATTAGCGCGTTACTAAATATAGCTGCGACGTAGATATTCGAGAGGTCGGTCCTCCGTGGCGCAGGTAGAAATTGCCCAGTCACTTACGATATGCCACTAAACGTTGGGGCAGCACACGCGGTCCGCCTGCAGTTTTTTTTAATTTAAAAATTTATTTAATTTATTAGAAACGTGAAGATATTTTTACTCCAAACTATTAATTGGCATAATTTATAGACCACCAGATGCTACTTTAGAAAACGACGAAATTATGCACAGATCCATTATTTCCGCAAGTAGCCAAACCAACCTAATTCTTTTCGGAGACTTCAACTACCCCGACATTGTCTGGCCTATTAGGGCACATAGCCCCGGTGATAATTTGACCTCCCGTTTCACTGATATGTTTCTGAGCACAAACGTCGAACAGCATGTTGACAGGCCAACTCGTTTTCGTGAAAACAATCGGCCATCCACTTTAGATCTCATTTTTATAAATACGGAAAGTATGATCACCAGTCTAACTTATAGCAGTCCAATAGGCATTAGTGACCATGTCACCATGACCGCGTACACACAACTCTCTTCTCTCCAAAAATCTTGTAAATGCAGTCCCATAATAAGAAATTACTGGAAAGCAGACTACACCGAAATAAACAACGCTTTACGTAACGCCCGGTTTCCTTGTGATCGATTCAATAATATTGACAAAACCTGGACGGACACGCTTGCCATGGTCAACAATGTGATCGAACAGTTTGTCCCGTTGAAACGGAGGAACAAGACCAAACACAAGCCCTGTGTAAAATCCGAGCTAAGATCCTTTATAGAAGAAAAGAGAGTAGCCTGGAATAATTACTCTAAAAACCAATATCCGTCTCGCACGTCTACAATTCGAGTCAAACATTGTAGACAGCGGTAATAACCGCTTCTATGCATACGTTAAATCAAAACTAGGGTCAAAGGCCACGCTCTCGGCGCTGCGGGATAGTTCGGGCACAGTGTGCTCGGAACCGCCTAAGATTGCCGCGATACTTGGCCAACAGTTTTACAAAGCATACACTAGAGAACCAATCGGAAATTCGTTTACTCTCCCGGTAGAGAACCGTAATCCAAACTCTCTATGTACTATCGAATTCACTCCAGAAATTGTTGAAAGACACTTACTTAATCTGAATTCCCATTCTTCTCCTAATGTCAACGACCTGCATCCACACTTCTTGAAGCAAACTGCGGGTACTTTAGCTACTCATCTGTGCGACATCATGACGGCGTCAATGAACAACTCCGTACTGCCACCCCAATGGAAAACTGCGACCGTCACTCCAATTTACAAAAAAGGCGATAAACTGCTCCCCGAAAACTATAGGCCAATAAGAGTCACCTTAGTAGTCTGTAAAGTTATGGAACGAATAATCGTTGACACGTTAATTACATTTTTACTGAATAACAACATCATCAGCCACAGACAGCATGGATTCTTACCAGGGCGATCTGTGGTTACTAACCTGTTAATGTGTGTTAATGACTGGACGATCAGCAACGACAATAGCGAACCAGTGGACATTTTATACCTCGATTTCGAGAAAGCATTTGACCGGGTTTCGCTGAAAAGGCTTCTTCACAAATTGGAGTTCTACGGAATAAGGGGCAATTTGCTCGCATGGATCAACGACTTCCTAAACAATAGATCATTCAGGGTTCGTGTTGGGGATGGTTTATCCGAGGAATTTTCTGTATTAAGTGGAGTCCCCCAGGGATCCGTTCTTGGGCCTGTGTTGTTCTTGGTGTACATAAACGACTTATTGGATACTATAGTCTCGACCAGTAGCTGCTACGCAGACGACACGAAGCTGTACAACAATCCCATTATAATTGGTTACATCATACAGAGTGATTTAGACAGAATTTGTGAATGGTGTAAACAATGGTTACTTTCTCTAAACGTAGCAAAATGTGTAGTACTGCACATGGGCTGTAATAATCCCCATAATGTGTACTTTTTGGAGGGCTCTCCGTTGCGGTCGGTCGACTCTCAGGTGGATCTGGGTATTACAATAACGCATAATCTGAAGTGGGACGCGCATATTATAAATATTACAAAAAGAGCTAACAGTTTAATATATTTAGTTAAAAAAGCGTTTGCCTGTGGATCTGCCCCGCTTATGTTAAAAATTTATACTAGTTACATAAGGCCCATACTTGAATTCGCGGTAACTGTTTGGTCCCCTTACTTTGTTAAAGACATTGCCTTAATAGAAAATGTTCAGCGTAGATTCACCAAAATTCCAACGTCTTTAAAAAACTTGCCATATGATCAAAGGGTACAACACCTTAGACTTACCACTCTATCTGTACGACGTTTACGTGGTGACCTTATTGAAACCTACAAAATTATGAATAACATGTACTTATGTAACGGTATCCAACAATTGTTCTGTACCAATACTGACACAAGCAGAAGGGGTCACTCCTGTAAACTTTACAAAAATAGCTTTAAGAAAACACCTAGGCAACACTATTTAAGTATTCGTGTATCTAACTCCTGGAACCGTCTAGAGCAGAGCACTGTAGATGCAACGTCTGTAAATGTATTTAAAAACCTATTGGATGTTGAACTGTCTAACCTATTGTTGTAATCGTGTTTGTGACTCGCCTGATTAATTTCTATATATTCCATTGTCTTGTGTGTTTAGTAATTGTATTAGTTTTAGATAACATACAGTTTCTGTACAGCATCTCACTTTGAAGGGGCATAATCAGCTACGCTGCCTGCCCCATGTATTCTAATAATAATAATAATAATAATAATAATTTGATTTTTAAAATTATTTAGTGTTACAATGTCGACGAGGAAAGTTCTGGGTAAAGCTTTTTACATTTTTTAAAATTTGAATACACTATAATACTATATAGTTTTACAACTAATAACTGAGTTTTAAAAAGATACAAAAGCGTTGAAGTACTTTCTTTCAAAGTGGTTGTAATAAAACTTTCATTTATATATTATGTTTGAACTACATAAGAATGTGATGTGATACTAACTGCAGCAATTGTAGCGTTATAGGAATTACGTTTCCCTGGATGCTCATAAACTACACCACTTTAAGTAATCAGTTCCCAGTGCGACTTTCACTCTGATGATGCAAGCTGCAAGGTCTTGCGAAACGTTAGTGAATATGGATGCACAAACAGCAAAACGGCCAAATCTGCCTAAGTATCCTCGTTCTAAAGATACTCAAACAACACGAGCCACCAGAGAGCATGGCCATCGCGCGGGTTTTTGCTCGACTTCACAAGGTGCAAGGCACATTAAGCCAGAAAATGCTGGGTGTTCATATACAAATACTACGCGGTCTAAGTCGAAATTCTATGGTAAGGAGAACAAAATACATCTCCATAGGAAATATTGAAACGGATAATCTACTTCTGAAAGATAACTTACACTTAAATGGAGTAAATAAACGTAAATACCTACGAGTTATTATTGATAAAAACGGGAACAGTAACGAAAAAATAAATAACCGAATAAACAAAGGGCGAACAGTTATTAGGTCACTTAATTCTATTCTATAGGACAATAAGGTTAAAAAGAAAACAAAGAAAAAGATTTACAACACAATGGTACAAAGTGTTATAACATATGGGGCAGAAGTATGGGATATAAATTCAAGAAATAGAAGCAAACTGTTATCAACCGACATGGATTGCCTACGAAGAAGATGCAGGAAGTCAAGACTGGACAGAATACAAAATGTTACGATAAGAGAAATGATGGAAATGGAAGGAGATATAATTGACGAACAAAAACGACAATTGGTATGGTTTGGACACCCTAACAGGATGCAAGAGACAAGATGGCCAAAGAAAGTACTCACATAGATACCACCAGAGAAAAGAAAACGGGGAAGACCTAGACGCAGCTGGAGGGATGAAATAGATGAAGCCATGACCCAAAGAGACCTCACGAAAGAAGACACATACAGAAGAATGGAATAGAAACTGGGGGCAGAAAAACGGCGTCAGCGGTAAAAAAATCCGCATATATATATATATATATATATATATATATATATATATATATAGGAAATTTTTTGGCTGGGAGAGGGGTTATAGCCAACACCAATCTCAGCACTTGGGAAACGATTTCAAGAGCTAGTAATGGTTTGTTGAAATAAAACCACTTGATGCTAAGGTCGACGTTTCGATATTTATTTTTATCATTTTCAGAGACCTAAAGAGAGGTTTTACAGATAAGAAGCGTTGTTTGTACAATGTAATTAGTTAAGATCTTACCTAACAACTTGTGGTACAGAACCAAAAAGGCACATGTAGTTCACAAAACATGTGTCTAGATTTCAAATTTTAAATTTACCAAAGCAGTACTGAACGAAACAGCATATCACACAACAAAAGTAATGCTAGATTTTCTGTCACCAGGTTACATGTTAAAAAATCCACAAATACATTTAAAATTAATTAATTACTACAATTTTTATTAGTTTTAAGCCATAATGGCCGTCAATTTGATAAAATTGTTCAAACCCGACAAGGAATGCAAGAAAGTTATAAACTTTGCAGATGACAGTTGAGGGCCGCGCATGCGCCTTACGATCGGCGTCGGTAGTATACCAGGGACGTTCAAAATGGAAATGCACTGTTCGCTGGCACAAGTAAGGAAATTTATGAAATTTAATTAAGGGGTAAATTATTTATTTATGGGAAATGAAGATATATTATAAGGAGATGGAAACAGGTTAGGTTGAAAATTATTGACCCCCGATTCTAACCAGGTTGGGGAAAATCTAAAGAAAAATCGTTATTGGACATTGCTAACAGGAGGTGATATGAAACACTGAGGTTGTCAATGTCTGTTTTTGAATTAAGGGTGTTGTTACTGCCAAAAATGTGGCACATTTCAATAAATAAACGATGGTTGCTATTAGATTCTGTTGTAATGATTTTGGCATTATCAAAATCCATCTCATGACCTGTACTGTTGACGTGACTAGCTAAAGCACAGGCCTTAGGTTTTACACGGGAATCACTTTTGTGTTGTGTAATCCTAGCTTTCAACCGCTGTGAAGTTTGCCCAATATAGGTGGACTGGCAACCATTACAATTTATCTGGTAGATGACATTTGGGGTTAACATAATTGGAGTTTTATCTTTCAATTTAGAGAAACAATCTTTTATAATATGGTGGTGTTTATCTGCTATTATTATGTGGTTAAATTTGTGGAAAACCCTTTTTATTATGTGGGATAGCCCTTTGATGTAAATGAGACCCCCTATGTACAAAAGTCTCATTTAGAGATATTTTCCCAACTATCATCAAAACGAAATTAACACGTGTAATGCTCTTACACCGAGATCAGCGCACACAAAGCACTTCCACGATGCACTCAATAAAACAAGGCAAGTACATATTTGAATTGCCTACCTTTTTAGCCAAATCATATTTTGCTTGATCACAGAAGGTGACAGAGCCGGACCGGGCGGTCGCTTAGCGGGAGCTGGAAGCGGCGATGTCAGCACCCACAAGTTGAAGCCGAAATTTGGCCGAGGTTCCTCACCAAAGATATCAAAGGAACGGTGATCGAGGTGACGGCCGGCGAAAAATATCCCGGACTTCTATATGGCACGACGTAAACGGAATTTCCAGAAGCAAAACTTCTCAATTAACATGAGAAGGATTACTAGGGCATGATAAAAAGGCGTCTTAGTTTGATGTGCAACTGATGCAAAATTGTTCCTCTCACAATATCCAGTGAGCAGAAACAAACGGAAACAATTGACGCCTTGCCCGAAAATTACGTCGGCCTAGCATATCTCACACTCGCCACCAGTACCTCAAATTTTCAACGAACTTCCTGCTATGAAGACTGGGACAGAACTCTTGTTGACACCAAAAAAAAAAAGTTTACAGGCGCACACACTTATTAACTCAAAAAACGAAAGCGGAACTATAATGACTATAAAAAAAGCTTTCTGGCCGCGAGCAACGCGGCCGGAAGCAACAAACCATGCACGTCTGTTGTGCTTCAGAACTCGGTGATAATTAAATGCGAAAAACCCAGGCAGTTCGATGATAGCTAAAGTGTCCCAAATGGATCTCACTTCTGCAACGACAGGCTGAATTTTCTGTTGCACAATCTCGAAGGATTGCACCACTGAACGAAATTATGACTCAATAACTCGGGGGAAGGCCCGGGCCATGTAAAGCGCCTGTTTGTCACCACGGAGGCGATAACGACCACGTCACTGCAGCGATGCACAAAGAACAAAGCATATAAGAAAATTCGAGAATGGTCAAAAGCTGCCTATGCTATTTCAGAAAGCTTAAGCGTATTAAATAACAAGAATGAATACTAAGAACTCGAGAAGCTAAACTGTTTGTTTGCAGAACGGAACAAAAAAAGCGATCAGCGCGTTTCAAGGAAACGCTTACCGGAATGCGGGCCGTCAGCATTGCAATATTCGTCCAGATGAACTCAATTGCGAATTTGGGGCGCAGGGCCGTACTTAATAAAATTGGCAAAACGAAAGGAATTAAAAATGATATTACATGTTACAGGGATGTCTTTCCTTCATTATCCGAGCGTGGGACCGGTAACAGCATCACCAGGCTACGCAATCCAGCAGGAAGTGATATAGGCAGACAGACGATTCGACGGTATCAAACTGTATTTCTTAATGCAGTAAAATTATGGCAGTGTGTTATAATTTAGATGTGTAAACTCTTTTCGTATTCATTCATTGTCAGATTATACCAAATAATTAATTCAAATGCACGCATAGGTTGGCAATGAATAATAACATAATTGATACTTTGTAATACAATGTCTTAACAGTGGCAGAGTAACGATAGTAACTGATTAATTCTATTTATTAATACAGCCACTCTTTATGTTTTTTAAAATTCAAATATGGTCTGCGACACCGAAGGGCAGAAGAAAATAAACATTACGTATGTCTGCAGAAGAACTTTGACTGTATTTTGGTTATTACATTTTCCATTCCAGGTGAGGCAATATTTCTGATTGGAACAAGTATATAATGCCAAGGTGAAACAGGCAAGGGCTTTTCAGGATGCATTACATTTTAACGCCCATTTCTTTAGTGAATAAAACGCGCACCCTTATGAGCAATGTCAGCTCTGAGGTCTGAATTCACGACTGCTATCACAAGTTCTTTTCAGCTTTTAAGCCGACACTAAAACGAATACGATGCAAGAAGGATCTAACTTTTACGGCTACTTTCGCTGAATTGCTTTCTCTAGAATACCTTTAAAACAAAAGTATTTTATAGGTTATATTTTGGGACTTTGTCGAATAAACCAAATTGTCATTAATTCAATTATTCTCATGATACGTCTATAAACTTTATTTTAAAAGAGCCGAGCGGTCGCCCGTGGAGAAGATAATAAAGTTGGCCTTTATGAGATTTACCATTGTACTAGGTTACGATTGAAAAGCAAATAAAGGGAACAGCCAAATATTACCTTCGTAATCCTTTTCAGACGCATATCCACATCCCACTAAAACGAAGAATAACGCTATGCATATTGCACTGATTATTATTCTCAGAAATATATTCCTGTTTGTAATGCCACAGGGATTAATTTTATTTTCCATATTTCGAAACTCATAGGAAATTCTAGCCTGGAACAAGAAACAATGTAAGTTATTAAAATAAGCGACTACTACGAGAGTATATGTCGATTGTTACATGAGTAATGAACAAAAATTTGCAAATCACAACATTTAATCTCTACTGACAAACTGATAGAGCAAGGGAAATAAGCGACGTAGCTTCATATTTTATACAAAAACGTCTGCAGTATTATCAGGAAGGTAAATTTTATTATGCTCTCTGAATTCGTAAACAAGTTACTGAGAATTTATTTTCAAGGGTATAAAACAGTTTGATACAATAAAATTAAACATCTTTTAAAATTACTCTGCTATTTGAAACAAAGCAAGGAAATCATTGTAATACACTCAACTATTTTAACTGAGAATTATATGCTGTATCGAAGAATTTTGCTAAGATGGTACTTACTACCTATATATGTTAATGCAAAATAATTTATAAAAATTTTTCATTCCAACTGCTAATTTCAAGTTTTCGTTTCGAGAAGAAAGGTAAAGTAAAACGTGGTCGGTCAATACTCTTCAAGTACTAATGTAAGCAAATATTGTGATACAAATAGATAATTAGTTTGCAATAACTAATAACTTAATAATCAAAAGAAAGAAGGCAGTCACAGTTATACAGGGTGTCAGGAAAGTCAACCGTGTCACTTCTGGAGAAGCTAGGGGCCGCTATATGGACTCGAAAAGTCGTAATCCATTTTTGGCTTAGAAGCATAATTTCTTCAGAATTCACTGTTGAAATAAATTGGTATCGCAAATTTTGTGAACTGCTGTATGGTACCTACTGCGTTTTTGTGTTTTTTGTTAATTAATGTCAATGTAATTAGTATATTATATCATGAGGGACTAAAGTGCACCATTTAATCCCGCGAGTGGAGTTTGTTGCCTCGAGGGCGAAGCCCGAGGGGAATAACCACTCAAGGGATTTAGGCACTTTAGTCCCGAGGCATATACGCTATTTTTTGCACTTTTGGGAACATTATCATCAAACATTTCCAAAATTTTGAATCTGTCAATTTGGAAACTGACAATTATAATTTATTACAAACTGAATTGCAGCAGGTCCTGGATAGCCTGAATCAGTTGGCAGTACTGAAGTGTATTGTCAGTATATGTCAAATTCGAGATTTGCAGGTTAAGTTTTACGTCAGTGTGTGTCAGATGACAAACAAAACCTAACCTACTAACCTCGTGTGTACATAAATTTACCATAGTTACGATATCATTTTTACTTTAGTCCCTAGGGATTAAATGAGTTACTTTAGTCCCTAGGGATTAAATGATCTACTTTAGTCCCTGTTTACGGGGACTAAAGTATCAACTTTAGTCCCGGAAGTGCAAAAAAATAATTGCGTGTTTGACTTTTGTAGTAAAAATATACACCGTGCAGGAGTATGCTATGTTTTTTGTGTATGGTATTCTGGTGATGTTGGGTCTGTGAGTACGTCGATATTTTGTCTTCATTGTTGGATTTAAAATTATCAAACTCCGTTTTAAAAGTGTTCTAAATTATGTATGTAGACGGCACATGTGTCAATTATTTTCCCAGCCTATCTCAAGACACTGTGTCAAGCCTCCAAGTTAAGGGAAAGTACAGCAGTTCTCAAGTTTTTCTTTTTAATTTTCAACATTTGTTTTTACGAAAACTATGCTTCTAAGGGGAAAATGGATTAGGGCTTTTCGACTTCATATAGCGTCCCCTAGAATCTCCCGAAGTGACACGGTTGACTTTCCTGACACCCTGTATAGTTGTTTTAATGTATTCTCTCCTATAGCGCAGTGGATATTATATTAAACAGGTTTTAAAAAAATGGTTTTCAAAATTAAATCGTTTGCAAACTACAACTCTTATTTTTTATTAATAACATGTATGTCTCTACTACAAGTAGAATCGACAGTTCTAATGAGGCAAAATATTTCCGAAGAACTGGAACATTATTAAAGTCATTTTAATTTACCAAAATTTTTTGAATTATTTTAAGTCATAACTCTGCTTACAGTCCATTCGTTTTACTTTAAGTGATTAAATGGTCTAAAATAACGTGAATTTAAAAATTAGGTTTTCAGTAGAAAATAATTACATTATGGTACGTGTATTAATGTTTGTAAGTAGAAAATATAAATCTTGTATGGCGTAACATAAGGTTGATACATTGTAATTGATCAAAAAGATTAATTTAAAGTCATATTAGTTTCTTGCTCCCAGTTTCTTTAAAATACCTAAGCTGGAAAAATATTCTGTATGAATTTTAAGCATTAGGAAATAGAATTTTTGGACGTGATCGGATTGGTTAGGAAGTTTGATTAACCTTTATAAAAACTTTTTAAATATGAAAAAATATTTTATTTGAAAACGTTGAACCTTTGAATTTTGAAGATACGATGTAATATTGGTATATTATTAATACCTTCTTCTATACAAGAAATATTTATTTAGACCCTTAGAAGTTTTACACTTTATATAAATGTTGTTATGAAAAATAAAATGAAGTATTTTATTGTGAATAACTAAATATCTGTATTTTTAAGACATAAACTGTTTGGAGTAACTATAGATAACTAATTCTAATTCGTCCACAGAAGAAGTTTGGGTAAACTTACCTGAAATATTGTATATAAAACACCTCCACCTAGCACCATATCTGCTCCCAGAAAGTGTATCCCTCGCATATTCATTTTCTGGAAATTGGCAACGATACTCATTCCTAAGCAACCGATCATTGCAAGCCACAGAGAAGTGCGGTTCCATTTTGAGCAATCAATGTCGTGTAATTGATCGATTATTTCCACTTGACGATATCGAAGATACATATTGAGAACCACTGAAAATCGCTTAGTGATACGTAGTTGCTATTATCTGTTATTACAAATAAAGTTAAAGATGTATCAATAGCATTTACATAATTTATAAGTTATGAGTATGAATATTTCGAAAACGAGTAATGGTCGATTACAGTGTAACCAATATTTATTCAATATTGATCAATGCTTGTATTTTTATAATTTTTTAATTACTATACAACGTGTATCGGAAATTCCTACACGTGTTAATTAATTTTGAGTGGTAGTAGAGCTCGCTAAATAAAATATTTCTCTATTTGTAATTTTGATAAAAACACCACACAAATTAATTTAGCGTTAGGAATAAGTTATCTACTAATGTATGGTCTGTTTTCATTTTTTATAAATATCGAATATTATTTTTCATTATTGAAAAAATTAAAATAAACATAATAATGCATGAAATAATCGAATTATGTCCGGCATTTCAAGATCCATATTTATTAGAGTCTTGTTTCGGCTCTGAAGTTATTAGGCGATTACATTTAAGTATTTTCAGGTAAAGAATCATTCGGACAACCGACCGCTTACTTCGTTACACGTTGTTACTAGAGAGTCACTGTAAATTGACTAAACAGGAAATAAGATAAAACAATAGGTTACGTAGATGTCGTAGATTTAGAGAATAAAGTAACGTGATTGCGGCGACCACGTAACAAATCAATGGCCACCAAATGCTTGATGAGTGCAATTGCGAGTAACCATTCGGTGACCTATCAGAGCTGCGTAGTTTTAGGATAAGTACATTTTATATCTCAAAATGCGTATAAAGTACGTCCAGTGAGTATACAACTCTAGGTTATTAGCGCTGCTAATTAAGCGAAGCTATGTCAAACTACTGACATCCTCTTCTGCATGGTTTATTGTTCTCAGTAAAATTCATACATGTGATATACTACGTGTCTCAATTCTGCTTTTTGACCTTCTGGAACATCTAATGCTTTGAGACATTTATATTTTTTATATTTCACCAATTTTTGGGAGCGTTCCTTATCTTTTGACTTTTAAACACTTAGAACACTTTAATTTTAATTTTTTTTCAGACTGAAAATAATCGCAAAGACTTAAAATCAACTGATCAATATGTAAACTACAACGACGCATTTTTGTTACCACTCAATGCGCTTTACACCGAATGATTGGCGAAACTAAATAGTAGTTACAATACTCAAAATTTGTTATTAATAAATTAGTCTATGTTTAACCAAAGAAATATTGTAATGAGGTAATGACAAATATCCAAAACGTTTCCCTAATTGTAAATTCTAAAAATTTAAAACCAACGGCGTTTCTGTAACATAAACGATGAAGTGCACTAACAGATTTCGTGCTTCACCTATAAGTATCATCATTATACAGTAACAATGCAGTAATACTTTTTTCTACGACCACTAGCTTGTTTCACTAAAAATGACGTTTTATAATTTAGCGTGTTTAAAGAGATCAGCTGTTTACTTTTAGCGCATGTGTGGTATAAAGTGAAGTGAGGTTATAAACCACAACTTCGAACTGGAGTGAAGTTGTAAAGTTATTCTAGTTACTTCTTGCATTAGATGTAAAGTGTTTTTTAAACAATTAAACCGTTATGTAATAAATACAGTCAGATGTGTAGTATTAATAACTACCTTTGATAACTGACTTTGACAGTACTGGCTCCACAAACATTCACCTGCGCGTCAAGGCCTACTGTTTATTATGACATAAATTATAACTGTCGTAGATGCAAACCTTTGTTAAATCTACATTTATGGATTAATAACAGTAAATTTAAGGTCGTAGAAAAAATATTGTATGCAACTCGTGCATAAACCTCAACTTTTAGAACTTGTTGCATAAATAGCTACTATGTTCTGTAAATGCAGTGGTGTAAATCAAAAGTGGCGTAGTGTATAATTTAGTCTAACAGCTAAGTCACTTCTAAACTAAATCCATTGCAATGGAATTTGAAGCCTAGAGTGGTATATTTGCTAGACATACAATACCAGCACCTTTCCTGCACCTAAAACCAACAACGTTTGTGCAAAAAATATGTTATTTGATGTCTTTAGATTTGTAGAAAACTAGGAACTGAGTACATTGTATTGAGAATAAATTATTTTAGATTTAAGATGAGTTGTTTCTAGGATATAGGCCCACTTGCGCCCGACCCACTTGCGCCCACTGCCATTTTCGACCCATTTGCGCCCCAGAAAAATGTCAACGGTAATTAAGGTCTCATTTGCCTCCAGGCTTGCAACTCATTAGTCATCAGGACACCCGAATTTAGCCGACTGACTAGTGCGGCGGTCTTCTGTCTGCAAATTAGTTATTACAAAAAGACAAAATTTAACGATTTTTCCCCTAGCTGTCCTAACTTCTGTGCGTTTCTGTTGGTACTTTAATGTTTGTGTTTATTTGAAATTTAGTTTAAAATTTTAGTAAGAGTTTTTACACTGGTATCAAATTTATTGATTAATAATTCAGATGATCAGATTAGCGCATTTTATCAGCTTGTCAGTGACACCTAGTTTTTGAACATAATGTTATGGGAATTAAACAATATACTAAGTAACTTTTTATACTCGTATTTTATATAGCTCTCCATCCACTTTTAGAAAATAATGGAGTTTCTTAGTAGAGGATAGGGCGTATAGGTTAACAAAGGTCGTACCATTTATAACTTTTTTTAATAATTATTGTCAACTAAGGTCTTTCTATTTTAGCTGACCTTCGCCTGTGTTTCATTTAGTATAAAAAGAATGTATGGTTTATTTGGTAGAATAAAGACAATATTATTCTTAAATACTCGATTATTGTTTAATGAATCTGGCAAAAATGACTAAAAGCTTTTAAGTCGCTATTATTCGTAACAGACAATACAGCGTCCCAAGAATGTGTGGTTCACTTTTTAATTAAAAAAATCTAACCAAAATTTGATTCATGCTTTTTTTTTGACGCTACTGTTATTGGCCTTACAGTTTTTTAATTACTTCCAAAATCTGAGTAGGTCTAAGTTAGGATCCAACGATTGTTGGTGAAAATTTTGTTGAAATCGGTAATTACAGTAGTTTTGTGTCAATATGCGGAACAAAATCCGAGCCAAACGAAAACATTCTACACATGCACTTATACAGTGTGTCCCAGAAAGAAAACACACTCTAAAAAAAGCTTATTGAAATCTTACTTAATTTCCGAGAAATAGCACTTTTTGGATTTTGACAATTTCGAAAAACTCAATTTTCTAAATAAATAAAAATCACTCGGTATATATGATAGAGGCTACATAGGTTTTTAGACAAGCACAAATTATTGATGTAAAAAGGTTTTTTGAAAAACCTAAAATATTTTTTTTCCATATTATGTCGACTTTTTAGCGGACACTGTATAAGTGTATGTGTAGAACGTTTTCGTTTGGCTCGGATTTTGTTTCGCAGATTGACACAAAACTACTGTAATTACCGATTTCAACAAATTTTTACCAAAAATCGTTTGGATCCTAACTTAGACCTGATCAGATTTTGGAAGTAATTAAAAAACTGTAAGGCCAATAACAGTAGCGTCAAAATAAAAAAAGCATGAATCAAATTTTGGTTAGATTTTTTTAATTAAAAAGTGAACCACACATTCTTGGGACGCTGTATTGTCTGTTACAAATAATAGCGACTTAAAAGCTTTTAGTCATTTTGGCAGATTCAATAAACAATAATCGTATATTTAATAATAATATTATCTTTATTCTACCAAATAAACCATACATTCTTTTTATACAATAACTATTAAAAAAAGTTATAAATGGTATGTTCAAAAACTAGGTGTCACTGACACGCTGATAAAATGCGCTAATCTAATAAGCTGACTCATTAATCAATAAATTTGATACCAGTGCAAAAACTCTTACTAAAATTTTAAAATAAATCTCAAATAAACACAAACATTAAAGTACCAACAGAAACGCATAGAAGTTAGAACCGCTAAGGGAAAAATTGTTAAATTTTGTGTTTTTGTAATAACTAATTTGCAGGTAGAAGACCGCCGCACTAGTCAGTCGGCTAAGTTCGGGTGTCCTGATGACTAATGAGTTGCAAGCCTGGAGGCAAATGAGACCTTAATTACCGTTGACATTCTTCTGGGGCGCAAATGGGTCAAAAATGGCGGTGGGCGCAAGTGGGCCGGGCGCAACTGGGCCGACACCGTTTCTAGCAACAAAGCTGGTTAAAAATAAATAAATATTATTGTGCATGCTGCATTCGTTGTCATAGAAAAAAGGTTTTCACGAGGTGCAGATGTTAACAAGTATAATCTGGTGATATATTTCTTATGATATGGCTTAACTATTTGATAAACGAGTAAGACTTTTACAATATCATACATTTGTCTGAAGGGCGTTAATATTTTAGTAATAAAAAACTGAAACTTTACATTCTATTTTCCGTGTAGGGAATTTTTCACTTTGTAGATTTTTTATTTCATTAAGTTTAACAACATAGGCTAGTGATGAAATAAAGCCGATTTTTTTAGTAAAATTTAAAGAAATAAAAGTGGTTTGATATGAAATAGTTTCAATGATATCATTACGGGCCGCCTGTAAGGGATATGAAGTTGTGCCACCATATGGAAGTGCCACCTAGAGAAAAATAACAAACCTGTTGATGGGGTTGTACAGAGGAAACTATTTTTATTTTGCTTCCTGCAAAAATTCAAAGACTACATTTAAATTTGGATGTTTGACACAAAGTAAAAAAAAAGATCTATTGAATTTAACAGGCCAGTATGTTCTACAATATATGAAGAAGAAGAATTGAATCTTGTTTGTGTATACGTCAAAGATGTATACGAAACAGACAGCTTTTACTTACTGATAAAGCAACATTTTACTGAAAAGATTTTCCTCTTCACAACCCTCTCCATAGTTATTACTGTATGAAAGTAATTTTAAAATTCATTGTAATTTTTGTTCTTTTAATTGTTAAACAGAAACATATAAAAAAATCGCTTTATTTACAATCTTCGTTTGATTGGTTTTATGCAGGGATTTGGACGGGTTAGCAATGAGCCCAATTTTGCACTTCGACTATGCGGTCTCTTGTAGCCCCCCTGTTCTTATTGAAATAGTTCTGCACCTTCAACGAGTTGTAGAATGTTTTTTAAGAGGTACTCGTTTGTGAGAGCTGCTCCATTCGCAGTTTCTGCGAAAAGTTGCTGCCCTTTATGGAATAACGCTGGAGAGATTATTTGTGTGGCTGTCTCCTCCTTTTCCTGACATAACCTACGGAGTATATCGCCTCTGTATATACATATTTTTTATGGGTGTTTTCGCAGGTGGCAGTGTCCTGTGACTAGTCCTACCATCCGTCTACTCTTGAGTTCGTCCTAGTTGTTAGTCTGCGAGAACGCGTTCTAATTATTTCCTTCCCCAGTGTTTGTCCCTGTGTGGTATCCCAGCGAGAAGCATGTTGCCTACCGGCTCATTTTTCTGTCGCTGTTCGTGTGATTTATTTGGGTACACAAAATACAGGTTCTGGGCCTATAAACGCGGCAGATGCACCAGTTTTTAAGAGGGCATCTGCCTTTTCGTTTTCCTCTATCCCTGTGTGCCCTGGCACCCAAATTAGCTGAACAGTGTTCTTCTCAAATAAGAGTGTCAAGTGATTTAGGCATTGTCTTGTTAGCTCAGAGCTGGCGCGAGATGATTCAAGCGGTTTTAACTGTTGCAAACTATGTTTATGCGTTGTTGGGAATACCCGCGTTTTGAATTTTTCTGGACGCATTGCATTATAGCTAAAATTTTACTGTGATTTTCATCCCAAGAAATACGTTAATGTCTTTTTTTGGTCTTACTCCATGTATTCTAGCACCCGTGCTCTCTGCTGTTCGCGATCCATCTGCGCATCAAACTAACCCGTTTGGCAGGTGGATTGGAGTTTCTTAAGTTTAGTCATAGTGATCATACCACACAGTTAAAGGTTTGGCAAAATAATACTCTGGAAGGGTGTAGTCTGTAGCCATTTTTAGGATGGAGTTGCCTTCGCCGACTTCCTGTATCCGTTTGTGTCCGTACAATACCTGGTTGGTGTCCTAGTTTCCGGTGGATTTCATTCTGTGTGCTCCAGTCCGGGCTTCTCCTTTAAGATATATTGAGATGGTATGAGGCCCACGACTTGGCTCTATTTGCAGTGCAAGATAAGTGACCGATTCAATAAGCACAGAGTTGGGATGTTTTATCTAACTGAAAATTTTAAAACTTAAGAAAACAGTAAATGCATTGATAATAAGATGCGAGAAAGATTGAATTAGCTGGAGAAAGGTACCCAAAGGCAAAGCAAATTTCAAATGGTTTAGATTGGCTTGTGACTAAATTAATATAATTCGAATAAGGTTTGTGCACATGTAAAGCCAGACTAATTTATAAAATGTATTTGACACAAAAGGTTGTTGGCTGCATTATAAAAGTAGCGTAATTTGTTAAGTCAAAAGGAAAAGATAGTGAAATTAGTAATCAAAGCAGGAAGGTAAATTAAGCAGAATAATATAATAGAAATATTGCAAAAGAGCAATTCGGGAAGGCAACAGAAGAGAAAAGATAATGACACGAACATGGTGAACTCAAAAATCAATGCATTTAAAAATAAAAAAACGTTTGTTCTGCGCAGCGCTACCGAACGATTTAGTTATAAGATTAAATACAATAATTTATTTTTAAGAAAATTGTAAATATAATTTAAGTACTCAAATTTACTTCCATTTGTAACCTTTCTCTACC
Organism: Agriotes lineatus; assembly: GCA_940337035.1. NCBI lineage: Eukaryota > Metazoa > Arthropoda > Insecta > Coleoptera > Elateridae > Agriotes > Agriotes lineatus. The sequence goes on along the minus strand of OW679194.1, from coordinate 231,554,577 downwards.
AAAATTAATTTCCTTTAACATAAGAGAATTATAGTAACCTAGCAACCTGATGATGTTTCGTTGAAAAAACAGGGAGAACAATTGAATTAATTTTTATGTGAAGTTTATTAGATTTGCGCTCCACTTTTAAATCCATTTTATATCATTAAATGAGCATATTACCAAGAAAAAAAATGCTTTTTATTGTGATGTGACAGTGTTTGTAAAGGTTTCCGCAGTACTAAAATATAAAATTCTCCAATCGCTTCTCCGAAGACATCGGCTGCCGTTCAGCTGGGGTTTCCGATAATCGTTCCCGGCAAAAGTAAGAATCCAGAGCCAGAGGCCTGCACTGCATTACGTCGGGGAGGACTGCAAGAACGTCACAGACAGCATCTGCAGCGGCGGGACCGTCTCCAGCAGAAGATCCGGGCAGCTTAGGAGTCTGCAAACGAGGTACGGTAAAGCCTGCAAATTTAAGGGTGGAGTGTGGTAAACGCATTAAAATCCGAGGTCAAACCTTTCTGGAGTGGCTTAGCGTTTTACCGAGACCCCATTTACTTCAGTTTTACCAAAAATCGAGTAGCATCGGTGGATTGTGCGAATTCGGCTGAGGACCCAAGCGAACAAAAACAAATGCACGTTTTGGCGTCCCTTGTGCGTCACAAAACAAGCAAGGCGAGCTGTTCCTACGTCATCACTGAAACAAAACAGTGCTAATTGTTGCAAGCGAGATCATTTGAATAATTACCTGAAGCGTTTCTTACAGTAATTTCACTTTTAAAACATTCGGATACGCTATCACCACTACCGACATTTTGTGTCATTTGTCAAATCAAGGATTTTTTGATCTACCAAGAACCGCGCATTCGAACTACCGAGTTCACGAATAAAATGAAGTCCGTTTATGATCCCAACCAAATGAGATTTGAGTTTCATGCTTGCCTTGTAGTTAGCCAAATCAGTTTTGCAGATTGGATAAAATATAAAAGGGGCATACAACCATTTATTTGTGTAATCATTAATTACATTTCGCTTTTCACCAGCCACAATTTAACTTATTGAATTTTATTTAAAATTCACAAACAAGTAATCATTACATTTAATAGGCACCAGATAGTAGGAGCCGAGCAATCATTATATTTATTGGCCCGAAACGTGGAGCTTATAAACCCATTTTATTACATTTACTGGCTCGCAACGTGGAGCTTATAGACCCATTTCATCGCAATATATCTAAAGATGTTAGCTCAAGAGGACATCCATAGATGCCGTTGAAGTGCTCTTCATATCTCTGCAGATGCACAAACAACCTAATCACTGTATCCTGGATAGTTTTTGAATTCCTGTTTTTTGTACTATCTTTGGTCACCATACCAAGGTGCCATAGGACAGCATGGGTCTGACTACTGTTATATAGTACCAATAAACCATCACTGGTGTCAGTCCCCATGTTTTACCAAACATGCGTCTACCCATTATAAGGGCCATCTTTGCTTTGCTTGCTGTTTTATTCAGGTGTGAATTCCAGTTCAGTTTTGCATCTAGGGCAATACCCAGACAATTAATTTCTTGGCTGACCTGAATTCTTTCACCAAAGATTGTGAGGTTGTTAAAAACATCTATATATTTTTTCTTAGTGAAAGGTATTAGAGATGATTTGCTTGGGTTTACCTTGAGGTTTTCCTTATTACACCAACCCTGAGTAATGTTTAGTGCCCATTTCATCAGGGTCACAATGATGGTTGTATACTTGCCGCTTATGGGAATGACTATGTTATCCGCATAACCTTGGGTGTAAAACCCTTCATCATTAGGTGCAGCACTACTATGTTTCACAGTAGTGGGAATACAAGACCCCCTTGTGGACAACCTCTGACAATCTTCGTTACTGTTAATTATATTTTTAGTAAACAGAGAAAAATGATTTTAAGCATAACGAAAAGCTTTTTGCTTCCTATTTTTAACTGACCGAAAACGTTCAATTCCTGAGAATGTATTAAATTTTAATTTTGCTTTATACGTCTTTCTGATAACAAATGCAAAGAAAGTTTACAACAAAATCTTGTGAAATTAACAACATCTCACAGGCGGGCAAATGAGTGACATCATTTACATTGAAATCAAAGTTTAACACCACATCGTGCCAAAGAATTAACCACTTACAGCAGCGTTTTGCTTACTAGACCTTTTATTTGGGCAACTATTGGTGTATAAAATTAAAGTTGAAATTATTGGTGACATCACTACACATTTGAGTCTATAAGTACCTACATTATCATAGACATAAGCCAACACTGTTAAGGTGTCAATTAAACATCAACAGCCAGTCTTAAAAGATCAGTAATCTGAGGTTAACATTAATTTGTTGTTAAAATAAACAAAAGCTCATCAAAATTTGTTTAGTAATGAATAAAATGTAATAAGCACTAACGTTTCGATGCTATTTTGATTATTTTAACAACCAACAACGACCGGCAGTAAATGATTTAATATATATCATCTTGTACTGATATCCTATTACCAGGAATAAATTGAAGAAAAACAGTTAAATGGATGTGTAAAATTGGTGACATTCACTACACACGACATACTAGAGAATTTTAGAAAACTTTGTTCATACAAGATACAGCCTTCCTACGAATGATTTCCGTTTGATCATAATATATGTGTTCATTTTTTATCATTATTCATTATCGATAGTAGTGGTTTAGTAAAAATTTACTCAATGTTACTTTTTCATCGTTTAAGCTTTGTTTTATTTTTATTTATTGGAAAACAAGCAGGCCTACGCCCAATTACATGTTTTCTCTTAAACAAAGGATATGAAATTGCAAAATCAAGAAACTAGTCTAATGCACGACTATATACCTACACAAGAAAGTTGATTACGCTGTAATAAAATTACAAATAGTAAATTGAAAAGTGTTTTTTCATGAAATTGAAATACATATTGCAAGTAGTGTTAAAAATGTCAAGATGGACATGGCAATGTATGTTATAGTTACGTAGTTAGTTATGCCAAAAATGAAACCTATCACAGAGTATAATACAGGGCATTTAGCCTAACCGACCTAAAAACAAAGTATAAAGCTAAACATTGGGGGAACGTACTTTATGACCTACTGAATGACAATTTCTGGTGTTGCAGCACTTGAGCGGTGGGATGTATATAATAATTATATAAAGTTATTTTTGCGAGAAAAATTGTCTTTCAAACATTAAGAATAAAATATATACTCAAAAAGTGTAGATATTAGCTTTTTTGGTCCTCATATGTGGACATTTTTAATCTGAATTTTAAGTAACTCGGTAAGGTATAAAAGACAATGTTTTTAATGTATTTAATAAATAAAGCAAGGTAACAATATTTATCAGATTGAATGACAGTTGAAAAGTGTTAAGAATTATGTAAAAAATAGGTATAACATCTTAATATTTCTAAGAATACTAAAAAGTTAAAGGAAATACTGAACAACGTGAATTATATTAATTCACAAAGAAAAAAAATTCATCGGTAAAATTTTAGTCTGAGCCAAAGCCATGAGCAAACTGATTGCTATTTTGAAGCTTTGCCCGCTGGCCTAAAGAAAGATGCATCACGTACTTCCCGATCGTTGCTTTATGAAGCATTCTGTGCGCTGGATCGGTGTCGACGAATATGTGACATGCACCCAGGCGTTTATTTATAAGGATACCAACATAAGTACGTTGAAAATAAACGCACGTCATAGTAAGGCTGCTGAATATTAATTGTCGCTACTTTGAAAATAATGTTCGTAACTTTTTAGTTATTACACTCACCTATAACAAAAAAAACGATTCTTTATATATACAAGTATTTCTTTCTTGAGTTGTGCCTGTTTTGTTGGTGTCATTCAAAATGTTCTACCATGTGTTCAAAAAGAAATTACATAAGGCTTGACCATGGAAAATAAAACTAACGCCAACTGCAAGCTTTAGAGACAGCAATCTTTAGAATTTTCAGTCGCGATATCAGCGTATAATATAAACTTACAATAACAAGAACAGTGATAACAGTTAATGAATTCTAAAGCTGTTGACATTACTTTAATTTTCCATGGCCAACCCTTATGTAATTTCTTTTTGAACACATCGTATTATGCCACTTACTATATCTACATTGCTTCGTTTTTGATGCCATATGTTTTTGATTTTTTTTTATTTAGTAGTTTTAATTTTTAGCTATTCTACGTTAATTTAGTGGAAAGTTGCTGGTGCTGTATTAATTGTGGCCATAACTATATTTTTGTTATTAGATGTAATACATAATTCATATTCTTATTTGGGTATTTCGCCACTCTGCAAATTAAAATATTAAATAACGAAAATATTAATAACGAACGTTTCGAGGGACAATCTGCCCTCGTTATCAACGAATAACAATTAAAACGAACAAGAAACTTATCTTTTTTCACTGGAAGGAAAAACGACCAACCTCCAATGAATTTTTTGACATTGACGTTTGTTGATATCTGTACCTACTTGATCTCATCTTTAAGAATCGATAGCCAACTATTGTCTAAAAATATTGAGAAAGACGACACGCATTTTTCTTCGTTAAGTAAAATATATGCCGTTTCCTTAATTTTTCGCCTAGTTGACATCGATTCTTTAGACAAGATCTTTGTGTTGTCCCATTGTATTTTATGGTTTTCATCCCAAGCATGTTCTGCCAGCTTAGACTTATTGAATTGATACGTTTTCAACATATTTTTATGTTCTTTAACTCTTACTGCTAAAGGCCTGGATGTTTCACCGATATAATATTTCCCGCATTCACAGGGAATACTATATACCGGGTGCTGACTTGCGCGACGCACCATAGGAATTTGCATAGTAAATTATTGATGTTCAAAAAAATACTGCATCCATTCATACTGTTGCTAACAATTTTTTATTTTCCGGAACCGAAGGAATGCAAAAAACAAACTAGCATTTTCACAGAAATCAGTGATGCCATGGAATTATTGAAACAAGCCAATGCCAACGCAAATGCGTGCGGCGCGACAATATGTGCTGTTTGTTTGTTTGTCATTGATGTTTGACGTTTATAATAATTCATTATTATGTTCGGCTTAATGTCTCTAAGGTACCTAGACCTTGTCCATAACAAAAATGGTTTTACGAGTATGGTGGACGTTCGTTAAGTAAGCTCCTTGTTTATTGTAAAATATCCGTATCGGCAAATTCCAAACAGTACAACCATTAATAGACTGATTCATTTTAATTTTAAGACTACAGGCAAGTTATTAAATAATTGTAGGTGCAATAATGAGGTTCAGAACTTACACCAAAATGAGAAAAACGACAATACGTTCAATCTTTTGACGGCAGTGACTGGATGATCGCCCCGCACGCACTTGCGTTGGCATTGGCTTGTTTCAATAATTCCATGGCATCACTGATTTTTATAAAAATGCTAGTTTAATTTTTTGCATTCCTTCGGTTCTGGAAAATGAAAGATTGTTAGCAGCAGTATGAATGGATGCAGTATTTTTTTATCTACAAAAAATGTATTTACTCTTTAGCTCTAAAATAATTAGGGGAGCAAATAATTGAACATTAAGAATTTACTATGCAAATTCCTATGGTGCGTCGCGCAAGTCAGCACCCGGTATACAATTCCTTGAATGTTGTTCTTCGTTGAACGGTTTAGTTTTTGTAAATGCGGGAAATATTATATCGGTGAAACATCCAGGCCTTTAGCAGTTAGAGTTAAAGAACATAAAAATATGTTGAAAACGTATCAATTCAATAAGTCTAAGCTGGCAGAACATGCTTGGGATGAAAACCATAAAATACAATGGGACAACACAAAGATCTTGTCTAAAGAATCGATGTCAACTAGGCGAAAAATTAAGGAAACGGCATATATTTTACTTAACGAAGAAAAATGCGTGTCGTCTTTCTCAATATTTTTAGACAATAGTTGGCTATCGATTCTTAAAGATGAGATCAAGTAGGTACAGATATCAACAAACGTCAATGTCAAAAAATTCATTGGAAGTTGGTCGTTTTTCCTTTTCCCAGTGAAAAAAGATAAGTTTCTTGTTCGTTTTAATTGTTATTCGTTGATAACGAGGGCAGATTGTTCCTCGAAATGTTTGTTATTAATATTTTCGTTATTTAATATTTTAATTTGCAGAGTGGCGAAATACCCAAATAAGAATATGAATTATAAATTCACGCCACAAAGAAGTTTCAGAGATTATCTTAGATGTAATACAATCTATTTCATTTCTTGCTCGTTCATCTCCACTCCCCATAGTCTTTTTTCTAGTTTACTGAAGGATGTATTCATTCAGTGAAAGCAGAGGAAAATTACAAGAAATAGTAGAGGTATTTCAAATAATATCTATGAAAAACATAAGTAAAACTAAATACATGGTCAACGATAAAGTAGAACAAAACCATAATCCAAGTCTTGTGATCATCAACAAATAGATGACTAGTCATTTTATTTACAGTATTTTGACTTCAATTTTGTAATCAGCGGCTTCGAAAACCCCTGTATACCACTTTTTACCAAAGCCTGATAATTTTTCACATGTGACCGCCATTTTGAATCCGTCATTTTGTTTATATTAATTTTATTTTATATTTGTAATCAGCCACCTAAAATCTTCCTGTACACCAATTTTGCTTGAGTCTAAGTTCATCTGAGGTTTTGGCCAGGTTTTCCGGATGTGAATCCACTGTGGCGCAGCGTCGTTGGATTGTTTGCGCATTACCTTCACCTCGCACAGCCTCCAACACTAGATATTCAGAATCAGCGTACTCAAATCTAGACATATTTACCAAATTTTAGCTTTATACTTTGTTTTAAGAAAGTTTAACTGATATTGGGCTAGTATTTACCTTGGCCTAGTAGGCTTTCTTACATATTTGGTTGATATGGTTTTTAAAATCAAGATTATGGTCTAACAATATCCCTAGATTTAATATACTCACGGTTCTTTGAATGTTTGCATCATTAATATTATAATCTACAGTGATACGATTTATTTTTCTGTGGAAAGATATTACATGACACTGGAATTCAGGTTAATTAAATTAAGCGTGCACTATTCAATCCCGGTGTCGATATCGTTTTGTAATAATGTGGCGTCACTAATATTATTGATTGTACGGAATACTTTCAAATCATCGGCATATAACAAAATGTGGGATTTCAATTTAAATGCAAAGCCATTAATGCGTATTATAAATAACATTGGCCCTAAGATTGAACCTTGGGGGATTCCAAAAGTATAATTGATGGGTTTCGATTTGAAGCCGTTCAGAACAACGAGTCTTCTAATTTACGAGTGATATTTTGTGAATTACTTTGTTAAATGCCTTGATGAAACATGTATAGATGGCATCATCTTGTCTTTAGTTTGCTAATTGTTCCTGAAGAAATATCACAGACTCGCAGAAATTAGTTGTGGTTGATTATTTTTAACAAAACTGTGCTGTTTGGATGCTATGCATATAAAACTGTGAGAAAATGAAAACGGACTACTTTCTCAAAAATTTTAACAAAAACTGGAAATATTGAAATCGGTCGACAATTTTGTGTGTTCGACTTTTCACTTGACCTGAAAATTGGTACAATTTGGGCCTTTTTCCATTCATCCTGGAAAGTTCCTTGCTTTAAGAACAATACAAGCAATAAATACAAGGGGTTAAAACCATTAGCAGGTTTTTTTTTAATAAGATGGTATGCCATCTGGTCCGGGCCCTTTATTTGTGCTGAGCTTGAAATGCGGTTATGTACCCGAAGAATTGGTAATTAATATTCAATAATGTATCGTTTGCATTCGATTCTATTGATGAAACATTTGTACATTCTGTTGTATGCGGTATGTTACTATAGGGAGATCAAAAATAAACTTGATCGCCGGAGCCCATGAAAAATTCTATTTACACTGCACTTTATAAAACTAAGTAAATTTCAACTACAATTGACTAAATTATTAGTCTATGTGATTAATAGTCTAATCATCAGCTACACAAATATGCAAAAACATGTAACTTAAACCAAATTTATACATTAAACTGATAGGTAACATTAAAGTAACAATGGGATAAGTTAAACAAGATGTCGAAAGTGAATTTCAATTTCTATGTCAACAAAAAGCATGCTACATATTAGGTAAGTTTGATTGTTTTCAATGGCTCCTGCGATACCTGAGGTACAATTTCGTTGATAAAAATAATTAATGCTGTCTGATTGAAAGGTAGATATTTAATATCATTCAGAGCTCATTGGATATTCGGTAAATTATAATCACCTACTAACAGCATTCTCGATTGTCGTACATGTTGAGTACCAGAGAGTTGACTGGTTTCATATGTGTTAAATAGCGGGGCAGTTGGGCGGAAAATATATAGCACATAGATTTAGGTATCGAAATTCACGTCCCGCGGTCTCAATTCGCAGACAAATATCTTCATTATTGGTTTCCCGCTCGTATATGCGCGTGTAATTCATATTTTTACTCGTACTTCCCTCATCTAAAGACGAAGTAAGTATTGTAATCGCGAAAAAATCACTTTATGATATTTCTTCAGATCTTTACGTTTCAGGGTCCCTAGATGACCAAAAACAGGTTTTCTCAAGTCCATCGGTCTGCCTGTCTGTCTGTCTGCCTGTTGGTGACTATTTGTTGGAGAAAGATTATATTCTGCATGCAGATTATATGAATACCTAGCATGAAACCGAGAAAATTTCCAATAAATATTGAGGTGGAATGATGCCATGTATTAATAAAGGGTTTAATTAGAATGTGAATAATTACATAGGGCAAATCACCACAATGCTCAGGGCACTTTTATTGTATAAAACTTTGCCTGTCAGTATTTTAGGCTAATCAAAAGGAAATGTGTTGAATATACTCTAATAAAATGGATAATTGCCTCTTTCTATATTTTATTGAACTGCAATAATAATCTGGGTTAGCTCCGGTAAAACACAAAACTACTTTTCTGAGGTTGGGTTCAGATCTGAGTTTTATTTGAAATTAATATTTAGATTATTTGACTCAGCGTAGATCATATACGCAATTTATTTTAGTAAAACTGCTTTACTCGATTCGGTTACTCATAACCTCACAAAACTTGACTTTGAACGCAGAAAGCTGTTAGTGCATATAGCGTTTATTTTAATATTTAAAAGTAAAATTCTGCTAGGAACCATCGGGTAAATCGAATTAAAACTCCCGCCTAGCAACAACTGACTGTTTAGATATGACGCCAAACGACGCCAGCTGCTTTTTTGTTCTGGACTTCGTATGATGGCTTAAATTTTCTGTCAAAACCGCAATTTCTACTGACGTCAGTCAAATTACTCAAACTGAGACGAATCTGGACGCTTGGAAATACGATTACTCTTCTCTGCAAAGTGTATTCTTGGAGATTACTAGCTTTCCCGGCTCAAACACTCGAAAACATGCCACTCCTACCTTTTATATTCTAGCCGATTTGAGCTCGAAGATAGTGCTAGGTGACGCCGACGGCTTTATGAGCTTGAAGTCGCTTCCCTGGCAGCAAATCTTGTTCACGATGCTCGTTCACACCTCCTTAGACCGTTGGAATTGCAAAACCTGGCTTTCTGCAGCTTAAATGGTCTCAGGTGTCGGTGCCGTTTCACAGCCGAAGTCGATTTGGTAAATTTATCATTTTACGTCTGTAAACACTACCACAGATGCCTGATAACTGGTATAATAAAATGGTAAACTTTTTAAACTTGGCAAACACTTTTTATTATATAAAAACATTAAATTTGCTGGAGCACAATTTTGCCCCAAACTAGTCAATTTACAGCAATTGTTCTTATTGTTTGAGAAAACAGCCTCGCGTTGCTTAGTAACCGCGATCTGTAATTGTTATAGGAAATTAGTTTTAGTTACAATTTCACATCAAGGAATAAAATGTTTTTTAAATCTAAAAATTGTCTTCATTTCTTATACCTAAAAATAGTTCTTTCTCGTCACATAAACATTTTTATAATCACTGCTCTGGTATAATCACTTAGCTTTTACAATGCACTTCACTGGATTTTCTTCAATTCAGTTGCCCTCGTTCTATATTGCTCTTTGAAAATCTTATCTTGTCTTGCTTCGATTTCCATCTACCTTTCAGATTGCTTGCTTTTCACTGGCCTGTACGTTTATTAATAACTCTACGCTCATATTATGCACATAACCAACCCTTTGTATCATTTAATTTAATTTGATCTGGCTTCAAATATGCTCAAACCTATCATATTACTTATATTATATTAGCCATCTTAAATCTTTCTTTTACTCAAACTTCAAATTCAATCCCTCTGAAATCTGCTTTGCTTATGCTTGCCTTTATCCCTCTAATTATGCCTCTTGCATCTCATTACCAATGCATTTAATAACTTGAACTACTGTTCAGATTGAAATTAAATAAAATATTTCAACTTTGTGTTTTAATTGACCTTGTTCAATATTTCTAATTGCATACAGAGCTAAATTGTGAGCTTAAAACCATCTCAATATATACAGGATAAGCAAAATAAAATTTTGTTTATTGTTGCTTTAACTGAGATATACATAAAAGTAATACTTTGCACATATTTCAGGCTTTTTCATTGGCGACAATGAGACTTAACAGATACAGAGTAAACATCACAAATGGGACAGGATAGTATAGGGTCTTTATAACGCAGCAGAAACTCGTACAGTTCAAGCACGGTCGTGGCTCGGTTATTGGAGCGGCCGCAAGCGGCGGACCTGAACGGTGGACTAGAAACTGGTTCGAAATATTAATCTCATTCGCCTGGGAGCGCGGAGTTCCAATCCTAGCAGACTATTTTTTTTTAATTTGCAAATTGATGTCATTTGCGCGAGGGAGTTCCGTCTAAACCCCTGTACAGATTTTTTCAACTCCACCTCCAGTTCGTTTACCCATTCGAAAAATCTCTCTGTCTCTACGGAACAACTTAAAATTATCATTAAACAATTATGAATAAAAAATATCGCTGCTTAACCAGATTTCCGTATAGGTTGAAAATAACAGGTTGTTGTAAAATTCTACTGTGTTTGATTTTAAGCTACAGGAATTTTGATAATATACACTTATAGTAGCCATTTTGAAAAAGGAAAAGTTACAGGTAATTGTATCACTAACAAAGAAAATACAAAAGTTAGCGTTGGATATAATGCGGATCAACATATTCCACTACGTATTAAAATAAGACGAGAATGATTAGGTTTGCGTATATAAATTTGAGCATTTTTACCCAATTGTACAGGGTGGCCAGATAAGAATGCAAAGTGCTGTATCTCGGAAACTATTGGTCGTAACGACTTTCGGTAAAAAAAATTATGACCAAAGTGGCCAAAAGAAGACCGTGGAAAATATTTTCAGATTTCCAAGATGGTCGCCAGGGGGCGTAACCGCCATCATAAACCTTTAAAGTGATTTTTCACTGAAATCCACCTAGTAAATATATGGTTTCTAAAGCTAAGCTTTACTGGAGTAATTTTTGTTTAACACTTTTTGATGTATCTATTAAAATAAAGTGGTGGGGGGTAATTCAATGTTTTTTTAAATAAATAGCTGTAACTCTTAAACCACTGAACGGATTTTAACAACCTTGGTCTTGTTGGAAAAAGCATTTATTGTTGCATGAAACCCATTTTACCTGTGATATGTCTAATTCTTAGTGATGCCGCTAGAGCGCGTTTTTTGATATAATAACAGAAAATTGCAAAATTCTCTAAAAAATTAAATGCAATAATATGACTTTTTTTTCATAAAAAATTTAGTGAAATGATACCTAAATAGGCTAGTAAAAACCATATCTCGATATCTTATTGGTAGTCTGAAATATCGAAGACAGAAAATTTAGTTATCATCTAATTTTAAAAAGACGCTATTACACCGGTATTTATTGTGATTTATTTGTCTTTTTTCAATGATAAAATTTCATAATTTAATAATTTTTAAATAATAAAAGTATTCTTAGTTCAAAAACTTTAAAATAAAAACGTGTAGGGGCATAATAATCAATGCAGCTGGTATGCAAGTGCAAGGTAGGCAGAATATGAAGAGTAGGCCATGGAGGAAAAATAAATGCCTAAAATCAACTTGTCAACAAATATTAAAATTATACTTATAGAGACAGTGTAATTTGTGTTCGTTGCACACACAAGTAAGGCCTTGAAACTATTAAAATGCCTATTACAAATGATGAAGCTGTCGATATGATTGCGGTATATTTTGAATGTCTTCAACATGCGGCATTGGCTTAAAGAGTATACAGAGCTCAATATCCAAATCGGCGTTTACGCGATGCGAGATTTTTTCCACGTTTAGTGCAAAATTTGCGTAATACTGGCAGCTTTCGACCTCAGTTGCGAAGACACTCTGCTAGAACAACGGAAGACAATATTGTTAATGTCTTAGCAGACGTGGAATTGAAACCCCACGTTAGTACGAGAGCAATGTCTCGCGCGTTGGGTATATCACGTACTACTATTCTAAACATTTTAAAGGATCACAGGTAAGTTTTTATGTCACTAAAAATACTACCTTACATGTTTCACAATGTGTTTGTTATTTCAAATTTTTAGACTGCACCCATATCACATGGTTTTACATCAAGCCTTAAATCAGGAAGACTTTGACCGACGGATAGATTATTGTCATTGGATGTTGGGCATGATTAGGGAAAATAGAGAATTTTTATCCGAAATTCTTTGGACGGATGAGGCCACTTTTAGAAGTGATGGAAACATTAATTTGCATAATATGCATTATTGGTCTGACAACAATCCTCACTGGTTGCGCGAGGTCCAACATCAAGGCCATTGGAGTCTCCATGTGTGGTGTGGCATCCTGGGCAAAACTATTATAGGTCCCTATTTCTTTGAACAACCACTAAATGGTGCCGTGTTCCTTGATTTTCTGGTAAACCAATTGCTTATTTTATTAGAAGATGTGCCCTTGGAATTACGGCAAAATATGTTTTTGCAACTAGACGGTTGCCCAGCACATTTCTCAAGAAATGTGCGAGAACATTTAGATCTAACATATCACCAGAAGTGGATTGGGCGAGGAAGTCTATTTCCTTGGCCACCCCGATCCCCAGACCTCACCTGTTTGGACTTCTATATATGGGGTCGGTTGAAAGATATTGTTTATCAAATTCCACCAACAACGAGAGACGACATGAAAATCCGAATACAGGAGGCAATTCGTAGCCTTTCAAGAGCAGAAATTGAAGCTGCTGTAATGTCCACTCATGAGCGGCTCCAACAATGTATTGAGTGTGATGGAAGACAGTTCGAGCATTTAAGGAGGCATTAGTTTTATTTCAAAATCGGCCCTTTTTTTTATTATGCCCCTACACGTTTTTTTAAATTATTTGAACTAAGAATACTATTATTATTTAAAAATTATTAAATTATGAAATTTTATCATTAAATCTTGAAAAAAGACAAATAAATATCGGTGTAATAACGTCTTTTTAAAATTATATGATAACTAAATTTTCTTTCTTCGATATTTTAGGCTACGAATAAGATATCGAGATACGGTTTCCAAAAGCTTATTTAGGTATCATTTCACTACATTTTTGTGAAAAAAAGTCATATTATTGCATTTAATTTTTAGAGAATTTTGCAATTTTCTGTTATTATATCAAAAAACGCGCTCTAGCGGCATCACTAATAATTAGACATATCACAGGTAAGATGGGTTTCATGGAACAATAAATGCTTTTTCAAACGAGACTAAGTTTGTTAAAATCCGTTCAGTGGTTTAGGAGTTACAGCTGTTTATTTAAAAAAACATTGAATTACCCCCCACTACTTTATTTTAACAGATAAGTCAAAAAGTGTTAAACAAAAATTATTCGAGTAAAGCTTAGCTTTAATAAGCATATATCTTTTGGTAACATTTACTAGGTGGATTTCAGTGAAAACTCACTTTAAAGGTTTAAGATGGCGGTTACGCCCCCTGGTGACCATTTTGGAAATCTGAAAATATTTTCCATATTTTTCTTTTGGCCACTTTAGTCATAAATTTTTTTACCGAAAGTCTCTACGACGAATAGTTTCCGAGATACAGCACTTTGCATTCTTATCTGGCCACCCTTATACTTATATTGTTTGGTTTTGCAAGCTCACTCGACAGATAATGCGATTTTTGACTTTTAGCGGTTAGGTGTTTATTGAAATAAATTGGCGAGTTTGATCCCACTACTGTAGACAGAGCTTGTTTATTTTTTCTGCAATTCAACAGTATTTTCTCTTTGAGCAGACTAGATTTAAGTTTAACAAGTATATTCCAGGGCTTTGTCCATTTTCTATCCATGTGCTGTATACGATGTCATGCGTCGATATCTGATTCGCCTATAGTTACATCAATTACATTCTCAACGTCTTTTAGGATGTTAATAATATTTTCCCCGCTTTTTCCGGGACGTATTTTAATATGATTAGTGTGCGAGTATTATTCCAAACAATGGACCTTGTTGATAAGCTAGATTATTTCGGTTTCCAAGAATTCATTCTGTTCTTTAAGAGTGGTTATAATATTTATTTCTTTTTTAAATTAATTCAGGGTTTTTTCAAAATCATGAACCTTTTTATTTACGAAAGAAATAGTATTGGTGAATGTTTGGTTGACTTCCTTGAGATTTTCAATTTCGTCAGTTAAATTTGCTATCTCATGTAATAAATTGCTATCATCAAAACGGGCAGCTAGTGAATTTGCACGATTTCATGCTTGATTTTCATTAAGCTTTAAGCAAATCTCACATTTCCGCGGACAACCAGATATATTTCCAAATAGGTTGACGTTATCTGATATTTGAATGTGACGTACAAAAATTCATCACATTCTTCGCGAAACTCTATACGCTATAACCGCTGTGCAAGAATTGAGAGACAATATCGGAAAAATGTAGTTGTATCTCTAAAAACGCTGCAGTGTTTTTAGTAACATTAATTTGTGGCTTCAAAAAGAAGGTGTCAATTTCCGGTAATTACCCGAATCTTATTTAAATTTTCACCTATATGAACAAATTAGACTTGCGTTTGATGTGTATAACTAAAATTTGTGATATGAAATTGTTGATAAACCTTATTTTGATGTTACAGCACTTCGGTAAACCCGAAGTATTGATAAGAAATTCAATAGTTTTATATAAATTCCCCCTTTAGTAAATGAAGCAAATGTGACTATTCAAATTCCTTTAATTAGATCTAAAATATAAAGCGAATTTGTCAAGTAGGTACATAGTGATATATCCCCATTATTATTTAAATAACAAGAATAGTTATTTGTGTATATAGGACAAAAAACTGTCTTTTTATAAAGTTATTAGTAAGGGCCGCGAAAACGAATTACGTGACAGTAAACTTACCGACACGATCACAAAAAAATTGATAATGGGTTTTTGATTGTAATATGCATTGCGGTTACACAAAAAAATGTTGTGTATTCCACGTTCGCAAAATGTTTGGCTTCCTTGGAATAATTTGCCTGCCAAACATTCCTCGGTACGCCAAACAGTAATTTCGTTGCCTAGGTATACAAATAACTATTTTCGTACGTAAATGCTTCCGTAAATTCACATTTTAGGGAGAAGTCGACGGAAAATGAAATTATGTAAATTATAAGAGTTGTTGGGAACAAAAAACATTTACCGATGAAAAAGGGAGCCAGACCAAAAATTAATGTTGTCCAAAAAAGCAACATTTTTGACACGTCAATGTGTCCGTAAAATGATATTTGATAGAGGTTGAAGGAAGATTAACTGAAAAACTGGCTGATGTTATTTTAATAAATACGAGTTTAGTTCGAAATGCTTTACTTACTCATTAATGTTCCCAGATTCATCAATAATCCAAATATACAACTTTCAGGAGGATAGGTCCCAGTATCGCTAATATACGGGAAAAACTTGTAAGCATGCTTCTTCCCCACTGAGATACTATACCTGAAAAGAAATGTAATCGTTACAGTTTTATAACACAGAAATATTTGTTTTCTTCTCAAAAACAGAAACAAAAAGGTAAGTACAATGTATAGCTGGAAACAATTTATTAAAGTCTTATTAAATTATCACCGACTAAAATTATGTTAAAATTATTAACTGTTAGTCTGCAATCCAGTGCTGAACTTATTTTTCCTTTTGTTAATCATATGAATCCACAAAAGTTATTTATCATACTGGTGGTTTTAAAATTCGTCTTCATTAATAAAGAATAAATATAATGAGCGAGTCATGTTTCTTATTATTAAATTTGTTTATGAAATTTATGTTCAGATACATCCATACTATGTGTACGTGTTTATTATTTCGTTTATTTTTGCTTCTTTTTGTTTAGGGGACCGGAAATGGTTTCTTAAAGTGCATCCACTAGTAACTTTTTTAAAGCTTCCCACATGTCGTTAAGAAATTCCCATAGGAGGTGCTACATCTTTCAGATTTTGTTCTAGTTTAACTCAGGAACTGTCTTTACCTGTAACTAGTCACAAACAGTTGCTGATCGGAGTTAGAGTTGGCAGCAGGTGGTGTTTTCACATATTTTACTGAAGAACGCCAGCGAGATTTCACTAATAACTATTACGTAACCTATTTGATTTTTTGTTTGACATATGGTAGTATATATGTATATAATTTACGTTTATGTTGTTTGAGCCACGGGTTGAAGTAATTATTATAACCGCAGTTAAAGTGTATGAACTCAATGATGTACTACATGCAGACAGGAAACATAATAGCAGCATAAGAAATTTAATGTATAGGAAAATAAAGTTAATGCTCAAAGGTGAGGGAAAATCTGAGATGGTTTGGATTTGGATTGTAGGTGAAGGGCGCATCAAATTTTCTCGCACTTAAGCCATAAGGTGGACCCATTGCATCACTTCCAAGTCACTTGCTTATATAAGTTTGTATGTGGCCTTGTTACTCTTCCTCCTGGGTCGTCTTTACAGAAGAGTAACGCTAATTTATTAGATTCGAATGTCAAATAATTTCCCGACTCTGAAACGCATAATAAAGATCCATATTTTTGTAATGCAAAAAAGCTGTAATAAAATTACGAAACTTTATTTTTCATTTCTGCTGTTATACTAGGTGAGTTTTTTAAAGCGTTACAAGGCGATATCTTGAAAACGGTTTCAAATATTTTGATGAAATTTTGGTGGGATAATAGGGAGATTGGAGGACATATTTAAACATATTTTTTACATTTACTCTCTCTGTTGCGACCCGAACCTTACGGGCACAACGAAATACCGGCGGAGAATCACGCAAGTCGTCGCGGTCGTGAATGATTGAACACAACGAATATAATTGTAATAACACTTTATTTACAATATATACACCAATGTAACAGTAAAAGCGGACTGTATAATTACAAATTTAAACTTGCCGGTACTGATTATAGAGGAGATGTATATCTCTCGGTGTCTTAACGTGACTCTGGTCGTGTCTGTCTCTTCGAGCCCAAGAAAACTCGGACACTCGTTAAACCACCCCTTTAGGAGTAGGGGAAGGAATGGTCGACCATCGCAAGAGAGAGCTGCATTTCGCCGAAAGCTCTAACAATAAACTAATGACATCCGTTTTAAATTGCAGATGGTATTTACAAATGACATGCAAATCCAAGATTAGGATCTTAAGTATGATAGATTGCTGGACAGCGGGAGATGAGCAAGACTTAAATTAACCTGGCTGCAGCTCCTAATGCCACGAACAATTTCTAGGATTATTCTCAAGTAAATATTAAATATGATGCTTCAACATACCGGCCCCTATAAAGGAACTGGGGACCTTTATAACAATACCTACCTTATAAAATAAACACAGGAAATACATCGAAATGATACACAGAAAGTACACGAGATAAATTAGATGCAAGGCAATTAATCAAATGTAAGAACTATCAAGAACATACTATGTACAGGAGATTTACAAGACACTGAGCACAATAAAAGCATGAAAGAACATAAATATAGACACGTGTGATCAAATGTCTCAAATCATAGTCTATGACACGGGAATTCACTGATACGAAGCACTTAAAAAGTTGTTTATTAGTTCAATCACCAACACAATCGCTATTGTACTGGTAGCGGACACACCCTTGTTACGGCACGAATAATAATGCCTTTCGAGGTGCGGATTGACACGACTCGCGTTTTGCCATCCTTCCCTGGATGGGTAGCGATAACGCGACCCAACGGCCAACGTAGTGGAGGTACGCAGTCTTCCTTGATCAAGACCATAGTATTTATGGCGATATTGGTCTCAGCGTGGTGCCATTTAGCACGCTGTTGAAGCTGGGTCAGATATTCGGCTGAACATCGTTGCTAAAAGTGTTGACGTATTTGCTCAATGTGTTGCCATCTTGACAAGCGATGAATGTTGAGCTTAGTCACATCCGGTTCAACGGGTGCAGTGAGCACGTCTCCAATAAGGAAGTGACTTGGAGTTAAGGGAATGAGGTCATTAGGATCGTTACTGATTGGAGTTAAAGGACGGGAATTGAGGCAAGATTCGATACAAGTTAATATTGTGTACAATTCTTCAAACGTGAAAGAAGCCTCACCAATAACTCTTTTAATATGATGCTTAACCGACTTTACGGCAGCTTCCCAAATGCCACCATGATGCGCGGCTCTAGGCGGGATAAAATGCCACTTTATATAATCTGTGGCTAGAACGTCGATGACCTCTGAATGAAAAATTTGATTTTTAAATAGCTCTCTCAATTGTTTTAGTTCGCGGTTAGCGCCGACGAAACAAGTAGCATTATCGGAATATAAGTTTTTTATGTTTCCGCGGCGTGAGATAAAACGTTTCAACGCTGCGAGAAACGCTTGCGTCGTTAGATCTGATACGATTTCCACATGTATTGCCTTAGTGGCTAGACAAACAAATATCGCAATATATGCCCTTACGGATCGTTTTCCACTACCGGAACCTTCCTTTAAGAGTACAGGTCCCGCGTAATCAATTCCGCAATTAATAAATGGTCTGGCGGGCTCGACTCTAGACGCGGGCAAATCACCCATAATTTGCCTTAAGGGCTGCGGGTTTGTCTTAAAACAAGTTATGCATTTATGCAGGACATTTCGTACACTGCCTCGACTTGAAATTGGCCAATACTTATGACGAAGTGACGACAATGTAGCTTGTTGTCCAGCATGCAGTAGCCTTGTGTGCTCACGATAAATCAAAAGGTTCGTGACATGATGTTTGGGCAGTAAAATGGGATGTTTAATATCATGACCCAATTTTGAATTTGCTAAGCGACCACCACCTCGGATAATATCATTATAATCAAGAAATGGATTTAGAGATTTAATAATGCTGAGCCTGTGAACTTGGTCACCCTTACGCAATGCTGCAATTTCATCCTTAGAGTTACACGCTTGAACTTGTTTGACAATAAATGTTTCTGCATTATGCAATTCAATTGATGTCAATCCACCCGTTTGTCTTATAGCGCCCGGTTTTGAATTGTTAACGAATCTTTTGCAATACGCAATAACGCGTTGCAGTTTTGAAAATTTAGAAAATCTTTCGAACATTTCAAAAAATTCTTTAGTTTGGTTGTTTTGTGTGACAACATTTGAGACTAAACTTCGTTTCTCTAACGAATCGTCCGAAATATCTACGTGGTCATTAATTGGCCACTTTAATTTCGAGTCCGATAAAAAATCTGGACCGTGCCACCATAAACGATTATGAAGCAGTTCGTTCGGTAAACTACCACGTAAAACTATATCGGCTGGGTTTAATTCTGAAGGAATATAATTCCAATCGACTTTATTTGCTGCTATATTAATTTCCGCGACTCTGTTGGCCACAAACGTTTTCCAATTATGTGGCTCCGCGGATAGCCAGGCCAACACAATTTTAGAATCAGTCCACATAACTGATCGGCTAATATTGAGATTTATTATCGATTCAACTTTACGAAAGAGATGCGAGAGAAGAACGGCGGCGCACAGCTCTAAGCGCGGCAGTGATACCCTTTTAAGAGGGGCAACTTGGGACTTCGCGCATAATAAATGTACGGCATATTCGCCTACCGCGGACCTTGATCTTATGTAGAGACAAGCTCCATACGCGAGTTCCGAAGCGTCGCTGAACCCATGAATCTCGATAAATTCAGGAATTTCAACAACAATTCGAGGGATTTTTATTTGGCTTAAAACCGATAAGCTTGTGAATAATTGTATCCACTTCTCACGTATCTTGGACGGTATCTCGTCGTCCCAACCAATTTTGCTAGCCCATAACCCTTGTAGAATGACCTTTGCCGTTACAATAACCGGATTTATCAAACCCAGAGGGTCAAACAATTGAGCGGTGACCGATAATATCGCCCGTTTCGTGATTTTATTTGAAATCTTTAATTGTGTGTTGTCATATTGCAGCACATCGTTAATGCAATTCCAAGACAGTCCGAGAGTTTTCGTGTCGCCCGCCTTGTCAAGATTAATCCATGTTTGATCGTTCGTCAAATCTGACCTTTGACAACGTGGTAATAACGCGGGTTCATTGGTTGCCCATTTTCTGAGTTCAAAACCACCCTTACTCAAAACTTCTATTAATTGTTCGCGAATACACAGAGCCTCATTAAAATCATTTGTGCCTGTTATTAAATCATCCATAAAGAAATCGTTAAGAATAGCGGATTTTGCCCTTGGAAGTATTTCCGTTTCTTCGTGAGCTAATTGCTGCAACGTGCGCACGGCTAAAAAAGGTGCCGACGCGGTACCATACGTAACAGTATTTAAATAATAACTTTGTAGGGGTTCATTCGGATTGTCCCTCCATACTATTTGTTGGAACGGTCGATCATTTGCATGAACAAAAATTTGGCGATACATTTTATGTATATCAGCTGTTAGAACGTATTTATACGTTCGAAATCGAGTAAGCAAGGAAAACAAATCAGATTGAAATTGAGGTCCGACTAATAATGTATCGTTTAAACTGACACCCGTGGTCGTTTTAGCACTTGCATCGAATACAACTCTTAATTTGGTGGACGTACTGGATGGTTTAATCACCGCATGGTGTGGAAGATAAGCATGTTTTGAGGGAATGTCCGACTCCGGGCATGAATTTAAGGTCATATGACCTAGTGCACGATATTCGTGAATAAATTTAGTGTATTCCGATTTTAAATTCGGTTGGTTTCCCAAGGATTTCTCCAATGTGAAAAAACGTTTAATTGCGATTTGCTTGGATTCACCCAATACTTCAGCGTTTTCCTTAAACGGTAATTTGACTACAAATCGCCCGGTAGAATCTCGAAAGTAATTATTTGCGAAACTTCGTTCACATGCGGAATGCTCAATGGAATTTACATTGTATTCCGGTATTGTCTCGAGTTGCCAAAAATTTGACAATTGACTGTCTAATGCAGCATGAAAACTTACTGGACGAGGTTGAGGCTGTAAAGCCCGCATTGGCCCCCCGAGTATCCAACCTAATTTGGTTTCTTGCAATACTGGGCCATGGTTTGATAATTTTAATTGACCTGAGCCCAATAAGTCCCAGAATTTTTCTGCGCCGATAAGCAAATCAATACGCCCAGATATATTGAAAGTTGGATCAGCTAATCTGATATTATTTGGGATTTTGAATAACTGCCTTTCATAATCAATAAGCGGTAAATTCGATGTGATTTTTGGCAAAACAGAGCAATTTAACGCTGTTTCATATTTGCCGCATTTTGACCTTAACTTTACGACAGTGCAACACTGTACGTGGCTGATAGATTGATTTATCCCTGCAATCGGAAACTTGCCGGACTCTAATTTAAGCCCGAGTTTCTTACATAGTGCTTCATTAATAAAATTTGGCTGTGACCCTGCATCTAATAAAGCTCTAGCAGTGTGGGGCTTATTATTTGCATCGAGCAAATCGATCAACGCGGTTGATAAAAATACATGTGCGCTCTGATTTGCACAGTGGTTACTGCTGGAGGTTGTAGCAATTACTTCCGGTGTCAAAATTGCAGAAATTGATTCGGAACTGAAATTTGGTGAATTGTCAACCTCAGCTTGTTTAAAATGTAATAAAGAATGATGTCTACCGTGACAAACACTGCAACCTTTATTTCGGCAATTAGTACTAGCATGATTATCGCGTAGACAGATTATACATAATTTGTTTTGTTTGGCTGCGTGGTACCGGTTTCTCGGCTCTAACTTCAGAAAAGTTTCACACCCTTGTATGTTATGTGCTTGTTTGCAATATGCACAGCGCACCTTATTTGTAGCTAAATGCGACGCACCTTGAAAATTATTATTTTCCCTAATCTTGGAACTGTTCGCAAATGTTTGTCGTTTGACCGGTTCTTTTTTAAAGCTAAGCGCCTCTAACAGCTGGCATCGTTTTGTCAAAAAAGTCAATAAATCCTCTAACGTCGGAATGTCTTGTGTAACCGAATTTTCCCATTCGCGATTTGACATGAAATCAAGTTTTGATGCCACCAAATATATAATTAGGCTATCCCAATGATGCGTGGGCAAGCTCAAAGATTTTAGGACCTTTAAATGTAACATTACCTTATCTATCAGGTTTCGTAATGACTTGGATGAATCTTTAATTACATTATCTAAATGGAACAATGCGTGGATGTTCTTTTTTATAATTAAACGTTTATTCTGATACCTGTTGGTTAGCAACTCAATCGCGATTTGATAATTATCGCGGGTAATTGGAAGAGAACTGACCAACTGAAGCGCCTCTTCCCTTAGACACGATTTTAAATAATGAAACCGTTGCAAATCGTTTATTGTCTCGTTTTTATGTACCAACGTTTCGAAAGATTCGTAAAATGATAACCAGTTTTCACAATTCCCATTAAATTGTGGTAAATTTAGAGCTGGTAGTTTAACTTGCGTCTCAATTGAATTATTTGAAGACGCAGGACGAGGGGTGCCTACCTCTCGAGTGGAGCCATTCAGCTTTCTTAATAATTTATTAATATCCGTCATAAGGGAAAGATATTGATCGAAAAAAATCGAATCTACCTGGTTTGCATCCAATTCTTCAATTTGAAATTGGATGCTATCAAATTCATCATTCAGAGGTTGTACTTGATCTTTAATAGTATTTAACTGATCAACGTCTAACTCGTCACTGATTTTATTTCTAAATTTAGTTAATTTAGATTTTAGCACTGTGCGCTTGCTAAGCAGTGCGTTAATGTCTGCCATTTGGAATCAAGCGTAATAACTAAATAAAGTAATTTTACTGACGTTACTCAAAAAGAGCAAACAATTATGAAGAAATTTCTTCAATTAAATTTGCCTCGACGCTAGTAATTAATGAACCAATTCTTCACGTTGAAAGAACGTACACAACATTAAACATGCGATAAAGGGAAATTAAACAAACGGTAGGATTGGAGACCACTCACCCCAAGAAGTTGACGCTTTTTGTAGGTACTGGGGACTCCACTGGCCTCGTAATGATGCTGCAGCTTCCTCCGATGAATGCCATACACGGCAAATGTGGATACAGATGATCCTCTTCAGATGAAGACGTTGAATCCAAGGTGTACTTGGTTCGAAATTCGGTTCGATATGACCAAAATATGTTGCGACCCGAACCTTACGGGCACAACGAAATACCGGCGGAGAATCACGCAAGTCGTCGCGGTCGTGAATGATTGAACACAACGAATATAATTGTAATAACACTTTATTTACAATATATACACCAATGTAACACTAAAAGCGGACTGTATAATTACAAATTTAAACTTGCCGGTACTGATTATAGAGGAGATGTATATCTCTCGGTGTCTTAACGTGACTCTGGTCGTGTCTGTCTCTTCGAGCCCAAGAAAACTCGGACACTCGTTAAACCACCCCTTTAGGAGTAGGGGGAAGGAATGGTCGACCATCGCAAGAGAGAGCTGCATTTCGCCGAAAGCTCTAACAATAAACTAATGACATCCGTTTTAAATTGCAGATGGTATTTACAAATGACATGCAAATCCAAGATTAGGATCTTAAGTATGATAGATTGCTGGACAGCGGGAGATGAGCAAGACTTAAATTAACCTGGCTGCAGCTCCTAATGCCACGAACAATTTCTAGGATTATTCTGAAGTAAATATTAAATATGATGCTTCAACACTCTCTCTCTCTCTGTTTTGACGGGTGACGGGTAAAATTCTAATCTACTTAAAAAACTGTGTATGTAGAAACATTTATTTTATTTTGTTAACGTTACGGATTTATGATGTATCAGATTATAAAATAAAAAAAATCTTTACCATTTACTTTCAACTTATTTATCGTTTGTCATCCTTGAGAATTCGTTCGATATGTCCCCCTTCAACTTCCAAACACTTTTTCACCCTTTTTCTAAATGAATTTTGTACCCGCTGTAACATTTCAGACGCCACTAATAAGCAGGCAAAGCGGATTCGGTCAAGAGCAAATAAAAAACAAAATTTTACACATACGTAATTTTTTACGTAGATTCGAATTATATAAGCAAAAGTACATCATCCTATTTAAAATTCCAAAGTTATCCACCATCTCTCAAAACAGAGAAAGGGGGTAAATGTAAAAAATATGTTTACATATGTGCCTCTATATCCCTAATGCCTCATCAAAATATTTTAAATACTTTTCTAGATATCGCCTTGTAACACTTTAAAGAACTCACCTAGTAGAGTAAAATTTTTGAGTGTGAATCTAGATTTAAAAATTGTACACAATTAACCAGCTTTGTTAGATAACCTTGTAACTGTTGTCGGTTCAAGTTTATAATGATGTTAACGTGAAAAATGTCTTACTCTGCAGTGTATATGTTACAGTTCAAGTGTGAAATGCCGTTATTCTACAGTGTGTCCATTTAGTGCGCCCGTCTTCGATTACGCCTTTATTATTTTCTTAAGTAAATAGTTTGATTCCTGCAATCCCAATAGGGTTGAAAGGGGCACATTTTAAAATTTACAGCATTTCGTATGGGTGAGTATAAGTTACCTTTTGGAATACTGGTTATTGTCGGTGTACTACTAGTGTCACGACGTCACGACGCATATCAGACAGTAACTTTTTAGTGGTAACTCCTATAGCTTTGATATTTTTTAGGTAGATATGTGTTATTATTAAGACAGAACAAAATCTGGGTGACTAAACTATATTTTTCTGGAAACAGGTGAAATCTATGTGTCTAGTAAGTCAAGAAACAAATGACTACAAGCTAATTTTTAATAGCGATAGAAATTCTTCCTCAGTTGTTAATCTTATCAATTAGGAATTATGCAGATATGTTGCAAAGTGTAGTGCTATTGTTTCGGAGAATCAACCTTCTTACTCTAGATTTATTGATGTAAATAATAATACTTTGTATACAAATTATTATCTCTTCATATGGTTTTTTCTCGGCTTATAAGATTTCATCTGTAAAAGAAACATGGTTCAGTGCTTTTATTTTGGTTTAAGAGGGAACAGATAATAAAAGATAAATTATAATCAATAATCCTTATTTCGCTTTTCAACACCACATAAACAGACATGTGTTACGAGAGCAGCGATAAGATAAACAAATAAATTTTAAAAAATAAGGAAAAATGGAAGCAACTCTCCGCACCCTGTTCTGTCGCTTAAAGGTTGGATATCAGACTATACTTATTATTAGGGAAAGAAATATTTCTAAACATAAATGCGCATTCTAATTTCAATTAATAAATAACCAGTTTTAAAACTGGCTGTTGCTTTTCTATTATTATTTATGCTCTTTCAATTAAAACGCAATTTTGACACCAATAGAGATGAATTCCCTTTTGATGCTAACTTAGTTACTCAATCTCAAGCTGCATTATATACTTTATAAACTTTACATGAGAAAGATATGTTGCTGGTGTAATGATTCATTTCCCTCTAATGTTTACATTATAATCAAACATAAAAGTAAAGAACAAAATTAATAATATCTGTTTCTTTCTGGAAAAACCATTATAGGTCTTGTCATTAAAGAGCTACTTTCTGATTTGTGTCATGTCATCCATATTTCAGCCACTATAGCTCGTTTCACTCTGACTATGCAGTGTACAGGGATAGAGCTACAGTATTGCCATATTTCCCCAGCAAGTCGCTTAAAACTGAACACGAAGACGTCAATAATAATAAATCCTCCTTTTGTATTGCAATCGGCTTATTTGTTAATACCTTGTTGAAGTAAACCTTTTTTGTCGCTTCTGCGTCAATTTGAAAAGAGCAGCATATAATGCAAAATAATTGAGTTTAGACATTTAAAATTAAAAAAAAATTAATTAGATCATACAATTTGTTGTAACATACTTAAAAATAAATATAAACATGGTTTTTAATAAAATTTGATACAGAAGAATACTAATTAATGTATTTATTTTTTGGTTTTGATCACACGGTCGATTTTCCACATTTTGTCTTCTGTTTTTATTACATGACTTATATAGTTTTGCCATTTCTCTGGTGTGATTCGCTCATAAGATTCGCGGATTAAATTGCGTACGGTATTTTCCTCAAAATTCGTATTATGTGCACCTATATACCTTTTGACCTCACTCCAAACCAGTTCAATCGGATTTAATTCGCAGTGGTAGGGTGGGACCCTTAGAATCTTAACATTCTTCCGATTTGCAATTTCTTCAATTTTATACCCACTATAATTTATTTTGAATGTATTCACCACTTGAAGCAATTCGCTTTTTAGATAGTCTTGTTCATAATGTAAACCTTTCAATCGGAGCCATTCTTGAATCTCTTCTTTTCTTGAAGAGGTGTTGTTTTTTATAATTTTCTGCTATGATAAGAAGCATTGTCCATTACTTCAACACTTCTTTCTGGAAAATTCTGACATAAGTCATTTTTAAACCACGCTTCAAACAAAGGCCCATCCATTTCATCGTGGTAGCCTTGGGTATTTTTATTTGCCATAAAAGTCATCTCTGCCCCCGCAACAAATCCAATTGCACATCCTGCGTGCAACAGGACAAATCGTGGACCACGAGCTGTAGGTGCTTTCAAACCCGTTGTGAGTCCACGATTAAATGCATCTCGATGCGATTTTATAGATCCATTCCTTTGAGACGCTGTGTCCGACATTTACCCACGATTCATCTAAATACACAATATTGTAGCCTAATTCACGATATTTACGAATTTGACGTAAATACCGATAGCGCCACGAAATCATTTCATCTTTTTCGATCAAACTGAATTTCTACCACGTCTCACATACGCAAAATCCATATCATGCAGTAAATGGAACAATGTGGACCGCGAAAAATTGGGCAAATCCTCGTCGCCATTTACAGTACTTAATATTGCCTTTATTGTAGGTGGTGTGTTGTCCCGAAAAAACTGGTGCACTATTCTACGGATCCCACATCTAACTCCTACATCGTAATTTATTTAGCGGCATAAACTAGTTTTACGCTTTTGAGCCCTTTCCTTTGGAGGTTGTACCCCAACGGGTGTATTCCACCCAGCTCGCACTTTATAAAGTACTCTTTCCGAAAAGCCGCTCATATCAGCCACTTTTTTTATATCACTTAAAAATGATTCTTGGTTTTCGTGCTGTGAATGATAATTTATAAGATTCGTCGCAATCTGCTTTTCGAACACGCCGAGCGCTTTTCCACGTTTCCATTTCACAATTTTGGCCACTCCACAAATAAATATCAAAATTAACAATAACAATCAGCGTAATTTCAATGCTGAAGAACAGATAAATACTGATTATTTTATACAAGAAGATTTCTTATATATACATATCATCCAACTATAATGACCTGATTAACTTAATTACCTACCTATTATTCCTTATATATTAAGTGAGTAATTAAGTACATTGCAGTTATAATAAATACTAATTATTTATCTATGGCGATGTTTATTATTTACATTCCAAGCATAATTACTTATCTATTGTTACTGATATATTAAGTTAATTTGCACTTATAATTCAATAACTATTTCAGATTACCATCAGAAAGTAATAACGATTACCTTAATTCGTATTATCCTTTACCTATACCTGCCTTTCCCAGCATACACGAATATTCAAAATTTCTTTGAGTACACCTGAGTGCGGTCTACAAGCGGCAAAGCAGCAGGCGAAGTATGCCTTTAAATAACATTGTCGTATGTTCTCTGTACTGCATAGTCAGAGTGAAACGAGCTATAGTAGTATATCGACAATAATCAATGCTAAGTCACAAGATGGCTATACCCGTATGGGAGTGTCATACCCAATATCCATCAAATCGATCCAAACGTCGTCTTGTTATCACAATTTTTTAAGGCCTTCAAGCAGAATGTTGTTGAGATAAATCGTCTTGTTTTAGACCAAGCAATTTGTAGTTGAGATATGTCCACATATTTCGAGGACACTCTGTATATTTCAAAATAGCTCATGTTAACATGCCATGTAACGTGGTTACGCCGATAGATTCATTTGTTACAACACGAATTACTGTTCATTTTCACAATGCACACATCTTTGAAACGTATTTTGTCTTGCACAAGATCTTTGTTACTAATTAATGTTTTTCTGTAGTTAATCTACATAGTTCATTGTTCATTAATTCATTATTTCGGTAAATCTTATACAACAATGCTTCCTTCCTCAAGGACTCCGAGAAGACATGCCAGAGTTAGTAAGGATGCGCCTCACGACGACCTACTTTCTTTGGGAAGGAATGTACTATGTGCAAAAGGAAGGAGCTGCTATGAGATCTCCGTTATCTCCAGTCATTGCTAACATATTTATGGAAGCAATTGAAGATGAAGCTATTCAGTCCAGCCATCATAAACCTAAATGCTGGTTCCGCTACGTCGACACCACTTTCGTTGTAATGCCCCATGGAAAAGCATTTCTTGAAGTTTTCCTGGAGCACTTAAACAACTACCATACCAACATAAGATTCACTATGGAAACTGAAGAAAATGGACGCCTACCTTTCCTAGACGTGTTAGTGAAACGAATCGCTAACAACAGATTAAACCATACAGTGTACCGAAAGAAGACTTACACTGACCGCTATCTGCATACTTCGTCTCATCATCATCCCCAACAAAAAAGATCATTGATCAAGACTCTTATTCATCGGGCCAACGCTTTGTGAAGAGGACAGTAAACCACAAGAACTGAGACATGTGGAAGAAGCTTTACACAGGAATGGCTACAGTCAACGGGACATCAGGAAACGTGCCAATGCACCATAAAACCGAAAGAACCTAAACCTAAACCTATTAATTACGCTTGCCTTCCTTTCATCGCCGGAGTAACCGACAGTATAAGAAAGATCTTAGATAAGAAAAACATCGGGGTCCGCTATGGTACAATTGATCCCCTTCAACAAAGATTCTTTGCCCAGACTGCAGACAGAAGGCGTTTACCAGCTCCAATGTACTTGCGGCAAATCTTACATCGGCCAAACGGAAAGAAGCATCCAATGTCGAATAAAAGAACACCAGAGCCACATACGACTTGGAAACACACAAAAATCAGCCATCGCAATACCGCAAAATAAATGACGACTCCGTAAACATACTAGCCAGGACTAAAAAATACTTAGCTCGTATTATTCGGGAATCCCTGAAAGTTATTAAAAATCCAAAGAATTTGAACCGAGAAGACGGCTACCGCTTTAGTAACACATGGAAGGTAGCTCTGCAAAACCAATCCATCCATAAACAACTTTCACGTGAGCAACGAAGCCGAAAACGACAAGGCCCAATAACATACCAGATTAACATGAGCATCCAACCGTAACGACTCCTCCGTATACAACCAGGAGCAAAAGGCACCACCATCAGTCTTTAGAAAACTTCTGAAGAAGCATGAGCAGCGTAACGTCAAGTTGAAATCGATAACCACGGGATAACCCGGAATAACCTACCATTATGGACAACGGCCGTGAAAGCCTGCATTCGACTATATAAATTATTATTATTATTATTATTAAGCTTATTATATATTATCTTGTTCTAAAGAATTTAATTTTTATCAAACAACTATAAGAATTTCCTGGAAAATGAACAAAACAAGAGTAAAATGCCACTTCCGGTTGGCAGATTTTAACAAAATATCTCTGGGACAACAGATTTTGTATTTAAAACATATATATATATATTAAAGGTAAACATTTCAGGGTGTCATACCGCTTAATAAATTTGAAGATTTCTTCAACTGGTTGAAGAACATCTTGAATGGCGTTTGGGGTTGGACGACGTTTCGACGAAATCACATTCGTCATTTTCAAGTCCTTATAGTCCTGGTTTGGCTTCTAGTTATGCGGCAACACGACGGACTGTCAACTTGATGTACAGCTGACTGAATAGGTTGTTTATCAATTACTGTGGCAACTAGCATCGAGGGAGCTGTACTGCTAGAACGGATGGCTGGTGTTCGCAGAGAATGGCCGGCCGTTGCTTGTAGTAACGTTGGTAACCACGATGCAGGTAATCGGCTTGTGTCGTCGCGGGTGTTCATACAATTCGGACGTTTCACGATTTCGATGGCTTCTCGTATGATGCATGCGTCTTTGTGTTCGACGCTGGCAATGCTCTTGGTGTTGTCGAAATCAATCTTGTGCGAAGTATCCCATATATGATGCACTAGCGATGAAGTGTGTTCCATCTTCTTAACATAATTTTGATGTTCCTCCTTGCGTGCCTTTATTCTCCGGTTGGTGTGGCCTATGTAGCTGCTATCGCAATCCCGACACGGTATCTCGTAGACTCCTTGGTTTTCCAAATGGATGTACTCTTTAGGATTCCTTAGTATGGACTGGATTATTCTATCCGTGGTAAAGGTTGTCCTGATGTTACATTTTCTAAGGATTCTTCCGATTTTCTCTGTCGTGCCTCGGATGTAAGGCAGGTACGCCGTGCCACAAGGTCTCTCCTCTTTCGCGTCTTGCGTTTTGGTCTTCGGTGGTCGGAACGCTTTCCTAATCGCTGCTCTGCCATAACCATTTTGTTCGAATACTCGAGCAAGGGTTGCTAATTCTTGTCTTGTATTCTCCTTGTCGGCTATCCTTTTTGATCTACAAACCAGTGTTGTCAGGACTGATTGTAGTTGAGCAGGGTGGTGGTGTGAATTAGCATTTAGGTAGCGATTGGTGTGCGTGGTCTTCCTATAAACCGTGTGCCCCAATTTTCCATTCTTCTTGGTGATGAGAACGTCTAGGAATGGAAGGTGGTTGTTCTTCTCCAATTCCATCGTAAACTGGATCTTATTATGGATGCTATTCAGATGGGTAAGGAAATCAGCAAGTCGATTCTTACCATGACCCCATATGGCAAAAACATCATCGACATACCGAAGCCAAAGTTTCGGTTTGTAAATGGTGCTGTCCAGTGCTTTCGATTCGAAGTCCTCCATGAAGAGATTCGCAATGACGGGAGACAAAGGTGAACCCATCGGCGCTCCTTCTACTTGCTTGTAGCGTTGACCATTATAGATGAAATATGTATTCTGGAGACAATGATCGGCAAGTTTGATTATGTGTTGAGGTGGATCATACTTCTGTTTAATGACGTTTAGAGCTTCGGCAACTGGCACTTTAGTAAACAGAGAGACGACATCAAAGCTCACGAGGATATCGGTCGGTGTAATTTTCTCCTTTTGCAGAATCTCGATGAAGTGGGTAGAATTCATAACGTATGAAGCCGCATCTGCCACATGCGGCTGCAGATGTTTAGCTACGAACGCTGCAAGTCGTTGGATAGGTGATCCTATGGAACTAACGATAGGCCTAAGCGGTGTTCCATCCTTATGAATTTTTGGGAGACCGTATATCTTGGGACATTTAGACGACTTTTTGCCATATGGGGTCATGGTAAGAATCGACTTGCTGATTTCCTTACCCATCTGAATAGCATCCATAATAAGATCCAGTTTACGATGGAATTGGAGAAGAACAACCACCTTCCATTCCTAGACGTTCTCATCACCAAGAAGAATGGAAAATTGGGGCACACGGTTTATAGGAAGACCACGCACACCAATCGCTACCTAAATGCTAATTCACACCACCACCCTGCTCAACTACAATCAGTCCTGACAACACTGGTTTGTAGATCAAGAAGGATAGCCGACAAGGAGAATACAAGACAAGAATTAGCAACCCTTGCTCGAGTATTCGAACAAAATGGTTATGGCAGAGCAGCGATTAGGAAAGCGTTCCGACCACCGAAGACCAAAACGCAAGACGCGGAAGAGGAGAGACCTTGTGGCACGGCGTACCTGCCTTACATCCGAGGCACGACAGAGAAAATCGGAAGAATCCTTAGAAAATGTAACATCAGGACAACCTTTACCACGGATAGAATAATCCAGTCCATACTAAGGAATCCTAAAGAGTACATCCATTTGGAAAACCAAGGAGTCTACGAGATACCGTGTCGGGATTGCGATAGCAGCTACATAGGCCACACCAACCGGAGAATAAAGGCACGCAAGGAGGAACATCAAAATTATGTTAAGAAGATGGAACACACTTCATCGCTAGTGCATCATATATGGGATACTTCGCACAAGATTGATTTCGCCAACACCAAGAGCATTGCCAGCGTCGAACACAAAGACGCATGCATCATACGAGAAGCCATCGAAATCGTGAAACGTCCGAATTGTATGAACACCCGCGACGACACAAGCCGATTACCTGCATCGTGGTTACCAACGTTACTACAAGCAACGGCCGGCCATTCTCTGCGAACACCAGCCATCCGTTCTAGCAGTACAGCTCCCTCGATGCTAGTTGCCACAGTAATTGATAAACAACCTATTCAGTCAGCTGTACATCAAGTTGACAGTCCGTCGTGTTGCCGCATAACTAGAAGCCAAACCAGGACTATAAGGACTTGAAAATGACGAATGTGATTTCGTCGAAACGTCGTCCAACCCCAAACGCCATTCAAGATGTTCTTCAACCAGTTGAAGAAATCTTCAAATTTATTAAGCGGTATGACACCCTGAAATGTTTACCTTTAATACATATCAGCCGCGAAAACCTTCGTAATATATATATATATATATACACAGTAAAATGTTTGACTGGGATAGGGTTTGGAAAAACTCCAATCTCAGTGCTACGCACAGGTACCAAGCTTTAATGGTTAGATTGAATTAAAACCACTTGTATGTTTCGCCTGACGTTTCGTTTTTATTCAAAACTTTATCAAAAGCTAACACCTTGTGGACCAAAACACATGTTTTATTAAAAGCATGTGTAGATATTCAAATTTGAACAAATTCATAAACAGGGGCAGTAGGCCACCAAGATTACAGACCTGGGCTGCACATGATATAAAGCCCAGGTCTGTAATCTTGGTGGCCTACTGCCCCTGTTTATGAATTTGTTCAAATTTGAATATCTACACATGCTTTTAATAAAACATGTGTTTTGGTCCACAAGGTGTTAGCTTTTGATAAAGTTTTGAATAAAAACGAAACGTCAGGCGAAACATACAAGTGGTTTTAATTCAATCTAACCATTAAAGCTTGGTACCTGTGCGTAGCACTGAGATTGGAGTTTTTCCAAACCCTATCCCAGTCAAACATTTTACTGTGTATGTAACCACACAAGCTGTGAGAGGGACTATCTTTATATATATATATATATATATATATATACAGGGTGTCTCAAAAAGAATGGGACACCGATTAGTCATAGATTCCTTACGTCATAATAAATTGATTAAACCTAATATACCTTAGTACAAAGTCCCTCCTGTAAGAAGTTATAGGGCCTTGAAGTTCAATTTTTAATTTTTTATATTTTTGTTAATTTCTACAAATGTAGAGATATCGATTTAAATTTTGTTATACATACTTACTATTATATACTGCAATAATAGGAAAAATTTCATAAACTAGACTTGACTGTAAAGGGCACTTTACCTAACTTTCAAAACTTCTTTTAGCTCTAACTTCGTTATCGGTAACATTTTTTGGAATTTTAGGATATTATCTGAAAGAGAATTAAAATACACAAAAATAATGTACTCTTAGTTCATAAGCGTAATAGCAACCGTTTACCGTAAAATGCCCATCAAAGGTTTTTGGTTGACATGAAGACGTGCAATTATCAAGTAGGCATGATCACAAAAACAATGGGTAATGGTTGTAATCTAGTAAACAACAACAAGAAATCAAATAATGACGTTGGTGACATCAGTTTTTTGTTTTTTGTGCTTACGAAAATGCTGCAACATAACGAACCTTTCAGCATTGGAGAATTCGTTATGTAGCGGCATTTTCTTAAACATAAGAGAACAAATTCTTATGTCACTAATATCATTAATTGATTTATTATTGTTTTTTACTAGATGACCATTGTTTTTGTAATCATGCCTACTCGATAATTACATGTCTTAGTGACATACAAAAACCTTTGATGGGCATTTTAAGGTAAACAGTTGCTCTTACGCTTATGAACTAAGAGTACATTATTTTTGTGTATTTTAATTCTCTTTCAGATAATAACCTAAAATTCCAAAAAATGTTACCGATAACAAAGTTAGAGCTAAAAGAAGTTTTGAAAGTTAGGTAAAGTGCCCTTTACAGTCAAGTCTAGTTTATGAAATTTTTCCTATTATTGCAATATATAATAGTAAGTAAGAATACCAAAATTCAAATCGAAATCTCTACATTTGTGTAAATTAACAAAAAAATAAAAAATCAAAAATTGAACTTCAAGGCCCTATAACTTCTTACAGAAGGGACTTTGTACTAAGGTATATTAGGTTTAATCGATTTATTATGACGTAAGGAATCTATGACTAATCGGTGTCCCATTCTTTTTGAGACACCCTGTATATTCACGGCGATCGATGATGCTGGCTAGGATACAGACTGGCATACACAGGCACGCACACGCACACGCACACACACACACACACACACACACACACACACACACACACACACACACACACACACACAGCGACAGACTGACAGATAGAATTAACTTCGAAAACCACTTTTTCTGAACCCGAAGACACGAAAATATAAATTTCCCCAAAATTCTCCTGTTTAAAAAATTTTATGATTACAAAGGAGAGGAAAACTGATTATTAAATAAAATTAAAATTTAATTCCAGACTTAATAATGTTGTATACCCCATCGAATTTATGCATTAATTTTAATTAAATCTTCAGTGCGGTTTTATTCTAGAGACTGATTTGAATAACAAATTTTGACCAACGAAATAAATTCGCAGAACTTATTGCTTTCACTCTACCAAAATATTATCGACAACAGTACACTTGCTATATTTTACGGCTACAAACAATTTTCGTTGACAACGCCCAACACATTTCGAGAAGGCAGACTAAACCAACAAAAAGTAGTATAAAATTCACGGCTCGTAAAAATGCGACAAGAAATGTATTTGCCGCTCAGCAACTCTGTCCTGAATAATCTTGAAATTACTGCTATACACGCCCCATACATTATTGGAGTGGAGTCAACCCGAAACATGCACTACAAATGCGAAGGGGAGTAAAACAACGAACGCGAGTTCGAAAAAATTTCGTGCAGTAGCTCACACAAAAGAAAATTCTGAGGGGATAGGAAAGCCTCTTTGTTGTATCTAAAACTATGTATACATAAGAACAATGTAAAACAATCAAATTGACATAATCGTAGCTGAATGTTAAATACACTTACAACCTTATTTTAATCATACTTCTTTATAAATTATGTTTTACAAGCTCGTAACACTAGAAAGCGTTTTTAGTAAAATTGTATTGAAAATGCCCTACTATATACTCGTATTTACATACAGTCTTTAGAGGACTTTCATTTCATTCCTACCAGAACAACCAAATTGCTAATTTTTCATTTTACTGCCTCGACTACAACCAAATTAACAGATCCTTTGAAGTCTCGCTTGCGATATTATATAACCACATTTAAAGGTCGGGATTTATTAGAAAATTTTCATGCAAACAGCATCCCAACTTATTATTTTATTTACAACGTTGAAAACATTTTTGCCTCCAAGGCTTTTCAAGAAGCCTTTCAAAATTTTCATTTTTTATATAGTTATATTACTTGTTTTTTCGAATAAGCAAATAATGGTGGTCTGTGTTTTTCTTGCTGCAATATATCTATTATGAAATTGTATCAAAGCATGTATGTGTCAGTCGATATCATTTGGAAATAAAAATAGAGCGGTTCTCTAATTTGATCGGTGTTGAGATGGCAACTTTAGCATCTTACTTAAATTTACTTTGTGGGGTTTCATAAATATCAACGCTGTAGCAATCACGAACCCGGAATTTAATTATGTAATAGTACATTGTTGAAGATCGTGGTGCAAGATTGGTGACAGTCACGGACAGAATAATCCTTTATTTAATAAGACATTTTTGTAATACAATAGTTTATTAACTAAAAACTGAACTAGAACACACAATAAAGCACTCTTCTAAAAGATACTTAACATTTAAAAATATTTGAAATATATCTGCGACAAATGCAATCAACCAATCACAGTGAAACACCTACTTGTCGAGTGCCAAAAGTATACACAAATAAAAGTGAACTTAGATACGCCAGTGCAAATATCAGAAATACTTAACGACAGTGCAGATAACGAACAGAAGCTAATAGGTTTTTTAAGACTCCAAACTGTTTTCTCAAATCTAATACAAATCAATTTGATCACTATAACCGATTTTTTTTTGTACAATGTCCTACCTAGATATAAATTCTTTATTAATCTATATCATGTAACATACTAATGTAACACTGGTGCAAATAACCTAATAGGTGGATGCACCTTGATTTAAATAAATAAAAAATAAAAATTTCAATCTCAACAATGCGTGCTGCAAAGTCTACGTAGGTTTGGTTCAGGTAGAATGATAACTACACGTTAAACCATTGCCAAGAAAATACATAAGAAATTAACACACAAATACTATGTACAATAAGTTATGGATCTCGATTTATTTATTTGACAGACTAATAAAGAGTTAATAAAGTTGTGCAATTTAAATAAAGTAGTGGTGCCATTATCTTTAATAAATGAAGTTGTAATAGATCATTATAAAATTATTTATTCTTTGCTAACGTGCAATGCAGATTAACGCAGGTTATGTTTATGTGGAATAAGTTTTTATACTTAATTACCACTCAACATATAATTTAATTCAATTCTAGTTGACGAATATGTGAGTATTACAGCTATATTGTAGATAAGCTACGCAACACATGACAATGTTAAAATTATGTACTGAACCCACAATACCACTTTTATGGAACAGAAATAGCTTAACCATTAATTTTGTGTACGCCGATTATACGAAATCAAAACTATATTGAAATCAAACAGCAATTGAATAACTATTCTCAATCGTTTGGAAATATTGTTGAATCAATCAATGTAACTGCCAAAGATATTCGTGTGGACATGGCACAGACGCATTGGTTTCTGGAGAAAGCATAAAAGAATTTACAAATTATGTAAGCTAATATACGGGGTCTGTATAAATTGGTGAAAAGGACACATGTAGCGATATTCTCCATAAAATCTCAATACTAAAACGTTGAATTGGTCCTTACGAGCCTTCACGAGAGGTAGATAAAAGCATTTTTCAGACAAAGAAGCCCTTCTGTTCTAAATAGGTTAAAATATCATCACGGATAGTTATTCTAAATGCGAAATTGTAGTCTCTGCAAAATTTGAAAAATATCGGCTTACTTTTATGAAAACGTCCTGTATTGGATGAAGTAATTGTTATAAATACAATATAATTGGCAAAGCGTAAATTAGACAGGTATTTTCATTGGTATTAACTACCAATTGATCCCAGTTTTGGGTTTTAAAGACGTCCCTTAATAAATTTTTGAAAAGTTTTTCGTCATAGATTTCTTCAAATCTTCACGGTTCAGGGTACCGAGACGATGAAATCACGTTTTTCTGAATTCCGTCTGCCTGTCTGTTCGCCAGCCTGTCTGTGTGACGTTACAATTCAAATTATTTGTTGAAGGTGACTGTCTGGCTCTAAATGGCTCTAAATACTTCAGTCAATTATATACTGTATGAACACATTTTACGCCTCTATGATTATTATAGCAATTAATAATATTTCATGCAAGTTAAATAATATTTTATAAAATATTCCAGAAATGTGCCAGCTTAATGTTTGTAAATAGTATAAAATAGCATTGGTTTTTATAATAATTGTAAAACTGTATTAAAATAGTGTTAGCCTTGATTTAAACTAAATGTAACCAGAGTAGGATCGGAAACAATGTAAAACAATGAAGTATCGAAGACAAACAATTGGGGGGAGGAAGCCAAGCTGAAAGGTGTTGTTATTTTGGCTTCCCCAATAAATAATAGTAAGATTGTGAATAAATATGCGCCAATTTTTATACACCCTGTATTGCTATGATATTATCGGGAATTATTCGTTACTTAATACAAAAAAGTGAGTATAATTGATGTTTTGCACACTGTTATTGGATACAATATTGAATTAAAACTCATTAAAATAAGATAAATCATTTATTAGATGCTTTATTATATCAAATATGAAGGATAAAAATGAAATGATAGAACACTCAGGATAGAATCGTATAATACGATTATGATATATTTCTGCAAAGAAAAAAATACAAAATTATGTGAGTAATTGATCTGGAATAAAACTATGTGAGAATGGAACGCTAGTATTAATCAGCTCAAAATTAGAAGAAAATTTAGTAGCGTATATAAAAATGGAAGTAAGACATGAAAACAATCAGGAAAAACAACGTGTCAAATGTGTATAGTTGATTTAGTAAAACGGAGAAGTGCCAAATCATAATTAAGAGTTAAACATTTATTTAATTTTGACATTTACGTGAAATTTGTGATTTAAGTAATGTAACAATTAGAAATTGATAAGTAAAAATGTAATTTAAAATGTAACCAAAGATATGTTTCTTGCAGGGTTGAATTCAGACTGTTTACTTCGGGGAAGGGGGGGGGGGGAGATAAAACGTCTGGGGGAGTATTTTTACCTATTGCCGCGCAATCCACCCATTCGTTTATGGATAAAAAAAACATGCATATGAGGATAGGTTTTGCGTCATTTGTGTCAAAACTGACAGAAAACATAACCTGCTAACCTCGAATTTAACATAGACTTACAGTGCCACCAACATATTATTCATCATCTTCTTCTTCTTCTTCTTCGTCAGCTGTCGTTTGTCCACTCCTGGACGTAAGCCTCTCCCATATGCTTCCATGCTTTTCTGTCTTGTGCTAGTCGTTGCCATCCATGTCCCGCTCGTTCCTTGATGTCATCGAGCCATCGTTTCTGCGGTCTCCCCACACTTCTCTTTGTTTGTCTGGGGCGCCAATTTACTATCTTAGAAGTCCATCTTTCCTTCTTTTGTCGGGCCACATGTCCGACCTATTGCCACTTGAGTTCTGCAACACGCTTCATTACATCTGTCACTCTTGTCTTCCTACGGATTTCCTCATTACTAACTTTATCTCTTAGACTAATACCCAGTAGTTCTCAAACGATTCGTTGTCTTTTTTGTCAAGGCCATAGTTTCTACACCGTATGTCGCTACTGGTATTATGCAGGTGTCATAAACTTTGCGTTTTAGGTTTATGGGGATGTCACAGTTTCTGAATATATAGCTGAGTTTTCCAAACGCTGCCCATGTTAGACCGGTTCTGGTTTGGTTTCCGCCGTTTGCTTCCCGAATTTTATGACATGTCCGAGATATATATATTCTTCTACTTTTTCCAGTATTACGTTGTTTACGTTGACTTGTTCCGCACTATTACTTATTACCTTTGTTTTGCAAAAGTTCATTTTTAGTCCAATTTGGTTGGATGCTTCATTTAGTTGGACGATCATGTTTTTTAGTTCTTGAATATCACTGCTAATGAGAACAATGTCGTCAGCGAAGCGTAGGTGGTTAAGATATGTGCCATCGATGTTTATACCATTTTCTTCCCAGGGTAGATTCTTAAATACATCTTCAAGGGCTAAAGTGAAGAGCTTTGGGGATATAGTGTCGCTCTGGCGAAGGCCTCTGTTAAGCGGAATTTTTTGTTTTCAGATTCTCGTTAATTTTTACGTGAAAGGTTGCTTTTTCATATATGTTCTTCAAAAGTGTCGAGTATCGAGAATCGATTCTTGCTCCATCCATAGCTCTTAGGAATGACCATGTTTCGATAGAATCGAAGGCTTTGTGAAAGTCGATGCATGCCAGATGAAGAGGAATATTGTATTCCGTGGTTTTCTCTATTAGGGTTCTCATTGTTTGTAGGTGGTCAATCGTACTATAACCTTTCCGAAAACCGGCTTGCTCGACTGGTTGGTATTCGTCAAGTTTATTTGTCAATCGATTAGTTAGTAACTTGGTCAAAAGCTTATATAGATGTGACAATAAGCTTATTGGGCGGTAGTTTTCAATATTTTTATTGTCGCCCTTCTTAAATAATAAGACAACTTCTGCATTTTGCCATGTTTCCGGAATCCTCCCCTCATTTAAGCATTTCTTAAATAGTACTTTCAGGGCTTCTTCTATGATGTCGCCACCCATTTTGAGCATCTCGCATGTGAAGTTATCTTCGCCTGGGCTTTTTCTGTTTTTCATATGGTTTAGGGCTGCACGTATTTCTGACTTAGTTATTTCAGAGATTTCCTCGGAGCCCACATTGCGGATATGTGATGTGGAAACAGTAGGGTCTGGTATGGTGGACTCGTAGAGTTGAGCGTAAAAGTTTTTAATAAGTGTTGTGATGTCCGTCTGGTCTGATACAATAGTGCCGAGTTGGTTTTTCATTTTGGTGATCACGTTTTTACCTAGTGATCTCTTTGATTTCAGGACCTTCATGTTTGTGTTGTCTTCTATGGTACTTATTATAATTTTGGTGTTGTGTGTTCTAATGTCTCTTCTTACTTTCTTGCTAATTGTCTTATTAAGGGTTGGATATTTGATTGTTTCTCCTTCTTTTCTCTATCAATTTTAATGTTTCTTTTCGTAGTTTCCCATCTCGATTTTTAGATTTACTACAGATTTTCTTAGTTGCAATGTGAATGCCGTTAGTGATTTTTTTCGGAAAGGTCATTCAATTCAAATTCGTGTAGTATCTCGATTGGTTCATATTTATTTTTTAATTCTAGTTGATATTATTTTTGGTATGTTCTAGTTCTTCTATGGAAAGGGGGGGGGGGGATGAAACGTCTCGGGGAGTATTTTTACCTATTGCCGCGCAATCCACCCATTCGTTTATGGATACAAAAAACATGAATATGAGGATAGGTTTTGCGTCAGTTTGTGTCAAAACTGAGAGAAAGCCTAACCTGCTAACCTCGAATTTGACATAGACTTACAGTGCCACAAACATATTATTCATACAACAACTATTTCAAAGGCAACTTGATGGAAAAGCATCACCAGGTATTAAGTATACTATGTAATTCGTTTGTTCTGTGAAATGTTGAAATCTATTTCATTTCTTGTTTTTTCAACAGGACTCTGCCATGCCGATTTTCTATGTCTTCTTTTGTTAAAAAATGAGATCACAGATTTTAGTTACTGTTGTTCGAGAATGTTTATTAATATCTATCGCCTCGTATTCCAGTTTCATATGCTGCTATGCATGTTTCATCTATTTGGCGTTTTCTTAATTTTGCATTAGGTTTCCAGTTAGTATAGTACGAGGGGTGATCACCATGCTCCGCCGCTGACCTACTTTTAGTGGAGATACGAACCTTATGCCGCAGTATGCCCATTAACGATATGTGTCAACAGCGCATGCGCAGAAGCAAGTCTGTATCTAACGTTGTTTGGTTACAGCAGTTGTTTGTTTCAAACAAAGTGACAAGTTACTGCAAAAATGGAGCACAGTGAACAAAGAGCGGTAATTAAATACCTGTTAAAGAAGGGTATGACTCCCACCCAAATTCTTGCTGACTTGATAAACACTTTAGGGGAGTGTGTGTATGATTATGTGAAACGATGATGCCGTGAGTTTAAATGTGGAAGAACAGCGTGCGAAGATCAACATGCTGGTGGTCCGCCAATAACCGTTACAATTTCGGAAAACATCGATAAAGTTCATGATCTAGTAATGCAACACAGAATAGTCACTGTACGGGAAATAGTTGAGGAAACTGGCTTTTCGTATCACTCTGTGCACAGCATATTAAGAAATCATCTGGGCATGAAAAAATTATCTGCAAGATGGGTTCCGCGGATGTTAACCCAAACACAAAAGCAATTCCGAGTTGTGATATGTAAACGCCTGTTAATGAAATACAGACAGAATCCTCAGAAGTTTTTGGACGGATCTGTAACGAGGGACGAGACGTGGGTTTATCACTATGATCCACAAACCAGAATACAAGCATGAAGTGGAAGCATCATGGTTCTCCACCTCCTCGAAAATTTAAGGTTTATCCATCAGCCGGAAAAGTAATGGCTTGTGTTTTTTTGGGATGCTCAGGGAGTAATTCTAATTGATTTCTTACAAAAAGGAGCTACAATAACAGGCAACTATTATACAAATTTAATATCAAAATTGAGCGAAGCTATAAAGGAAAACTAAAATTTTATTTTTGTAACCGGAAATTGGTCAGGGGCGGAGCATAGGGATCACCCCTCGTATAATGTGCATATCTTGGTTTAATCCTGTAGCCATATCTTCGTAGAATTTCATGATCCGAATATGTAAAGGTGGTCTCGTATACTTCGACGACTTTCAGGTTGTACCTCTTCGATATTTTTATAGTATTGCATATGACCCTAGACGATGCCCCAAGTGTCGAATCGATATATTATGTTATGTTTGGTTCACATATGCTTGGTGATTTTTCATTGTTTTTATTTATTATTTAAATTTTTTCTCTTACTGCGGTGGTAAAGAATACCAGGGGTCCCC
This sequence comes from Agriotes lineatus, assembly GCA_940337035.1. Classification (NCBI taxonomy): domain Eukaryota; kingdom Metazoa; phylum Arthropoda; class Insecta; order Coleoptera; family Elateridae; genus Agriotes; species Agriotes lineatus. The sequence goes on along the minus strand of OW679194.1, from coordinate 231,511,644 downwards.
CTACCAGGGTTCATCTGATTTCCGTTATTTTTCCATTCCATTATTTAATGTTGTAAAAAAATTGTAAATTAGTTTTGAAAATAAAAACACTATTATTATTATTATTATTATTAATATTGTTTGTATATCAGTATTTCGGCTCCATCTATATTACTGTCACTTTATCCTTTATAATATACTAAATTGCCTGTTCTCAGCAGCAATAATTTTTCTTTTTTTCTCCTGACTCCACTCAAACCAACAAAATTTCGGAAACTATTCACAGAGTGTGTAAAAACGCTTTTTGAACTCTAAAGGACAGTTGTTTCAACTAAGGTCCCTAGATTTATACACCAAGTGTGAGGTACCGCTATTTCATTCTTCGCATGAGAAAATAAGACAAAGGTAATAAATTCAAATTTCCCAAGTGTAATAACAATAAGGAAGACAATAGCTTTGGAGATTTTTTTTTTGTATAGAACTAATGATACTGCTGTAAAGCCAAAAATATGTTAGGTTATGTCGCTTATTATAAATCAATAGTAGCATTCGTCAAAGTTATGTCAAAATATTTTTTGATTATGTTTTTATCCCCAGTTGGAGAAAATTGTGCGACATATAAAAAATTACTAATTTACACTTAGTGTGTTGATCTAGTGACCTTCCTTCCAGTCGGCTGGTGGTATCTACTAACTCAAAAAGTAACTTCCAATGAATATGGAGATTTGTTAAAAGTTTACAAATACCGGAAACAGGTTGTGAAAATTTTATAAAAGCTGTCGCTAGGCAAAATTGACGTCCCCATCATCTTATAATCTACGGGAACGAGAATATGGTAGACCAACGACACATTCAGAAGTGCGAATTAATTTTGACATTTTTTACGTTGCGTAGGGCGAAATTTGTAGTACTTGGTGCTGTCCAGTTTACACTTGTTTGACCGCCAATTGGTAATTAAGTGTCTTTGCTTCTTTGATTTCGTTGTGCGTTCTGTTAAAAATCAGTGAACTACATACCTACAATTTGTTTGATTGGTTGTTAGTGATTACCGGTAATTATTTATAACTTTAAAACACAATTCAAAAGCATTTTATAGCATTTCATATGATAATGTAATACATTTCTACATGCAAAATCTTTTAGTGATGTGGTACTTTGCAGCATAACCACGATTACAGCATAGCAACGACGATTTGTTTTACGTTTGGAAACACTGAAAGGTATAGATAGATGTTGGTTTATTCATCGTTAAGATGTTTACAAAAACATATATTGTTATTAACAAACAGATTTAACAGATGCTGAACAAAGCTTTTTAAACTGATGTAAATTAGCAGCCTGTTTAGTTTCGTTCGGAATTTCATTATATAATTTGAGTCCATTATAGAATAAGTTATTTTGAGAACATGATTTTGCTGTTAAGGGCAATCTAAAGTCATTTACAAATCTAGTCTTATAATTATGAATATCCTTATTATATACTATAAATTCGGTCATATCGCTAGGCAGTTTATTATTAATAATTTAAAAAATTAAAACTAGCGTATTGAAATAAATCCTTTGCTTAATGCTGAACCACTGTAAGGTTTGCAACATTAAAGAAACAGATGTTCGTTTATTGCAAGATAAAACAATGCTCATACATTTGTTTTGTAACTTTTGCAGTCGTTGTTAAGTCTCCTTCAGTGTCATTAAATAATATACTGGAGCAATATTCAAAATGTGGAGCTATAATTGTCTTGTAGACTAATATTATTGACAAAATGTTCAATTTGGAACTTATTCGACCAAAGAAACCTATCTTTTTCGCAGCTTTAGTTACAATATAATCAATATGTTGTTCAAATTTCAATCTATTGTCAATTATAACTCCTAGATATTTAATATTAGTAACAAATTCTATATCTACATTATCTACCGTTACATTCGCTACCACATTATGCACTGGTGGTCCACTACTGATCATCATTGCTTTTGTTTTTGTTGTATTTAATTTTAGTTTATTTAATTTCAACCAAGTCGACACATTTTGTATATCATTATTCAGTTTAATTATAGGACACTCTACATTGCTGTCGGCTACATATATCAATGTATCGTCCGCAAATAAATTAATTTTACAATTATTCACAGATAAATTTACATCATTAATGTACAGTATAAATAATAAAGGCCCCAAAATTGTTCTCTGGGGGACACCTCGAGCTACTTCTTTTTGGCCCTGATTCTCCATTTTCAAATTTAGTAATTTGCTGCCGCTTTGACCAATAACTCTTTTCTCATTTTTTCCAGTAATAAATGTCTATCGATAGTTTCGAAAGCTCGTTTCAAATCGAGAAAAAGTGCAACGACTTTTTTGCCTAGTTCTATATCCTCTTTCCAGTTCGCTAACACTAAATTTAGGGCCGTTTCACATGAATGATTTTTGCGAAAACCAGACAGCGTTAATTAGTATTTTATTTCGTTCTAGATAACTTTCCAGCTGTTCTTTGGCTATTTGCTCTAATATCTTTTCAAACGCAGGTAACATATTAATCGGTCTAAACTCTGAACACTGTTTTGTTCCAACTACTTTTGGAATTGGTCTTAATGTTGCTGTCTTCCAAATTCCAGGAAAAGTTCCTCTTTCAAAGGGATTGTTTTTTGTACGATTAACTTGATAAGAGGCTTCCACGAATGGGGCCCCCAATTAATCCACTGCGAGTTCCGGTTCAATGGGATTGCCGGGAACTGCCACTTAATAACCCTAACTTGGGTTCAGTTAGTTGTTGGAGTGAAACAAGACTTAACAAACACGAGTATATTGAGTAACAACGATTACAAACGTCACTGATGGACCGATGGTTTTTTACAAAAGCTTCAACTGTTGTGACACGCTTGGATTGGCCACGCGAAAATAGCGAATTGCGCGTAACCGTAACACAAAACAACCTGGAAACGACTTTACCAGGGAGTTAGACCGAAACGCAAACTAGCACAAAGCATAGCTGAACTTGCTTCCTCGAGGCTCTGAATCTAACTAACTCTGAATTTACAGCGAGACGAACTCGCCAATTCAAGGAGGGGCAAGCTCAAACACTATTGGCTGAGGCGATCCTGCGTAGCCAATCGGAGCATCGCACGTTATTTAGGAAAAATGCTTATTCTAAGAAACCTTAATGCTAAGCTCTCTCAATGAGGCAATTGAACGAAATCCATAAACCCATGATTCCCAAATATGCTAAGTCGGCTTAAGTTCTAGTAGAAAATGTATCCATCCGCTTTAAAGCCATTAATGGAAGCTTACAAATTCCTTTCCAACATTAACAGAGGCAAACAAATACGGCAAGATGCAAATTTGGCTTTACCACGACCTTTGAATGAGATAAAACAGTTATGACTTGAATTACGTGATTAATTATAATCAAAAAGGTTTTGATGCACGCATCTGTGTGAATCAAACATGCCGCCCCCGAAGTGCCGACTATGGCACGACGTGATTAAATCCCAAAATTAAACTGAAATCTAACACTACAAAATAATCAAATGCATAACAAGAACTAATGACAGATGATAATCCAAGAGTCTTACAGATAACTTACAACTAGCATGAATACAAGCAAAGAAACAACTAAACCTAGCAAAATGTTCAATTAGCGAAAACTACCAACTAAGAGCAAAGTCAATGTTTATTGCCCTTGATCGCAATGATCGTCTTTGGGTAGGATGTACCCTTTACGCACCGAGCGTTTCAGGAGATTCCCTCGGGAATCGCGCACTTGCACCACACGCACAACACCATCCGCTCCTGGATATGTGGCCGAAATGATTGCCAGTGGCCAACGGTAGCTTGAAGATGCCTCGTCGTGGACGAGTACCACGTCGCCCACCTGGGGGGCTAGAGACGTGCTGGAGGACTTCCACTTAGGCCGGCGCTGCAGGAGGTGGAGGTAGTCCCGGGACCAGCGATCCCAAAACTGCTGGGACAGCCGCTGGACCAGCCCATAGCGGCTGAGACGATTTTCCGGTATGCCCTGGAGTTGGGCTTCCGGAAACGAAGTCAGCTTCCGACCGATCAAGAAGTGGGCAGGAGTAAGGACTTCGGGGAATGAGGCGTCGGTAGGGAGAACACAGAGTGGACGGGAATTTAGTATCGTCTCCACTTGAGTCAGCATGGTGTAATACTCAACGAAAGTTAACTTTGCATTGCAAGATATTCGCCTTAAATAATATTTCAATGACTTTACCCCCGCTTCCCAAATGCCGCCAAAGTGCGGAGAGCGTGCCGGAATAAAATTCCACTTAATGTTATGTTTCGACAATTCTTCCCTTATGCATTGCTCACTAGAGCCTGACAGGATATTTTTTAATTCCGATAGCTGATTTCTGGCACCGGTGAAACAGGTAGCATTGTCAGAAAATATGTTGGAGGGTAAACCGCGTCTGGAGATGAATCTCCTCAATGATGCGATGAAAGCCTCCGTCGTGAGGTCTTCCACGAGTTCAAGATGAATAGCCTTCGTGGCTAAACACACAAATAGGGCTACGTAAGCCTTTACTTCTTTCGCGCCTAGCCCGGATTTGTTTTTTATAAACACGGGACCCGCGTAATCTATCCCGCAATTACTGAAAGGGGGAGAGGGTGTGACACGAGCTTCGGGTAGTGATCCCATCAAGTGTTCATTCATCTTAGGCTTGGCCCGGAAGCATATCACGCAATTGTGTATTACTTTACGTATTAGGTCTTTGGCTCTCACGATCCAAAACTTATCCCGCAATGAGGCCAGTAACACCGAGTGTCCACAATGCAAGAGCCGCAAATGCTCTTGCTTCACGATTAGCAACGACAAAGGGTGACTAGCTGGTAACAAAAGGGGATGTTTCTGATCAAAGCTTAGATTGGAGTTTTCTAGACGGCCGCCCACGCGCAGTAGGCCCTGATCGTCCAGAAATGGGTTTAGAGAAAGCAGCGCACTATTTTTCGGCAATGGCGCTTTTTTAGACAAAACTGCTATTTCTCCGGAAAAGACTTCCGCCTGGGCAATTTTGATCAGGCGGCGAGTCGCGTCCTCCAATTCGTCAATGGCTGGAGGTCCCGACCAGCGCGTTTCGGTGTTTCTGTTTCTCGCGAGACGCAGGCAGTACGCGACTACGCGCTGTAATTTTGTAAAACTGGAATAGCGCCTGAAAAGTTCAAATTCTGGGACGCGATGGTGAAGAGTGGCCACTACTGGGCGCGACTCTTGGGCTGCTAGCTCACCCGAATCAATTTTAACGGGCTGGGGTTTTAAGTCCGCCTGTGACAAAAATTCTGGCCCGTGCCACCACAAGCGTGAGTTGAGTAACTCCTGGGGTAACATTCCCCTGCTAATTATATCGGACGGGTTGCAATTTGTACGCACGTGAAACCATTCTTCCCTATTGCTTAGTTCGTGAATCTCGGACACCCGGTTCGCGACGAACGTCTTCCAATTACTCGCATCCTTATTTATCCAGTGCAGAGTAAATTAATTGGTATTGCGTCTGCGAGGGGTCCACGAGAATTTGCCTATACATTTTGGCGCAATCTGCTTTCAGCACGTACTTGAATTGCCTAAAGCGACAAAGAATTGCAAACAACGACTGCTGGACCACTGGGCCCTTATGTTGAAGGTCGTTAAGCGATACTCCGGAGGAGGACGCACAACTGCCGTCAAAAACAACGCGATGTTTGGTCGTTGAACTGTCCTCCTTTATGACTGGCAAATGTGGTAAATAAAACCTAGGATGAGGAAGGCTCGCTTCGTCGTCCACCTTGCTCAAGTGACCAAGCGACTCGTATTCTTTGAGAAATGCGGAATACGCGGTTTTCAACTCGGGATTTTTTGACAATTTGTTTTCTAATGAATAGAAACGCTTTAACGCTATACCGCGCGAGTCTCCCAGCGATGGAGCATCTTTCCTGAAAGGTATGCTCACGATGAACCTACGCGGCTCCGACGACGCCCGTTTCGTAGTCGATTGAAAATGGTCTTCGCAAAATTTGTCATCAGCAGAGAGTCGGCCTGATGAACCGTAAGCCCCCTCGATTTCCCAAAATCTCTGAATGCCGTGCTCGATGCCGGCTACACTTAAATGAACTCTATTTGAAAGCATGAGCGCTCGATTTTCGATGTTCATGTTTCCGCCTAAAACCCAACCAAAAAGAGTTTTTGTTAAGAATGGCTTCTCTGGGCCCAATTTCACCTGTCCCTGACAGAGCACTTGCCAAAAGACATTCGCGCCTAATAAAAGATCAATCTTTCCCGGTGTATTACAATCTGAATCGGCTAGCACAATGTTTGGTGGGATCTTCAAATCCCTCAACGAGAAAGAAAGGGCCGGCAGAGGGTCCGTAATTTTGTCTAACACAATACAGCTCAAAATGTCCTCGTATTTCCCGTTACGGGAGCGGATTCGAACGTTTGCTCTGAATTCAGCGTTCAGAGCCCTGGCACCAACACCCGACAGTGAGGTGATATTACCTCGTTTCTCAATTTTCAAATTTTGACACAAGTCGGCGCTAACTAAGTTAAGTTGGGATCCGGGGTCCAAAAGAGCTTTTGCCCGGGAAAATGACCCGGAGGATCCTTCTACGAATACGCTAACCGTGGACAATAAAACTTGCGCTGGCGCCGCGATTGCAGGACGGCTACAAGCTGCTGAAACGGATGCGACGGGTGCCTCGCTCGGGGAGACGGCCCCGACCTCCCGTGCGTCACTGCTGGATTCTGGCGGTCCAGGACGCGGCGACGAAGTATTTTCGTGCGCGTCGCGCTTTGGACGCAAACACAGTAAAGTATGGTGCTTTTTTCTGCATACGCGGCATCTCGACGATGTGCATTTTACCACGAAATGTCCGGGCTTGAGACAATTGTTGCATAATTTCAAACGACGCGCCTCTTCGATACGAGCGTTTACCGACAATTTTGAGAATGATTCGCAAGCGCTAATCGAATGATTACTATTTTTGCAAAAATCACAAGAGTGATTACCTTGCTCTCTGGCTACATGAGCGCGTGCATGACTTTTTTGCTCGGATCCCTGATTTCCCAAACTCGAACCTATTTTCGCAGCTTCCAGCGAACCTAATAAGTGACTTTTGCTCTCTAAAAAATCTAACAACTCTCGCAAAGTAGGAAATTGTCCGGCATGTTTGCATAATTCCCAGTCAGTCTGCATTGCTGAGCTGAGCTTCGAAACTATGATATGTATTAGTATGGTGTCGACTGTGGGTTCCCCGTACGCCTTTAAAATTTCCAAAATTCTAACTACACTATCGAGCAGCCTTTGAACAGACGAATGTGAATCCTTTTTTACGTTCTCTAAACTGAATAACGCATTTATGTTTGATTTTACGATCAGTTTCTTATTTTCAAATCGCTTGACTAGAATGTCCCAAGCAATGGTATAGTTATCGTTGGTAACTTTTAACGACGAGATTGAACTAGCAGCTTCTGCCTTAAGGGAAGAAATCAAATAGTAAAATTTCTGAACGTTGGTCAAATTAACGTTGTTATGAATAAGCGACGTAAAGGAGTCATGAAATTGAACCCAATTCTCGAATTTCCCCGAAAAGGAAGGCAAATCTAAGGGTGGTAATCTTAATCCAGCGAGCTCTCCTGAAGGGCCACTTTGCGAAGAATTTTGACCTACATTCGGTTTTATACCCGAACTGATCTTATTTTTTGATAAGAATTCCTTTACTGCGCTACTAATCTCGCTAAAATGAGTCATAAAAGAGTCAAATTCATTGAAAAGTTCATCAAAGTTTTCAGCGTCGGCCTCCATTAGGCCCTCCATTGACTTCTTATACTCATCCAACAAATTTTGGAAACAACTAAACTCTTCTGACAAGTTGCCGACCTCGTGAGCCTTCACGGGGCTGGACGAAGAAATTCTATGAAATAGAGTTTTGAAACGATCTACTTGGGCTTTTATGAATTTGCAACGAGTGGTTAAAGTGCGAGTTTCCGACATGACCGCTGATGTCGAACGAGTTTCCACCATGACTGACACAAGCAAAAAACAGCACTAAACGAAGGTGTAATGGAAAAGGACTTACTTTTGATTTGAGAACGTAGTAACTTCTTGACGAACAGAAAACCAACCCGCTGCCGATCGCTGCCGCTTGACGTGGGACCTGGACTCGGTGTAAGCTCTCGATGGTTGAATTTCCTGGTGTTGGCGAAGCTTCTTGACGCTCTCCGACGAAACGATGTTGGAGCAATTGCATCCACCAGCTACTGGAAACTTGTACACTCGCGTTTTTTAGCTTCTTCCACATCCGGCTCGAAGGACCAATGTTTTTTGTACGATTAACTTGATAAGAGGCTTCCACGAATGGGGCCCCCAATTAATCCACTGCGAGTTCCGGTTCAATGGGATTGCCGGGAACTGCCACTTAATAACCCTAACTTGGGTTCAGTTAGTTGTTGGAGTGAAACAAGACTTAACAAACACGAGTATATTGAGTAACAACGATTACAAACGTCACTGATGGACCGATGGTTTTTTACAAAAGCTTCAACTGTTGTGACACGCTTGGATTGGCCACGCGAAAATAGCGAATTGCGCGTAACCGTAACACAAAACAACCTGGAAACGACTTTACCAGGGAGTTAGACCGAAACGCAAACTAGCACAAAGCATAGCTGAACTTGCTTCCTCGAGGCTCTGAATCTAACTAACTCTGAATTTACAGCGAGACGAACTCGCCAATTCAAGGAGGGGCAAGCTCAAACACTATTGGCTGAGGCGATCCTGCGTAGCCAATCGGAGCATCGCACGTTATTTAGGAAAAATGCTTATTCTAAGAAACCTTAATGCTAAGCTCTCTCAATGAGGCAATTGAACGAAATCCATAAACCCATGATTCCCAAATATGCTAAGTCGGCTTAAGTTCTAGTAGAAAATGTATCCATCCGCTTTAAAGCCATTAAGGGAAGCTTACAAATTCCTTTCCAACATTAACAGAGGCAAACAAATACGGCAAGATGCAAATTTGGCTTTACCACGACCTTTGAATGAGATAAAACAGTTATGACTTGAATTACGTGATTAATTATAATCAAAAAGGTTTTGATGCACGCATCTGTGTGAATCAAACATGGATGATTTTCAACATTAGGTTTTCTATTACTGGTAGAGCATCCAAAATTACTTTAGAATTAATACCATCCGTACTGGATTTATTATTCATTTCTAAAATAACTTTTTCCAATTTATCCATAGTAATCGGTTCAAAATAAAAAGTATTTTCGCCATCGGTACCAATTCGGTACATTATTGTACTATTAACATTTTCGATGCTTTGATAAATCTCCTTTACACTATCGAGGAAGTAATTATTAAAATGCTCTGCTATGCTTTTCGGTTCTATTAGCCTAGTATTTTCAAATTCCACAAATTCCGCCGTGTATGCAGTGTCTTTATTTACAATTTGTTTTAATTTTTTCCACATTTGTTTAGAATTTCCTCTTACAGAGTCCAGTTGCTTTTGAAAATAAAGATTTTTACTGAATTGTAATAAACGATTATATTTGTTTTTAATCTAGCGATAAGAATTTCAATCCTTTAACGTATTATTTAATTTCGCCGTTACGTATAAAACATTGCGTTGAATTTGCAATTGTTTTAATTCCGCAGTGAACCAAGCATCCTTTTGTAATACCGTAACCCATTTATTCGAAACGAAGCCACTATAGCATTTCTGCATAGTTTTTACCAAATTTGCTGATTTAGTGTTGTGTAGTCTAAAGTTTCAACCTCGTTCCAATTATGTAGTCGGAGCTGTTTTTGAAATTTGTCAGCTGAGCAGTACTTTTGTCAATAACAAGTTTATTTTGTATTGTGCTATGCAGCATTTTATTTGTGAAAATAAGTTGCAATGTTTCGTGATCGGAAATTTTGCAATCCAATGTATTTGCTGATAAATTCAAAGCATTTGTTAAAATGAGATCGATTTTTGTTCTGGAAGTTTCGGTTACTCTAGTATACATGTTTACAATTTGCTTCATTCCAAACGAGGCAGTTAAATTCTTTAATCTGTTACTGTATGTAGATTCCTTGGACATGTCGATATTGAAATCCCCTACGATGATGTTTGTACATTTTTCGTTTTTTACTTCGTCACACCACAATTCGAAAAAATTTAGAAACTCGGAATGACTTGCACTAGGACTATGATATAAAACTGTATACACACCTTTATAGACTCCTTTACACATTTTTATACTTAACATCCACACATTCTTGTCTAAAACTGTATTCCCCATATTTACATACGTAACACCATTTTTAATGTAAATGATGGTTCCTCCGGTGTACCTGCTGTGACTGTAGCATCGATGCACAGAATAACCCCTAATATCAATCTCGCACTGTCTCATTTCTGCAGTAACACGTGTTTCACTGAGCATAACCATAGCTGAACTGTAGATTTCAATTAGCATCTCCAATTGTTCTAATTTAGCTAATAAACTTTCCACATTTAAATACAATATTGCATTTTGTACACAGCATCCATCTAATCTAAAAAATTTACCTTATTTCTCTCAATTTCCATTTTTCGTTTGAATACCGGACAATCAGTATTCCAAGCCTCATGATGTATATCAATTTTTAATCTTAGTTTGTTTACTGCTTCTTTGCAGTTCACACACTTGACTTGATCTTTTTTTTGCTTTACAGTCATTCACACTCTGCGATCCAGCACATCTGGGACATGTTAGTTCTTTCTTACATTCATTGGCTCTGTGATTGTAACCGTTACATTTGAAGCATCTCGTAACTGCAATAGCATCAAATATTTTGCATCTATCCCAGCCAATGTTGACCTTGCCCACATGTAACAGCTTATCATACATCTCTGAATTTACTTCAGCGAATGCAAAATAACTATCCATTCTGCGACTTTTTGTTGTTCCAATGTGTACGATGCTAATATTTGTTTTGTTTACTTCCAAAAAATTATTTTGTGCTATCATTTGGTTTAATATTTCGTCAGCCGTCATTCTTGTACTCATTCCACTAATTTTAACACGAGGTCTTCGTTTCTTCAGGACATTGATATTGTATTTGTTGCCCAGTTTTGCTTCAGCTTCTTCCTTAAGTTTGGATAAGGAATCCTGGTTACTACATTCAATGACAATTCCATCTTTACTAACGTGTTTCACTACAGATATTCCGATATTTGTCGGATAGATTTTGCTTTTAATTTCTTCTTTAGTCACAAAGCTCTTTTGTCCTGTACTCTTTGGTTTTATTACTAAAACTGGTTCGTTCTTTTTTATTCTTGCTTTTTCTGCATATGTCATCTTGCCCTGATCTTGATCTTCAATAAATTTCTTGATGTTACTTTCCATTTCTGTAGATTTCTCATGATAATTACCGTTTAGAGTTGAAATCTCTGATTTTTGTTCCTTAACAGTTTCGAGGCAGCACATCTTATCTTTCCTAAGAACGTCCATTGGATTCACATGAACAACCATTGTTCTCATTGAAAATTGTTTCATAATGCAGCATCTCTCGCAGCACCACATATGTTTTATTTCTGCTACATATTTGTAGAGCTCGTCATTCACAGCAACACATTTTGGATGAAAAGCCCGATCACACCACCCATTACACCATAAAATTTTGTCAGTTCTTTTAAATTCAATATTACATCTACCGCAAACCGAAGCCATAGTGGCTTGCTGCAATAAACGTTCAACCCACTATCGTCCGTGCACGTCGCTTACTTCCGCTCTCGATGAATGCTCGAACTAAACTGGTAACACTATAAGTCTATGTCAGATTTGAGATTAGCAGGTTGGGTTTGCGGCACTTTTGACACAGACTGAAGCAAAACCTAACCTGCTAACCTCGAATTTGGCATAGACCGCGACTTACAATGCCACCAACAATACACTTCAGTACTGCCAAATGCATAACATCAACTGAAGGTGCTTATTATGCTTTAGTACATAAAGACTAGTTCTGCTCAGCTTAGTTAAGTTTTCACATTTAATGTGACTTCTATATAAAAATCTGATATTTCACATTTCTACATGAAATGCGATAAAATAGTATACGAAACGCGTTAGAAAAGTGGTTTTACTGAACTCGTATGGCTATTTAAGTACTCGCTGACTCTCGTACTCAAGTCAATCATACTTGTTGAGTAAAACTTTACTTTTCTAAATTTTTTGCGTATTAATCAAATTAAACTTCTAATGGAAAAAGACGTTAATTTTAAAATTACTTACATAACGTGTATTGTTTGAGGCTTTCGCGGTTACTCGAATTATTCTCCTTAGCATAGAATTTCGGCTTAGACCGCGTAGTATTTGTATATGAACACCCAGCATTTTCTGGCTTAATGTGCCTTGCACCTTGTGAAGTCGAGCAAAAACCCGCTCGATGGCCATACCTCATTACTTCCCGCGAGTGATACGTGAAGCCATAGAAATAGAAAAACATCCAAATAATATCAACAGGGAAGATGGCTTTAAGCTTAGTAAAACGTGGACCCCTGTGATACACGATCTAAAGCATTACAACCACTGTGCGTCATACGGCCACGCCCCACGGATTACGTTGCACTCGGATGACCAATCAGCGTTACGCCACTCCGCGCGCCTGGCACAGAGGACTATAAATAGCTCCACACCTACCTTCGGTTCTTAGTGCGGCTTTCACTCTGTTGATGCAAGCTGCAAGGTCTTACGAAACGTTAGTGAATATGGATGCACAAACAGCAACCTCGGCCAAATCTGCCTAAGTATCCTCGTTCTCAAGATACTCAAACAACACGAGCCACCAAAGAGCATGGCCATCGCGCGGGTTTTTGCTCGACTTCACAAGGTGCAAGGCACATTAAGCCAGAAAATGCTGGGTGTTCATATACAAATACTACGCGGTCTAAGCCGAAATTCTATGCTAAGGAGAATTACTTACATAACAACAAAGAACAAATCCTAAAAATATTATTTGCAATTAACTAATTAAAAAAATAGTATTTATAATTTTTTTAATGGGTAGCTTCAATTAGTTTATGTGTCAATAGATTACTAAATTTCGCTGTTTTCAAGATTGAAAGCAATATTAATAAACATAATGCTAAACGTGATTTTTGTATCATAAAAGTAACGAAAATAACACGTCCCAGTATATTTTCGTTGCTACTAAAATTGCTATCGGAAAACAGTAAAAGGAAGACAAATCTGTTAAGTTTTATTGTAATACATATTTGGCGACATCCATAATAGTTCAATAAAAGTTAGTGAAATTCCGACCTTGAATGTTGTTACAATTGATAATTTGGTGGTCATAAAAATATACAATGTTTTAAAATCTTATCTTGCATATAAATAAAGGGAATATGTAGCGCTGGTAGATATTATACAATAGGCCAGACGTCGATTATTTTGCCTTCGGTTCAAGGTTACATCTCATTGTCCGGTTTGCCTTATGAATTTGCTCTAATATATCTGTTTTCACGTAGATCTTCGTTACAATAAACAGAAAAATTAGGTAGTTATGTAACTGTTCTTAGTAAACTGAAATGTTTAGCATTAACAATGTGTAAAAATAAAGAACTCGATTTTTTTAACGACCAGAACAATGCATGTTCACAATTCCACTTACGTTTGGGAGTAGTTTAGTTTTATGTATAAATATGAAGCATCTTAGGAATGCACTATCACTCCCCGTTAAAAAAATTAAGCTTCTAAACGTCTTGGCAGTCTATAAATCAGCACAGGCTCCAGATGAACTTCTAGCGTAAAATGTGTTTGCGAAAGATACTAGAAAGGATGATAAATTACTATACGACAAGGGCGCCTGTTTTAAATTTGACTTATTTGTATTTCTTTCTAAACAGCCACTTCTAATGCGCATTAACGCTGCTGTAGTTTAAATTTGCTTTCTTAATTTAGTTTTTATTCAATTATGCAGGCTGAACAATCGCTTCGACATTCGAACGTGGCAAAGAAAGTACAGTCGTTGCCCAGGCAACGAATTATTTAAAAGGGTTAGTCCCTTCCACAACTTTGTATTTGAATACTTCAATCCAAAATTGACTAATATTAGACGTGCTTTTCCACTCTAGCACGCATACGTATATTACACCACTGATCATGAACAGCCGATATCTCCTAACGAGAAAACCAATAATTTCGGCCTGATCACTAATTAACTTTTTTTAATTGAACTAAATTGATTAAATTCTCTAGTATGCTCTACATAAAATCCGAAATTGCAAAATAGAACAATTAAAAATACTCCACAAATGTATTTATATTATCCAAAATCTAGCTAAAATAGTCGCTAAATCCTAAAATTTAATTGTTGGCGCTAGATATGCCCTCCCGTCCCCTAGATTTTGCGACATTTACCCGAAATTGGTAACACTAGGTAAAAAATAGGGTCCGGCAACGACATGAAGGTAGAAGATATTTCTAAGTTTGATTCGCCACAGTTTTTTGAGCAGTTCTTCATAATCAAACATACTGTATATAATAATGTGTATCAACTTCTTTCCTACAACTTTTATGTAACACTGGATGTGCTTAAATGAGATCATAAACATACGATTTGAGTACTATGTTAGAATGTGTATAACACTTATTTGCCAATTGAAACTGACTACGTTTCTAATTATTTAAACTGAATTGTAATTCTGATCCAATCCCACGTTTGAAGTTATTGATTGCTAAGAAATGATGGAAACCATTATTAGCTTTAAATAAATGTAGAATTTGAAGTTTCTTACAAACACTGATCACTCGCCTACTCCAGATTACGTCAAGGGTACCTGGATGTCGACATTTTTTATAGAGAAAGAAAAAGCGAGTACATTTCCCAGATAGAAAAGTAGAGAGACAACAAGACGTATTGATATCAAAAATATTCAATTTACTAATTATCAGTTTTTAAAATAAACCTGTAAATAAATATAAAAGTTACAAAAGGAAATGATCTAAATCTTTTTTAACCAAATTCTGTAAAAGATCGGAAAAGATATCTTGATATTTCTAATAAAACTGACACAATCAAAAGGACCACTTCGTAACATAAATTACAGTAATTCGCAAGGAAAGAAAGATATAGCACAATCGGTAAGATTCGAACCTAATCTTCCACAGGAATTTGATTGCTAGTCAGGCGTCTTAACGTCGTGGTCAATGGCATACTTCGTAAACATAGAAACAATCAAGAACGAAGTCAGCCCGACGATGAAAACGTGGCACACGCATACAGGTACTACATATTTTCATATACAGATTGCGGCAGGCAACTAGGACCACAACAGACCCAAGAGGACCTTACATGTGGCCGTAACTGTATTTAAAAAAATTAAAAATCGAATATATACCTTGTATTTATAATGATCCTAACGACCTACGGCTATCGTACATTGATTGTTCGTTTGTTAAACACAATTACGGCCACATATAAGGTTCCATTGTTTTTGCTATGATTTATTTTAATTTATAGGAGAATATAGATGTAATTAAGTGTCGATGTCATTAACACAGAGTTTTAAAATGTGTTATTTGAGATTCTATGCATTTGTGCAACAATAACCGCGAAGAAATTTCCCGAATTACGAATATTTTTTAATTATGAAAGCCTCTGAACGATTAGAAGCATGTTTTATTAAAATTTAAAGAAATCGACTACCAAAAGTAGTATCCGAAGAAGTAGAAGAGCATGTCCTTGCTTGTTTGAAGCTTACCCCAATGTGTTTATGTTGCAGGTTAGTTACAAATTCAGTTTTATAAAACGTCTAGTCGTTTTCTAAATGGCTAGGTATATTGTAAAATTTTTACAATTCGACGGAAAATTTCCGGCTTTTCTTAATACGTCGAATAGGGTTCAGTCTTATTGTAAACGGTTTTTAAAATTTTGTGTGTCTTCGAATATGACTGACTATTCAATTCACCTGTCATCTGTCTAAAAGTGACCAATAAAAATCCAGAATTTTGACGTTTCTTGACCAATCAAACAAATATCAGTGGATATATATATCTTCCTAAAAGGTATTCAACTGACTATTTTAAACAAATGTGATTTTTATTAGAAAAAGTCAATATTATTGTTCTATTGCTATAGAAATTGCGTAGTTTGTTGCTAGATTTAGTGAAAACTAATTTGAAAAAGTAGTTTGGTTCATTGAATAGTCCCTCGAATGCAATTCTTAGTCAAAGTTAAGTAGATTATTTTTGCGGTGGTATCACTACTCATGTCCATTGCGTTTGGAGTAGGACTCATGGTAGCGCACTCGTCCTAATAGTACCAAAGCGCAATGGACATTCGTGCAAAAATAGTCGACATAACTTTTACTACTCATAGTATTATAAGTGACTATTCAATTTATTCATCTGTCAAAAAGTGACCAATGAAAATCCAGAATCTGACATTTCTTAACAAATCAAAAAAATATTAGCTGATATATCTTCCTAGAAGGTATTCACTATTTTAAACAAATGTGTTTTTATTAGAAAAAGTCAATATTAGTGTTCTGTTACTACATAAATTGCGTAGTTTTTTGTTGCTAGATTTCCTGAAAACTAATTTGAAAACGTAGTTTGGTTCATTGAATAGTCCCTCGAATGCAATTCTTAGTCAAAGTTAAGCAGAATATTTTTGCGGTGGTATCACTACTGATGTCCATTGCGCTTGGGATTAGGACAAGTGCGCTAGCACAATCGAACCGAAGCACAACGGACATTCGTGATACCACGGCAACAAAATCTATAAAAAGATTTACCCAGAACTTGCCTCATCGACATTGTGACACTAAATAATTTTAAAAATCAAATTAAGTTAGGAGTAAAAATATCTTCACGTTTCTAATAAATTAAATAAATTTTCAAATGCAAAAAAACGTTTCCGGTGGTCGAATTCGAACGGCAGGCGGACTGTGTATGCAGCCTTAACGTTTTGTAGGATATTGTAAGCGACTGGGCAATTTATACATGCGCCACAAAGAACCGACCTTTCGAATTCCTGCGTCGCAGCTATATTTAGTAACACGCTAATTTGTGCCTCCTTTTTGTATTGTAAAACATTTATTCTGTATCTATTGGCTGCCATTTTTGGTAAGAATAAAGCCTGCACTATTTACAAATTATTACTTGTATCTATTACCAAGTTAAATAAAAAATAAACAACATTTAATTTTGTAAGGTGCTCACCCTGTATATTACAATGAACTAGGGCCCTTACTTTAGGCGAATTTGCCTTTAATAAAAGAAAACTGATTAAAAAAGGGTGCTCCTAAATTCACGTATTCAGAATAGTGCTGCCCGTGCACGATCTCAGGCTTAATAAAAATACAAATATCTTACTGCAAAACTAAACGATTTTGGTGCCCTTGTTTTATTGAAACGTTTCTTATCCTCGTACTGAATTGCTATATAATTCAGTTACTTTGCCATTCTCGTTCTAACTTTCAGACCACTATAACGCTCATACTTTGTACTTGTGCAAACCATTTCGTATAATAACAAGCATAATACTGCAAACGTTAATGATACCATCTAACTGCAATCGCACTTTCAAAACCCCGTCAAATCTGAGCTCAAGAACGTAACCCTTTTGAACTAGCTTTTCATGCTAACCTTTGTCTCAAATTGTAAAACTCAGCCGTACACATCAGTGCATGTATCTGAATAAAAGTAAGCTAAGCTTGCAACAATTAAAATAATTAATTCTGTGCCTCGGTTTGACTTTTAATGCATTCTAGCTCAATTGGCAAGTAGAATTGTTGAGAGCACAAAACCATCTCAATATATTTGTTTAAAATTTTCTCAGTTTCATACTATATAATTGCTAGGCAAAATATTGTCTTCCTCCGACAAATAGTTTTTGAGTTATACCGCCAACAGACAGGCAGGGAGACAGACGGAACTGAGAAAACCTGTTATTCGTCATCTAAGGACCCTGAAACGTGAAGATCTGGAGAAATCTCGAATGACGATTTTTTCGCGATTACAATACCGACTTCCATCGTCTTTTAGAAAAGGGAAGTAAAAGTATTAGACATAACTTTGACTACTCATGGTATTATAAGTGATTGTATTTAGTCGGTTTATAAAAGAGATAGCTACACATTTTAAATGAGTGGTATTTTTCTTATTGTAGTGAAAAAATGAAAAGTTTCGCGAATATTAATAGGCGATCAATGGAAGAGTAGGCAAACATAGCAGAGCGTATGGGAAGACCGGTAAACAAAGAAGGACAGGAAATGCTAAATGGAAATGTTTACTACAGCTACTGAAATTCTCCATTAAAACTATTTAATAATGACTTTTTTTTTATTAGGTATTGTGCCAAATCAGCAGTTTATGTGCTATACATGGCAGTGTTATATGATTAACAAATCAACACAATAGAATAACAGAGTGATTATCATCACCTCTGAAATTAAAATTAATGTTAGTAGGTGTATTTTGATTTAACACAATATTTTATTTTATCTTGTTTATCTAGTCGTCATCACTATCACTATCACTATCACTTTGTGTTAGATAAATGTCTTGTGGTAGATTGCGTTTTAGTCTTGTGTGTATTTGTCTTTGACCTAGTTGATAGAACACTGCACCAGCACAATTCCCAATGTTTGCGTGAAAATTTATGGTTAACTTTTTAATGTACTCCGAGATAGTAAATAATCCGAGTTCTGTGCGAAGTTGTCTGTTGGTAGCATACCAAGGGGCATTCACTGAGATTCTCAGAATTTTGTTTTGTAGTACTTGGGTTCGTTGTATATTAGTTTTGGATGCATTTCCCCAGATTACACAGGCGTAAGGTACCAATGGTCGTATTAGTGCTTTATATAGCAACATTGTACATTCAGGTTTTAATGACGATTGCTTGTTGATGAGGGGATATAGCTGTGCTAGTCTTGAGTGACCTTCATCTAGTTTTTTAAGTACATGAAACCTCCAGGTAAGTTTGGTATCTAGATATACTCCTAAGTATTTTACTGCTTCCGTGGTTTGGTCCACATAATTGGGATGTTGTTGATTATTATTGGCGGTGGTTTTTTTATTTGTCGGAGGGTAAAGATTTTCGCTGTACACTTGTCGTAGTTTATCGCTAGATTCCAGTAATTTAACCATCTAGTCAGTTCATTTATCGCTTGTTGTAATTGTGTAATTGCATCTAAAATGTTGATGTTTTTAGTTAGTAATGCAGTATCATCTGCGAATAATGCTAAGTCTGCTTTTGTATTAGGTATATCGCTGGTATAGATGTTAAATAATATAGGTCCTAAGATGCTCCCTTGGGGAACTCCTGCTCTGATATGCCTCGTTGATGATACAGTTGCATGGATTTTAACTGCAAACGTTCTATTGTCAAGATAAGAGAACAAGATAGCCTTCAAGTATCCTGGGATGGTAAGATTAATAAGCTTGTATTTTAGGCCCTCAGTCCATACGCGATCAAAGGCCTGTGCCAGATCCACAAATAGTGTCGTTGTATATTGTTTATTTTCATAGCCCAATTCTATTGTTTCCACTATACGCTGTAGTTGGTGACATGTTGAGTGGCCCTTTTTAAACCCAAACTGAAAGACTGGTATCAGTTGCAGTCGTTCGATTTGTGTATTTAACTTATAATTGATTACTTTTTCAAGTAATTGTGATAGGGTTATTAATAGACTAATAGGTATGTAGCTGGAGATGTGTTGTTTGTTTTTTCCATGTTTGGGAAAGAGGAGGATTAATGCGTGTTTCCATTTGTTGGGAAAATAGCCAGCTCTTAGGCATGCGTTATAGATGGTAGCTAAGTATGCTAATCCTTTCCTGGAAAGTTGTTTAAGAATTGTGTTAGGTATTCTGTCTTCTCCTGGAGTTTTGTTTAGTGGGAGAGTTTTAATTATTGTAGCTAGTTCTATTGGTGAAGTTGGTTCCATTTGATCTCCGGCTACTGGAAGGTTTGTTTCTATGTGCCTTACTACTATATTTGCAATGCATGTGTCTTGATGATTGTTGGAGGTAAATGTTTTTTCGAGGTGATCGGCGAATGCTTCGCATTTTTCTTCGTCAGTGTTATAAGTTGCATTGCCTGAAATTATTGAGGGAATTTCTTGCGTCTGTTGTAAGATTCTCCTTGTGGTTTTCCAGAGTCCCGGGTCGCCTGGTTCAAAGATGCAGATGTACTTCTGGTATGACCTGATTCTGTGTTCATCCAGTTCCCTTTTAATTCTGTGTGATAGGTTGTTAACCGCATTTTTAGTTGCAGGATTTCTAGTGCGTTGCCACTCCCTACGCAGCTGGCTTTTTTGCTTTATTAAGTTTATTATTTGCTGTGGTGGAATTTTGTAGTTTGTGGATTTTCGTTGTTTTCTTGGAGATGCGGCTGTTTGTGCACTTTCTGTTATTGCTGTTGTATAGTTAGATATTGTTTCGGTTATCTCTTCCGATGTTGATAGCTTATTGGGGTATTTGAGATCTTTATCTAGAACTTCCTGGAAAAAGTTCCAATCTATTAATCCATTTATCAATCTTGGTTCATTAAGTCTTCTAGAAGGAGCTGTTACAAAAGAGATTATTACTGGAAGATGGTCCGAGTTAAGTTCTGTGCGAACTTCTTAAAATATTTGTTTCCTAAAATTTTTTTGGACTATTATATCCAGGATATCCGGCTCATGGTCCAACCGATATGGGTAATATGTCGGTTCTTCTGGGGTTATTATTTGTAGAGCGTGTGCAGTTGCGATTGCGTTGAGTTTTGTTCCTGCCCTACATCCCCATATCATATTTTTGGAGTTCAGATCGCCAATTAAAATTGTAGGTTCATTTCCATTGAATATTTCGCATATGTCGCTTTCGAGTAGTTGTTTGTTCGGTTGTCTATATACGCTAATTATTTTAATATATTTATTATCTTGTGTTTTTATTTTTACAGCTACTGTTTCTAGATTGCTCACATTGATTGTCGTATCTTCATGATGAAGAATTTTTTGTTTTATGAAAATTGCTACTCCACCCGAGGCAAATCTTGCTGCTCTATCATTTCGATAACAGCAATAGCCAGGTATTTTGATTCTATCATTGTTGGCCAGGTTTGTTTCCGATATGCATGCTAGATCAATGTCGTATCTTGCTAGAAAGGTCACAAACTGCGTTTGCTGGGCCTTTAGTCCATTGGCAGAATGTTGAATGGATACGTGTCTTGTTGGAGTTATGCTCCATTGAGGAGGAGTGGTAAAAGATTAGTTAACAAGAATTGTTTTATTTGACCAAGAAAGGGTTGAATTAGATTTAGTATTGATGTAAGAATTTTGTTGGTTATGAGTTCGGTTTCGGAAGTGTTATTTATTGGTTTCCAGGGTTGATTTTGTTTGTTTAAATTTGTAGAGTTTTTGTCAAGATGTGGGAAGTTTGTGAGATTATTTTCTGGTGCTGGTTGTGTGTTACTATTAGTTTGTTCTTTTCTTGTGTATGATCTACTTTTGGAGAATTTCGAGTCCTGGAAGTGCTTGCAGCCTCTAAAGTTGGCTAGGTGATCTTCTCCGCAGTTAACGCAGATAGCAGGAGTATTTCTATCTTTATCACAGTCAGTATACATGTGGTTGCCCAGACACTTCACGGATCTTGGTTGCAAGCGGCAATAGTTTTTAGTATGGCCATAGCGTTGACACCTATGGCACTGAGGTGTGCTGTTCGATGTTTTTCGTGGTTCCACTCTGACTAGCGTGTGGTAAATGTAATCGATTTTAAAGATTTCATTTGCTTTATCATTGACCGTTAGTCGTATTGCACATACAGGAATTGGTGTTTTGTCTCTATTGTACAGTCTGGTGATACTAATTATGGGAAGGTTATATACAGAGAGTTCATCTTTTAGATCCTTTTCGGTTAGGGAGATTGGGACATTCCTAATCACTACAGAAAGTGGTCGTTCATTAGGGTGTTGAAAAGAGTGGAATGCAATTTGATTTGTTAGATAATATTTTGCTAAAGCCTTGTAGTCGTTGTCTGTCGAGAGTATAATTTTTAGTGAAGTCCCACTAAGGCTGGTAGAATATTTATCCTTGACAATACTTTGAATGTCTTCAATCACTTTTTTGTGATCAACTGGGCCGTGTAAGAATATTGGAGGGATTTTATCCTTGTTTCCTTTGTTGGTTTCCGTAGATGTATCAGTGCTCATTGACGGTGCGTTTTCGCTTGACGGATGAAGGTGTTGTGGTAGCTAAAATTTGTTCTTTTCCAATATCGATGTAGGCTGCCATTGGTATGTTTTCTGCAGTTCACTTATAGGAGGTGAGAGATGATCTGAGTTTCTTTTTGTTGTCATAACCGCTTTGCCCCACTGGGGGGAAGCGGTTAGAAATACAATATACTAGTTCAACGTATAGATATTTCGCTAGCTAATAAATTATAATTGTGAATTTTGCTTACACAGCTGACTGCTGATAGCGCGCTCGGGCTGAGGTCACTCACTCGCACGTCCGTTCAGTAACAGAACTCGCGCCGAGCCCTTAATAATTACTAATACAATATTTAAGTACAAAGTAATGTCTAAAGTCACGAGACATAAACCGAGGGAGAATGAATACTCTATAATAGGTTACACAATTGTCCCAGATAGTATTACGAAATTTGTTAATGGTGCAAAAGTTAGTGGAGGGCCTGACATTTGCTGTGATTATTTTTCATTAACAGTGGAACTAGATGTAAATAAGAGAATATAGTGTAAAGAAGATGAAAAAAGATATAGA
The DNA here is from genome assembly GCA_940337035.1 of Agriotes lineatus. Taxonomy (NCBI): domain Eukaryota; kingdom Metazoa; phylum Arthropoda; class Insecta; order Coleoptera; family Elateridae; genus Agriotes; species Agriotes lineatus. Next base: position 231,488,942 of record OW679194.1, on the reverse strand, counting down.
ACATTAAAAACAATAAGGACACAAAGGGGATATCGAGTTTTAACAAAACGATCAACAATATTTTAGCAATGAAATAAGAATAAATGATGGAAAAGAGGGTGAAAACTTAGAACAATTATGGAAAAGGTTTAAGATGATGTTAGTAAAAGTGAAAGGATCGGCGAAAAAAGTAGAACAAAGAAGAATAAGAAACTTACAGCATGGTGGACACAGGAAGTGAAGGAAGAAATATAAAAGAAGAAGAGGGTGTGAAAGAAATACTTGAACACCAATGCGCAAGAAGCTCTTGAAGTATCCAAACGACAGAGGAATATAGAAAGGAGGTTAGTGGCGGAAGCCAAGAAGAACGTATATGAAAGTTTGGGGAAGAAAAAGAGAGTATTATAGGACTAACCAAAAGCTATTCTATAGAGTTCTCAAAACCCTAAGACAAAACAAGAAAATCTCACTGAGACAACTCGAAAATAAGGAAACATATTATTTTTATCTCTACGATAGTTTTTATATTCTGACTCAAAAATAGAGGTCTCCCCTCAGCATATATTTGACCAACAATACATTCCAGTCTTCTTGGCAATATGGTGTCCTCTATTTGGCATAACATGAAGAATTCCTTTTTAAACCTTTAACCCAGTAAACCGTTACATTACTTGTATAATGGCAATTCATTATTTTTAGTTCCAATCTGTTCAACAATAGGAATATGCTCGATGTAAAATTTTTGAATGTCTTCAATATCATTTGATTTTGGTGGAGCAGCTAAATTATCATTTAAATCAAGCTTTTCATATTGATTAGTTTCACATGAAATAACTATTAAACTTACTGAATCCCAATACTGATTAGTTTAAGATAATTTAATGGTTACATATTCCAAATCCAAAATAGAAACCAAGAATATTCTCGGACGATCGAGGCTAAAGTATATTAGATAACGCAATTCTTCGATGACACAAGTTGTAAAAATCTGGTGTGATACACGCACACAACTTTCTTTTACAGTGATCTTATAATTAGCCAAAAATTTTATTTAAAATTTTTAAGAATTTGTCAAAAATTTTCAAAAATTACAAATACTACAGAAACCGTACAAAATAGAGCGTTTGTTAAATAGACAAATTTTCTCTAAAATTTTTAGCTGAATTAAAAAATGTAATAATATACCGGGTGTTCTATTTAAAATAGGAGTTAATAAAAAAAATTGAAAAGAAAACAAAAGAAACCCATTTTAGAAGTATTCAACTGGAAAATCACCTATCTCACATGAATACACTTTATAAATTTAATAAAAATGTAAAGTTTGAAAAAATCGTTAAAGCCGTTTTTGAAAAATCGAAAATAACTGACAATCACAAGAGTAAACACCTATTTCCAGTTATGCGATTTTCTTCAAAAGCTTGCTGTCGCATCTACGTAGTACACAAAACTTGTATATGAAGTTTCAACGTCATACCTCTTTTCGTTTTTTAGAATATTCTGTTCACAGACAGACAGACCAATGAAAAAAAATGTTTTTTGGGTTCGGGAGACTCTAAAACGTGAAGATCTGTTGAAAATTCAATTTCGAATTTTTGAGGTGAATCCAATACTTCCTTTATTATAAAAGAAAGTAACAATGTTATACAGAAATGAGGAGACTGAACCAAGACAGAATCGAATGGAAGAAGAGAGTGTTGTAGCAAACCAATGCATAGGATTAACAACGCAAAAAAGAAGAAGAAGTTCTTCTGTTTCTTATTTATAACATCTTCGCATATGTATTGTGACCCATTATTCATTTTGGATGTTACTTATGGCTCTTTTTACCTTGTTTTTTTTATTTTTTTATTTGGGTAAATAACAGGTTGACACGCAAAAGCATCAACCCAATTACAATTTACCACTACATAGATTTATAATTATAATATTACATTGAAAGTCATGCCATTCAATGAAAAAAGCACAAGTTTGGTACCAATGACAAGTGAATGCAATAAAATATACATGAATAGTAATAGTAATAATAAATATTAAAAACTAAAACATGTAGGAGAGGAGTGCAGGAGAAGTAAAAAGCATATGTGATATGACTTTCACTAACAATATGAAAAGACTCAAGGTGCCATGGAAATAAAATGTAACGCACCAGCGTGTAGGCTAGGCGACACGCCCTGACCCCCATAGCACCCCGAGACGCCGTAATTCGCAAAAGCAAAATCAGTTTAAAAATACCAACTGAGACATTTTATACTTAAAATTTGTGAAGGTTGAATTAAATAAATCAGGACAATTTGGAAATTTGCAGTAATAATTATAGTACCAAGACAAACGATAAACCGGAGAATTGATTGCAGCGTTCGTATTTTTGAATTGTAGAGCAAAAACGTCATTGCTTCGCGTTGGCCTAGATGGAACTTTTAGAGAAAATTCAGATAATAAGTCTGGACAGTCGATTGTCTCATTAAAAAGTTTAATAAGTCCAACAATTTTCGTCTTGACTGTAAGCTCTGCTGCCTCTGATTTAATTGAATTGAATTATGTTTCAGATATTTAGCAAACTTGTTCTGAATTTTTTCTATTCTGTCAATATAGATATTATACTGGGGATTCCACACCGGAGCGGCAAACTCTAAAACACGCCATCTTTATGTGATAGAAGCCATATAGACAGCTTCACTCAAACTACTGTGGAGAATCTCTCTTGTTAAATTTTTCCAACGTTTTATGATCGTCCACATCTTCTTTTTTCATCTCGTGTACCTAGAATCACCAGCCTTTCAATATTGTGTTTGCTGCGTTGGATATGTTTCAAAGGCGGACAAAATGGAATTATAATCGGTGCTCGAGAGTTTTGGTCGTGGTAGAATTTCTTCTAGAACGGAGACGTTTGTAAGACTAGCCGCCCATGTAGTTTCCAAATTAACATCTCAAACGCATCAATACGATGGCGGCTGCTTCTTTGACAACCGATGTCTCGGCCGAATAAAGAAATATGGAAAATATTAGGGAATTAACGAGTTGGATTTTCGTGTTTTTCGTGATATTTGTATGTTTCCATATTTTGTTGAGTAATCCGGAAGCCTCTGAAAATGCTTTTGTTTAGTGTGCGATATAACTTGAAGCATTGTCATGGTGTCGAACGATTTCACTTCTTGGGCATCGTAAACGAGCTTTTTCAATGACGTCTACTAAGCATACTGTTGTGTACCATTCTGCGATAACCGTACGTTTATTTTCAAGGACGACAGTTGTGATAGATACTGATTTTGAAAAGAAGCAAGCAATCATTTTCTACCAACACTTCCTGAGCGCTTCACTTTAACTGGATTAGGATCTGTTGGAAACACCCACTGTGCAGACTGCCGTTTAGATTCCGGGTCAAATGCATATATCTTGTTTTCGTCATCAGTTATGATGTTGTAAACTGCTTTTGGCCTACCTTCATCATATTTCTTAGGAGCTTTCTTACACCTTTCTGCACGTTGTTGTTTTTGTGGTTCTGCTATACTGTGTGGTATCCACCGACAACACTTTCTTTCTTGCACTCAAATGATTATGTAAAATCTTGTTTACTTCAGTCATGCCAATGCCCAAGGTGCTCCTAATAATTCTATATGTGACTCGATTTTCCTTCCGAATCATTATTCGCACGGCGTCTGTTTGTTTCGGCAACTGCTGAAATTGGTCTTACTTCGCAAAAATCGTTGCTGAGTGAAAGTCGTTCAAATTTAAATTCATTAAATTAGCTATAAACAGTCCTCTGCGAAGGCGTTTGGTCACCAAATGTAGGACAAAGTTTTCCAAAGCTTTCTTTCTGAGATAGAGAACTTTTAAAGTCATAGTAAATCATGGCTTTAATTTTTTTTCTTGTTAAATTCATTTTTGCTATACAACACATATATCAAAATTAACTTGTATAATAACCGTTGCCATTATCAAAACATAACAAACAATTGTATCATGGCAAGTTTGATTTTCATGGTACACTTGATCTATTAGTTTGCAGAAATTATAGGTATAGTTAATGGTCTTGAGTGGAGAAACTTAGTAAGGTGGTCGCCGAATTTAGTTTGAAAAAATAACCACCAGTTTCAATATGTACACGATTTACTTAATTGACAAAATATTAAAGGGTTAATAAAGTGCCTTTTTATACTTTAAGTAAAGGAATGATGTAAGGCTAAATGAAGTAAACATATAACATTTCTTTCTTGATTTTTAATAATTTCGTATTAATGGATAATAAGGAGCAGGTTCTCATACATTACTGCCGCTCAACACAATTTTTTTGTTTATTAATATAGTTTTGTATTATCTTTTAAAGTTCTGAAAATAAACATATGAGGAAAGTTTTACTTTAATAGGATATTGTTGCTAATGAAAACATTTGCATAGAAATCAATTTTACAAATTTAATGTCCTAACATAACAGAATATTATGCGGTACTCAATCGTGAAGCGCTTGTAACAGGTCTCAAAAATAAAAAAAGCTCGACCCTTTGGGTCTCGTTTTTCTACGTTTTTTTAGACTTAAATGCACTTACCGACCATAACGTATGCAAGTCTTACAAACATGATGCTTATAATTTTGTGAACTAGTGTTATTCTACCATTCAACTATTTACAAATTCAAAGCAGATATAATTTCTAGTTCAATCTCAAATGCTATTAAATTTTAATTTGTGGTTTGAAATTATCCTAAAATACTACACTGTTTCCATTCAACCAACTTTCTATTCTTTAACATAAAGAAGATAGCAGTGGTGACCATGTTAAATTTGGCACTATAAATAGTGTCACTAAATGAAAAATTTAAAGATGTTGCTGTTAGCTATGAGGTGTAGTTGTTAGAAATCAAATTGTATATAATATACCCAAATTGAAACTTCAGTTGTGCTAGACGGTATTGCAAAATATTGAATGTTGCTCACAATAATACTCAGAATAATGAATATTCATCCATTTAATGCAGTGCATATTTTGAACACACAAACAGTTTTTGAGAATTTTATTAATTTAACGTGTATGTAGGTAGTATGATCTTATATTTAGTAGAACGACAATATGGTTTATACTTAATTCTCAATTATTCTGCTTTATATGTAAACAGAATGTTGTCAAGCAAAACAAATATGATTAGGTAACTGTATTAGCAAAAGTATATTGTGCTTCCCAGTAAACGCGAATACTTAGTTAATTAGTTTTAGCTTTTCTCTCTTGGGGAATGAAGATTAAATTTTCTTATTCACCGAAACTACATTATTCTAAATAGCATGATGCGACCTAGGTACTTTAAATATAATTGTTAATATCGTAAATCTACCAAGCTATCATGAATTATACATTTGCTGTATGTTATGGATAAACAAAGAATTCTAATTTAGGTTTGAGGTTTGAAAACAGATGTCCTAATGTGAAATTCACTGCATACAACATATTTTATTGTGCTACTCATTTAACCACCAATTTTAAGGAATGTGCAATATAACAATTAATGTACATAATGCGTACATTTGGCATTTGTTAAAAACTTCCAAGGGAGCTGTTGCACATCCAATAGGGTGGGGCGAAACAATTAAAATCAACATTTTGAATAGCACTACATCTCAAAATTTGTCTTTGGATGTAACGGTAAGCCACATTTTCTTTCAGATTTTTTAAACATCATCTTTTGCCTCCAACTTCAATTGTATACTATGCACCAAAATATTTTATTATGCTATTGAAATCAGATAATGATTTTAATATGCAGAGCTGTGCAATCTAAGGGATATAGTGTGAAACACAAAACATATCTATGAAACGGAAGAACAGGTAGCGCCATTATTAACAAATTTCTAACTCCTTAAGCTCGAAATATATCGACACCTGACCGCTGACAGTTCTCTCTGTGCCTTGCAATTGTATGATTCGTTAGTTATTTGTTGAAACAATACAGTAGCAATTGTGTGTCTTTACAGTTAAAGTTCCTGTCGCTTAGTTATTATAATACTACGTACGACCTCGTATAATAATATGTATTACTTATGTACTAATGTAAAGTAGTTGATTTTGAATTTGCAGGTTAAAATGTCGACCCAAATTAGAAGTCAAGTAGTGATATAATTATTAGTGTGCCTAAAGACTTCAGTGGTAATGTTTTGCCAACTTATGAAGACATTGTTAAGTGCTACTTGTGGTTAAGACATAAACTTAAACAAAATTCAAAACAGGAACCAACAATTTCAGAAATATCGAACGTCTCAACATTAAAATGTAGACAAATTTGGAAAAAAGCCTCAATACCGACATTTTTTGAACCTTGCATTAAAACTCTCATTCAGTAATATCATAGTAATTATATGCGCTTGATGAAGCAACCAAAAAAAATAGAATAGTGATACATACAAAGAAAATTTAAGAAAATTCAGAAAAAATTCTACAATTCAGTTATTTGATATTGCCGCCTGCAAATGCGATTTCAGGATCACTACCCCTACACGCAAGTGTGAAAAGATAGAAAAAGTACCCATAAATGAACTCGCTTTTCTCACAGACAGACAAACTTTAAGAAAAATGTCTGTGATGTCTAAGAAATGATCTCTTCGAGAGCATAGAGAAGTTAAAAATACTACGGTACGTGGTGCTGACTCAAATTTGGAGAATGCATCAAATAGTGACAATGAATTGCATGAAATAAATGTATCTGAGCCTGCACCAAAATATCAACGGATTGACGAAGACGATCACCCTGAAATTCAACATCATTGGCCAAAACATGTGACAGATTTGAGGATTCGAATAGATGAACCGCTGCAGCAATCACCTCTGTCGTTTTACAAGATGTAGGAGTGATTGTCAAAGATGATACATTGAGGGTAATTGGTAACCGTAAATTCCAAAGGGAGAGAGTAAAAGCTCGTGTTGCATTGAACGAAACAATGAGGGCAAAGTAGTCCGTGCTCTATTTTTCGACGGTAGAGACAAGACACTGGTAATGGAACATAACGAGAGTAAACACCATCGTCGAACTATCGTACAAGAACATCTGGCATTGATTGAAGATCTACTACCACATTATTTAGGATATGTTACACCATCTTCGGATTCTGAGGAGAATTAGGACTGAGGCATATTCTTAAAGTTCGACAAGCCAAAGGCAACAATTGTACGAAACTAATCAAAATTCCGCAGCTTAATTTCGCTGCCACTGACTACATTGACATTATTAACTGGCAGACACCTGAAATAACTGAGCTTCCTATTTTAACAGATATATCTGATGAAGATTTAAATTTTCTTATTGAGCAGGAGCAAACACCGGTGGTACATTTTTCAAGATTTTCCTGCCACACAATCAGTGGAACGATGTGTAAAATTAATAACTGATGCTAGCACATCTGTCGTAAGACCTGACAAGAGATGGTTTCATCCGAGCCAGAATCAAATCAAGACAAGATCTGAGAAGTTTTGAAACTAAATCAAATTTTCAAGTAATTTGAAGGTTTAGAGTGGTTTCAATTTAATGTAATAAAATTTATTTGAAAACTGTATTTGTGCTTATTCACGTGTGGTTTCAACTTACATGAACTATCAGTATTGCATGATAAATCGGGCAAAATATTTAGGGGCAAGTTGGAGGCAGAAAACATTTTGCAAATTGAAAAGAGTTGTCGCAAATACATTACGCACACCAATAGGCAACTTTTGACGGGTAATGCGTTATAAAAAAAACGAAAACGTTTTTTAGCCATTTTTCGCCCCACCCTAATATCCAAGTCACTAAATACGAAAACATGCCCCATAAACGATATCACATATGGCATTTGTGTTTAAATATGACATTTTTAAGATTATTCCACTCTATAATAAAGAAAATAATGCAATTGGCCAGGTTATCACAAAGTGCCAATCAAAATTAAATTTGAAATTAACTTTAATTCTTTATTAAAATAAACGAAAGCGTATCAAAATGTGTTTACCAATGATTAAAATGTCATAAGCACTAATATTTTGATGCGATCTTGTTTTCTTTAACATATAATTAAAGTTAATATCAAATTAGTGGTCTTTATAAGACCGGCCATTAATGTCGCAGTGTTGTCACACCATCGCGATTGGCTTTCAATTTAGTAAGTAGCCTCGGACTGGCATATTGCCAAAACGTCAAAATGAAGTTTGCAAAGTGGCGTCGTTCTTAAAATGAATAACTATCGTTCTGGGAGTCCCAGTATTGAATGTAGAGAAAAATGTTTAAAAAGTATGCCAGCAAACTTGGTAAAATCGACGTCATATGTATTGTCTAATAATCTTTTATATACGACAGTGTGTAAAATTGATTTTTAGTTGGCAGTTTTAAATTTGCAACCGACTGTTTATTAACATGTTTTCATTAGTTTACGTCGTCAGTAGCAATATGTTTTAAAATTTTTAACCACTCAAAATTACGACCGTTTGCTAGTAATCCTAATTTACATTTAACATTTTTTTTATATTTACCGTGTTTTCTAGATTCTATCATAGATGAAATATTGTACAATGCGCATGCGTAAAGCATCTTTAGTCACTCGCGGGGCTTAAAACGCTCGCTCACTCGTGTTTTAACTCTATCCTACTCGTGATTAAAGACTATAGCGTTACGTACTTGTATCGTATATTACTATTAAAAAATAATTGCCTACTTGCAGGTAATATGATAATATTGGCATATCACTTTTCAAAGGTAATACTACTCAAGGTAATTTTTTTTTGAGAATTCCTTCTTCGTTTACCTAAAATTATTCCAAATGTCTCTCAACAAAACCTGCTCAAATTTCAATCGACCTGCGGTTTCGTGGAACTTTTAACGCAGTTTTTGTTTCGAGAAATTTAAACGCAATAATTTGCATGCAAAAGGAAAAATCTGAAAGAATTTTTACCTTTTGTGGTATTACCCTCTAAAAGTGATCTATAAATGAGAAATTTTTACGAAAGCGTTTAGTTTTATTAGATAACATATAAAGTGATTATTTTTATATTACCTAAAGGTGGGCAGTTCTTTTTTAATTTATAAATTTTAAGAAAATGAAAGATAATAGGGACTACGCAACACCTGACTGTGCCAAGAGGCAGCCTTTAAATGAAATTTGATTATGAAACACCTCGATATAATACCATTTGATACACCTGTGAATTCTGCCATTCAATTATATAATTACTATTTCAAGAACTTTCGAACTTTAACTGTTTGAACTCCCTTGAAATATTTAACATAGTCTTGAAACTTTTACTGCCGTTTAGAATTCGCGTTGTAGGTCAAACGACTGCATAAGAATATTTTATCCAATACCTCCTAGTTATAAGGCTATTGCTAGATCGATTTTAAAACTCTAAAGTGCCCCTTTATCCACTAGTGAGGTAAAAACCATGTCACTCACTACTGCATTGTTGGTAGCACTTCCAAGCTATGTTAAATTGGAGGTTTGCAGGTTAATTTTTTCATCAGTCTGTGTCAAATAACAAACAAAACCTAACCTACTAACCTTGAATTTGATAGAGACTGACACTTCAGTAGAGCCAAATGTATAACACGAGTTACAGGCGACTCTAATTAAAAATTTATTTGACCTATCTATACTTTTCGAAATGTCACTATGCATTTTCACGGCTGTCAATACAAAATGTATGTTCTTTTTAGATATTTATTGAGTTGTTGGATAAAACGTTATATTGTATTCGTGTTTTAGTTGTGCTGTATCCACTCAAGAAAATTAAATGCTCGAACTTCGTTCTCACATTTAAACATTCCTTCGTAGACAAAACGCCTTCTAAAATACGTATACAATAAATTACTATCATTAGCACCCATAAAATAGACAAATCATTTCATATATGGTAAATTAATTTAATTATAAAATATATATAATTTTTGTTACTTGTTAACCACAAATTCGCTAAACTAATTACTTAGTTGTTCTAGTTTTTTCCAAATAACTATGAAAAGTAGACATGCAGCATATGCCAGTAAAAAAATTTTACGCACAACCGGGCCGAACGTGAAAGTTTACATCTTAGTTACCACGACCGCAAGTACGTTACACCCGGCGGGCGGTAAAGTAATTTACGGTGTGTAAAACAAAAACGAGGGAGGTAAAGTAACTTTACTGCCCGCAAATTAGTTTACCGCCCGGCACCTTAACTGTGGTAGTATTTTTTTGCATTAAAAAAAAACTAAATTTATTCTTACTCTTTCGGTCTTCTATACGTAAATAACTATTTGTTCTAATAGCAAACTTGGAATGCGATTTTAATAATATAAATAAGATATAACAGCAAATTCTTCAAATTTAGCCATATTTTATTCGTTACGTTAGTTGAACTACCTACTAAATTTTTTTAGAAGCAGGTATTTTATGAATCAACGGTTATTTAATATGCAGTGTATTTCACTTCTCACTTCCACACCCCCTAATCTTATTTATTTATTCTCTGATCGATTTCAAAGTTGTTTTATAATACCCTTTAAAAAAGTTACGTTTACAATTTCTAAATAATTTTCCCGCAAAGTAGTAGACTCCTGCTATCAAAAATAATTGCACAAAATTGAAAAATTACAATAGCTCTAGTTACTTCCTTTTACTATAAAGGAAGTATTGGATTCACCCCAAAAATTCGAAATTGAGTTTTCAACGGATCTTCACGTTTTAGAGTCCCCTGATCCCAAAAAACATATTTTTTTTCATTGGTCTGTCTGTGTGTGTGTCTGTGTGTGTGTGTGTGTGTCTGTCTGTGAACAGAATATCTCAAAAACGAAAAGAGATATGGCATTGAAACTTCATATATAAGTTTTGTGTACTATGTAGATGAGACAGCAAGCTTTTGAAGAAAATCGCATAACCGGAAGTAGGTGTTTACTCTTGTGATTTTTCAGTTTTTTTCGATTTTTTCAAAAACGGCTCTAACGATTTTTTTTAAACTTTACATTTTTACTACATTTTTAATGTGTCTTGATGTGAAATAGGTGATTTTCCAGTTGAATACTTCTAAAGTGGGTTTCTTTTGTTTTTTTTGCTCTTTTTTTTATTAACTCCCATTTTAAATAAAACACCCGGTATATTATTACATTTTTGAATTCACCTTAAAATTCTAGAGAAAATTTGTCTCTTCAACTAACACTCTATTTTGTACCGTTTTTGTAGTATTTGTAATTTTTGAAAATTTTTGACAAATGGCTAAAAATTAAAAATGAAATTTTTGACTAATTATAAGAACACTGTAAAAGGAAGTTGTGTGAGTGTATCACACCAGATTTTTTTATTAAAAATTGGTTTCCAGTAAACTCATTCCAGAATTAAATACATTGTATAACTTAGTTTTACTTTGAGATGAAGTGACATTGGTTACCAAATATATTATTGTATGCTAAAAACATTTTTACGAACAGAGCTTATGAGTTATTAATAATTATAGTCATGGGCACGGAAGTTAATGAATACATACTGATTTCAAACGATACATTACTATGAAAGCGGAATTACGGTTAGTTATTACGTACTGTTTTCAACATTCATGAATGCTTTAATTAGCTACAATTTCCCGTGAGCCACGATACTAATTAAATTCATAATAAAAATAATATTTGAGTCAGGATAATCTGACAATTTAGAATAGAATATTTTAAACAATCCGTCACTATAATGATTTTATCTAATTATGTTATTGATATTTTGTAAGATACAACGTCAGTACTTTCTAATACATCAAATTTGATATTTATGTAATTCAAAACGACAAATAATTAAATATATTCTTGTGAAAACAGTAACCTTAAAACGTATTTGTATTTAACAAAATATCTTGAACTAAAAATAAGGTACGATGAATTGGTAGGTAATATATCGAACTCAAAATGCAAATAATTTACCTGATCTAAAAAATACGCAAGCACAACCTTTTTTGAAACTATCTCCGTATTTTTGGCTCTTAGCCATTGCCAAAACTTGTCATACTCTTTCTTATAAATCTCTTCCGACTTTTTAGGAATCAGACTCAGCTCAGCTTCTGCAGCTTTTTAAGAATTTCATCACTTATTAGTAAAGGCTAGTGACAATCATTCATTTTGGCCGAAAATGTGTTTGCTAAACAAAAATTGTTACCATAAGCATAAACAATAGCTTAGCAACCACATTATCATAGCAACAAATACGTCATAGTTTTGTATACATGAATTGCTTTTAAAGAATAGCAGAAATTAATTTCCTTCGAAATTATTATGTTAGTCGACGACAAAATAGTATATGAAACTCGTTTATAATAGAGGATTATAAACTAATTTCATAATGTACTATTAAATTAGTTCATAAAGGCCGATTTGCTGTAGTAAATAATTGCTTGGCCGGTTTTTAAGATCCGTATTTCCACGGATTTGAGCTCTGTTACATTCTAGCAGTGTATGGTTGACTGTTAAAAATAAGTTACATTCATCACAAGTTAATTCCTCTCCCGATAATAAATGTTTCTTAGTCAATCGTGTGACCTGTACGAATTCTTGACAACACAACTTGGTGCTCTAGTTAAATTAGTGGGATATGGAAAGTTTCCTATTACTGGCAAGAAATTTTGTAAGTAGGTGTTATAATTTCTCCAAATATTTTGAAACTTCTTCTGCACTCTAGTGGTGACTTGATGTTTCATATTCTTAATGCTGTACAGTTTTTCTGATGCCTCACATGTTCCCTCTGCGGCTTCTTTGGCAGCAGAATCTGCGTTTTCATTGTTTACTATTCCTACATAGCTGGGTGCGCATAGGAAACTTAACTTTTGTTGGAGCGAAGAAGAAGCCTGTATAAAGACTTTATATTTACTATCACAAGATCTAACCTGAATCTGTTTCCAATTACTTCCAGTACAAATAAAATACACTGATGTTGAGTGGCAGTCAGCATTTGATAGTATCGTTATTATATATTACTGCATGTCCCGTTCCCTTATCAGATGTAGAACCATCCATAAAGAGGAATTGAAATGTTCCATATTCTTGTATTAATTGTAGATAACACTGCTTAATTACACCTGAGTTGATATCTTTTTTGTTTATCTTTAACAAGTCTAATCTGATCTCGGGTATTTTCTCAAGCCATGGTGGTTCTGTTTTCCTTTCGGTTAAGTGTAAAAATTGTTCCGGCAGAGATAAGGTAGTGTAACGAAGGGTTGAGGGTCGCTCCTTACATGTCGGCGAAAGTTGTACTGGGAATTTTGCCAGCTGGTAAATATCGGTCTAGGTTGGCTAACTCGTTGTGAGGGTCGGGGTTCCAGCAAAGCTGAAAAGGAAACTAACCTCAACGACTATAGAGTCCCTGTATATAGGTTACTATATACAGGATCTCTAAACGTCTATAAATCCTTGGGTCGGACCTCCCCTTCGTGAATGGTGGCGTAGCCACAGCCAAAACTGACAGAACAAATTCGGGATTCAATCGCGATGTCGGTCCGCGAGTGACAGTAGTGATAAAACATAAAATGCAGAACAAACGAGTAAGTAAGCTAAATAACCCGGTATCTAATTAAGCAGCTAATACGCGAAGGTTCGCAGAAGAGCGTCGCAAAGCGCTGGAATGGGAGGCGCAAGCGAGACACCGGCTAATACAATACCAAAGCTTGCAGGTGGGTACAAACGCTGATTCTACGCGTGATACAGCAGCTAATTCTTTAATAAATTCTAGATCAACACGTTTTGCAACACAATAGCGGGATTGCGGGGGCAATCAAGTGAGTATACCAGGCAGTTTAATACACAAATAAGCAACTATGGCCCTGAATAAAGTCTACGAAGGCGTATCAATTAAAAGGTATTATTAAACAAAGAGAACATACAAACCAAAACGTCCTAAGGACTATGTAAACCTATTCATGGCTAAACGAATGCATAGACCTCGTAGGAACATGGTGCGGGAAGCCGGGAAAACGGAGGCGACAGTCAAGCCGGGAATTAGCCCTCGGACGGCCGCTTGAGTCCTTCGATCCAAGGGGCAGCGAATCCAGGGGGGACCTCGACTGCTACTAGCTGAAGGTAAAGCTTCACACATGCCTAACGTAGGTGTCAGGAGACAGACATTCGAATCCCATGTTTAAAAGAAATGTTTCCAGATGGTGAAAATGACCTCAGATGGAAAAAGATGATTCTAGGTGGAAAAAGAGGTAAAAATACAAGTTCCTAGTTGCATGACGGAGCTAATGGGAGGAAGCCGAAGAAAACTAATTGGATGCAGCCAGCAGTGCTGTGCAAACAAAGAGAGTGGGCCCCCAAATTCCGCAAGAGCTTAGTGAACGTAAGGATTGCAACCACAAACAATTATCCTAACGTTCAGTAAACTTTCGGTGCTTCCAAATCCTTCCTCGAAAGCAGTTCAATACAGATTATCAAGAAAACTGAAAAATTTTGGGAAAAAGACCGCCGTTCTAAATTGATAAGAATAACTGTAAATGGCTGAAAATGCTATCAAAATATGAAAATAGGGTTGCCTAGCTACTCAGGGGAAAATGGGTCTACATAAAATATGAATGGGGTTGCCTAACAATCCAGGAGAGAACTTACAAGATAAATGCTAAAAGTAAAATCCAACTAGTTATTTCAAATATTAAATGCGAACTACAAACTAGGCGGAACAGTAGCCATTACAGTAGTTGATCTGGTAGACGATAATTTATTTCGTGTTTCTTCTTCTCGATAGCAGGCAGAGAATATATCGCTTTGGAAAGAGATAAGATAGGGCGTCCAACATGAGCATGCAGCTTAATTCTATAAAGGGTGTTAGTGCTGAATGTATATATAGGCTTGCCCTCGGGCAGGTGTAGAATGCTCCTGTAGCATATCGCATGCCAGAGTTATGGATGGTGTTTAGTGGCGTTAGTCTACTGAGTTTAGCAGAGCATATGCTGCAGAGCCGTAATCTATTTTAAAGAGTATGAATGTTTTATGAAGGAGTAGGAGGATGTTTCGTTCTGCTCCCCAGCTAGTGTGAGCCAAATTTTTAATGACATTGAGCATTTTCTTGCAAGAGGAAACCAGGTAATCTATTTATCAAACAATACTTCAAGATATTTGAAAGAATTTACATTTTCTATTTCATTTCCTTGTAAGGTAAATATAGGATCATTAACACAAGCGGACTTTTTTCTACAAAAATGTATAGCTTTGGTTTTAGCTATCGATATCGAAAAATTTCGTTCTGTTAAAGCTCGTGAGAGTTCTGCCAAACTGTTTTGTAGCATTTCTTGAATACTATCGCTCCTGTTGCTTGCTTTGAATAATACGATATCATCTGCGTATGCGCAGTAAACTATCGATTTGCTAACCGTCAACAATGAGGATTTGGTTGCTACTAAGGACAATGTGGGACTTAGCGGCAATCCTTGGGGTGTTCCATGTTTAAGGATAAACGGTTATGATAAAGTATCATTTACTTTGACATTTATTATACGACCATCTAAAAACGTTTTATAAATAGCGGGAAATTTCCTATTATCCGTGGTAGAGTTCGCAAAGTATATCATGTCGGACAGTATTAAATGTATATTTTATGTCTAGAAAAACGGCAGAGGCATGCAAGTTGTGAAGGAAACGGTTATTAATCGCATTTTCTAAAAACACTATTGCATTGGTAGTTGAGTGATCTTTTTTAAAACCGAACGTCAATAGTTGGATTACTTGTTGATGTGTTAGAATATGAGCATTGAGAATTCGGAATAAGCAACGACTTGTAAAAACAATTTTCCGAATCTAGTGTTTTTCGTAATTTTAGCTCAAAATTTTACTCCATACGAATCTTCTTTTCGCCCATTTCGTATATTATCGTTTTCCACTTCATTAGTTCATTTATGTTATACGTCGAAATTTAATTCTAAATTGAGCTTTGTTCCTGCTTGGGCGACATAATCTATTCCCGCATACGAAGCGATGCATTGTACTTTATCTTATTCTCAGCATTTCGTCGCTCAGGCAGCTCAAAACTTCCGCGAGGGCACAGGCTGAATGCCGAGTCAGGTTTCGTTATGCTGGAACTTTTTCGAGCGTTCCGCATAAGCTAGAGGGAGAACGATCTTAAGATGCCCGTGCGCCTTCTCATTTTAGTCTTTGTAACTGAGACCAAAGCAGGACTTAGCGTCCGGCCCTCAAATCGTTCAGGGGTATTGGGCTTTGGTCCGCGGGTCGGCTTCGTTTAGCGGAGCCCGCGTATGTCGAAACTGTTGCTTGTAAGACTACATTGTTGCCATCGTCGAGCCGGTGATTAAATGTTGGACAAGTGAATGGTTGGCCAAGAGGTTCTTCTGTATCGGGGAGCCAACACAACTCCAATTTACGCATGAAGCGGATTATTAAGTGCAGCCCTCGTTTGTTGTGCTAAACCGCCACTAAAATAAAGCCACGAGTGTCGGTACTCAAATCTGCCTGTGTAGTACTTGATTCATTCAAGTTACCCGTTACGGGGATATAATGCCTTTCACCCTCGCTCGATTCTCGCTCCAACCTGTGCTTTCCTGTGTTTCGTTTTGACTAATAAATAGTTGAAGTGCGACCCGCAGCCGGAATTGGACACCGTTAACCGTTGTTGTTAATTGTTAACCGTTGTACTGATATGACACTATCAAAAACAGTGGAACTTAATATCGAAGAATGTTGACCATTTCTTAGAAGAAACCCAGAGAAAGTTTGAGTATTTATATTGACAGACTTATTTACATATCTTATTAAAAACAACACATTTACATATCATAGCAACAGACATTGCAAACTATAAAACTTTCAATGGCCAGCTTTAACACTTTCCCTCATTGAATAGATTTATTTTATCAATCCCATCTGTGCACACACTCTCGTAAATACAGGTCCAGGGATGGGTTTGGTCAATATATCTGCTACTTGATTAGCCGAACCAATTTTAATTACTTCTATGCTGCCCTCCATGACCAATTCTCTGACAAAGAAGTGTCGAATTCGAATGTGTTTCGTTCTGCGATGAAACTCGGGATTGTGTGCAAGTCGAACAGCAGCTTCGTTGTCCACTTTAAGTGATGGAACACACTTTAATTTAGTTAGGTCACTAAACAACCTCGTTAGCCATATGAGCTCTCTAGCTGCTTCACTTGCGGCCACTATCTCTGCTTCTGTGGTTGATATTGCAACCGATGCTTGGCGTTGACTTAACCATGATACAGCGCCTCCAGTATAACAGCAAACTACACCTGAAGTAGAGCGCCCTGTCAACTCATCTCCTCCGTGGTCTGCGTCACTGTAGCCTTCAATCGTTTCTGATACATAATTTGATTTGTATTTGATTCCATATGACATTGTCCTTTTCAGATAGCGCATAATACGCTTCACCTTCAACCAATCTGACTTTGTAGGGTTTTCTAGCTTTCTAGATACCACTCCGACGGCATAGGCAATGTCAGGTCGCGTACCAACCATCAAGTATGCTAAGGCACCAACTGCCTCTCTGTATGGAAATTTCTCATTTGAATTTTCTACTTTCCCCGAATCTGTACCATCTCTTTGAATTGGTGTTGCAACTGGATTGCATTCACTCATTCCAAAGCGTTCAAGGACTTTCTTTGTATAAGCTTCTTGTTTGACTATGACTGAACCATCATCTTCTTGACATATCTCCAGTCCTAAATAGTATGTTGCTGGCTTTGTTGTAATTTGTAACTTCTTTTGCAAATCACATAAGAAATCTTCTGCTAAATTTTGATCTGATGCTGCTACCAGTCCATCGTCAACATATAAGGTTATTAGCAATTTCTTATCCCCTATCATTTTTCTATACAAACATGGATCAGCATCGCTCTGTTTAAAGCCAAACTCGATTAATATTTCTGCAAAACAGGCGTTCCAGCATCTTGGTGCCTGTTTTAACCCGTACAAACTTTTATTTAGCCTACATACCCTCGATGTACCATCATTAAAACCTTCCGGTTGATGCATGTAGATCTCTTCTTTAAGTTTTCCATGCAGAAACGCTGTCGAGACGTCAAATTGAATCAAAAACAGCTTTTCGCTAGCAGCAACACTCAAAACTGAACGTATTGTTGCCATTCGTGCAACAGGACTAAATGTCTCCTCGTAATCAAACCCCTTTTGTTGTTTGAAGCCTTTAACGACCAATCTCGCCTTGTACCTCTCTATCGAACCATCTGGGTTTGTTTTAATCTTGAAGACCCATTTGCATGGTATCGCCTTTCTTTCTGTAGGTAGCTGTTGAAGCGTCCAGGTGTAGTTTTCTTGTAATGACACCATTTCGTTCTTCATAGCTTCTAACCATTCATCTTTCTGTTCACTCTTCATCACCTCTTTATATGAAGTAGGAACACATGAAAGAATCTCACTGGCAAGGGTTGACATCGCATAATCGTTGAATTTTGCTGGTTGTTGAAGTGTAGATCTATTTCGTAACTGATATGATCTATTAACATCTGCAGATTTAGGTTCATCCTCATTGACCATATTTTCTTTCTGTACGATGTCTTCAACTACTTTATTTTCTCCCTCAAATTCAATCGATTCTACATCGTCATTCTGCAGTTGTAGCTCCTTTGTGTTGTCTCCCTCTAATTTTGTAGGTTCAAAGTTCCCATCATTGTGAATCACCTTGAGCTCTTTGTGTCTTTCTAGAGGTCTTTCTTCGAAGACAACATCCCTTGAGCGTATAAGTTGGTGTCCGTTTTTCTCTTCACACCATATACGATAACCGTCATCATTATCGTAACCTATTAAAATGCCCTTGGCGGCTTTCTTATCTAACTTTGTTCTTCTTTGTTTCGGAACATGAGGATAGCATGTACTTCCTATAATTCGTAAATGCTTAATACTTGGTTTCTTTCCGAACCATAACTCATGCGGAGATTTATTTTCGTGTCGACTAGCACCCGTTCTATTTAAAATATATGCAGCAGTATTAATTAATTCTGCCCATAAACCTTGAGGTAGAACTTCATGTGCGTACATCATAGACCTTGCTGCCTCAACTAACGTTCTGTTTTCTCGCTCACTACAGCCGTTCTGCTCAGGCGTGTAAGGCATTGTAAGACGCTGTCTAATTCCGTGATTCTTCAAAATATCTTTAATATCATTATTATCAAACTCTCCGCCATTATCACACAAAATGGTTTTGATAACATGTCCTGCTACTTTAGTTTCAGTAATCATCTGTACCAACTTTTCTTTCACCTCAGACTTCTCCCTCATGAAGTAAACATGTCGATAACTAGAGTAATCATCTTTGAACAATACAAAGTAGCGATATTTTGAAATAGAATACAAGAACGGTCCACAAACGTCTGAATGCAGAAGCTCCCCTGGTTGAGTAGCTCTTTCCCTAGTTCCAAATTTCAATCTTTGCGCTTTCCCATAAACGCAACCTTCACAAATATCTTGATCCAAAGACAACTTCAGTCCCAGCTCTCTTTCTACTACAGCTTTGACGTGTCTTTTATTTTGGTGAGCTAATCTTTCGTGATACAGCTGCATTAGATTTGTTGCCGTCATCGCATAAACTCGAACATCTGGTAAAACGTTTTTGGATTCCAGTTTATATAGTCCTCCATTGCGACTACGCTTGCCAACAAGTCTTACTTTACCATCCACTGTCAAACTGCATGTTTGGGCTGTGGAAGTAAAAGTACTTTGCGGTTTCTTATCATGAGCAGCCAATACAGAGAATAGATTCTTTTGTAGACATGGTACGTACCAGACATCAGCCAGATTTATTCTTTCCAGTCTGCCATTGACATTTGATTCAATCTCAACAGTACCTCTTCCTTCGGCTCGAATGCAATTACCATTAGCTGTGGTAACCGTATGATTTTGATCAAAATGTTCAAAGGTCTGGAACAAATCTCTCCGGTTTGTAATGTGGCTCGTCGCTCCATTATCTATGTACCAATTTTCTCTGTCACATTCTGCTGTCATTGCACATGAATGAACTGTCATTAATGTCATATTTGCCCCTTGTTTAGAAGAG
Organism: Agriotes lineatus; assembly: GCA_940337035.1. Lineage (NCBI taxonomy): Eukaryota > Metazoa > Arthropoda > Insecta > Coleoptera > Elateridae > Agriotes > Agriotes lineatus. The sequence goes on along the minus strand of OW679194.1, from coordinate 231,468,987 downwards.
AGTGTATTACTATGTTTTGGTGGTCTTCCGTCTTTGATCCACTTTTGGCATTTCTTCACATGGTGGCCCATTTCAAAACAATAATTACACCTTATTTTCCTGTCCTTATACTTTTGACTTTTACTTTGCGTGTTGCTAATTAAAGCCTCTGGATGAGGTTCACCAGTTTTACAAGTAAGAGCCCTCTCGTATGCGCATAGGTGACTAGTTAGGTTCTCCACAGTTCTTTCTTCTTTTGACATCAATAACCAGCTGGACCTAAAGGAAAAATATTGTTCACCCAGAGTATCTAATATTTTACAAATTAAGAGAAGTTCTGGTAACACTTTATTGTCGCCTTCGCCTTTTATGATTTCTTGATTCAACTCGTTCCATATATTTTTCAGTTTTGACATGTGTGTAGCGATGTCATCTGCCGGTTCTCGTTTGTATCCAAAGAACTGCATACATAGATTGTACGCTCTATCTTCGCAAACACCATCATACAGCCTATGTAACTCTAGCCATACCTCACGAGCAGTTGCATAACGCATGACCTTTCGTAACGTATCCTCATTCATGTTGGTTGTCATCATAAGCAACGCGCTACTGTCAGCTTTCATATAGTTTGTAAACTCCGACCTATAAGCCAACACTTCAGCGTCACCTGCACCGTCTGCCAATTCTACAGGTCTCTTTAACTTTCCTTCTACAATATCCATTGCACCTGGTGTGCCTCTCAATAAAATGGATATTTTGTATTTCCATGTAGGCCAATTTGCTTTACCTTCTAGATTGCCAATTTGCAACTTTGCAGTAAAGTTCTCCATTTTCGAAAAATTAGTGCAAGCCCATAACCTGATATGACACTATCAAAAACAGTGGAACTTAATATCGAAGAATGTTGACCATTTCTTAGAAGAAACCCAGAGAAAGTTTGAGTATTTATATTGACAGACTTATTTACATATCTTATTAAAAACAACACATTTACATATCATAGCAACAGACATTGCAAACTATAAAACTTTCAATGGCCAGCTTTAACATGTACCGTCTTACATGTATAGTGAAGTAATTTTTAAAAGTGTTGTCTTGGCTGTGGGCTATTATTTATTTAAATAGTAACATGTTGAACAATACCGTCAAGTTTTATTGCCTACATATTGTTTTGCATTTTAAGTTCAAGTAACCGTTGTTGTACCACTATTGGAGTAATTGTCGCTAATTTTGTTTACGTAAAGTAGTTTCTTTGTAGCAAATTTAAAGTTACTACTGTTTTGAATGTAGCCATGTCTATTGTTGTCATCTTTGTCACTTGCAATTAGCTTAAACATTGCGTCTTTAACCTGACTAACATTTTCGCATATTTTCGAACTTAATAAGTAATTATTGTAACGTTCATTGTCACCTTCACATATTTTACAATTTCAATAGAGTTTGTTGTTAATTACGTATGTTTTTTATTGGTTTTCGCATGCATATTTGTGTTTTGTTTCAATGTACAGTAGTTCAGATGATGTGAGTGAATCCAACTAAAGGTAGGTTTAAGTAAGCTGTTGGAGTCGCGCCTCAAACTATGCCAAGCCAGAAGTAGAAAGGAGGAGCACTTACTTCCACATTCAGAGTGTGTTTACCTGTGTTGTTAATTTTGTTTTCCCGATCTAGTTCGAATGTGGCGGCGCTTTAATATTTAACATCTTTTACCTCGCTTATCGGAGCGCAGCCCTAATTTCAAAGGTCGTCAAGAACCCGCCCTCTGGACTGATTTCTAGCCGGATCAACCTTTTGTTACCGTACACCGTAAAGAAGCAAGGGCCGCGTATTCAAGGTAGATTTTCCGTTTCTGTCGTTAAAAGTTGTTCGTGCGGTAACAGACTGTTGGTCTTTCAGTATTTTAATAATACTTCGAGCTAAAACCTAAAGAACTTCATTAGCAAATTCTTTAGATGCTAGCAATTGCGTCGCATTTTCTTCGGTTGAAGGACGAACTCTTCGTTGTGCTTCTATTTACGATACTTTATCGATTACTTATATTTTTTGAATTGCCAGTTCTTGTTAATAAACTGGACATGTTGGTGATCGAGCGGAATGGCTTTTTTCCGCAATTTATACATTGTAGGGGTTCAATGTAGAGGTCGCCTTCGTGCAATCTCTTACCACATACACAAATTTGTACATTTTGATATTTGTCGGACATATGGCCAACTCTCTGGCATCGAAAACAGCGCATTGGAGATGGTATAGGTGTACACACGCGTAGCGAGAACCAAGCCCTGCGATTTGTTGAAGGTAAATCACTACGACTAAACGTAAGTATGCGATTAGATGTATCAACAGTTTGGCAGTTGTTTCTAGTTGTAGTTCGTTTAACTCCTACTACATGTTGCTCTCGTAGTCCTAAGATTTCCTCAATGGAAGAATTTAGGAAGTCTGGACAATATACCATACCTCTACAGGAATTCATTATTCTATGTGGAGTCACCTTTACAGAATAGTCAGCCAATGTTTTTATATCTAAAAGTATTTTGCTTTGTTTTTTTAACAGTTTCCACTAATAACCCATCTTTAGTTTTCCGAATATTTTTTGTTTCTCCAACCAGACCGTACAATGACTTTGCTATTAAAAAGGGACTAATCTTTTGAAAATCACTATCTATTCTCTCCATGACCAAGAACCGAGGATCGTTACCTATCGTCTCGCTGCTCACAGATTTTTCCTCCAGAGGAAGAAGTGAGTCCTTTGGTGGTGAGGAGGATTTATCCTCATTAGTATTAAGATGAGGTGCAATGCTATCTCTCACACCATCATTAGACGGGGGTCCAGAGCTACCTCCCATTTCTGTAACATTTAAGATAGGAGAACCCGGACTCTGGCGAGTCTCCATCGCAGAAGAATATGTAAGCGTTTTGGGCCAAAAACAGTGCATTGGCACAAAACGGCCATAAAATCTTCAGTAGCAGGGCTCGTGTTGGTACGAAGCCAATTTTCCATGGTCCCTAAACAACAGAGCCGTGGTCCTATAGTTCCAACCCATTTAAGCTTCGGCTGGTCAGACCTACTATCCCATGCCGGAATCCGGGTTTACGGCGACATGGGTAAGCTTCAAAATGGAGAAGGACAACGAAGAACCACGACACCTTTATGAACAGGGAAACAGGGACTTTCACAACCGGATGGTCTAGCTACTTGCTGGATAGACCGCTCTGTCTCAGCAAGGATTGTTTATCGAGGTTTACTCCTCTAGTCCTTTTAGTCACCGTTTATGACAGGCAGGATATACTGTGGTTGTATTCTAACCACCATACCACTGGGGTATAAATGATATAAGCTTCTCATAAGTGTAATTATACGATATTAATATTGTATTGCAGTTTATGTAATATTTTAGACGTTATAATGAACTTAAATACAAAATTATTTTCCTAATTATAACAGCAGGTATTCGTGCTTTGTGGGAGCGATTGATGTGATAACATTAGTTCATAAAGTAATGACAGCAATTAGCATAATGAAAGAAAAATATTCATTCATTGAAAAGGGTGCAACGGCTCTTTCTAGAGAATAGGAATTATTAACCTTCATACTAATAACAAGGCTAAATAATATTACATGGTAATCTACTTGACCTTGTTATAGTGATTATATAGCGAATCACTTGTAATGCGCTTTTATATAACGAAAGTTTCAATTTCAATATGAAATGCATAGGAGAATAAATATAAAGTTTTTAAATGCTAAATTACTGTCATAGAAATACTTTTATTTCTACTATATTTTTATTTTAAATCGAATATTTTTAGTAACTACATCTAAAGAAAAATAATTAATGGAATCTATTAACTCGACAGCTATCTACAAGACATTTAAAATTAAAATTTTAAATATTGGTGGTATTGCCGATTGTCGCTTGAATATTCCTATGTGCCGAAGGCGAAAAAGAAAATTTGTTGTCTACTCGTGTTGCATAAATTAGTAAGACAACCTTGGATATCTAGGCATTTTAAGAACTAGTCGCTAGCGTTAATGAGGCATGCAAAAAATAAAGTTCTAATAAAACGGTAACGAGTATGCATGCGAGCTAATTTTAATCTCATAAAGTTTTCACATCGTAATAGACATTACCTTGCCATTAAGAAGACACATTATTTACGTAATAATCTATAATGACAGCATATTATTATTGAATAGCGTTCAGGTCATACTCGGTAAAATGGGGAATACTCTTTCTTGATTATACTGTTAAATAAATATAGGGACAACTGGGATCATAGTTTTTTCAATTAAAAATGAATATTTTACTAGATCTATTCCTGCATGGAATAATAGTCTATTCAACACACTATCGCAGTGTTTGCAAAATATGTAGAAACGATGCAACTGTCAGAAAGAAATTCCCGGACAAGAGAATGTGTTTTGGGTTGGACTTCATGTGCCATGTGTAAAGGTAGTAAACTGGATGAATGTTTCCATGTCGCTCGTCAACCGCTACCTCAGTTGACACAAGCAATTGCAAAAGCAACAAAGGAAGAGAAATAACTTGAGTAATTCTAAATAGTTTCTCAGCAGAATAGTAAAGAACTCCCTAAGTGCGCTTAGAAACATTATTAGCGATTTTAAATGCATTATTCTTTTGATTTTATCGAACTGTAACATTTACCTTCCATTAGATATTTTAAAATTTAATAGTTATTTATGTATTAAGGGCGTAATCAATAGATTATAGCACGAGGGAATGTTTAAAGCTCGACGCGAAGCGGAGAGCTTTAAATTTCCCAAGAGCTATAATCGTGATTAGGCACGTGGTACATACAACGTTTTATTTTATTTTAGTCCTCAAAATGGATAAAATTCAAGGATTCAGTATTTTGGCTACCGACTACTGCATCGTCGTTGTGCTGGCGCTGCGCATTTCTGGTGTGCTATGGTTTCTATGCAGATTGTTGGTGTTGCTATACTACATTGTTGCTGCTTGTTATACTGCTTAGCTACTTTATAGGCTCTAGGGCTATAAAAACCATTTTACGCCCTCTATCGAGGGCCAATAAACAAGATTATGATTCCAAAATGAAATAAATGTTATTATGTAGTTGTACAGTAATTATAACAGATTATAGTAAGTTGAATATCTTCACTTTGAATGATTGCAGTTTCTTCGTTTTCGATTATACATGTTTTCATTATAGATAATTAAAAGCTGTCTATTGAGTCATTACCTTCAGATACAAATTAGACTTTTTACATGAGAAACGTAATTATTTCTATTTAATCAGTTGTATTGAATTTTCATTATTGTTACTATTTCTACTAAATGATTTTTTACCAACATACGATTTTTGAATTCATATAGTCTGAAAAAAGTTTTAGCACAAGTTTAGTAGCTACAGTTATTTTTGTAGTAGTCAATATTGATCTATGACCATAGACAGATGTATTAATTTAAATAGTGTTCGATAAATATTTTTTTCCTAAAAAGAGTAAATTTCTGAGAAATAATTAAATTGGTTTGGGATAATACAACATAAGAGCTGATTTATTAAAAAAATAATCGTAAACTTGCTATCAAATGAAATCTGTCATAAATTACACAATAAAATTGCAATTGCTACTAGAAAGCTCATTTCTAAAATGTTAGATGAACCTAGAAACATTTAAACAATAGCAAGCATAAATAAATCTCAAATAACTATGACTATTCAATTCACCTATCATCTGTCAAAAAGTGGCCAATAAAAATCCACAATTTTACATTTCTTGACCAATTCAAAAAATATCAGCGGATATATCTTCCTAGAAGGTATTCAAGTGACTATTCAACACTATAACATAGAAGCCAATCACATTGCAGACATTTGCTTTTTTCAACCAATAACAGCAGTATATCACTGAATATTGGGCACCATGCAAAATATTCACAAAACAATGTACCTACTCAAAAAATAAATAGCCTTGTTGCGAAGTATCGTTTAGCAACGATGTTCTGTCCTTAGTGATATCGCTAGGTTACGTAACACTAAACCCCAACAAACTGTGTGGCTTGTTTTAAAAATTTTAAAATGCTGTGTTTTGGAAGCATTCCGCTGAATTTAATTGAGAATGAATAATTATATTAATTGTTGCAATATTTTTCAATAAAGTTAATCGTTATGTATTAATATTGTTAAATAGTCGTCCCAAATACCACTCGAAGTGGATATATTTTTTTTAAATATTTTGCCATTTCCATAGAAATTATTGCAAATTTCACTCAACAAAATCACATTTAAATGTCACTCGCCTTCGGCTCGTGACATTTTTGATGTGATTTTGTATCGTGAAATTTAAACGCAATAATTTACATGGAAACGACAAAATATTTGTCAAAAATATATCCACTGCTTGTGGTATTACCCTTGAATATTATAAACAAATGTGATTTTTATCAGAAAAAGTCAATATTAGTGTTCAGTTACTATAGAAATTGCGTAGTTTATTATTAGATTTACTGAACACTAATTTCAAAAAGTAGTTTGGTTCTTTGAATAGTCCCTCGAATACCATTCTTAGTCAAAGTTAAGTAGATTATTTTTGCGGTGGTATCACTACTCATGTTCATTGCGCTTAATTGTACCAAAGCGCAATGGACATTCGTGACACCACTGCAAAAATAGTCGACAGAACTTTGACTACTCATGGTATTATAAGTGAATATTTTGTCTACGAAATCTTTCCACGTTTATACAACTTTTGAACTTCTGAAGGATTGTGCTAATTAACGAACACTAGTTTTTCTTCGGGCTATATGAAAACAGATTTTATTTATCGAATGCTATATACATTTTTATTGCAGATTTTTCCAAACGACTCCGCTCGAGACTTTTTTAAATTGGTAAGTTTCCGATTTAGTTAGGTACATTCAATTACCAACACGATTCAGCTTCATTTCCTTTCCACCCTAACCGTTAGACACGTAATTCGTTTAGAAATTTTCTGTGAAAAATGTTTCAGCCTCGCAAACCACACAGCAGGGACACGAATTCAATTTGAAAATTAATTCAACGACAAGAGTTGATAAAATATTGCGAATGTAGGCAATAATATCAATAATGTAAGCAACTCGGAAAAAACTCACTGTCTTTAAATATGACTAAGTAATTCAATTTGCGTTTAGAATCCTAAATTACAAAAAGAAAAATGTGTTATAGAATATAATTGTAAAACCGAATATCCACTTAAACGAATAATTTTTCGTACAAAAGTAACTAGAACCAATCTTGAATTTATCAAATAGAAAGGGAATATTGTCAGACTGTTACGTCTTTCAAATATATGAACACATTTGCTTCATCCGGCGAGATGATTGCTTAGCTGGCAAAAGCTGCTACGATTTTCAGTGGCTTTCAGCACATTTCGGATATTGTTTCTTTTAACCTTGTAACCAAACGGACCGGGCAAATTAAAACCACAAGTGACTACAAGGACAAGTTGGGATTGCAAAACTTAATCTAGGTTTATTTTTGTTCATCGTTCTCTTCTTCCAAGCTTTATCTTGTGCTCCAGCCGGACTTATATTTTTACTTATGCAACTTATCATAATGAATTGGTGTACTATAAGGACGTGATAATCGAAATATTATTGTCATTGCACAAGTTGTATAAATGCAGGTAAGTGTTTTTTATAACGACCAGGCATGTAACTAGATTTTTTCAACAGGGGCACACTTAAAATTATACAGGGTGTTTCAAAATTACACAGAACAAATATAAGGCCGTCATTCCAAAGCAAAAATTAAGGAAAAAAAAAACTCTAATAAACATATGTCCTAAAATCATTCATTTTAAAGATATCCTTGATGAAAGAATTAAAGATAGCAATTAATTTTTAAAAATTTTAGATTCAGTAGGCTGGTTCTTTGTTTTCATTATCTGCTTGTTTTACTTACAAGTGCCAGAACTATTATGAATGACTCAGAAAAAAGAGATTACTTCGAAAAGTTACTATATATTTTACTAAAACAAAGAAAACAAATTAAAAACCTGAAATAATTTATTTTGGAAAGCATGCTTATTATTTTTCTACTTTTTACTGTAGAACAACGCTCACATATAAACAAAAAACATGTGTTGGAACAAAATACCAGCCTGCTAAACCCTAAATGTTTTAAAAACGGATTGCTATCTTTAATTCTTTGATCAAGGATATCTTTGAAATGAATTATTTTAGGACATATATTCATTAAAGATGTTCTCTTATTTTGATGTAGAATAACGTCCTTATAATTTTTTGGTGCAATTTTGAAACACCCTGTAGAGGGACACATAATAACCTCGATATACTGTAATAGCACCCTCGCTTAAAATAGGGTTTTAAATAAAATATACAATTTATAATTAAGGCAAGGGATACTACAATTTATGAAATGAAAGTTTCAATTGAGAATTGCTGCCAAACTCAAAGCAAATTAAAAGAATGTTTTAATTATTTGCAATAATTTAGGGCTTAGCTCCGGCGAACATGAAACAGTTCTTAATTCAGGGGGTCGGTTCATAAAATTCAGTAGAAAACTTTGTATGACAAATAATTTGTGGTATGACAATTACTTTCTGATATTAGGGCAAATGTACTGCTCCCAACCTCTACATTTAGTGCAGTAAACAAGATGATCTGCGTAAAATAGAATTTTTACATCAACATGGCAAAAATGTATCAGGTAAATATGATAAATTATGTGACGTAGCAACAGCTAACCTTGTTTGGTTTCTAGTGTGACGTAATCCCACGCGTGATTCGCGTTTGCTCAATTTCCGGCAAAACCTGCAACTGCCGCCTCAATTCGCACTTTTTAGGGACGCTAGCTAAATTATTCGAAGCTCGATGGATCTTGACGAACCCCAGTTTTTACAAAGCTGCTGCTTCTAGTTTTTATAGAATCCTATTTTTTAAGAGGTGCTCCGCTGTTGGTTGGCACACTGGAAGGACGTCACGGCAAATGCTCGCTTAGAAATGGCTTACTGGTTCTAATTCTTCTACCCAGGGATACCTGTAGGCCTCCTCTACATGTAGCACTCAACGAGGCACCAGGTGGAAACTTGCTGGCCTAATTACACTCTCTTGGGAGCTCCTACACTTGGTAAAATTACACTCACAGATGCCCAGCAACTTGGTGAATAACTTTACCACGAAGCTGGTATCACAAATGACTTTTTATTCACAATTTAATACAGTAAATGTAGGGCTCAATTTACCCCCAACATTAAAAATTTTAGCTTTCTTGATTAATTATGACAATTGACTGTCTTGTAACTAAGTAACTACATTTACAATTGTTTAAAACAAATTAGGTTTGATTACATGTTTGCACTTATGAATTACAGTTTTGATGTTGTCTTTGCATTTTCAGTAAATTGTCCTTGTCTTGAGGTAAATGTCACCACACTTTGCTCTGCTTTTAATTTTTACTTTGGTTTATAATGCACTGATACACTTGAGTTCTTTTAGCATCTCACTAATTGTCTTTCGATCGGTTGCCTTACATTTTTTCATTGGTCTATTGAAATTATTGCTTTGCTAGCACTGTTTCGCGTTTACCTTTCAGTTAACTTACCGTTTGATGGCCTATAAACTTTTAATACATAACACTCATACACTGTACTTAACAAATTATTCTGTATAATTAAATTCACGTTATGTTTGACGTTACTAAGCTCAAATCCGTCAGTTACAAATTAAATTGCATTGGTCCTTGCGAACATTTATTATATCTGAAACTCTGAACGTAACCCTTCTGAAACTTCCCTTATCTCATGCTAACTTTTATCCCTCAAATTATTATTTACTGCTGCTCACATCAAGTGAATTTATTAATGCAAAGTACTGATTATCTTCCAAGAAATAAGATATTTAATTCTGTGCTCATTTTGACCTTATTCATTTTGTTACTTAGTTAATCAAAATTGCTGTGGGCAGTAAACCATTACAATACATCAAAATAAGATAAAAAGTTCCTATGAACGTTTTAAGGGAGCTGTAGCCATAAGAAGCAATTAATAACTAGCGAGCAGTGACAAATTTTGGGTGCCACGACACAGCTCAGTGAACTATCATGCAAATAATTCCAAGTAAAAAATGCCATTTCTTGCCCTCGATCGTGTTTGTATTTACCAGTGTCCTATTGCGTCAATGGAGTATTTATAGGTTTCTTCGCTCGCCTATTGGCTGGTATGGTATTTCCTGCCATTGAAAGTGCACACTGCTGAGGCATTTATGGCTGTCTCACCCGCCTACCCGAGTGTTCAGGCCTTACTTCATTACTCTGATTACGTCAATGAAGTCTTTGAGTCCTTAAAGGTTTTATGGTGTCAACCCTTTTAGGTAAACATTTGTTTGCGATATGGGAATACCTGCAGCGCGTTTTTGACGGCCCTGCAATGTCAGAATGTTGCAAAGTGCCTTCATTTTTCGTACTTGTGTTAACCACAGCGCGTACTGCCACTGCGTCAGAGGAGCTGTCAATCACTCGCGCCTCTTGCCGCTTTCCAAGCGGGCCTCCAGCTGGTATAAGACGGTCGGCAAATCCACAGAAGTTTCTCCTCCAGGATTTACGGCTGCATTTCTCAGCCATTTTCGCGGGGGTTACTTGTCGCTGCAGTGCTTGTGATGTGTGTCCGTTGCAATATCAATATTGTTTCGCGCACGTCGTAAATAATAGCATAAGTAAATGACTTATTTTGACCATGTTAGATAGAGCAAACTTATAGCGTATCGATAGCGATGCGTGAATGTCACCTTCTTTTCTCGATTGTAGAAAAAAGATTATAATAAGTGTCTTCAATAAATTTGAAACCTCCAAGTAAAGTAATTTATAGAATTTAACTGTTACATATTACAGCAATAGATAGAATTGAATTTTCGTAAAGAATGGTTGTTAGTCGTGGAGAAGGAACGTTTGTAAGTGTGTCTGATATTTTTATAAAATATGAACACAAGTAGATAGAAAGAAATCGAGACTCAGTAATGTTGCCACTGGACGAACCGAAAAAAGATTTTACTCATTATCAATGTGTTACTCGAAAATTCTCGAAAGACCTCGAATATTATATACTTACAGCTCCTCCCAGAAATATTCTCCCCAAGGGGATGGGATTTCGTCGTACGGAAAAGCTGTAATTTTGAACTGCTCAACCAAGTAATGAAGAAATAATCTGTAATTCTATCTTTAATTAATTCTAATAACCGCAGATTATTTGTGTTGAGTTTTAATCCTTTAATTTTTTTATCCTATCTAATTATTACTGAACGGCATTGTTTTAGGAATTTTCTGAACTTAGTGTATTGTACTTATAAGTACTCTTATTCTTTAATTTCAAAATAACGTAGTTACAGTAGGATGATTGTAAAATGATCAATCATAATGCGTGCGTGCATTAGGCTTAATCTTCGTCGACGAGTACGTATCATACAAATATTAGAATATGCAAATTCCTGATTCTTTATAAGATTTTCTTTAATAATCCCCAACTCCACCCCTTTATCTAATATAAACACCAATAATTTACTAGGCCTTTTATTATTTGTAGATTTTTCATGGCAGTATGGGTTTTCAATAATGTTGTCTGAATGGGAAAAATAGAAATTTTCTGATTGTTTTTTATTTATGTGTTTGACACATTTAGTAAAAGTAATAGTGGTATTGAGTTTTGGAATGTGAGCGAGAATAACTGTGCAAGGTAAGAATATATACTAGAAATGGTGAAATTACTAACGAAAAACTTACGAAAGCAAAGAAAAGTGCTTAAGAAACAACTGAAGGGACAATTAATATTTTTTTTTGCAGCAGAAAATTTATAAATGTTTTATGCCCTACTACTTAATAAGTAACGATCATTTTCATAATTGCCTCATATTATGCAAATGATGCCAGGGAAAAGAGACAAATTGTACTGCTTTCCGAATTAAGGTACCTTAATTGCGACTGCATAATGTCCGAAATAACCACGTGTTCCATATTAATGTTTCGTGATTCCGTTGATGCTGTACATGGCACTGTACTTGAAAGGGCTGACTCAGAGGTAAATATTCTGGTCGTAGTCGAGAATATGTGGGTTCAATACCCACAACTCCAACAGCCAGAAAAATCTAGTGTCGGCTCTACTGCGATTCGCCAATCTGGGTTTGGCAACCGTGGAGACATAATCCCCAAGCCTCCACAAAGAACAGAGATCGATTGTGCTGTGTTTTTTGCGGGTTTTAAAAATACTAGCAAACAACTGTCGGCATCTAGAAGTTGAAAATATCGAAAATTTGGTTAATCTCGTTTCGAATATTTGAAAAACAGAATGTTAATCTCGATGTCGAATTTGGGGACGAGGCCAGGTAATTTTATTCTCGATCTCTATCATTAATCTTTATGAAATGTCATACCCAAACATTGACTATTTTACTAGTTTTAACTATATATTTTAATATAACGATTATTGCGTATATGTCCAAGATCGCTGTGTCTGTGCCTCTTCTCAATATTTACTCTGTGGTAATATAATTTAATATCAATTCGCTTAATATGCTTAAAAAGATTACTTTAAATAAATTAAAGTAACGTTATACTTATTATACTGTATTAGTAAGATATAAAACGATAAGAATAAGTATAAAGATGTTAAAGATAAAGGAGAAAACACTTAAAAAGCATTTAATAAGCTGGGAGGGAGATGGTTACAGAAAATAGATATATAGGAGAAAATAAAAGGCGTCTTTTGTATTTTTGGCATCAACGTAACTAATTATATATAAAATTTAAAATGGCACTACACAATGCAATTAAGGAAGTAATCCACTTCAGCGATTGTTAAAGGATCGCGAACAAGAGAAGCGAAAAATAAATTGTAGATTCAATGTACTATATTGCTATGAACACATTTTAAACTATTATGATTAAGTATAAGAGTAACTAATAACATTTCAAGCATATCAAATAGTATTTTATAAAATGGTCCAGAATTGCGCAAGTTTAATTTTTGCAAATTGTACAAAATAGCATTGGCCTTGCTAATAATTTGTAAAACGGTATTAAAAATAGTGTTAGCCTTGATTTGCACAACAAAATGTAATCAGAGCAAGCTTGAAAATAATGTAAAACAATGTAAGATCGAAGAAAATCAATTGGTGAAAGGAAGCCAAGATATGAAGTGGTGTTAATTCTGGCTTCCCCAATAAATAATTATTAATACGTAAATAAATACTCTTTTCCCAATTCACTATATTTTAAATTAATTCTATATCATTTGGGCACGGTGCAGTAGGTTGCATTAATTCGTAGCACCTCTGCAGAGGTTTAGAAAAAGTGTTTGATTTGGGCATCGAATTGTAGCTGTTTTTTTGGGGCTGTTTACGAGATTCTAGCAATGTAATTGGAGCCCTGTGAGCAAGAGGTAGACAGCGACCTTCGTAGAAAACAGTTGGAGTCTCAGGTGTAGAGCAACGGCTGAATTGGAGGAATTTTCGGAGCGGTCGAGCTACAGGAGTCGTTCTGCAAGGCATCACCGGCTTGTATCTGCCGGCCAACAACAAAAGAAGGGCCGATGCATCGTGGAACTTGCAGGGAGCGCGAGTTATTGGAAAAGCAAGGGTCAGAAAAGTTTATCCGAAAAGACTGAATTCAGTGATTTGCAAGTGGCGTCGGTTTTTGTGCACTTCCAGAAGACGCGTGTTTTTTGTTTGTAACGTGTATTTACTTACTGTTATTGGTATCACCTAGGCAACGCTTTAATTACGTAATTATTGATCATTTGTCGAATAATAGCGAACTTGTTTAGCGAAAGTATGAGGTTGGATGGCCATATTTGAATTTGGTTCCCATTAGTTAAAATATCCAGTATTGTAGAGGTTCCAGTGATTAATTAAGCATGGTTCAAAGCGTTTACAACTAAATTATTAAAATAATACCAAGGTATTTAAGTTGATAGAAAATGTAATTCGAATAATTTATACTAAATCAAGATAATACTTGCTACTTATAGAAACTCAATCCTTTGAGATGAGAGGGTTAATGAAAACATAACCTCTTTTATTTAAATAAATAATAATATCCACCATAATATATTTAATTGTATTGTCATTTACTTACAAAATGAAAAAGCTATGAACTATTAAGGTAGTATTATCTTTCTATCTAGATTGCATACAGAAGGCAAAAATATATACTTTTTTTTCTATAGCACATGTTAAAGTGTGCTTTTATCAATTCAAAACAAAAGGTCAAGTTTTACTTTAACAGCAAGAGTAGATAAAGTAGCACTTTGACATCAAGGATAGATAAAGTAATTTAATTTTATAACTTTTGTTTAAATTAAATATGACAGCTTCGTATTATCGTAGCAACCCCATCTAGCTACTGACATTTTGAAATGTGATTGACTGTCCTTATTTTCTTTTAAAATTGTTAAAGTTCTTGCTATAGAAAAAAATGTTGTATTATACACGACTATAAAGTTATTTCTATCCACTCTTGAATCATTAACGTCTCGACTTCGTCTCGACGTTAAACGATTCACTAGTGGATAAAATTTAACTTTATCGTCTTGTATAATAAATTACTATCATCTGATATCCACGAGAATAAATGCATTATACACTGTATAATAACGAAATGGGTTGTCTCTTTGTTAGTAGTTATCAGTCATCACTGTTGGCACCAGCTTCTTTTCTCTTAGAGATTATGTAGTAGCGGAATTGATGGTTTTCGCGCTTGGTGGGAAGAATATCTTTTTTTGTTGAATTATTATAGAAAGTTGTTCCGAAACGAAAATTAAATAAAAATGTTTTATAAAAAATAGTAAGGTTATATTATTTAGATAGTTCTTTCAGATTAGATTAATACAGTAGTGCACAATGGAAGAAAATAACGGGTGTTTATTTGAATTTGTTGGCTATTTATGTATATCGTAGCGAATTCTACACAAATTTTTAGCTTTCATAACACTGTCGTAACTGCTTCATGTAACATGTTTTACTAGCAATAGCAACCAGCAAATTTTTGACTTTAAGCTACTTGTTGATATGATAAGACTAATAACTTCCCATTACCAATAATTTTTGTATTATTTCAAACAAATAATGACTTAAATATGAGATTATGCGCTCAACCATATGATGTAATGCACGACATGAATTCAACAATTCCAAAGTTAACTAAACCACAAGCTCAAGCGAACTCCCTTTATAATAACATTAGTGTTTTGCAGCTGCGTCTTCTTATGTTAGCTTCTCCTCTGGAAGCTTACTATTCAACATAGCTATTTAATTTTTTAAGCTACATAATGAAATAACTTCACTGCTGGTAGGCTGAACCACGTTCAACAATTCAGTTGCCCTATATCTTCTCTTGAATTATTAGTTGTACCAGGCTGTACCTAGCTTTTTATTACAAAGTATACTCGAACATAATTATGTTATGGCCACCTTAGGTAAGTAATTGAATTAATTATTTACTCATTTGTATTTACCGTAGCGTGCAGAAAACATACTTTGACGAGAATAGTTTCCCGGTCACTAATTTCGATTAAGTGGTTCCGATACATAAAACATCAGCACTGGCAAGCATAGCCACGTAATTGATCGATATATTTTTTTAAAAGGCGTCGCAAGCAGCTGATAATTCAGCAATCGGTTAAGGTATTCGTAACTGCTTGTTCTACAACAACGCTTCTCCATTTAACGTTTTCAAACTACAAGAAGAGTATCAAAAATATGTTCGAATAAGGAACACTGTAAATGCAAAAATAAAAGAAATAAAAAAGGATTTTTGGACAACATTTTCAGAAGATATGGAATACGATCTTTATGGAGGACAAAAGAGAATTTGGAATATGCTCAGAAACAGAAAAAATCCAATTAACGAGTATGTGCAGACCACCGGCATACCTTCACAAAACTGGGTAGATCACTTCAAAGCTCTTTATAGAGAAACCCCTGCAAATGTTAAAGAAGGAGAAAATGTAACCATCAACGAGGAAAGTACTCAGGCAGATACAATACAAATAACCGAGGAGGAAGTAATAACAATAATAAAAAAATTAAAAAACAGAAAATGTCCTGGTATGGACCACATCACAAACGAGTTAATAAAATATGGCGGCGAAACACTTGCCCGAGAAATAACCGTATTTTTACAAAAAGTAATCGACACAGAGACTATACCTGATGACTGGAGAACAAGTATTACCATACCATATCATACCATATCTTCAAAAAAGGAATAAAAATGAACCCCAACAACTATTGTGGTATATGCCTCCTTAGCAGTATCTTAAAACTATTAACGAAGGTAATCTCGGAAAAAATTACGCAGCAAGTGGGCATCAGTGAGGAACAGCAAGGTTTCCGTAAGAACAGATCTACGGTCGATGCGATTTTTATATTACGACAATTGAGAATTGAGAATAAGTTGGTGTTGTTAGCACGTTCAGAATGGCTCCACACTTTCGTGTTGAATTCGGGCACTATTCCGTCGTATTCTTGAACAGTTGTTGGCACAGTGTTTTGTAATATATAATTCTACAGTTTGGTGTACATTTTTCGGAAAAAAAAGTGCGTTAAACTGAGTGCTATTTGCATTTTCAAACATACAGTGAATTTATTTTAATGGTTAACATAGCCATTTCGTTTCCATGCCAGCATTTAATGATATAGGTCACTTCCATAGTTACCAATGAAATCAATAGATTAGAGCGTTTATTTTACGAGTTAATATACGAATTTGAATTAGGTACTTGCTAATAAGAAACTTTAATTTTGTTACCCGAATGTAGGTATGCAACTAAAAAGTAGATACGTAGGAACAACTTGTGTGTTGCATCTTTTCTTCAGTGGTATACATTAGGATAACTTTTAATTGTCTTTATCACAAGTAATAGGTCCTATGTTAACTCGTAAAATACACGCTCTAATCTATTGGTCTCATTTGTAACTATGGAAATGGCCTGTATGATGAAATGGTGGCATCGAAACAATATGTTTATGTTAGCTATTAAAATAAATTCTCTGTATATTGTGAATAGTAAACCACAAACCTATACTTTGACCTCAGTTTTTGTTGGCCTGTCTATCTTTGAAACATGTTGACCTGTGGAACTTGCAGTACACTGATAAGTCGCCAGAAACCTGGTTTATTCTGCAGTGGTGTTTGTAAACTTTCTTATCACGTATCTGTGTTGATTTACCAGCTGAAACAATCAAGTTTGTTGAACTGTCCAATTTTCGCTGGTTGTGCGTTAATTGTGCAAACCATCCCCCACCTCCGGCAGTGGCTAATGCTAGTACTATAGATACTGTCACTAAAACTTTGGCATCGATTCAAGCCGATATCAAATCGATTCGAGACGAGCAAAAAACCATTACGCAATCCATGGAATTCTTTGGGAATAAAATCGAAGATTTTCGCGCTGAGTTCGACGATAGCGTCGTTAGCGAGTTAATTTGTAATCGGTGGAAAAATTGCAACCGAAGTAACGAAACTTAAGACCCAACAAATACATCTTCGGCAATAAATCGAACAACTTCAACAGTACTCACGCCGCAACAACATCGAAATTTCTGGTATCCCTCAAACGAACAACGAGAACGTGATTGATATTGTCCAGAATATTGCCCAGAAACTGGGCTGTCCTTTAAGCAAAGCATCAGTAGATGGATGCCATCGCGTTCAGCCCTTTACAGCATCACCTAGATCCAAAAATATTGTGGTTAAACTTAATTCCCGACTTATTAAAGAACTGGTTGGATTGTCTCCCGAAAAACGTTTAACAGTTAAGGATTTGGGTTTTAGTGACGTAGCTGAGCAAAAAGCTATTTGAATGACCACCTCACCCCTTCTAATAAAAGGTTATATAAATAAGCACGTGAAGAATTTGCAAGACTTCCAATTTTAAATATTGTTGGGTTAGAGATTGCAAGATATTTTCTCGTAAAACGGATGCTTCTCCTGTGATAAATATTACCAGCGCAGATGACCTAAAGAAGATTAAATAAGCATCACATTTAATTAATACGTAATAATTACGCTAATTTAAAAATGGCCAAGGATCTTCATATCTATTAGCAAAATACGAGAAGTTTACGCACAAAGTGTAATAATGACTTTTTACTTGCTACTAGTGAACATAACTTTGACATAATATGTATCACAGAAATAGTAACATCAATAACGGTGAGCTATTTGACAACTTCTACAACGTTTTCCGTAATGACCGTTTAGCTGCAGTCAGTGGTAAACGTGATGATGTGTACTTATTGCCGTATCCAGCAATTTAATATCATGCAGTATTCAGAGTTGGTCTAGTAACAATATTTGTGAAGATCTGTGGGTGTCGGTTTCACTATTTAGTAAGAAAAAATTACACGTATGCTGCGCCTACATTAGGGTGGAACGAAAAAAAAGTTTTGATTTTTAATTCGTAATAGTGCGGAAAAGTTGCCTTTTGGTGTAGATACGATTACAAAAAAATATGAAAAAAAATTTGAGCACGTTTCATAAAATTGCAATTTTCGCTACATTTTTAACTTTTTTGAAGGAGTCAAATATTTTTTTATTTTAAATACTGTCAAAAAAGCAGTTTTTATATCAAAAAAGACATTTTTTTTTTAACTTTTTGGATTATGTCTTGGGGTGCCGCAAGAGCGGTAAAGTTTTTTTACGTGTCTCGATTATGCAGTAAAAAGTTTCAAATAGGCGTGTTAATATGAATAGAAAGATAAAGACAGTTTAACTATTGCATTAGCACCCGGGAGCATGAATCATGGCCGCAGAGGATGGGGGGGGGGGGGCAGATATTATAGAAGTTGTAAAAAAAGTTCTTTCAGAAGAGCACGTTTCACTAATAGATGAACCAAACTCAAAGTTTTTAGGCCACTTAACACCTAAATCTGGCACTAGAAAAGACATAGCAGACAGTATACAGGAGATTCTTGAAGATAGAGAACACAACGAACAACTTTTGAACTTTACTGCTATTGGGTGTGATGGAACAGTTGTAAATACTGGACATAACAATGGTGTGATTTCTTTGATGGAAAATGAAATAGGAAGACCTTTACAATGGTTAGTTTGTTTGTTCCATGGAAATGAGCTACCTTTGCGAAATTTTTTTGTCATTTAGATGGTAAAACGAAGGGACCCAGTAAGTTTAAAGGCGAAATAGGTCAGCTGCTGGAAAACTGTGCTAATCTCCCTGTGGTTACTTTCTTACCAATTGAAAATGACCTTCCTCTTTTGGAGAACATAAATGATTTAAGTACAGAAGTATTTATTGGATATGTGTATGTGGCAACTGAAAATTCAACTGAAAACTTTATGACTCTGGCTAAGTACATTGTTAAAGTGTATGCACCTGTGTGGTTTAACATTACGTTAAAACCTTCATGTACTTATGGTTCCAAATATCTGTTTAAGCTTATTCTATATTCACTCTATCTCTCTGATGATATCAAGAACGTTCTAGACGTTCCAGAAAGAAATGGGTACTTTGCTGCTGCAGAAAATCTCCTTTTGTACATGCTATGTGATGAGCGCAAACATGTAAGAGAACTTGCTTTACGACGTGTTTTAAAAGCAAGAACAGAAAGTAGAAGCGGAGTCAGGAAATTTAAAGTTCCACAGATTAACTTTGACGCAAAGAATTACATCGACATGATCTCGTGGGTTGAAAATGACATCACTGCCTCCCCCCCCCCCACCTTGGTAAAACATGTTTCCAGTGACTCTCTCAAAGACTTTATACGGAAGACATCTGAAGCTCAACCAAATAGTAAAGTGGACCCGCTTCTCGACTTTCCCCGTATGTTTGTACATTTTGGCTGCTCGATTTTTTCGAAGTTTATTGTGCCAAGGGGCCTTCGTTGTGTGGAGAGTTCGACCTTTTATTAGGACGTGAATCCGCTAGAATCAGGGCACAAGTCGAAATCTTCCAAGGTCGATTTCATGTGATTCTAACCTAAAAGCACATGGCAGATACAATGCAAATTTCTTGCAGTAAATTAAAGGTAGATTTGGTAAGAGCAATTATTTTGGATGGACTAGCTTTCCTAATTTACGTCTGATTTAATTAGCCTTTCTTGTACGTGGCTCGAGTAAAGGAATTGTGAGCGTAAAGGGAGTTTTGGGAATGTTACAGCAACCCAGCCGTGGACCAAGAGAATACGATTTCCGTTCCATCTCTTGCATTCTGCCAAACGTCTTGGTTACCGGGCGGCTCTAGTATTGCGGGGTTTGGATGCACAAACATTTGATTTCGCTATATTTTGAGTTTCAAATCTTTCTCATGTTTGTCAATCCTGTAGATTGGTTGGATTCAACACAACGGATTTGTCTTCTTTAGCTGTCCCCACCCGGAAATCCGATTGGGGGACTGTATTACTTCGTGCATCATTTACTATTGAAGACGTCATTCCATTTGTGTTAACTTCTGTGGGAAATTTTCTGGCTTCCGCGGTGATTCCCCGTTGCATTTCGCTCGTTGTTCAGCCTCATTTGGCTGAAGACATTTTCTTCTTCGGCTTTTGTTTTATTATGGATACTGCCATCAATTATTGCAGCAGTAACAATTTCTGTTATTACAACTTCTCTTGGAACTTGGTGGACTGCAGGCTTGTCTCGAGCAACAGCAAGAAATAGAACCACAGCGACGAGCTCTACAATCCAGGCTAACCTTGTCTCCATACGTGGTGGCTGAGGGGGCACAATCTTCCAGACATGGTGGGTTCATTGCACTGGGTATCACTCATGCAGCACCCACAAGGTTTTACTGATGGGGGTGCTCAAGAGCAATTATTTTTCATACCTCTGAATAGAGTTTTGGGCATACAAAGCTTCTCACAAGAAACGTGACATGGAGCACATAATTTAGCACATGAATTACATGTACCTCACGAGCCATGTAGGCATTTGTAACATGCCTTGCAAAATATATCTCCTTCGAAGGGACGAATCGAGCAACGGTCTAGAAGCCTTCCACATTTGAAGCAGCAGCAGCAAAATGTGTGCTAGATCTAGTTGCAGACTACTTGCTGTTCTGCACTGTACACTTCTCTGCCACAGCAGCCACAACACTGCATTTTAGAATTAATATTGATGTTGGAACGAGTATTTGTTACGTGAATTTTGAAAAAGAATTGTATGACAGATCACAGAAATTACTAGAAATACTAGAACTTAATTGATTTATTGCCTTCACCGTTTACAGAAAACTGTATTATACGTGTAACACTGTAAATAATGTTCTCTCGCTAGCTGTTGCTGAGGGAAGTTTTCAGGCATAAACTAATACGTTAATTATGATATTTTGAAAGTTGAGTGGGCAATGAAATAATTTGTACAAGGTACAGGTTTAGTTCTTTAGTTTAGAAATTTGCAGGCTGGGTTACTATGCTAGCCCTTTATATTTTTGTGGTTTATAAGCGAACATACAGACAGCCTAAATACTAAGCGCCCCGGGTTACATTACATAGTTATGTGGGAAGTTGTATTGGGTTTATATTCATTCAACAAAAGGTTTATTTTCTAAATTAAGCGAATTTCAGTATTAGTTTAGCACTGCTAATAAATAATCTGTACAGTACTAACAGAACTTAAGGTAAGTCGACCCCAACAGTCGCCCGAGTTAGTCTCCATTCCATTAGTGGCAAACATTAATGTAACAACATACTTAGACGTTAAATACTGATATATTTATTACAAAAATTACTCGTAAATTGATGTATCTGACACTTAAGAAAGTCAATATCAACACCACATCTCATTTCAAAAATACCTATGTGTAACAATGAAATTGAGTATTCTGAATAATATTATCTTGTTATTATAGTTGTTCGATTATGACGTCATAAAACATGTAATAGTGGAATTTCGTTAGAAGAACTATATTTTGAATATTTTTGTAACTTTTCAGTTATGTTATATAGGGGAATGACTGTATATTTACCAACTGTGTGGCATATTTAATGCCCCTATGAGTAAATTGATGTGTTTAAGTAAAGTTGACCACAACTACGTTGCTCTTTAAATATTAGTATCAATGATTTTTAAAACCATTTTATAAACTCATTTAGACAATTTTGCCTCAAACCATCGAAATAGTGTATAAATTCAAGAGAACGCTGCTGGACTGCATAAATTTCAAAAAGGTAAAAACTGTCTTCGAGAAGCGTTGTCAAAAAATAGGGGAATTAAAAAATAAGCGAACGTGTATTAATTACACATATCGCCGAATTTATTGCTCTTGGGGCTTACTAGAAAACACAGATTTTATAAATGTCGGCCAAAAAAATAATGTAAATGGCGAAATATTTCAAACATTGAAAATCAATCGAATTATACGTACTTGAAATTTCATGGACGTATTTTGACAATTATCCCTGAGTTATATGTCATATTTATTCATGTTAAATGAATGTGAGCGAACGTGAGTGAAAATTTCCAAGGCGTGATTCACGTTTCACGTTAATTTCACGTAAAATATTTAGTAACGAATAAAAACTGCAGGGTGCCCCGGGTGAACCTATTTTTAGAAAAGTAATGTTTCGTTACGGAGTTAAGAAAGATTTTTATAAGGTTAGAAGAAACTGCAAGACATTTTGGTTTGATAATCAATGAAAACAAAAAAAAATACATGGAGACAAAGAATCAGAATAAAACAAACTTCAAAGTTGCAGGCGCACATGGCAAGAAGTAGTCTTTTAGGCAGGTGGAATTATTCAACTACCTGGGAGTTATATTGACAGAAACTAGCGAGGAAAGGAAGATATACTAAACAGACTAGCAAAAGGAAGTAAAAGTGCAGGGGCTCTGGCAAGAATACTCAAGTCAAAGCAAATAACAAGGCAAGTTAAAATAAGACTTTATGAGAGCATTATACGTTCTATAGTAATATATGGATCCGAGACATGGGTTTTAACTAAAGACTTAGAAAACAAGCTTGAAGTCTGGGAACGCAGGATGTTAAGAAAAGTTTTTGGTGGTGTAAAAGAGGGAAACGCATGGAGAAGGAGAACTAATGAAGAGTTGAGACAGTTGTATAGAAAAGCAACAATCACTACTATAGTTAAGAAGCAACGACTGAGATGGTTGGGCCATGTACACCGAATGTCACTAGGAAGAACACCAAAAACTGTTTTGGAAACAAAGGCAGGTTCCCGAAGAAAGAGAGGGAGACCCAGAAAAAGATGGATGGATGCGGTCAATGAGGATTTGCGACAGTTGGGTGAACAAAATTGGAAAGAAGCAGTAACCGACCGAAGGAAGTGGAAGCAACTTGTAGAAGCCTTGGGCCAGTAGGCCTGTTGCGCTGATATACAGGGTGAGGCACATAAAGTGTTACACAGCAATAGCACTCAAACTATTGATCACATACAAAAATGTTTCAGACAAAAGTTTCAGTGTTCGAGAAGGCCGTCATACTGGACTACCCTATTTTTTATCGGTGGAGGCGCTGAGACTACGTCAAGGTCAACTCTACTTTTTTAAATGGAACTATTTTTTTTTCGATGACATTATTACCGATTTGAAGACAAATTCAGCGACCTGAAACACAAGGTCATTCTAGTCACGCAAAGTATGAAAATAGTCGAAAAATCTAAAAATGCAACAGTGCAACAAACACGAGTCAACACGACGGTGCACCACCTCATTATGCTCTGTGTTTAAAACAAATGATGAATGAGATTTTTGGCGAAAAGTGGATAGGACGAGGCGGTCTAGTAGCTTGGCCACTTCGATCGCCAGATCTAACATCAGCAGATTACTTTTTATGGGGTTTTGTCAAAGATCGCGTAATGGCGGTAGCACCTACCACGCCTGACGACATGAAAGACAGAATACGACTAGCATGTACCGAAATTACACCACAAATGTTAGCTGAAGTTAGACGGTCTTTTCATCAGCGAATTAACAAGTGCTTACAAGTCGAGGGTCATCACTTCGAGCATCTTCTGTAGGTAAAACCAAACCAAGGTTAGTGGATCCTTTGAAAGTGATTATTCCCATATTTTTCGATTTTTTGACTATCTTCATACTTTGCTAACTAGAATGACCTTGTGTTGCAGGTAGCTGAATTTGTCTTAAATCGGTAATAATGTAATCGAAAAAAAATACATAGTTCCATTTAAAAATCTGGAGTTGACCTTGACGTAGCTTCAGCGCCTCCACCGGTAAAAAAATAGGGTGGTCCAGTATGACAGCCTTCTCGAACACTAAAACTTTTGTCTGAAACATTTTTGGATATGATCAATAGTTTGAGTGCTATTGCTCTGTATCACTTTATGTGCCTCACCCTGTATATCAGCGCAACATGCAACATATATAATGTTTCGTTTTGTATAATTGACTTAACACTGAAATGTTGATTAAGTTTTATTTTTAAACCAATTTATTGTGTAGATATGTAGATGAACTTATTATTCTAATAAAAGTAATGTTTTGTTTTATATACTCGCCTTAACGCTGAAAATGTTGATCCTTGTACGTAAAAGTATTTTTAAACCTACGAATTAAAAGTGTTGCCTAGCAACATATACCTTCTATACTCATACCAATAAGGGAAACGTCAATTCCAATGACAGCTTTTGGTATTAAAAGTAATGTCTTTGAAGCCAGCTGCAAGAAATGTATTTGCGAGAAATCAGTATTTATCCCTTGTCGTAAGTTATTGTAGTCAAATTTCATTTTTTTCTTTTTGTGTCAAGTATTTTGATTGCAACATATCACTTAAATTATGTCACGTGCAAAACATATTTTTAGTTCTGTTTAGGGTTTTTTTCATTGCTTTTAAATTTGAACATTCTGTTCTATCTGAATTTAAATTTTGAAATAAAAGCTGCGTGTCACGTCGTGAGTGGCGGGTCACGCCGTACACGTGAGTGGACGTGAGCTTGAACGTGCTTGAACGTGAGTGTTTAAAACAAGCGATGCGTGCCGTGAGTGAAAACTCACTCACGCGCCCATCTCTACTCGAAATTTCTCGAACATCAATTGTCAATCTCGAACTCGAGAATCTCGATTTAAATATACCATGTGAGTACCGAATTGAGGCCGCAGTTATTTTAGGGCTATGCAGTCTCAGCATAATCTTAAAATTTCCGCGTGCTTCAAGCTTTAAGGTTTTGGAACTCTCCTGATGATATTTATGGGGTATTATACTCCCTATGTAAACACATTGTCGCTAACGTAGCTGTATAGTCATTAGTTCATGTTTTGTAATACAACATAGAGTAAATATTGAATTTATGAGAATTGAGCAATTATTGCTGATTTAATTTCCCAAATATTTATTAAGAAATGTTCAAGAGTGAAAAATTTTAATCTCGATCTCGAATTTGAGACGATATCGAAAATTATCTGGTCTCGGCGGCATCACAACTAACAGGCTGATTCTGCAACGTTTTTATGTTACTTTTTCTACCATCGTGTCAAAATGACAAGTTTTTGCACAGTTTCTAGTGTCAAAAATGACGTTTGTAGCACTCTTAATATTAGCGCCCGAATAACGTTCTTTTTGCACGTTGCCATTGGTGGCGTGTTTTAATATAATATTAAAACACGCTTTGCTGTAAATTTTAATGTCAACATAACCTAGAATATCTAACACAATGTGACGGAAAAAGTGTTCAATATACTAAATTTTTATATTTCTGTTACGATCGTAGAAAAAATTGCGTATGATACACTTGTATAAGTGCCATTAAAGCACTGGCGACGTTAAAAGCACTCCGCTTTGAGTCGTGCTCTTAAACTCGCCGCACGTGCTTTAAAGGCGTACTTATACACTAGTATCATAATATACTATTATGTTATTTGGTTAATTTCGTAGCAAATATTCGACAATTTGAGTAATATCGTTTCGAAAATTCGAGATCGAAAAATGTCAATCTCGATCTCAAATTTCGATACGAGACGATATCAAAATTTCCGTCTCGTCTATTGAAATTAGAAAAACAAGCGATTATTATCAATGTCATAAGGATTTGATATGCTGTCCATAGAAGAAAAACGTATTGGCGCTTTCATACTTATATGGAGGTAGCTGGAAACATCGCAACAACTACTTGAGCAGATTACTAAATATTGAAAAAGTAGTTTTACAAGTGGGTTTACATGTTTAAAATTAATTGAAACACGAGTACAAGCACAAACAAACTATTAAAAATTTCAGTATATTTCAGATATCTGAGAAATTAAAAGGGACAGCAAATCTTGGAAGTATGTAAATTAACACTGAATGCTTTTTGATAAACGAGATCTCTGTCGAAAAATGAGTACCCCGTACACATTACTATTAAAATGTCGACTTTCCTTCATATGGAAATGGAAAGATATTGTTGGTTTTTAAATTATATTTGCACTTTTTACAATTTGTATTTTAAGCAATTCAAAAAGCCCTTCTATATCAGCAGTCTTAGTTACTCAATTTAATACAAGCCATTTATGAGGACCGCATTCCAACTAACTTAAATTGAATTAACAGCAAAAAGAGTAAAATTTCAATATAAAATTATGCACATCACACAAATATACTCAGAAATTGCTTGGCCAGTTTTAACCACACAAATACAGTCTACACTTTCAAACACGTTCGTATTATGAAGATATCCCAAGCTGAACTCACAAATTGGTGTTGACTCCAAGTGTGAAAGTTGAAATCGTAATTGCAGAAGAGGGAGCTATTAAAAGGTCATTCATTCAAAGCAGCCCTAAACTTGCGTGCATTGTAACACTAAAATAATAATTGGGGTTATGACTTTTTAAATGTTTGCCATTAGAAGTAAATTTTAGTATTATAACGCTAGCTTTTTAGTAATGGTTCGCTTGTATGAGCAATAAAAACCTTTATATGAAATTTTTCGAATAATTCACTTATGCATTTAAGTGAATTTTGCGGGCAATGTTTAGGTTTTTTATTATAAAGACGTTTTATTACTGTATTTAACGGTTAGTATATTTATACACACGACATTTTAGTAGTATTTTAGTATTAAAATCAATTAAGTCTATTGTTAAATACCATATCAAAGGCTTTAATACCTGCATATTTTACGTGATTCATTTCATAATCAGTGATGTTGACTATCATCGTACGAGAAAAGCCAATTAATATATCAGATACGACAACGAAAGCACTAGTAAATTATACAGATTGCGGCAGGTTACTAGGACCATTGCAAAATCAAGGAGAAAATGCATGTGGTCGTAGTGGTGTTTAACAAACGAACGATCAATGTACGATAGCGGTAGGTCGTTAGGATCATTATAAATACGAGGTAGTGATGCCTTTTGTTAAACAACGTTCATGTAGGTACATGGTGCACTAACTGGCTCTAACAATCTAGAACTAGCGAATTTAAGATTCTTTTCTTATTTTCTCCTTAGAAACTAAAATGCGAACAATGACGTGTACAAAATATTATGTTAACGATGTTATTAAGTACATATACCTAAAGTATTTTTACTTTTCTGCAAATAATATAGCGGATCGTTGCTATAGTTGCATAGCATCTTTTAAAATACATTTTCAATGTTAAGAGCTTATAATGCCGGTATAATTTATCTTTAAAGAATGTTTGTTGATATTATGAAAATTTCTCGTATTTTCATAATTTGATATTATATTGTCTGTGTCAGTCTATGCTGAGAGAGTTAGCAGTACGTGCGACACATATTTACTTATAAAAAAATTGCTAGATTAACAGTTCTCAATTGAGGTGTCATGACCTAAGAGTGTCCCATGGCAGATTATTTAACAAAGCTTTGTGATTGTTGTTATGAATGTAGAGAATTCTATGTTGGTCTGAAACATCCCATTCCCGTTAGAAATAGTTTTAACAAAAAATAAAAATAAAAAAATCTAAAACATTTCGGAGCCTATAACAGAACTTCCAAGAGTATCCGTGCTGTTGAACTCTCAAGATTTTCGATTCTAGTTAGACATAATATTTATAACTCCAAAGCTTCTAACTCATGACATTAGTGTTCATCACTAAAGTCAACTGGTTCTACCAAGAAAAGCCGGTCAACATTGGGTTATGTAGAGTGAGAGAGGGGAAGGAGTGATCGAAAAGGTGAAAACTACTGCCTTAGCATTTACCTCGGGGGCGTATTCTTTTTGCTGTGGGATGCTGTATAAAAACCTGAGTTAGAGCAGTTGAACCCGAGGAAGTGCTCATCATAGTCACTCAACCTAAACGTTTAATTAAAAAATGCAAGGAAGGTTGTATGAACGAATGTCTATGGTGGATGTCGCTTTGTCGTCCTTCATATTTTTCTATTGTGTATTCATCTACGTTTCTTGATCTATCGTTTCGCTAATTGCTTCTTAGCTGCCCTATGTATACTTCCCTAGTCTAAAAGACGAAGAAAGTATTGTAATCGTGAAAAAATCACTTTCCGAAATTTCTTCAGATCTTCACGTTTCAGAGTCTCTAGGTGATGAAAAATATGTTTTTTCAACTCCGTATGTCGGTCTCTCTGCTCGTCTGTTCGTCTATCTGTCTTTCCGTTTGTCTGTGTGTTGGCGATATAGCTCAAAAGTGATTTGTTGTAGGAAGACTATATTTTGCATGCTGATTATGTATCTGCAGGGTTCGAAACCCAATATACTTTTGGTAAATATATACAGAGTGACCAATTTAAAAAATCAAACGTTGCCTATTTTTGATATAACTCAGGAATGGATAATAGTAATAATTTGCACATAAGTCAGGTTTTTATCCTTTATGAAAATGGGATCCAGCAGATACAAGGTGAAGATCGTAGACGGGACAGAAAAAAAATCGCTGCTGATCGCAACTAGAGCAACAGAAAGATGTAGCGATTGCATCGCATTGCAGCATCCCAGGCAGTAATATACAGCGGTCTATGCGCTCCGTACTTGGACACTTCAGTGATTTTTTGCTAAAATCGGTTAAGCGGAAGTGGTACAGTTACAGCCAAAAAAGAAAAATGGGACAGTTCTGCATTAGCAGTTATATTTGATTTATCAACAATATTAACTTCTGGCATTTTTAAGAAAAACCGTATCGTTGACAAATTGATGACGTTTCTAGAATTACGACTACTATATTTTTTCAGTAAATTTTTAAGAGCCCCCAAATAACAACTAAATTAAAGCAAAATTTGTTAAAAGAGTTGTCTCACTTTTTTGGCCGTAATGTACTATTGCTACAAAAAAAAAACAAACTAGGACAAGTTCTAAATCTAGAAGCCATGGATTTTTATTATTTTAGATGACGAAATGACTTGGACTGCCTGTGAATAATTCAAACTTGTCTTCTGTCATATCAAATTTTAATATCAAGAACTACAATACAAAACAATTATAAAACTAGATAAATGTACTATTTGCTGGATAGTTATACTGTTTTCTAAGCAGGGAATAATCCGAGCTGTTGAAACTAAACTCATTCTAGGCATTAATGACAGTGACGTTTTGAAATAATTACAAATGTATTCACATCTCAGTTGCCAGTTAAAAATTCAGTTTCACACAGCTAACAAGAACTTGTCCTAGTTTTTTTTGTAGCAATAGTACCTTACTTTATACTTTATTCGTTTTCAGGAAAACTTTTTTAATTTTTTCATAATAAAAAATTCTTTAGAGCAATATCATATATTATGCAATTATCTACCACTTTTACTTAAGATGGCTCAAAAAAGTGTCAGGCCAAACTGACCTTTATTTAAACACAACGCTCTATATTAACAAACAAACAAACAAACAAGAATATTTAGATCACTTAAAAGTTTTGCCCCTAATGACTTATGATTTTAATATAATTGTATGGATCCAACATTAATAGTTTTTGAGATATTAATAATTTTATGTAAAAATGCTAAATTTTAGGCGGTTGTTGTATGTAACAGAAAAAATCGAATGGACGCAAACGGTACCAAAAAATTATGCTATTCGTGAATTACCTTTCGAGTGTAAAATAGTAACTTTGTATACTACTGCTATGCAGGGTCCTCATAATTCGCAAATCTAAAAATTTCAGATTCTGTTAAAATGTACATTTTTGAATTTTTTAAAAGCTCTTTTAATGCGATATTTTCTGATATCCCACTTCATAGCCCTAAATACAGTCGTTCTTCAAATACTTCTGTTTTTATATGAAAGACAGTTTAAGCCGCTTAAAATGCGTTATCTCAAGGAATAACAAGCAAATGCTCTCAAAATGCTATCGAAATTAAAATCCAGTCATTACTGATGAAACAAGTGCTAAACACGAATAAAGGAGGAATGCATGAATAAATTCATTTCAAAAGCAAATGAAATTAGTGCGTCAGAATTCTATATGTAATTTTGTTAAATGTTCAAATTATTTTGCTTTTGTTCTCAACATTTACAAATTTCATTATATCGATTTTTTAAACACCAGGTAGATATCTTAATTTTTGAAAAGCCTTTTAGTGAGCTTTTTCATTTGATATTACACCCTTTGATGTTTGTAATTTTCTTCGTTTAACGTAAGCCAAAACGCTCGGTGTTGCATTTCGCGAGTTGCCGCATTTCCAATTCAACAGGCCCGTGGCAAGGGGTCCGACAGTCCGCTGGTGATGGCTCCAAGCGCGTTCCATTTATGCAGCGTACTGCGCTAGATTTAGAGCAATTAATTACATCAACTGTGACTACTAGCGCACCTCTCTTTCTAGCTTACATAACAGCGGAAGTTTTGTACAACGAAAGATAGGTGCGTTTTATATTAGCTAGATCTGTAGTTTTTTGTCGTGGTTAAAGACTGGCGCCCGCTTGTGTTTCCTAATTACTCTATGCATTCCCTAACTTTAAGAACATCCGCATAGTCTTTATTCACTCCAATAATGGCCCAGAGCTTAAGCTAGCCAGGCCTGTGGTCTATTCTACCTATTCTATTTGTATTTATTGCTACGAACCCTTTATAGTTTCTTGGGTCGTTCTTACTATCTTCTTATAGAATATATGTTGTGGAGAAAAATTGCTATTTTTCTAGAATTCCTTTTCCGTTAAGACGTCCCCATATCCATTTGTAATGAATTTCTTTTCCGTTAAGACGTCTCCATATACATTTGTAATGGGAAAATTTAGCGAAAGTAAAATTACCAAATAGAAGCTAAGCTGTAAGTTAAATACAGGGGAAATTACAATATTGGTTAGATATGCTGACGATGCAGTTATTATATCAAAGAGTCAAGATGATTAGCAATTTGCAAGGATTACTACAAACGTTAAAAACAGAACCCAATACTACAATATGACAATTTTCGTAGGAAGAAGAAAAACCGACTGGTTCACATTTCCCGCGATGGAAAATTTCAAAGTAGAAGGTTACTCAGAAGACCCCATAAAAGTAAAAAGAAGGAAAGCTGGTAATCCAGATGTGCTTCAAAGCCCTTATTAGCTCTTACATTGTCATTGTTGGTTATCGTTAGTAGGAAAGTGCAACATCGGGGATCAAATTATTGCCTGCCTAAATGTAAAATTCCTTTTTGGTAAGGAGGCTGTGGAGCATATCGCGGTGATACAAATTTAGCACTGAAGTAAAAAGTAACTAAGTAATTTGTACTTAATTTTATAAGTAGATTTTTTTTTATAATATATTTCGAAACTAAGGAGGCAGAACACAGCTAATGAGCATTTGAAAAATTCTAAGGAAGAATAGATAAAACTGAAAATAATATTGCTAATCCATTATTAATTAAAAATTAAAATAAGATCTAATTAATTCCGTAACTGCATTTTTTCCAAAATTGATTAGACTTTAATTTTTATTTTTCTATAAATTTTTAGATTTAATGTGTACATTATTTTACTAATTTTCATTTTACTAAAGCTATTCTGAAAGAAAAATAAATTATCACGAAATTTATTTTGTGAGAAAGTATATGTCTTTTCGTTTTTGAGATATTCTGTTCACAGACACACAAACACACAGACAGATCAATGAAAAAATATGTTTTTTTGGGTTCAGAAGACTAAAACGTGAAGATCTGTTGAAAACTCAATTTAGAATTTTTGGGGTAAATCCAATACTTCCTTTATTGTAAAAGGAAGTAAAAAACTAAGGTAATAGAAAAAATCTTGTTCGATACTGTACTTTGTTGAAATTATTGTTTCCTAATTATTGGGGGTTGTCTCAACACTTATTTATTTCACATAGTATCTTTATCGATACTGTGGGAATGTACAAGGTGCCCATGTATGTTTTGACGACCACCTATAGTTGTAGAATTTTCTCCGTACCACCGTAATCGTATACCAGAGAAAACAAATAAGCATCACAAAATACTAAGATAATATCACCAGCGGTTTTCTTAAGTGGAATACGCTATATATTTTTTTAAATGTTTGAGAAGTTCACTTTCCTGATTCCAAATGTATATTGAGAATACATTTGCTAAGACCGCTTTTGTGGTATTTAAAGTGCAATTTCCTCGTGAGCTAAGGTTTTCCTCTTATGGATAAAATGACTCTGTATTCACTTGTACCATAAATAACTGTTATTAACTATTAATTACTGGTATGATAAAATATTTTACTATATTTTTATGCTAATACTTAGGTTTTGCTCTTATTGACTGCAAGTCTACTACACCTTTTTCAATTGCAATTCAGAAAGTGTAAATTGTAATTCAAATTAGTAAATTGTAATTCAGAAAGGCTAGCTTGTAATTCACATTAGTAAATTGTAATTCAGATAGTGCAACTTGTAATTCAGATTAGTAAATTGTAATTCAGATAGTGCAACTTGTAATTCAGATTAGGAAATTGTATATTGTATTTCAGCAAGTGAAAAAAGCAATTTAGAAAGCACTAATTGATATTCAGAAAAAATAATTTGCAATTCAGAAAGAATCAATTGAAATTCGGAAGCCAAGATAGGACCTTTATGAAGAATTACTATGTAGGTACATACATACAGTACTGAGTAAAGTTTGCAATACATTTAATATTTATTGTTAAAATCGTCGAATAATAAAGGCTCTTAGTAACAACATATAAAAATGACGTAAATTATATGCTGAACAGTTTTTAAGTTAGTTTATTTTCAACCAAAAGATGACAAACAAAAATTAAGACAGATCTGCCAGAAGATTTTTTTAGAGATCAACAGTACAATAAATATTAAATTTGTTGCAAACTTTACACACATCCACATAGTAATTCTGCATATAGGGCATCTCTTCGTTTCTGAATTACAACTGATACTTTCTGATTTACAAATGATGATTTCTGAATACCAATTTACTCTTTCTGAATTACAATTTACTGGTTTGAATTACAGGTTACACTTTCTGAATTACAATTCACTAATCTGAATTACATGTTACAGTTTCTGAATTGCAATTTATTAATCTGAATTACAAGTTACACTTTCTGAATTACAATTTACTAATCTGAATTACAAGTTACACTTTCTGAATTACAGTTCGCTGATCTGAATTAAATTTTACACTTTTTAAATTACAATTTACCAATCTGCATTACAATTTACACTCTTTGAATTACAATTTACTAATCTGAATTGCATTTGATGCTTTCTAAGAATATGGTGGTCTAAAAGTTTAGTTTGACATATATTTTAAATTAACTAAGAAGAAAGCGATCTATTTCGATCAGTTCTATTAATCAGAGAGATTTTTCAAATAACTGAAGACCTAAATAGAGCAAATAAGATTTCTTTTTTACTTAGTGACATAAAACATTTTCCAGCGCGAACAAGGCATGCTCAGAAGTAAATAAATGATTAATTATCTTTTTAGATTAAAAAGTAGCCAAAGGTGATTTACCATAAATATGAATTATTAGAAGTCGCAATGTCTATTTCTGGGCACATTTTTATTTTGTAAATCCTACGAACAATATTTTATTATTCAAAGAGTTAGTCCTGTGAACTTTTGGTTAGAAAGTCAAAATTAGTGCAAGTTTAGCATAAATACACATGCAGCGGTTTTAAGTATGACAATTCTTTTATGACTCAGCACTTTTATTTGATATATTGCGAACAAATAAATAGAACAAACTAATTTAATTGTAACTGCAAAAGTGCATTTTGGCGAGAGTCACTATGAAAAGGTCTAAATACTCACGTTATGATTAAAGTCAGAAGAAACCAAACACTCATGAGACTGGGCCAATGGTGCAGTTTGATATTTTCCACCAAGTTGCATTTATCAACAACGGTTGTACGTATATTCGTAACAACGCTATTTCGAACTAACCACTTAAATTTATCCGTGTTGGTAATCTGCGTTACGATGTTTCGTAAGGCGTTGACTGTAATCCACGTCATCTCACTGATTCTGTAAATGATGCTAATGGTCCGTTCATAGCAAAAGCTAGGTTTATTGTAAATTGAAACACAATGTTGACAAGGTTTTATAGCTGAATATTCGTTACATCGATTAAGTATCATCGACTAAATAATTTACGCTCGTGGGAAGTTAGATTCCTGAAACGCGTCCTGGTGATTATATTGTCTGTGCAACTGCTTTGTAGGTAAAGGTCACGGAGATAAGATTCATAATTTATACAAGTAAGAACCAAAGCCAAAAGTTAAAGGGGATAGAGAAGTGAATTGGAAACTGTGTGCTAAGGCATGCGCTCTGATTTACTTAGGAAACTCCTTTATCATTAGTTTAAGAAACTACCGAAGAAATATCATAAGGGCAAAGTATAAGTAACTTAGTGTTGGATATTATGAGAAGATTAGTTTAGTCTAAGATAAATGATTCAACTGCATATGTAAAAGCTGAGATAAATGAAAATTTTACTTCTGAAAATTAGAATTACCGCATTAATTTTTACGTCAGTTACTTTATACCAATTTATACTACCAAAATTTGTAAACGATTGTATAGAATTCTATTTTAGTTTCTTTAAAATAGCTTCTACTTTTAATTTAGTCTCTCAAGTACGTTCAATACATCTATTTAACTATGTTAACTTCAATAGGTACATATCAATGTTCTAGTACCAATATATAATTTTCGAGATAGTTAACGAACATTAAATAAAATTAAATATAATAATCGTTACTATGAATCAGCAATCTTGCCACTTATAACTTTGTGAAGCTTTATAATGACAAACTAGTAAAGATCATAAATACGACCTGTGGAAGTAGTTTCAATATAATATAGCATTACCGTAATGATCTGTTCATAAGAACCATATTGTTATTCGCTGCTAAAATATGCATCATTTTTTGATCAATACTGTATTCACATTTAGTCCAGTCACTATGTACAAAAAGAAGACATTTGCTTGAAAGTGAACCGAAATATGAAATTCTGTTTTTGGGGTGTTGGGGGGAGTCAAAGAAAGCTTCATTTAAAGTTGTCGGCCAAGATTTCTTATGTGCTATTTCCGCCATCTTGAAAAAGATGTGTTTAATTTTTTTGCGATAACTCGGTTTCCGTTAAAGCTACATGAAAATAAAGTGGACCCTTTTTTAGTATTTGTTGTGCTCTACAATTTATGTTCTATTGATTTTCCGCGTGCGAGCAATATTTGTTGAGATATAGAAAGCGAGGAGAAAGCATGGAGAGCTCAAACATTTTCTTGTTTGCCTCTTGTCTTGTGTTTCGTTTCTCGTCCTATTTATCGAAAAATTAGTTTTGACCTACTATAAATTAAAATTCGACTAAAATCCCGACTTTTAGAGCTGAACAAATTAGTTAAGTCGGCGTGTAATTTTAATTTCATGTATCGTACTATTTTATACCGTGTGTCCACAGGAGTACGCACCATAGAGATAAGATAATGCTAATAGAATATAAATATCAACCAGTGCTGTGACCACCGTCCCTTTTCTTGTACCATTTATAACAATATTGTTTCATACAGTGGCAAGTCAGAAGCCAGAAAACAACGTTTTAGCGTGCCGGTGATCACAGCATTAGCCGATCTTTCTATTCTATTAGGTTATCCCTATGGTGCGTCCTCCTGTGGACACACGGTATATACAGCGAAATTATTTTAATGTTTAACATAGCAGTTTCGTTTCTATGCCAGCATTTAATAGTACAGGTCACTTCCATGGTTACAAATAGGACCAATAAATTAGAGCGTTTATTTTACCAGTTAACATACGAATTATTGCTTCTCAAAAAGACAACTAAAAGTTATCCTAATATATACAACTGAAGAAAAGATGTGAGTTGTGAGTTGCACTTAGGTATCTACTTTTCAGTTGCATACCTACATTTCTGTAACACAATTAAAGTTTCTTATTAGCAAGTACCTACTTCAAATTCGTATGTATGTATAATCGATAACCACGTTTTACCTTGCGGTATAGAGGCCGGTGCTTTATGTGCTTGCATCTGGTTGTACATTGCTCAACTTGCCCCGGATTCGGGATACAAAGTTTGAGAGCGCCTTTTGTGCTTCCACAGCAACCATTGTGTGAACTGTGTGTCATGTTGATGTGTTGACCTTGTTACTCTATTTCTTAGGTCTGTGGTTCTGAGTAGAACACAGTTAATTTGGTGCCGAACTGTAAATGGTCTCACCGAGCCCGGTTCAAATCACCAAGGTTGCGGAAAATTCCGGCCCTCGCGGGATTCGACCTAGGACTTGCTTAATGCAAGGCAAGTGCTTACCCATCGGCGCTACTCGGCTTCTTCAAATTCGTATGTTAACTTGTAAAATGAACGTTCTAATCTATTGATCTCATTTGCAACTATGGAAGTGACCTGTATGATTAAATGTTGGCATAGAAACGAAACTGCTATGTTAACCATTAAAATAAATTCACGGTATATATTTTTTATGCAACAAGTTTATAGAGCATGTATTTTTTACCAGTGGAAAATTTACACACACGAACAGTGTTGTAATCCCACAAGTAAACAAAAACGCTTTATAAACGAGTTTCATACATAACTTCTTTCAACACCTCTTTACTAATTAATAACATTAACTAAATTTGTATGTATGTATTTTAAACCTCCAATAGTTGGCAACGCATGGTTTTCATGTGAACTTTGTAAAACACATAAACAAATGTCTTTGAAAATATGTGGTTGAAAATGTGCAAAAATTAATGAAACTCCGTATTTTAGCAGTGATAAACAAATCATGGATATTCCAGTAAAGATTAAGGAGAAAGCTGAGAAGCTGCAAGTTTGGGATTATTACTAGCTAAATCACGAAAAATATACGAAGCGAAATGTGAACTCTTCATGCGATGGTGTAAGAAAAACCAAGTAAGGACCGTAATGAAATTGTATGTTAAAGGCCGTTTTCTCTGTGAAGGAAAAAGATGTAAACAGGTATTTTAAATTTTAAGCTTTTCTTAACAGATATGGTACTCGACACAGGCCTAAAAAATCAAAGACCACAAATCGAAAATTTAATAAGGAGTACCAAATGATAACTTCTTGATGATGAAAGTTGCATTAATACTGAGGTTAGCAGGCGCTTGTTGCCGGGAAGAACCCTACGACTTGAAAATAAAAGATATCGAGAGAAGAGAGTCATCCTAATCATCAAAATTTCTGATTCAAACACAAACACTGAACACATTTTCACAGTTATAGATGTCTCAATCAAAGAAATCAATCTTCTGGAAATGTATGAGAAATATACTGTTCTTTGTCCAGCTCACACAAATCATGATAGTTTTGTCGTTCAATACCGTAAAGGAAAATGCACTGTGCAGCGGGTGGGTATACATCAATTTCCATTAATACCAAGTGTCATCGCCACATATCTTCAATTTCCTAACCCGAAAAAAAATATACAGGACACGCATTTAGAAGATCGTCTGCTTCTTTCGGTACTGTTGCTAATATCTTGAACATTAAGCGTCACGGCGGATGGAAATCATCCAGAAAGTTATATTATATTGAAGAGGATATCGAAATGATAGCAAGAAATGCTAGGAAAATTTTTATCGGAACAAGCACGAACATAGAGATTCTGAAATTATCAAATATTATTAGAATCATCATGTTTTATCAAGTAGGTAGTAAATCGTAGTTTTTGACAATGAGTATGCTACAACGCTCAAAGAAAAATTTTTCGAGGAATGAGAACATCACGAAGAGTACCTTGACCGTGAAACAATTTAGCCGCAAGAAGATAAATCATATGCCGAGGAAAATGAACCAGGAGTACCAGGACCATCAAAACTGTGAAAAAAATAAAACATTTTACAAAATGGCTAATTAATTAATTAATTAGTAAATCTAAAGTTCTAATTTAAGTCGATTTTTTTAGATTTCCAAATGTCGGAAATAGCACATATGATATCTTGACAGACAACTTGAAGTTCACCTTTCCTGCAAGAGTTGAGCTGATTTAAATTATTTGATTTAATGGGAATAAATGATAATTAAAATTATGATTTAAATCTACTGGTTTAATTTTAAAAACCATCGATTTAAATCAAAGTTTTCATATTTTGCCAAATTAACAAAACAAAAGACGCAAAAGAGGCGACTTTTAAATATTGCTAATTAACCAAAGCTTTATTTAAACCGAAAAGCACCATGAACAGTAACAATACGATTATTTTTAGTATTTATTTTATTTACGGTTATAGTAAATAATGCTAAATACTAAAAATGTTTTAAATTCTAAAATACCTACATTCTGAAACATAAAAATGGGATACACTAAAACGGTTATGGATTATTGTGAAATACTTAATGAAAGAAGATTATTGCACGTTGATTGTTTTATTTTCAGCCAGATACAAAAGTTACTGGTAAAATATCGAAAACCGTTCATTCTGCTGTATTGGAAAAAGTAGGTATTTTTTAGATAGGTAGTGATTTAAATTTACAAGTGGTGACAACACTGATTCTGAAGAACGCTGTTATTTCGTGCATCTATGAATTAATTTTTAGTGCACGTGCATTTTTATAAACTGATATAAATAAAGAAAAATAAGAATGTAGATAGATGTGTAAGATAATAACGATCCAATAGTATATTACCCTACAAGTTATGATAGTGCTGCATTTTTCAACGAGCTAGACAGTTTAAACACAAGCGTTAGCGAGTATTGAACGTGTCTTCGAGTTGTACAATGGAACTTTAATAATAAATAAGTATACTGTATACCAGTTTTACCAACGTTGCATTTCCTCTTAAATAACTTTTAAAGCGCGCCCAGAAAAAAAAAAACGTTGCGTATGAAAATGACATTTTCATTAGTCAAATTAGAAAAGAAAGTAAGTAATTGCACAACTCAGTGATGAAAGTAATTTTCATAGCCGACGTTGAAAAAAAAACTATTTACAAAATGCAAAAATTTCAATCCATTTCTGTACTCAAAACAGAAAGTTTATCTTACTGTAAATGGTAACAATCATCATTCCAAATAGTTAAAGTATTAGTTCAAAAATTTAGTAGTATTCAATCATATAATGTTAATTACTGCCTATTTGATAAAATAGAATGATTTTAATAATGTAATGAAATGTATTATGTCATTTATGTAATAGTACGATGGAGGAAATCAAAATTAGTCTCCGACTTGACGAGTTTGGCCCGCTCTGCAAGTTGTTATTTTAGACGAATTT
Source organism: Agriotes lineatus (assembly GCA_940337035.1). Taxonomy (NCBI): domain Eukaryota; kingdom Metazoa; phylum Arthropoda; class Insecta; order Coleoptera; family Elateridae; genus Agriotes; species Agriotes lineatus. Next base: position 231,429,477 of record OW679194.1, on the reverse strand, counting down.
TAATTTATGATAAGTCAAACTGCAGGTATTTTCAAGCTCTACAAGTTGATAATAACTATTTGTTTAGCTAAAAAAGACGAAAGATGAGACAAGCGAAGAAGCGCGAAAGAGAATTCTCGAAGCTTTCACACTTTTCTTTCGCGTTTAATATCTCCACAAATATCGCGCGTACGCGGAAAAGTAATAGAACATAACTTGTAGGGCACAAAATATTGTAAAAATTGTCTAATTAATTTGATGTAACGCACCTATTTTTCAAGATTTCGGAAATAGCACATATTAAATCTTGGTTGACAACTTGTAGTTAAGCTTTCCTGTACCCCTTCCACATCTCATTAAAGGAATTTCAAATTTCGGTTCACTTTCAAGGAAAAATGAGTGAATGGACTAATTATGATTAAACTTTAAAGTGCACCGTCAATTATCAAGATAATGTGCGCGAATATACTTTGTTAATTTTGCGTTTACGACTATCATTATTGATTTTATAAGCGCCAGAAATTTAGCAAGTTGACATATCTATACGTCTGAGCTCTACTAAAACATGAGTTTATCACTATATTTGAAATAAATTAGTACGCTAACAAGTTTTTGTTTATCCATCAAAGAAGCCTCTGGTTGGTACACGTTTTTGTTTTTGGAACTGAAGGATAACTAGAATGATAATATAGTATTAATACACGCTTTGCCATAAGTTTGAATGTCAACATAACCTAGAATATTTAACACACTGTGACGGAAAAAGTGTTACCGAACTAAGTTTTTATATTTCTGTTAGGATCGTAGAAAAAGTAGCGTATGATACATGTGTATAAGTGCCATTAAGGCACTGGTGACGTTAAAAGGACTCCGCTTCGCGTCGTGCTCTTAAACTCGAGCATATAATTATATGATCTTTGCTTATACACTAGTATCATAATATACTATTCTCACGCCCACATACGAAAGCCGGTCGTTATCATAACGAACGTGTTTGTTATAAAAAAATGCACAACTCACAGTTATACAGTGAGCAAAATATGTCATTTTAACATAAGAATTGCTGACAATATGTCATTTTAATCTAAAAACTACTGAAAATATGTCATTTTGACCTAAAAATTACGGGCAATCTATTGATATTGTCGTCAAAATAAAGCTGTCATTCATAACATTGCAAACATGTGTATTTTTGTGGTCGTGGGAAAAATAGCGTACATAACTATTATTTTATACTATTTTAAGTCACTCGCTCCGCTATTCTTGGCCTCGTTTCTCAAATATTCTCGCACGATTACACCACTTTCGCAGCTATAGAAATAGTCGTACTATATTACATGTTTTGAGTATGATTTCTATTTGAATGTGATAGTGTATGAGTGGGCCTAGCTGGACCTTTTTAAGTTGCTGTTTGAATGTCGAATGTGTGATACCTGTTGTGGATATTATGAATGGGATGATGTGCATGTGCTCTTGTCTCGAAATTCTTTCCAACTCTATTGCCAAGGGTGCATATTTTTACATTTTTTCTGTGTACTATTATTATTAGTATTATTTTATCATTTCGTTAATTTCGTGGACTTAATTTTCGTTAAAGCTATAATTATATTGAAATTCACAATATGCCAACTAACGGACTAGTAATTTTAGTAATGAGGTACATATTTTCAAAGTTAAATGTTCATAGTTTAAAAGAGAAATTATGGGTAATCTCTAAGAACATGAGTTGGGTATTTGCATATACTTTAGCTGACAATAATAAGATACAAAACGCGGGTTGCCTATTTCTGAGTAACATGTACGCATAACCCCTTAGCGGCGAAGTTTGGCGTAACTAGCTATTCTGGCGCCTTAAATGGAACATTCTGTATATTCTCGTATTTTGGAATATCTTATTTGATGAGCTATCTTCTGGTATACTTCATACTAACCTTAATTTAACAGTTTTTTAAATATTCGTCTTTTCAACATAAAAAAAATAGTTAAGAATTTTAAGATCTTTTATTTAAAGAGATAGCAAACAAACACCGTTAAAATGCAATTTGAAGTACTTGAACTCTTTCACACAGCAAAATATCTGCCAAGTTTAGAAAATAACAAAGCAACGACTGTTGACACAAGAATCATAAAAAAAATCTGAAATTATAAAATTGCTCAACATTTATTTTTTGTTATTTACAGTAGCCTCCAGAAATTTAGCAAACCTTCAAACTACTGAGATATAGCCTGCTTTATTAAAAAAAAGTAGATTTGTGTGTGTGTGTGTGTGTGTGTGTGTGCGTGTGTGTGTGTGTGTGTGTGTGTGTGTGTGTTAACAAACGTATTGAATTCAAATAAAAGATGTCAGTATACCGAACTGTGCTTCATTCTAGTTATCCTTCAGTTCTAAAAACAAAAACGTCACCAATGGCAACGTGCGAAAAAGACCTAATTCGGGAGCTAATATTAATAGTGCTACAAACGTCACATTTGACATTTGACTAGAAACTGTACAAAAAGTTCTCATTTTGACACCATCGTAGAAAAATACATTTTTGCAATAACTGCACGGTACTGCACGAATTTTTGGAATAATCAAAATTGCAAAATAGCTAATATAATAGGGAATAAAAAATTAAATTAGGTTTAAAAAGTTTCAAAATATGATATTCAATTTGATATGTCATAAATTAAGCAAAATAAAAAAAAGAAGTTCAATAGTATATATGTTAAGTACAAAAAGATGTTAATATACATTTCGGTAACATTTAGGGATAACGTTTTTACGGAGAATGGATTCAGATTATATTTTGACCACACTATTTACCCAAAAACTCAATTAACGATTGAGATGCCTATATATGTTAAGGTATAATACGAGTAGAAGCTACAAATGCACTGCACATGTTGGTGTAAAATTTAGAATTTTCCATATTTTGTGGCCTGTGTTAATGACAGTTTGTTGGAATGGCTTTTTAGTTTGTTGCTTGTGGACAGTGTTATCATCAAAGGGGTTTACCGTTGGCTAATCTCTCAAAATCAAACCTAACATAGCTACTTGGATACAATCACCTGCCGACCAGCTCAGTACGAAGACGGCGTGTAACAGTTCTTTGAACGAAATAAGCAAAACGGGCGCCAACGGTATTTTTAACAAATTAAACAAGTGTATCCAGGCAGTAGAAGGAGAATCCGTAAACTCAGTAGTACAAACAATCTGAAAGAAAGCACAACTCAAACATCGGTAGCAGTAACAAATAATAAATAACCACAGTAAAATATCACAGTATAATTGGCATTTAAATAACACAGTTCAATCGACAAAAGTTAATGTACAAGCTTACTCAAGCACTCGTAGTACGCTTCTAAAATAGCGAGTGCGCTACTAAGATGCCGGAATGTCTAAATCTGGGCAATCTTAGGAATGCAAACAAACAAGGCAATTGATCCTACATTACAGTTACAAACACTTACATAACTGAACCACAAAATTACTAGTAACTGCATAACAACTAAAATAATGGTTGAGCGAACGTTATGGAAAATCAGAACTTAAATTGCCGCAAGCGGAGAAGCGGCTGCACAAATTCGAGAACGGACCAGTCATAAAATAATTTCCTAAATACAGTGTGAAGTATAACCTGTTAGCGGCTTTCGTCGAGCACTTCCAGCATGCTTATCAAGAGTCCCGGCGTGCTGAAGACCTTCGTAAGAACACGCAGCAAGCCAAGATCGCACACCGAAGATAGCGGCGGCGACAGCTGCATCCTCGAAATTCGGAATAACTGCATACTCGAACTGAATTGCCCAAAACTGCTTATGTAGACTGATTTAACCAAGATTGATTACTCGAACTTTGCCCAAGATTGCTTGTTCGAACTTTGCCCAAGACTGCTTGCTAAGGAAAACGAAATCCAGAATAAATGCATGCAAACCTTTGCTAAACGACCAACAATATAAAGCGAAACTCACCCCGGATGAACTGGGCAAACGAGCATCGAAGGCTAGATGCGGCATGGCGTAGAATAATCTCTCCAGCATAATGTCCAAAATCTCACACGCTTCGCTTTGCAGCGAGGCCCCAAAGCTTCCATAACTAACAAAATGTAGCGCCAAGACAAAACGGAACGCCAAAACCAGCGTCAAACATCTTCGCAGCATTCCGCCAAACCAAAAGCGACGCGCTCAGCCAAAAGAATGCGGCCTCGAAAACGCTTCGGCCTCAACGCTGTCGAACAAGGCCAAAATCATGCCTGAAGATAACGATAACAAGTCCCACAGAAATCGTAAATTAACGAAGGCGTAAAACTAGCAATACAAAACTACAGGGAGTGACAAAATAACCGTAACAACAGTTCTATTTTCGTATTGGGTTAAGTGGGATACTCTATTACATGCGAACTAAACAGATAATCAATAATACTTATTTTAAACTGTAAGTACCGCACCATTTAAACAAACTTGCAACTTGAATGCATAATTTGCAGAAAATCGTTTCGGTGTTCACATTAGCAGCTTGGAAGTCATCCGTATCATTACATCCACGCAATCATTTTTAAACATTTTCTGATCAGGACTCCTTTGATTTTGGCATGTTGATTGTAACGATTAATTAGCACGGATTTAACGAAATCAAAGACTTAATTTAAGACACAACAAGTAAAAACGTTAGGCACGTGAATGTGCCTGTTGGAGCAGAAAAATCTGCCAGGTAGATAAAAATGCCTCAAAAAATAATATTCCCTAATTAAAAAATATAGCGTTGTTTAGTCAATTAATTTAGGACATTATATCCTAAATTTCTATACAGGGAGTTTATTATGACGCGCAATATGTGTAAATGCGTTTATTTTAAAATGCAATATGGAAACGTTACCGAGTATGTAAAAACATAATATATTGTAGGGGGCAAGAAATTCTGTTGATCAAATAGTATAAACACTTCAGTTTGCAGCAAGTATGTGGGTTATTACATGCCCTGTTGTTCTTTCTGATGCTTCTTTGTGAATGAAATGCGGTTCGTATATTGCATTTTAAAATAAACGCATTTACACATAGCGTGGCGTACCCTTAGAAACCAATAGTAACAATAAAGTCCTTATAGAAACGGGAATTCCACATTGCGCATTATAATAAATTCACTGTATAGTCTAGGAATTTATGAATATGTCGTAGTCATAATGCAAAATTAGAATTTTTACAAAATGTCTAGGGATTTTATAAAAAGCCGGCAAAACGCGAGCGAACAATAGCATTTGCGTTATGACTATACCAATTCAGGCAAATTGATAAAATGCCGGCAAAATGTAGGCAGAAGAATATATATCTCGTTATGACTGATTATTTTCAGACATTTTACAATTTGCCAACAGCGATGTAGTCAAAACGTGAGAACAAAAATAATTAAATTAGGTAGATACCTACTAGGTATTCAGTAAAATTACGCAATGACCAGAAACAATTAGTCCCTTTATTACGTAAGTCTAAATAAACACTTATTACTGCATGTCGAACTTCCATGATATTTGGAAGAGCATAAATTGTTATTTTTAAAGCAAGCACATTTCTTCGAAGTGCACTGATTACTACTAACCTTACAGGAACATTTTTGAAACCCTTGACCCCCGTGAATGTTGTGCAACTGTATCTCTTACGGTTATTAGTCTATCAGGAACTTCATCTTGAAAACCGACTAAGGATTCTTGAATGTCATTTCTGGAAAACCAAGTTTTGAGAATTCCTTTAGAGATACCTACCTAATTTTTAGAGACCATTTTTCAGGTCCATCACTTTTCCAATTAGATTCTTAGAATCTAGAGGTCCTCGATCTACCATAGGAACTGCTAAATAAGCATATGATCCGATTTCAATTAACTTACATTTTTTGTTGGATGTCTCAGTCATCTTTTCGGCTGCTCTTTTTTGGCCAGAGTAAGATTTCTGTCTTTCATTTTCAATTCTATTCACAGTTCTACAACAGATCCTTATTTCCGGTTTTGAAGATGGCCCTGAACTTAAAAATGAACAATTCAAATGCACTGTACCATTACATGCCTCACATGTGAATTTAGATTTTTCTGTGATTTTGTCACTGCATGAGCAACAATACACAATAGTATCACTAACAGTCTCATTCGCATTTTCTTCTGTATTACCCACTTGTAAGTCCTGTTCAGTGTTATTTGTCTGTGAAGAATGCATTATATCCTCAAGTTCCTCTTCTGTTCGAAGCTGTAATTACACAGTCTGGCAGGTTTGTTGATTTTAATCCAAGTTTCGGGTCAGCTCCAAATAATGCACGGCACGGAGTCTTTTCAATAATGCGATGCCTCGAGGAATTTTTCTGCCACTGTACAAACCAGCAGCCCAGGGACCAATTTGTGGAGGAGTTATCGGACATCCAGGAACGAAGCATGTTCTCAACATCTTGATTACTCCTTTCCACACTATCCTGGCTTTGAGGGTGACGTGGCCTGCCGTGAACAATTTTGCAGTCAGGCCAGTAGCTGACAATTTCTTCTATTACCGTAGCAGTAAATTTCCGGCCGTTGTCACTTTGCAATATGTGCGGTACTCCAAACTCCAAAAATATTTTCACCAACTCTATAGGCACCTCCGCGACACGTTTGCTATGTAAAGGGAGTAGATGCAAAAATTTTGTGGCATGGTCTTGATAGTTGAGAAGTCATTTATATTTCCCATCAAGGGCAGATTGGAAATCTATCAAGTCTATTTGCCCGCGAACATTAAAATCTTTAGAAAGAATTGGGCGTACAACTAATCCCTTGTGGGGTTACGATTTTTTAAGTTGACAGTCCTTGCATACTGAAATGAAAATTTCGATCGTTCTTCTGGGAATGTTATATTTACTTTTTAGGGCAAATAGCATTTTATCCCTCCCACCATGTCCTGTATTTCGGTGACATTCTAACAACACATCAAAGTACTGTTCCATGGCTATTATGTACACAATAGGTTGGTCAAGAGAGCTTCGCTTTACGACTAGATGTTCATCAACACCGACAGACAAAACATCGTATTTTCGCGTTGAATGGTACTGCTTATTACTCTTTTTGTTACCTGTTGAAACAGCTAATTTACCACTCTTGATGTCTTCAATGACTTCTTTGACTCTATCAACCGTTCAAGGCTTTTTAATTAAATCTTTCTACACTCTTTCACTGTAAAACTTTTGCACCTGTTCGCTAAAATGCACTTTGATAACTTCTAAATCTCGTTTGTCATTCTCGATTTGCACTTCTTCGCGGTTATCACTCATCTTTATGAGTTTGAACGGACTTCTAAATTGATTGATAAACAACACAACAATGCCCACGTTTTATTTGAGGTTAGGTTTAGTTTGGCGCGAACTGTTGTAGTGTGACTAGCATAAATATTATTAATCACAATGTATATAAAATATTAATATTATAATTGCTTAGTAATAGGTTGCGCAATGAGTTGTTTGAAAGGCTGTGTTTCCGCGGCATGTGGTGACTGGTAATGATTGTGAAATGTATGTTGATTGTGTGAATGCATTAGTTATTTAGGGATAGATTAAGTTTGAACTTCGATCATGTAACATCTATATTATACATTAAATGTCTAAAATTCAACGATGGTCTTTGGTTGTAATCTCAGTTTAATGAAGTGATTGCGATCACAGCACACTGTATCGGGAACTCAATACTGCGGGTTTAGACTACATCGCTGTTGGCAAATTGTAAAATGCCTAAAAATAATCAGTCATAACGAAATATATTGACATGGTATTTAGCCTGTTACTCAACTCTGCTTGCAACATAGATAATTAAAGCAAGTCAATAAAGCACAGAGCTGGGGCAAAGCAAGCAACTGCAAGAAGTTACATCAGAAATTTAATTTCATAACTACATTGGTAAAGCATTACCGATATTAAATGGAATTATTTCAGAATAAATGGCAATAAGTCAGAACTCAATTCGTAAATTAGAGTCACAGAAATATCAATTAGCATAAATTAAGAGGTTGGTGCAAAGTAAAGCCAATCAAAATTCAACAAATCTATCACCAAAGGGTTTATTACATGCGTGTTAAATAAATTTACATGTCAGTATAATTGAATAAGTACAGTTCTATGAACATTTTAAATAAAGGTAAGAAGAACAGAATGTTCCAAATACAGTGCAAAGAGAGCACAATACTAGATCAAATAAGGCTATCGAAAATGGAATGGTAATATTTGAAGATTGGTGAAAACCAGACAAGTTTTACAAAATGCAAGAAATTCACACAACAGGAAATGAACGAGAATTGTGTTTATAAAAATGAGTCAGTGAAATGACATAAGTCAACAGACAATCCAAATAAAACATAGTGAGTGGCGCTATAATCTAGTTTAATTACGAACATGAACAAACCATAATTTTAGAGTTAAGATGTACATTGTTATAATAAAAGTTGAAATTTTAGTTTGTAAGTATCTGATTTGTACTTAGTTAACATCCACATTTATGAAGCCAGATAGGCAATTGTTGTTAACAAAGGTGGAGAAACAATTGAAATAAAATTATTTGATGCCAGTCGAATTTGTGTCTCCAAATTACTTGAATTTTAAGCTACTTACAATTAAAATATCAGAAAAATAATTATACCATTGTGATCAGCGAATTGTGGAGCATAAGTAAAAGTGTGGGCAACGTTTTCCACAATCAAAAGTTATTTCACCACAGCAAGCTTCCGAACGTGAGTCGTGGCCAACTCAAATTTACGAGGGTCGACTGCATTCAAACCAGGGGTCCAAGACCGGAGCTGACGACTGCGAGGTATAGTGTGGAGCTGCAGCACCAAGGCCAGCATCATCAACATCAAAGGCAGCGAGTTATAGAGAAGCTTGGGGCTCCGTCCGGAAGAACGCATCATCACCTGAAAAGGTTAAGGTACTGTAAAAACTTCCTTGACAGCTTGAGGAGCCGGAAATTTATTTACCAGCGAGACGTTACCATTTCGAGTAAGCAGCAGGCATATCCAAGTCTCCAGATAAATTATTTTGCCAATAATTAACCAAATTAGAATTGTGAGGTTAAGTGAGCGAGTAACAATTGAATTAACCCAAGCGGCGTCGATTTACGTCACAAAACAACGATCTAAAAACAAAACACCATTAGTGACGGGCTATATTCGAATTACCTGATAATTTGTTCATAGATTTGCTTTTGAATTAACTTGTAATCACACAGAAACGAACCGCACGAAAGATCAATTTGTTGATAGATAAATTTGACAGCGCAGTGAGTCTGCGCGTTGCTGTTTTCAATTTCACAGCCCAGTGGCGTAACACGGGAATTTAAATATGAACATATCGGTGAACCTAACTTCCAGATTTTGAGTCTACATGCCTACTGAAAGCTAGCCATAAATTATTTCACTTGCAGATGTGCGAATTACTACAAAGGGCAAAACACTACAATCAATGAACCTATTTGTACAGTTATTTATTTACTTTTAATCAGTCAGAATTTGATTCAAATAAAAACAATAGGATATGTGTAGTGAGTTTATCTATTAATTATATTATCATCATATCTCAACAATATATTCTTCTGCTCACATTTTGCCAGCATTTTATCAATTTGCCTGAAATGGTATAGTCATAACGAAAATTCTATGTTCGATGGCGTTTTGCCGGCTTTTTATAAAATTCCTAGACATTTTGTAAAAAACCTAATTTTGCATTATTACTACGACAAATATATATATTAAGAGTTGTCAAAAAGCTCTATTTAACCCAAAATAGTATATTATGATACTAGTGTATATAATTACCTCTTTAAAGCACCTACGACGAATTTAAGAGCACGACGTGAAGCGGAATGCTTTTAACGTTGCTAGTGCTTTAATGGCACTTATACACGTGTATCATGCGCTACTTTTTCTACGATCCTAACATAAATATAAAAACTTAGTTCGGTGACACTTTTTCCGTCACATTGTGTCAGATATTCTAGGTTATGTTGACATCAAACTTACGGCAAAGCGTGTTTTCATATAGTATTAAAACACGTCACCAATGGCAACGTGCGAAAAAGACGTAATTCGGGCGCTAATATTAAGAGTGCTACAAACATCACTTTTGAAACTAGAAACAGTGCAAAAAGATGTCATTTTGACACGGTCGTAGAAAAAGACATGTTTGTTATTGTTTTATTTGGCGCCCTAAAATATAACAAAAATAATATTTTCTTAAGCGGCCTTTATTGATTATTGTTAACGATTTTTTGTTAGAGTAAATCAAACTTACAATTTATTTACTATTAGTTATCATAGTTACATACCAATTGTTTATCTATTAAGGTTTATTTTGTTCATCTTTAGGCTATCTAATTTATTAAAATATAAAAATGTTTTGCTAACAGGTCATTGTCAGTAATTCAATTTCAACTCATTATTTTTTGTTTTCTTCTGGTTATTGCAAAACATAATGTAGTAACTCGAATGCTTAGGACACCTCGGTTCTACGGGCCTCGATTTTCTAAACTGCATTCTTGACCTGAAAAGTGTAACTTGTAGTTCATGGTATGTAATGTACTAGAAGAACTATCTGTTTCGACATCCCTACCGGATGTCAAAATGTCTGTCGATGTAATTCAATTTTCGCACCATAACCAGAAGTCTAATGGATTTAAATCTGGGGACCATGGTGACCAGAGCACAAATTCATTTCGCCAATCCATTTTCGAAGATAACACGAATTTAAATATTTCGTCACCATCCTACTTTAATGTACCGGTACACCATCGTGCATATACCATCCTTGTATGCTAAATGCAGGAGATACATCTTACAGCAACATCGCTGGTATCTCTGTTGTGCAGCGTTATAATACCAATTTTTATTAGGACATTTTTGTTGTTTTGGTGTGCCGAATTAATACTTCGAAACCTTGCACTGCTACTTCTAGATGGATGTGAATTTTTGTTCGTTATAGCGGTAATTATACGACTATGCTGATATCCCAGCAGACCATATTTATTACACCCTGTATAATGTAGGGCGTATTTAGTATATTGAAAAACACATAAAATCAACAGAATAGTTTTCTACGACCACCGCTAAAAGTGGCGTTTTATAATTTATAAAGTGAAGTGAGGTTATAAAACTACAATTTCGAACTGGAAGTGAGATTGTAAAGTTATTCTAGTTACTTCTTGCGTTAGAGGTAAAGTGTTTTTTAAATAATTAAAGCGTTATGTAATGAATACAGTCAGATGTGTAGTATTAATAATTACCTTTGATAACTGACTTAAGACAGTACTGGCTCCACAAACATTCACCTGCGCGTCAAGGTCATCTGTTTATTATGACATAAATTATAACTGTCGTAGATGCAAACCTTTGTTAAATCGACATTTATGGATTAATAACAGTAAATTTAAGGTCGTAGAAAAAATATTGTATGCAACTCGTGCTAAAGGTGGTTTATGCACGAGACATGCTACGAAACTCAGCCTTCGGCTACGTTTCATAATTTTCATGTCTCGTGCATAAACCTCAACTTTTAGCACTTGTTGCATAAAGAGCTATTATTTAGTCAAGTAGATTTTTCTACATTAATCATGAACCAACAGCAGCCAACCGTGAAAGATAGTGTCGCGAGTGTTATAGACGATGCCTTCACAATTGTCAGGTATCATCATCAGATGGGGTTGGTGGCTAATGGACTTCCTCGATACGTATCTGTTTCAAGGAACGTTAATAGCTAATGCAATAGTCTGTACTCTAAGCACTACATTAATGGAGCGAGTTTAATCTGTTGTCAGTGCTTAACTTTAATGGAATTAAAACTACAAAGTTGCATTTGGCACTTACCTAGTAAGAAGGTTTTGATTATTTATGTAGAAATGTAAAAATATGTAAATACAATTTTATTAAACTGTGCCCAGCTGTTTAAACTAAATTTTTCTTTGTTGGTTCCAGATATGCTGCAGAATGTGTTTATCTGTTCAGCCCGATTAAAATAATTGGAAATCATAAAATCAACGGTATCTTACATAATGTCTTAGTAAATATGGCAATACTACATTGTACAAACAGTACACAAATGGAGTATATACTCTGAGAAAATTGTCCTACGACGTGGTCATGGTACCAATATGCCGTTATAATTTGTAAAACGTTCTTAAGGATGCTAGTAGGCGTTATTAAATTCATGGCTACTTTTGTGATAAACTTGTAAAATTATGTAAGAGGTCATGAAATTAAATTGAAATATAAAACTGCTGCCAACCTTACGGCTTTGGGGGATAAAGTAATTATTTTTATCTACTCCAGTGGGATAAGTAACGCATTACGTCACTCATCTGACACTATTTCAGTTAGGTAATGAAGCTCATTACACCACTCAGTTATGTAATGGTTTCATTACGCAACTGAGTTGTGTAATGACTTCATTACGTAACCGAAATAGTGTCAAATGAATGACATAATGACATTTGCCTACTAAAATATTTTTGAAAATGACAGATCTGGCATTTTTCTTAATGCACTTTTCTCAATTTTAGGCAGTCGTAGATAATAGTAGTTTATTTATCTAGAACGAAAAGTGGCATTTTAAAGACGAGAAAGTTGTTTACGTCCGAGGCGTCAGCCGAGGACGGAATTACTTGCGAGGACCTTTAAAAACACTTTTCGTTCGTGGTGAATACAACGGTTTATTTCATACTGCAAGTTTAATGAATTTTAAATAAAAAGTTGTAAATCATTTCAAATTTCATGTCAACAGCTGACGTATAATTTTAAAGTACTTGAACTTTAAAATTTTACTTTAAAGTACTAGGACTTTAATCTTCCATTTTTTGTACAATAAATAAGTTTTAAAGTACTTGGACTTTAAAATTTTACTTTAAAGTACTAGGATTTTAATGTTACATTTTTTGTACCATAAATAGTCCGAAAAATGTAATTTTTGACATCAGTGTGAAATAAAATGTTGTACAATACATGTGTGATAATGCATCATTAATATACTTATGTGCTTACATAACTCGTACTACGCACTCGTTTGTAACTTACACACACGTATATTAATGATGCTGTTATCCCACTTGTATAGTAAATAACTATTATGACATTAAAAGAAGCTTCATGCACGGATCGAAATAAGATTTGTAAAGATAAAATAGGGATGCGACCATTTCTTTACTTTATTTAATTTTACCAATCTCAGTAGTCAAATATTGTAATAATCTTTTAAAATCATTCACATTTCTCGAAAACAATCTATAACCATTTCACAATGTTTTAGCCCATATTGCACTGGTGTATTATTAAACAAATTTTATTTAATCTTCGTATTTACTCAATTAGTCGGCAAATGACTTGTTGAATTTTATTTTTTATTCAGAACTTTCAATCTAATAAAATAATAGAAATATTCTAACTTTTCGTATGGTAGATTTAGATACATTTGTAGAAAAATTAACTATTTGCTAAAAGTCGATAGTTGTAGAAATAGACTGATGTACTATCTCCGAAAATTGACATTTCTATAAAACCTTTTATTTACAAAAATTATTTGTTTACCCGAAGAAAAGCAGTCAAAATATATTATGAAAATAATTTGTAAACAATTTGAACAAAATACTACAATTTTTGTTGTTTTTTTTTGTATAAATAAATATACAATAATCAATTCCAGCAATTACAAAAGACTTTCTCTAATGTCTTATATATGGTATATCAAATGAGGTATGATTTTCCTCATGTATAAAAATAACACTCCACAAATATTAGCATCAGCAACCGTACTGATGTAATAGTTATATGTGGTCAAACGATTAATAACTTCACAAAAAGTAAATGGAAGTAATTAATTTGTTGTTTGCACATATTAAATACATTAACTATCCAATCCGTCTGTATATTCCAGATGATCACTTATAAGGCTCCTTGAAATAATGCAAACATATTTTTTGAGTAGTTATTTGCAGAAAATATTGGAAAAGTATAAATAATTCGCGAAAAATCAAGTTCTCCGTGTAAATAAATTCTAAAATGCTTTAAGCTGTTAGAAATGTATAATGAAGGAACTTTCCTCAGTTCTAACAGCATTTTAAAAATGAATGGATGCCAGTTTTTTCTTTATATTTTTTACGACTAGACAGATTTTATTTGGTCGCTTTATGAAAAACATAAGAACCCATTAATTCGACAGTATTATTTATTGCATCGTCCACAATCGTAAACTATGATTATGTAATCGGGTTATGTAATAGTTGATGATTAGAATTTGTAGGTTGAAGAACAACACATTTAAATAATATAAGATGTGTTAGAGCAAATCGTATAGAAATATTGATGACATGTAAATGCATTTATAGTATTTAACATTACTAGCTTGGTAAGAGGGTTGTTACTGGCGAATAGAAAGATATGACTGGCGAGCCAAAGGCGAGTCAGTCACCTGAGCCAGTAAAACCTGTTACCTTGTGTGTATTGTTGAATATTTTATTTGTTCCTCACTTGTAAATAACTAGAAATTTACCATTTATTCAAAATGTCAAACTGACAAGCAACTAAATTCATCAATATGACACATACTAAGGAAGACAACTCTGGCGTTGCACGCTATCATTTATCTATGAGCACGCTTGTAAAATTTTACTGGATAGCCAGTAAAAAATTTACTGGCTAGCCAGTTAAGAAACATTTTCAAGGTAAATACAGTGACTTGATACATTGATGTTTACAAGTGAGGAACAATTAAAATATTTATTTTCTAAAAATATTTATTTAGATAATACTTATTTATGTACAAGTGTGTTATTTTACAAATAATCCAAGAAAGAGAATTTGGGTCCTTGGGGCAGCCAGGTTGAAAGGTTTATTCTGGAATACGTGTATAACAACAACTCTATAAACTCAAAAAACATAAGCTTTTTATTGATGATAAGCTAAAGCGACAAATTAATTGGGAATGAGATAACGTATTTATAAGAAACGGGTGTGAGTTAAAGTACTTATAACTCACGTGTCAGTTCTGACTTATATAATTAAACTGAAATCGGCATAATTGTCGCGTCATAATAAGGTGTTGGATAAATAAATATCTAATTTGTTCTCAGAAAAAGTAAATATTATTTAATAGGCGTTTGGACGAATTTCTAAAGCACTTTTAACTAAACTCCTATTAATTATAGTTTAAGTTGGCACCTACAAAATAGAAAATATAGGTGGCAGATGTAGTTGTAACAGACGTCATTGCGTTTGTTTAAAAAATATTGATAAGAAATTCCATAAATTATTTTCCACATCAGCGAGATAAAAACTTTATTTTGTTATGATAACTGTTAAATAAACTGCTCAATTACAGATCTAAAGAGTAGCTTCAGAACGTGACCACCGAAGTTCTGTAGATGGCGCCAAGTGGAATTATAGCGCACCCAGAATGTGTAGTTCAAAACGTGACCACCGAAGTTCTGTAGATGGCGCCAAGTGAACGAGCCGCCACCGTGCTAAAATGCTTGGAAATTTTGTTTGCAAAGTGGAAAATCGCCACCTTTCGCCAAAACCAAATAGCGCATGAAGGTGCTCGGGACCTTAGCAACAACTTTGCCCCCTTTCACAATTTCGATATCTGTAGCCGTTCGAAAGTTACAGGCGATCCAGACAGACAGACAGACAGACGGACGGACGGACAAAGCGTTCGCATAAGTACGCTGAAGCTACTAATAAAGCTGTTGAAAATTTCTAAATATCGTAAACGATTAATAAGTGGTTACATAATATGTGGTTATTTACACAGCAAAGACAAAGAAAGATATGTGTAATGTATTGTACAAAAGGGTTGATAAAAAATATTTCTCTGAAATTTAATTTAATTTAATCGAGTTTAATTTAATAGTTGTACAGGTATAAGATTTTAAAGGCAATCTTTTTTAAGTTTATTTACAAGTGGCGCAGCACCCTTGAAATTGCGATTTTTATTAATAAATTGAAACTTGTTAAATACGTGTACCAGAAATAAATTTCTGTAATTTTGACCTAATATATTGACATTTTGTTGTTTTCAACGTCAAAATGATGCATATATTCACACAATTTGCAATATGCGACTTTATATTGACACTAGCGCTAATATGAACATTTAGAACTTTGTGGATTTAAGTACATTTATTTACTGTAAATATTAATATGACTCAAAATTACAGAAAATCTTGTATGCACACAACGTATTGCCCGTATTGCCCACTACGTCTAGTGTAAAAAATACCTTCTTTTTGCAACTTGATACATAAATATTTTGTTGGTCCCCATGGAAGATATCCATTATTATTCATGTCTTGTATTTAAAAGTTGTTGATTTCAGCTTGTGACTGTTGAATGTGATTAGCCGTCATCAACACTAGTTTAAAAACTGAGTGATTGCACAAATAGAAACGGAATTAGGTTTTTTAGAAACTTGTGAAGAATTACATATCACAAGGTTTAAAAACATCAAAACATAATTTCCTGATATTGACTAACGAAACTTGGGTTTAGATTAGAAATAGTTATACGAAATATTTGTCTCTATTTCAGAAGGAATTGTGTCTGTTGGCGATGCTATCAGAGGAAAATATCTTATCAGCGATCTGGTTGCAATTTTGAAAAAAAACATACTAATAACGACAAATATTCGTCAATGTCAAATATGTAAACTAAACCTCCTCTTACGAAGAAATGGTGTATAGAAGATTTAAAATAAACATCTGTTGCTGAAGGTGAGAAATTATACGTATATTGCCTAATTTCTATGTCATTCCCAAGCAGTAAATAGACATGGAAAAGTGACTACAGGGACTGCATCGTCTATACTATAGACTCTATAGTCAAGAAATTGAATTCATTCTAGAATATTCTACAATATTCAACACAAAAGGCTATTTTACTGTCTGGGTCACCTGAAGGTAACACGGTAGAATAAAAAATGTTCGTAGGATTGCTAAGAATACTAATAAGCAACCATTTTAAATACAAGAAACAAGCATTTTTGACAAACATTTTTTTGTCATTTTTACTCCAATCTAATGTACCTCACAACGTGTTCCATTTTTGATGGGATTATATCTTCCATTCTACTGCAATGTTTCCTTCTCTCAATGCCTTCGTTGTTAAGCTAAGAATGATTTTGATTTCCCTATATTTTACTACTGCTATTGACATTCGGCACACATCTTCTGCTCAGGATGGAGCCTGCAATGGACTGTATGCTTTGAATTTTGGTTGGCTCCTCAGTGGATGCAGGAATGTAAAAGAATGCAAACCAACGGCCTTATGGGGTCTTACATACGGAAGGTAGTAAAGCCTTAGTTCCGTTGATCGAGGATGGTGTGCCAGAACGCCTTTAGTAGTCTCATATAAGGAAGGCAGTAAAGACTTGTACCCGTTCGGCAGTGGTTCGTGAATGCGGAAAGATATCTAACTGCATCAGTTTATTGACTAGAAAGTTCCTATATACAGTCAAACCTCTTTAAGTCGAAGTGTCAGAGAAAGTAAGAGTAACTCGAGTTATCGAATTTTCAATTTTTATGCCATAAATTTATAATACGTATTATGTATTTGTTAGAGAAAACGTAAGGTACATATTTAGATAGATTATTTATAAATGTTAAAGAAATACTTTGTAAATACTCACATACAATGTACGCAAGGTATAAGGATACAATACAACAGTAAGAACACACTAAAGCATAATTGCTCAAATATTTAAAGTAGAAGATTAGCAAATTCTTGCAACGTCATTAAAAGCCTTATCGATAATCCCAAATTAAAAGCTATCAACCTGTGTAGACAAAACAATTTATGCGCGTTCAACTGCCCGTGACTGTATATTTTGAACTCTGCAAGCTTGCAAATCCTTTGAAATACAAAGAAGCATAATCATAAATAACTCTTCAGAATATTATTTACTATTTACAGCACTTCCTAACGTAATCGTTATCGTTAAACTAAATATTTGCTTCTAAATTCGAGTAACGGAGGGAAAATTGCAATCTAGGAGTTTGTAAAATACTTCGAGGTATTGAGAACTTCGTCTTATCGAAATTCGAATTATCGAGAGCTTTGTATATAGAAAAATATAAGAAATGGGTTGGTTATGTGACGTCAATTAGATTAATAGAGATATCCGAGTCACCTAAGTTCGAGATATGAAAGTTCGACTGTATATACTGCTATGTTATGCTAGCTGATAAATTTATTTAAATTATCGTATTACTTTGCCCTTTATTTTTAACTTTCAATTCAAATCCGTATTTTACAATATTATTAATGAAACTCTCTCAGGTGGTTCGCAATATCTAGTAACCCAATGATTGACTTGTCAAATTCTCTTTGTTTAATTGCCAGTTCATTGACTTTCAAAAAATTGACACCTAACGTCAAATTAATCAAAATTCAGAACGAATATCAAGGTTTTTACAATAAGATCTAATATGCAATTCTTTTACCAATCTCTTATGTAAGTATGAAATTCAATTTATATTTTTATACCTTCTTACTAGTTATAGCTTTATAAATGTTTCATTTAACCTTTTAAAACACAAACCTGATTTAACACTTTGCTTGTTAATACTGCCAAAATCCTTCCAAACTGGATCCTCACTCCGACTGCACTCAAACACCTGCTGGGTCCTTATCCAAACTGCATCACCTGCGATGAATGTAAACTCCCAGCATCACCTTATTGCCATCCACTTCAAAACTTCCACATCCTATACTGGATTCCTGTCGTTGTCCCCTGCTGCTGTCAACTTCAAGTCTCCTAGCTCCTGTACTGGATTACTGCGGCTCCGATCCCTCTCTGGTAAGTGTCAGCATAAATCTTGTTCCAAATATGAATTTGTCTTTTTTTTTTAGATGGTCCTGCGTCTTCAATGATACCCACAGGTTTCCCAAAAACAATTCGCTGCACGTACTAACCTCTTGTTTGTAGCTTGTATTCCATTTCCAATGTATTATCAATAATATCCTCACTAACCAAAGCTTGTCCCTTTATTTCTTGTTTTTAATATTTTATTTTATGTTTCCACCTCGAAGATTTTGCTTTTAACCCATATAATTTGTACCAACCATAACATTTACAAATTATACAACATTTATTAATGTTTCTTTATTCGAAAATCACACCCATATCAAATTATGTATACATTTTTGAGTTGTTTTTTTAGTAACTAATTAAACAAATTACAAATTATTACTACTAGACACGATTCTTGCTGCCTCCTATATACATTTTTTTATATAATCAAAACAGATATTTTATTTTAATTATCATAACAGATACGTTTTAGTAGTAACCTTGGTATTTATTCCTATTCAGAATTTTCTTATTACAGATTAAGTTTGAGTAATCAATCATTATGCTATTATTTGACTAACCAATAATAAGAAAGTTAATTTCATTATACTTTAACATGTATTTAGATCCATTAATTTGCTTATATCTGACTTCCAAATTTATTTGACTACACTGTTTCATAACAATACATATACAAAAAAATTTGTAAATGGGTTTACACCGAACTTCCCTCTCGCGCGAATTAGATCAATTTGCAAATTTAAAAAAAATGTATGCCGCTGGGATTTAAACTCACCGTATCTGCATAGCGATCGTAACCGCATCGATAAGTCGAATTGCGCCATCCAGCTTTATTGTAATGAGTGCGGCGCGCGCCTCTATTTAAGGGAACGGTATTATTATTGTTGAAACGTTTCGACTTTTTTGTGACATCCTGTATCTATTGAGTCCTATTTTCGGCAAGTGTAAAGCCTGACCTATGTGAAAATTATGACTTCATTCTATTTCAAAATTAACGCAAAAATAAACAAAATTTTATTTTTTAAGTTGCTCACCTTGTATATATTTGTCTGAAATTTTCACGGTTTTATGTCATTTATATATATATATAATGCGTATGCAGATCTTCCTCCGACAAATAGTTTTTGAGTTATACCGCCAACAGACAGACAGACAGACATACGGAATTGAGAAAACCTTTTTTCTCGTCTTTCAGACGAGGGAAGTAATAATATATTACATACCGATGTGGAAAGCGTTTCATTACTGTCGAGAGATTAAGTACTCGTAGTTAACCTCGACGCTAAGCGTCTCGGTTAACTGTATCTCGAGACAGGAATGAAACTTTTCACCGTGGTATGTATACTATTTTACTCATAATCGGTTTTTGTCATTATTTATTTAATTAGGTAAGTTTCAAATAACACGTATTTTTATCGCAGTTTAATAAGTCACTTTAACAAAGGAAACTGCAACGCTGTTGCTAGGTAACATGACAAGTTCATTGAAAGTAACGTTTAGCTGGCCGGTAAAACTTTTCCCAGCTGGCTAGGAAAGTAAGGTAAACAATGACTCGCTTTCCTAGTGTTTTGAAGGTTAGAAACGTTCCTATTATTAACCGATTGTGAGTAAAAAATATTACGTAAATTACAAAGATTGGGTACATTGTCCCAGTTCAAATTGCATTTCTACTGGCATGTTACATTTCATAACAAACGGTAATATTTTCATCAGAAATTCAACGTAATCGCAGTTTATTCACTAGGTCAGTCAAGAAGTGCTGACTGCTTGTCATGCATTTCCAACGTAACAATATCTGCAACCGTTGTTTACGAAATATCACAATTAATTATAAAAGTTGAAAACTCACGTATTGATTTCTAAACACCTTCATTATTTTGTAGTTGTTTAATTATGTTCCCTATCATTTGCATATTTCTATTGGTTATTTATTGTTTGACCCCCCGAGTTCTTCCTCTTCTTCTTGGGTTTTCTCTACATTATCTACCCAATTCTAGACATCGTCAAAATATTGTGTCCGTTGTGCAGCTATATTGACTCTTTGTTTCTGTAGCAAGTTATTCATGGGTAAAGACAACTTACGTATTATGGTGTTAATTCTAATGTTCTATAGTGTCTTAATTTGATTCTCCACGTGCATTATACAATTATTTATGATGTATATCTTTGCAATTTCTCGCTTCTTTCTTCGACACTCTCTCTTCGCCACTCAACTGTTATTTTGGTATTTCTTTCTAGGTTTCTAATTCTCGTCTTTTGGTGTAACATTTTTTTCTCCTAATCTGTCACTTCCATTTTTTTCCCTTCTTACGCTGAAGTCAACACTCATTTTTCGTTATTTGTAGCAGATGTACCATTTGTGAGTTCTTCTATTGGACATATTACTGGTTATGCTTATTGAATGTATGCGAGATTTCTGGTATTGCCTTGGCTTTTATTAGACATTCATTGTTAAAGTTTGGATTGGCTTGCTTTATTTAACAAAGTTAGGTGTAATATGACCGTTGGATTCAAGCCAGTTGCGTATTTACTTCTAGGAAATCTGTATCTGTGTGAACCATTTCGAAACTATACATATATATTTTGGTAACTTTTATAAAGATTTGGTTTTGTTTGTTCGCCATGACTAAGCTTACGGTCCTGCATTAATGCGTCGGGCATTCCTAGCATCCTTATTTACAACAGTAGAAAAAAGAGTTTAATACAAAAGTTGTAGGATGTGGATTGATGCATATTTTAAATTTTTTTTTAAATATACAGGGTGGTCCAAAAAAGTGTGACTTTATAAAATATATATTTTTTAAATGACACACCCTGTATTTTTTGGCACACTAAGGTTCCTTTTGGTGTTCTCTCTTATGTGCCAAAATAATTTTTTATTTGCTTCAATATTTTAGGAGCAATAAATAAAAAAAGATGAAAAGATCATTTTGCACGCTTGGAAAAATTAGAAAAAAAATCTTGTTAGATTTATTTTGTTCCAGCTAAATAGTGTGAACAGTAATGCTAGAGGTCTAATAATACTCTGACAATAAACAGATTTTTCTTATTTTATACAGGGTGTTCAAAATTTGGTTACAAAAATGGCAGCTTTCAAATCAATTTTTCTTAGTATTTTTAAATGGCACACTCTGTATTTTATTTCATTATCTAATGCAGAATTTAATTACAAGCATATTTTGTTAAAACGAATGTATTAAAATTCTCAATAGTTTTAGAGGTATCTACCAAAAACCATAAATATCCTCATTAAACTAGTGCAGTGTATTGGGAAATTATCATAGACAGCCATGAATTCCCCAGAATTGAAATATTATCCCAGCAAGCTATGGAAAAACAATTGGTGCTTTTCAATAACAAATAATTTTGACATTTCTAATTTCTTGTAATCATTTTTTATCTCATTTAGTTCTTTTCTGGAGTATAAATATTTTTTAAATGAATTTTTCAAGGGAAGAGTTAATTGATATGGTATTTGTGTTGGGGAATTGTGACAAAAATTGTTTACTGGCCAGTAAAGTTTACGCGACTCAGTTTCCGGAAAGGCGTCATCCAGATCCCCTAACCTTTACTAGAGCGTTTTATCGAGACAGGGAGTGTGGACTATAAAAAAGAAGAAAGAACAAAACCGGCTACAAATGAGGAAAAACAAATAGCAGTTTTGTTAACAGTTACTGAAAATCCAAACATAAGTCAGGAACGCGTGAGAGAAGAGGTTGAAATTAGTGAAAGGTCAGTTCAGCGAATTCTAAAAATGCATCGTTATCATGCATATCATATTCAGCTACACCAGGCTATGAGTGAAAATTACTTTCAGTGCAAGGTACAATTTTGCGAGTGGGCTCGAGCACGTCTTCAAGAAAATCCACGTTTTTTTATGTCGGTGTTATTTTCAGATGAGGCGACATTTCACAACAACGGATGCGTCATTATTATGCCGCCGAAAATCCACACATCTTTCGTGAAATGAATTACCAACATCGTTAGTCGATAAATGTTTGGGGAGGAGTGATTGGTGGTAATGTGATCGGTCCTCATTTTTTTGACGGCCACCTTACCGGTCAAATTTATCTTGAATTCTTGAGAAACGATTTACCTGTATTACTTGCTAATTTACCACCAAATATGCTGGCACAAATGTGGTTCCAACAAGATGGAGCTCCAGCCCATTATGCGCAACAGGTCAGAGCAGAGTTAGATAATATGTACGGAAATCGTTGAATTGGAAGAGGAGGGCCAGTTCGATGGCCTCCGAGGTCGCCCGACTTAACCAAATTAGATTTTTTTCTGTGGGGGTATGTAAAAGATTTAGTTTATAAGGAACGGCCAACTACCGAGGAGAACATGCGGCAGAGAATAATTAACGCATTTGCGACAATTACACCAGCGATGCTGGGCGATGTGGATAGGAGCTTACAAGTAAGAATAAACAAATGTTTGCAGCAAAATGGAAGACATTTTGACATTTGTTAAAATGAATCGCCAATAGTTCCTGTTAAAGTCTGTAAAGTGATAAATAAACACCTACATATTGTTTTTCCATGGCTGTCTAAAATATTTTCCCAATACTTTTTTAGTTTAATGAGGATATTGATAGTTTTTGGTAAATATCTCTAAAACCATGGAGAATTTTAATACATTTGTTATAACAAAATATACTTGTAATTAAATTCTGCATTAAATAATGAAATAAAATACAGGGTGTGCCATTTAAAAATACTAAGAAAAACTGATTTGAAGGTTTCCATTTTAGTAACCAAATTTTGAACACCCTGTATAAAATAAGAAAAACCTGTTTATTGTCAGAGTATTATTAGACCTCTAGCATTACTGTTCACACTATTTAGCTGGAACAAAACAGATCTAACAAGATCTTTTTTTATTTATTTCTCCTAAAATATCAAAGCAAATAAAAACATATTTTGGCACATAAGAGAGAACAACAAAAGGAACCTAAATGTGCCAAAAATACAGGGTGTGTCATTTAAAAAAATATATGTTTTATGACGTCACACTTTTTTGGACCACCCCGTATATTTAGAAACATTTTTAAAATATGCATCAAATCACATCCTACAACTTTTGTATCAAACTTTTTTTTCTACTGTTGTAAATAAGGACGCTATGGATGCCCGATACACTAATGCAGGACCCTGTATAACATAAAAAAAACATGTTCACCGAGATTTGTCGAGGTTAGTCTTCTACCGCTTTAGCTGTGGAATTTATAAATTCGGTGATGGCTTGGCTCTTATAAGTGTTCCCCGATTCGTATAGTTAAATATTTGGATTTGAAAAAGACTCTGTAGTAGGACGAATTTGATATGAATTGTTCACTCGAATTTGCGAATCCACCTACCATTGTGGTCATATTTTAGATATTTGAGGACTATAGAACAATATACGGATAATTAACTGAAGTACGTACATAACTGTACTCCAAGGTTGTTTATTAATACATAACATTATTACAGGGCATTTGCTGCTGATTAATTGAAGGCATTTCGTGCTTGCATTTGCTGCTTGCCTCTTACTGCCTGTGTTTTTTGTCTTTCTTTTACTTGGCGGTTTGCTGCACGTGGTTGTGCTATCTTTCGAGGTTGGATTCTGCCTTCTGCATTTTTTTGCTTTTATCGTACTGTGTTGCTGCAAATGGATTGATTTGATCGTCTCGCTACAGAGCCGGACCGAACTTGGAACTTCGTCAATGCTGGAGACATCAGACAAGCGAAAGAAGTCATTTTGTCATTTGGATATATTTATTTCTGATCGTAATTCGAAGTCCATAAGTTAATCTTAAAAAAGTACAACACTCCTATAATACAGATTCACAATGAGCAATTATACACCACAAATATATGGCTATTTCTAATGTGTATTGGGCTGTTGATTAATCAAAACGTAAACTGGTAGCTGTAAGCATAGCGTGCTCAAGTCGTGGATATGAGATTGGATTTACCGCAACTTCTTTACTTTTAGATTTTATAACTGAATTAAACCATTACATTAATAAAAAATATTAGCAAAAGCTGGCAGTGTAAATGCAATTGCTTAGTTATTTATACACTTGTATCAATTTAAATAAATATCACCTGGATTACGTCGCACTCACGTTTTGTTATTGCTATACACAGCTACAGTTTATCTGAGAGTCTTCAACTGCTAAGAGTGATTCTGAACCTTTATTGTAATTCACAAAAATCATAACCTAGCCTTCCAGTTTAGTTTTGCGAGTTGATGTAACAATTAAATTGGTAGCGCATTTTGAAATTAGTATGTACATTATCAGGAACCCATCCCTATCTCCAAGAATTAGCTAGTGGGCCCCGGTAAACGCAAAAGCTTATTTTCAACTCACTATTTGATTTACATTGAAGTGCCATATGAAGGTCTACGTTTTAGTTAGTGTACTTTAATTTCCTATTGAGTAGTGGAGCGTCCAGCGTTTAAAGAAGTTAGGGACTCCTCGCCGTGCCTGGTCTTCTTAGAAAAAGCCGAGAAAGTAGGGTACAGCAGCTAAGAATATTTGGTACTGAATAAGACTATTTTATGTTTAGACTACTGCAACAATGTCAAAGAAAGTCCAAAGAGAACATGTCGAAAATTACAGTACGGTCTCTAAATTGCTTGAAACAATTTTTGGCTCCGCTTAATTGTTTCGCCAGTTACCAATTTATTTCCGGGCCAGCCTGTATATTCCCACCTGAATTATTATTCGCTGTATTTCAAGCGATATCAAATCTTGCTTTGCGCGAACTCTCTGATTTTGGTTTTCCCAAAATAATTCGTTATCAGTGGCACCAGCTGCAGCGGTCCTTTTTCCGTCCGCGACCTCATTTTACCTGTCGCTTTTGGTTGGAGCAACTCGTTCCAAGAAAGCATCTTGTGTGCTACGGCACCAATTATTTAATTTTGTTTGTGGGCTGATGACTGAAATCAGGTATGTCTACGCTACTTGTTGATATTCATTTTAGTAATTTCCCGTTTTTTTATCAGCTCTTTGACGTTGTTCTTTGACGTAATTTTTTAACGTTACTTTTAAGCGCCATTCTTTGATGCCGTTTTTTGGCGATTTCTTATTTGGGTTTCCTGATCGACGCCACGTCTGATGTCATAATGGACACCATAATTAATAGCTTGGGCCCGCAACTCCTGCTGGAATGTTATCCTGAACTTGCCAGATTCTAACAAGAGCGTCAATTCCATTATCAAATTCGGCCACGAGTTCGAGATTGCTGTCGGCTTACACTAAGCTAATCCTGGACAACGTTTTTTATCACCACCCAGGTTAGTGTTTCAACTTTTGTTGATAACCACGTTCACCAGTTTACTAGTTGAATCGATCTTAACGACGCTTCAGATTTATACTTTACAAATGTAAACTCCGTTAACATGTAATGTATTAATTGATTACAAATTTAATTTACGCTTTATAAATTGGAAACTTAATGTATTAATTGTTCCGATTTACAATTTACTAATTTAAAATTACGCTTTATAAATTTAAAACGTAATGTATTAACTATCCATAAATCTATGTTTTATAAATTTAAAACATAATGTATTAATTGTTCCCAAATTTACAATTCACAAATTTAAAGTTTTGATTAATGAATACATATTAAGAATTTTGTAAAAAGTGCTTTCACGCCATTTTATTATCATTACCGAGATAACGGTTAATACATATGACAGTGGTAAGCTTATCCCTTCATGGAGTTGTGATCACATTCAATCCAAGACCCCAAAAGAGGTTCACATTTTGCTGTGCGTGTTGCATTTTCAGCATATGTAATATATTGTCTTCAAATAATTTAATACTGTGACAAACAATTTAAGGGCTGAATACCGATGTTGCAAGCAATTGTTAATTGTTGATTTAATAAACTTACTTGTTTGCTACGATTTTATTTACCTTTCTTGAAATCTGTGATTTCTGGCGCCCTGTGTTTTTTTATAAAGAGCTTGCAGTAGTACAGCTGATGATAGAAATCTGCGACCCAAGGCCACCGAGATTAAGCTAGCTAGGTCATTGCGGTGAGTACTAACATTACAGAGCTACCGTGATGTATAAATGATAAGGGGGTTGATCTGCGATTACACTACCATTGATTATTATTAGTGATCGATCGCAGGTTGGCTTCTTTATTGTTTCATGCTTGGAAATAAAAATTGCCACAATGTTAGAAAAAAAACCTCGAATTGTCTCAGTGGAAAGGAGGCGGGGGTTATAGATTCAAAGAACAGGTTCACTCGTGATAGTTAAAACAAAAGTGTACCTTGCAAGTGCGGGGACAAATCCGTGTAATTTAAATGGGCACCAGTTGACGTATCTATCAAGGATAATATCGGCTTCACACCAGAAAGATGTCCTCGGCGCCAGCGACGGGAAGTGCGCTCAGCTCTAAGGTATGACACACCTCGAGCCGTAATTTTTGAAATGCTGATCTTACTTCAAAAATTCGTATAACTGCACTATTCTTTACAAATAAGTTACACAGCATTAAATTTGAGAATTATATTAAGTTAATATACTTACAAATACATTTAAGTGCGCTGTAACTGAGGGCTAGAACCGCTATAAACTATGCTAACCAAAACAATCGTTAAGAATTGTTTGCTTGTGATGTCACGTTGCGCTATAAGAAAAATTGTAGCCAGCGTTCGTTCGTGCTGCAATTT
Source organism: Agriotes lineatus (assembly GCA_940337035.1). Lineage (NCBI taxonomy): Eukaryota > Metazoa > Arthropoda > Insecta > Coleoptera > Elateridae > Agriotes > Agriotes lineatus. The sequence continues at coordinate 231,401,999 of OW679194.1, read as the reverse complement.
CACAGATACTAACAATATTGATAATCTGTTAGATTAAGGCGTACTGTAATTCCATCTGAAAAGCACTTAAAACATGGGTGCTTTAGCGTTTAATGCTTAACTAACTATTTCACAACATACATCGCTTAACTTGATATAACCTATTCAGAATTTGCCGTAATAATTCACAACACACAATATTTAATTAACAAAACAAGCTCAATTTAGTTGGATTAATTGGCGGCAATGGATGCATGAATCGATGAAGTCACACTCAGCTAATGCGAAGCAAGACGGTTAACTGAAGCTAGCTATTGAATATTTTCCGGCCGTCTCTGGTTCGTTAAATAAAGGATAGAGAGCTTCAGCTCGGTGCGTCTGTAACAGACGTCCATAGCAAGTAGGCTATTAGTCCTAAGTCAGCTTAATATTGGTAATATGTGCCTTGGAAACTATTAAATCGGACGACGTCGAAATTTCCTGGAAGGCCCATCAATGCTCTCAAAACGGCTGTCACATCGCATAACACGATTACACACAAAACCTGCATACCCTGTCTAATTCACAGTAGCTGCCTAACTGGCGAGACGCCCCAACGCTAACTTGACTCTGTGAGAAGACGTTTAACGAATTTGCCAACCCTCCGCGTGAGTAGAAAGCCAGTGCTTATGTAAATTTTTTATGTGACCTAACAATACACCGCCTTAGTGCAAATACATTTTTGATAACGCTGGAGCTTATTCTTGGTGGCGTGACCAATAATAGGTTTTGATCACTTCTACCTATTTATACCATAAAATCGGTGTTCTCTTTTTTATGTTTGTATGTTTGTTCGCTTCTCCAATTCAATTGTATGACAGCTTAAAATTTTGCTTATTTTTAGACTTAGATCATAGGCCGGTTTTATTTAAGAAAAGTACGAAAAAGTAGAGCAAAATTAAATTATAAATCCCTCAATGTTCATATACCATTATAGCAGCGCATTATTCAACGGAGCATCGTTGGTTCAGTGGTAGAATGATCTCCCGCCGCGCGGGCAGCCCGGGTTCGATTCCCGGCCGATGCATGCTTTTTAAAATTAATATTAATGAATCTCTCTTAAATTAGCGAACCGAAGCGTAGCTCGGGTGATTCACTAGTTTATATACCGGGTGACAATGAGACTTGGGCCATGCTTATATCTTCTTTATTTATGAAGCGATTTGGATAAAATTGTATACCAAGATACTAGACATAATTTCTGATTGGCCGATAGATATAGTCAAAATGGATGACTTTCGGTTTTACCGGAAATGATACAAACTTTGATTTTTTAAAGAGAACACTCTGTATATTTTATGTTTTTCTGAATGTACGAGTCAAATTACATATAATAGTTTTACCAAATTTCAATTTCTTTTAAACAAAAATATAATTTCATAAATAAAGGAGATATAAGCATGGCCCTAGTCTCATTGTTACCCGGTATAAAATGACTCGAAGCAACAAAACAAAATTTACAAACATTGTACACGCACAGTTGATTTTGTGCTATTGGGCGTGACAAAAAATAGTTTTTGACTATACTTTAAAATGGTATAGATTGATATATTCAACTGTTACAAATGTAAAGTTTTATGAAAACTTGCAGTAGGTAGGAAAAAAGCGAAAAGGGCGTCCATTTACAAATGCATGAATTGTAAATAACCTTGAAAGTTGAGAACTAGCTATATTTAAAAATCCCTCTTTTACCACGAATGAAAAATATAATAATGAAGACAATAATAAAAGACGTGGGATTTTAACAATGTGATATTCTCTTTTAGATGTCCCCTAGTTTCATTCTACTTTATTCCACTTAAGGCGCGAATTGCTGAAAAGCTTAGCACTTTTTTAAGGTTTTCTCTGATTAAATTTAAAGTAACTGCATAATCAATCAACAACTGTCGGCAATAATCTCATTACAGATTCCATTTGCACGCAACCGTCTTGTGCCAAGCGTAATTTGGTAGATGTAGGGTAGCCATTAAATTTCCCTACATGTTAAATTACTTTCTATAAGACACAAATTGCTGAGTTTAGAGAATTGCACAAACTGGGCGGCGTTAATTCATTTAGGACTTAAAATGGTGCCCGCAGAATAAACAAGAGGAAGCACGTTTCCGGCTTTGCTAATAAAGCAGATAAAAGATTTGATTCGTTATTTTTAAAAATCTACATGCGGTGTGTCATTTCAGTTTATATTAATGCTAAAACTTTATTATTTTAAAATACGTATATTTTGTCATAATGAGCAGTGAAATGAAGTTCGTGCTATAATAAAATAATGGTTTTGTTTTACTTTATTTCTTCATTATGCCAAGCTCTTGCCTTCTTTAGTTTTCATAAATACGAGATTTTTTTGGCTTTGATATATTTACATCTATAACGATAGGCAATAATATCTTATTTCTTATGTATTTTCTATTTGGATATGTTGTATATATAAATAAGTAGTGAGAATACACATTTTCATAATACTCATTAATATATATATATATTTAACCCAGCTCCATAAAATAATATTCTGCAAGAAATTGCAAGTAATTGGTTGTAGACGCTTTTCGCTAAAGTTATGCAATTTCTTGGGAATGCTACATGACTGCAGTCAAGCCAGGTAGGTGCGAAATACTCTTTCTAGAACAGGTGAATTAATGCTGTTCATTTCATTAGAGATATAACTTACGTGTCTAAATCTTGATGGCGCTGAGCGCTTCCAACCTCTGCAGATGAAATGGATTGGGGTACCTGAGTGCACCATATTTCACAATAATTAAATCCAGTGACGTAACTACGTGGAGACCAAATGAAAAACTGTCCCTGTTATTGCCGGTTTTATCTGTATTTCTGCACTTTAAGCTGGATAATAGCGACTTGCTAGCCTGTTTGTAAAATATTTTATCCAATAATAGAATGAAACGCTCGCTTGGGGAAATGTGACAGTCGCAATGCAATTAAGTTTCTGGAACGAGAACATTCTAAAACATAGCATAAGTTATAGAAGGCTAGACTGAGTGTTCATTAAACATTGTACATTACCGAATTTAAGATATGGTTTGGCACTTAACTTTTTATTTCTTTGCCATTGACAAACGATATTTGAAATAAGTTTTGAATTTTATTATAAAGTAATTACTTAATTCTACAATTAGTTGGTTTAGAAAGAGTTTGTAATTGTCCAGAATCATCAGAAGGGTGTGTTAAAATGTTTATAAAAGGCCCCAAAAAACTCAAATGGACTGAAAATAATAGATGTTTGCCTCCTAAATGATCTGCTGATCGGAAAGACGTGGTACGAACACTAAGACATACACCCAGGAAGAAAAATCACAATAATCGATCTCGTATTACTAGATAGAGCTGTAAAAAAAGATAATCGAGTAAAAAGAGGAAGTAATATAGGCAGCGACCACTATCTAATGGAGAAGAAAATAGTTTTTAAATGTAAAGAGAACACACAGGGAAAGACAGTCGAAAGCAAGCAACTGGAAGATGCAAGTATCGTGGCCTACCAACTGCAACAAGCAGAGAAAATAAAATCAAAATATGGAGAAACGTTTTCAAACAAAATACTAGAGTGTAGTGAAGAAATAGAATACATGATTTTGGAAAATGTGGGGAACCACAAGAAATACTAATAAACAAATCACCCAGCATATGGTAGAGCCACAAAATAAATGAGACAATTACAGAGAAAAAACGTTTGTCGAAATTATTTTCTGGCAACCGGGAAATATAAAAACAGATGCATAAAGTGTAACACCAACGAGAAAAAGTCAAAAATAAGATCTTCTTCTTCTTCTTCTTTCAGCCGTTCTCTACTCGTTGAATATAAGCCTCCCCTATGCTTTTCCAATTTGGTCGGTGTTGAGCTACTTGATACCAGTTGAAACCAGCTGTCCTTTTCAAATCGTCAGACCATCTTGCTTGTGGTATCCCTACGCTTCGTTTCTGTGTCCATGGCCTCCATCTGAGAAGTCTGCCACTCCAATCATTCTCGTTTCTAGCGACATGGCCAGCCCAGCTCCACTTCAATGCAACTATTCTCCTAGTTCCATCTTCTACCTTTGTTTTTTCACGTATCCAAATATTGGTCTTTCGGTCTCTCAGAGTAATACCCAATATTTTTCGTTCTATGGCTCTTTGATTCACCTTTAATTTGTTGAGGATGGACTTGGTGAATACCCACGTTTCGGAACCGTAGGTAGTTATCGGTAATATGCACTGGTTGTAGATTTGTGTTTTAAGGGCGAGCGGTATATCTAATTTGAGTACATCTTTTACTTTCGCGTATGCCGCCCACGTTAATCTAATTCTTTCATTAACTTCTAGTTCCTGGTTGGCTTTCCCCGTTGTTATGGTCTGCCCTAGGTATTTATACCTTCTTACTCGTTCTATTTGTTTCGCATCGAGAGTGATTGTTCCTTCTATGTCTTTTTCACTTGTTATATACTTTGTCTTATGAATGTTCATGTCTAATCCTATGCTCTGAGTTGCTCTGTAGATGTCCTTAACCATACTTTCAAGTTCGTTTTTTGTTTTTCCGAACACTATAATGTCATCGGCGAACCTTAGGTGTGTTAGTTTTTCCCCATTTATGTTGTAGCCTCTATTGCCCCAATCTATATGTCTCATTGCATCCTCTAAAGCGAGGGTAAACAGTTTGGGAGACATAGGGTCGCCTTGCCGCACTCCTCTTTTAACATCAATTTTCTTAGATGTTTCGTGCATTTGAATTTGGAGGGTTGCGTTTTTGTATAGGTTGTTGACTATGTTAATGTATCGGCTGTCTATTCTTGCGTTCTTTAGGGCTCGCTCTATGGCCCAAATTTCAACGGTGTCAAAAGCCTTCTTGAAGTCGATAAAGGCCACCCACATCGGAATATTGTACTCTGTGCACTTTTCGGCTAGGATTCTTACTGTTTGCAGGTGCTCAATGGTGCTGTAACCTGCTCGGAAACCAGCTTGCTCTATCGGCTGAAAAGAGTCGAGTTTAGATGTTAGGCGATTTATTATAATGCGTGAGAAGGTTTTGTATATTTGCGACAGGAGGCTGATGGGTCTGTAATTCTCTAGATCTTTGAGGTCGCCTTTTTTATAGATCAGGATAACCAAAGCATTTTTCCAGTCATCCGGTATATCTTCCTGGTTTAGACATTTGTTATACAGCTCTTCCATTTGTTGTATCAGCGTTTCTCCTCCCTGTTTTATCATTTCCGCTATTACCCCATCTGCTCCACTGGCCTTCCCGTTTTTCAGTTGTTTGATGGCATTCCTGATTTCATATTTGTTTATTGGTGGAATATCCTCTGAGCCTACATTTAGGATCTTTCGTTCTCTTTCGTCGTCATTCATCATGTTTTTTATTTTGGAGTTGTACAGTTCAGTATAGAATTCTTCTACTATCCCAAGAAGGTGTTGCCTGTCGTTAATTGTTGTGCCTTCATTCGTTATCAGTTTTGTGATCTCTCTCTTCTTGTTTGTCTTCCTTCTAAATACTTTCACTCCTTTGTTGTTTTCTAGGACCTCTTGAAGTCGCCATCAGTCGCCATCTCGGAAAATCCCACGCAACATATCTTAGTAATGGGAGACTTCAACTGTAGAATTGGCCAAAAAGAGGAAGACGCAGAGATATTTGTCGGCAAACATGGCCTAGGAATCAGAAATGACAGAGGAACAAAACTGGCCCATTTCTTACAACAGGAAGAGTTGTTTAACGCAAACACCTTCTTCAAGAAGAACGACAAAAGAAAGTGGACATGGGTAAGCCCAAATGGGACAAAAAAAACCAGATAGACTATATATACTTACCAGAAATATGAAATTAATACAGGACTTAGATGTTCTAAACTCATTCAATACTAGCAGTGACCATCGCATAGTCAGAGCCAAAGTCAAAATAAATCTAAAACTCGAAAGATTAAAAAAAATCAAACAAACAACACCCATAAATCGGGAAAAACTAACTTCCAACCAAAGGCAATTCGAAAACACGTTGAAAATAAAACTGAATGAACACAAAACAAACAGCTCTGATTTAAATTTAACTAACAAAAACATAGTAGAAACACTAATAGAAACCTCCAGCAAATACAAACAGAAAAAGGAGAAGGTGGATAGACTCAGCCAAAAAACAAAAAGTTTGCTAGAAGAGAGAAGACTAACTCCTGAATACACGGAGGTTAACAAAGCGGCGAGAAAATCAGCTAAATCAGACATAATACAGTATAACACGAAACTCGCTCAAGAGGTCCTAGAAAAAATAAGATAAACTGTAAAAAATAAAGAATGGAAATAGTTTGGAAAAAATGATAAGAATACGAGTTTTAAGCTGCTGAAAAAAAACTCCCTCTAAAAAGTATAAAAAATAAGAGAAAATTCTAACGTAAGAGAAGTAAATAGACGGCGAGAATATTTTATGAAACTGTTGGAATATCGAAATGGCGACACAAATCAACTCTACTTCTACCTGTATAATATAGAAGAAATCGAAGTAAAAGAAGTGAGGACGGCTGTTAGAAGACCCAAAAATAGAAAAGTACTAGAGATTAGCTGCGACCTGACATGCTAAAATACACGGGAGAAGAATGGGCAAGCATATTACATAAAATTGTATCTGTCATTTAGGAACAAGGAGATATTGGCTCGGTGACTGGAAAGTATCAATACAGTAACATCGATACATAAGAAAGAAAACTATGCATACTGTAAAACGTTTAGAGATATTTCACTATTGTGCGTAAGATACAAAGTCCATGGAAAAGTCATAAAAACAAGATTAAGACAAAAACTAGAAGTAACTTTACAATCGGGATTTAGACCAAGAAGTTTAACAAAGGACTGAATGTTTACTAGGAAACAAATTAAAAAAATATATATGGGTAAGTAGAAAAACGTTTACTTATCTAAAGAATTTGACAGCGTTCCAAGAACAAATATATGAACCTCACTGAAGCGAGTAGCGTGATGAATTAGGTCGTGGTTGAGGCAGCGCAAAGTTTGAACAGAAAAACTAAAAATGAAGTACGTACTGGTAGAGTAAAGTATATTAAAACATTAATTCCACAAAATTAGGCTGTAGAAGGGTGAAATCAATACGCGCAAACGAACTTTTGTACACAGACGACCTGATTTGTCCAGCGAACAGTGAAAGGGAGCTGTACGGAATTTAAATACCTCCATAAAGGAACATAAGATAAATTCATGCTTCGAAATCAGAAGTAATAGTAATAGGCCTAGAACCCACATGTAATCTACTCAGAAACTAAACTCAGAAACTAAACAAACTATATAAAATGTATAGGAACATTGGTAGATACAAGATGGGGCAACGAGAGAAAATTCAGCAAAAGAATTGACACAGTCAACTATACAGAACATTATATGGAAATTGTTTTAATAAGAAAAGAGTTTCCATCATAACCAAGTTAAAGTTTACGAATCGGACCCCCATACCGCACACTCATATATGGATACGAGTGCTGAATCCCTTGGAGGCATGCAAAATGATAATTCTAAGAAAATAAAGAGGGTAACGAAACTATATCAAATACGCGGCGAGAGCGTTAGAGCAAGACTAAATGTATAAGGAATCAACAGCTCAAGTAGTTTGGCCATAATGATAATCAAGATAAACAAGTAAATGTGATATAGAGTCGTACTATGTACTGAAGAAAGGAAAAACCAAGGATCACATGAAACGCTAGGATGACCGACATCCTTAAGAAGAGGGGACTTAATTGCAGCGAGTAAATTATCAAAGGACTGAAACGAATGGAAAGAAATCATCATCTCTATACCCATGGTAGAAGAAATTGTAAATAAGTAACTTAATTCCACAATCTAAAATTGCATTTGACAGTACATTCCTACAATGTATTATTATCAATAAGTAGATATTAGTGTGATGTAGTTACGCTACATAAGCCATTCACTTGGTAGTAACCAGTTAAAGTTAAATATATCTACACTGCTCAAAAAAAATAATTTTAAACATTTGATGTGAGTAAATGTGACTTGAGTGGGGATTCAGCCATTGTTGATTCTCAACAGAATACTACTTACTAAGTCCTGTGGTCATTGACGGTTCCGTCTTCTAACTGTTGGATTGTTGGGAAGCTGCTTTACTAATTTGGGTACCCTACTAAACTGCGCTGATAAACACTTGGAAACCTTTGAATTTCGGAGGCGATATAAGGAATTTTTAAATTTTTGTGTAGCGTTTGGTGATGTACCATGGAGCGTTTGCTATATTGCGTAGAGTCTCTGCAAGATGTTCGTGTGTGATACCTTTGTACAACCCCATAGTTGTATCGCATATCACCATATAGGTTTTAGTACTGTTTTATATAGGAGTAACTTGTTTGAGAGAGAGAAAGCTGGAAACACCTTTCGATTAGCCAGTCAATTTTTAAGAACTAGTTGTTTCCTTTTTGCTTTAATGTGAGCGAAATGGAACAAGTCGTCGCTGCCAATTCGTTGCGGCCAGCTCGCTGCGCCAATCTCGCCGCCATCCTAGTCGCCGCTGTACCAACTTGCCGCGGCGAATAATTACACTTGCACAAAAAGGTAGAGTAGAGGGAAGTGGATGGTTCTGGAACCTCCCCCCACCACTTGGCCTTGAGTTCAAGGCCAAGGCCACATGCAAGGCGAGGCCACGTTCAAGACGAGGTCACGTTTAATCGCAAGGTCACATGCAAGGCGGGGCCACGTGCAAGCCCAAGGTCACGTTCGAAGCGAGGCCATCAACAGTAACCTTGAAGACTGGGTATAACATGAGGTGTAGTTTTGTGTTCAGTAGTATATCGTGTGCTGTACTAGCAAAAAACAATGGATCAAGTACAAAAGGTTGGTGAAACTGTGAAAGGGCGAGTATCAAAGAAAAAAGTGAAACTGTTATATCCAGTATTGTTAAACGCAACAAGTTATCCGTTGAATAAGTCAAGAAATAAATCTGTAAGTTTGGGTTTGACCTGTTTTGGATCGTTTGTGCCGGGAGTGCTAATTAGTGGGATTAACAACAATTTTATACTGCTAGACGAAGGAGAGTGGCAAGTCTTTCTTAAAAATGAAGATGTGATAAACAGGCATTTTAACTATGAAGATGGGGAGTCAAAACCGGTGGATATAAGTCCAGGCAAACCAATATATTTCCAAAAAATCGGAAATAAGAAAGTTATTGTGCTGCAGGAACTTAAGCGATCCCAAGTGTATCTCGGTATGCAATCAGTAGCAGAATTGTGGGGGTTGCTACCGCTGCTAAATTCTAAAGCTGAACTATTGACAAGTCAGAATTTTGAAAAATTTTACAGTAGTGTAATAGACGCGGTTTGGAATTTACCCGGCGACTTTAAAAGAAGCATTGAGGATGCGTTACCGGCCATAAAATCGGAAAATGTATACTGCATGCATGAAATGCTAAAGTATGCTTTGGACGTCATTAGATATGATATTGTGTTTAAACAATACGCCCAACAACAGCAAACGTTGGAACAATAAGTGTTTATCATGTAGTTATAACGATGTAATAAAAAATTAAAAATTTTAAAACGTTTATTATACAAATAACTTACTGACTAACTTAGAAACTAACCTAACCTAGGACGGTGTGGATGGCCTCACATTTGCTGTAAAAAGAACACTTAGTTTCTTCAAACAAGCAAATCAACTTTTACTTACATAGATCAGCCAGAGCATGTCTGGTAATTCGAGGTCCCTATATACTTTAAACCTACATCCCAGAAACCACCCCACCTCTAGCAGGGTGGCTTCCGGGATGTAAGTAGAATTCTTCATTAAAGCAATGTCGTCCTAAAAATAAATTTATTGTGAACTAGATTTATGAGCATAAAATATTCTTACGGTCCCATATTTCTCGGCTATATGTTACACCAATTGTATTTCTAAAATTATAAAAAGTTATTACATCAACTATTAAAATTAACAAAAAAATTACCGAAAGCTGACATGGCAGCACCAAGAATTATGGAGTTTAAAAATTCCAATCAAATATCTTAATAATGATGATACAAGCATTTTAAGATTTTGCTTAGAAACATTAGAAAAATATTAGAAATGGTGTATATGGAAGTAGGAACACAAAAAACGGGGATCAAATATCTTAATAAACAAGGGAGATGTGAGCATTTACATTAGAAAAGTAAAAAAACTTTTTTCACAAATTTTCCTCTTACATTTTTCAAAGACATGGACATATAAAATAAAACATATATATATATATACAAACATATCTTACCAATGGAGCAGATTGTTGCAGCTGAGGAAACTGTGATTTTGTCATGCAACAGCGACTTGTTTATATACAAAGCTCTCCTATCTACCTCTCGACTTGGAGGGAAGAGTTGACAAATTATGCTGCAAATTTGTCATTTTTGCTAATTACGGCGCTATCTAATCATAGTTTTAAATTAACTGATTTTTTGTAACAGCATTAGCTTTCTCATAAAAAAAACACGTTTTTTGATACCCGACACGGCATATTTTGTGCACATTGTAATATGTATTTAAATGTACCAGATTTATTTTAAATAGCATTGTAATATTGCAATAATTGCATATGGTGAAATTTGCTTTCTGCAGGGTAGGTCTCATGTAATTTTTAATTCATATCATTTTTAATAAATACGCGAAAAGCCAACAATGCATAACTTGTAGTAAAATTGACGTGGTGGCATTGTTTAAAACGGTAATAATCAATAATTAATTAATTCATGCACTTTTATCAAACAATACACAAAACACACCAAAATCTTCAAGTTTCTTCACTGCAAGTTTTGCATTGTTGGCTTTTCGCGTACTTATTAAAAGTGATATGAATTAAAAATTACATGTGACTACTTAATATTTTTTAAAACAATAGTTAATTCGCTTCCTAGTAATAATGCAAACTACAATTTGTTATGAAAAGGTCGTACAAACTAGTTTCTTTAAGTGATCCATTTCAAATGAACGGCGGTGTACTTAGTTATTTTGCTAGCCTTCATCCGCTAAAACATTAATTAGCAATGTAAGAAGCCTGTGAACTGCAAATCATAACTATTGCAAATGCTGCAGGATGAATTTCTGCTTCGTAAACAAGTGACGTCAATGGAAAATTTACACTATGGTAAAAACATCTTTGACCCGGGCAAATGCTCCTTTTATTTTTTTGCTTCGACTTCTAGACGACCCTTGCAAATGCAGGAGGATGGATCCGCTTGCCAGTTCGTAAACAAGTGACGTCAATGGAAAATTTAAGTGTAATTGCAACAATGAGAAGTTTTTCAAAGTAATTAGATATTTCCGAATTTTTATAGAGGGATATAGTTTCTCATTCTGAACAACTTTCCTTAATAAAATTTTGCCGTATTATGAACTAACGAGGCAGCGGAATTGAAAATGGAATTCGTTTGATGCACAATTCCAATGAGAAGTTTTTCAAAGTAATCAGATATTTGCGAAAATTCATAGAGGGGTATAGTTTCTCATTCTGAACAACTTTTCTTAATAAAATTTTGCCGTATTATGAACTAACGGGGCAGCGGAATTGAAAATGAAATTCGTTTGATGCACAATTCCAACAATGAGAAGTTTTTCAAAGTAATCAGATATTTGCGAAAATTCATAGAGGGGTGTAATTTCTCATTCTAAACAACTTTTCTTAATAAAATTTTACCGTATTATGAACTAACGAGGCAGCGGAATTGAAAATGGAATTCGTTTGATGCACAATTCCAACAATGAGAAGTTTTTCAAAGTAATCAGATATTTGCGAAAATTCATAGAGGGGTGTAATTTCTCATTCTAAATAACTTTTCTTAATAAAATTTTGCCGTATTATGAACTAACGAGGCAGCGGAATTGAAAATGGAATTCGTTTGATGCACAATTCCAACAATGAGAAGTTTTTCAAAGTAATCAGATATTTATGAAATTTCATATAGCAGGCGTAATTTCTCATTCTAAACAACTTTTCTTAATAAAATTTTGCTGTATCTTTTAAGAATTTTGCAGCGCAAAATAAAATGGAATTAGTTTTATGCACAATTTCAACAATGTGAAGTTTTTCAAAGTGGTCAGATATTTATGAAATTTTATATAGCAGGCGTAATTTCTCGCCTTCGCCTTCGCATTTCGTATAAATGCAGCTCTCCAAGCTGCAGCAAACCATTCTGTTACCTGCTTTTGCAATGTCAACTGTGTGCCAATCTTGTAAAGGTGTTCTACTACCCAAAAAGATGTCTAAATACTCGAGGCTTAGCCTGAAGAAAACATCGGAAAAGGGTAAAGTTAAACTTTGCGCCTGCACGGAACCGAGCGTTTCATCCCCCAGTTCCGTACAGGCATTGTCGCAAGCCGCCATAAACGTTTTAAGTGACGTATTAATTGCTCCTAATTACGAAATTATTTCTCCAAGTAGTAGTCAAGGTTCGAGCAAAATTTTAAAATCAGCTTTAAAGAAAGGTCAGAAAAGAAAAAAAAGTCCGGCAAAATTCAATTTTGGGAAATATATAGAGAATATGAATGTGGAGACTGAGAAGAAAACGGGAGAATTTCAGGTTCAAGTGGAAAATGTATCCACATTTGATAGTCGGACAGTTGGTGAACTGTCAACTCCAAAATTCCAAAATATGCCGATGCAATCTGAGTCTCCGCATCTATCACAAACGGAAATGTTTATGGAAGCGTTCGATTTTGACGACATTCCATTGGAAAAGGCGGCTTCCGGCGACGGTGCGGCGCAAGAGTTTACAACCCTTGTAGATGGTTTGAAGATAGACTCCGGCTCAAGTCGACCGACCAGTCGAATTTCGAAGCGGCTAACAATCCAACCTTCGGAAAATGTGGCCGCAGCGCCGTCTGTAATTGTACAGGCGTCTCCGGTTTCGGGTGGTGTAGCTGTTGTAGCCACTAGGAGTGACGTAATCGATACTGTGGTGTCGATTACGTCTACCCCGCAGGAGGAAGACATGGATGACATTTCGCCATCCCAGCGTGCCGAACGTGAATACGTGTCTAATCGGAATGCAATAGATGCTAAAGCTGCTGATCTTCGCAGTGGAGAGCATTACCTAAGGTATATTAGATATTATTTTTTTATCCATATATGTTATTTAACATTGAAGGTGTTTAGAACGTGCTTTTCCCAGTTTAGTAGCTTATATTGTTATTAGCTCCCTAGAAATTCGAGCCGCCAGCCTAGAAGCGACGATGCATGATGAGTACCTAAAAAGCATAGCTGCTTTACCTAAGATCCGCCACGGCCACAGCGCAACTAACATGGACATCTTTAAGAATGCTGCGTTAGCAAGGCTAGAGCTAATCCAAGATCTGTTAGCTGTGGAGAGTGCGATTCGTGCAAGACGTCAGGAGCTCGATAAAAAAGCTAAGTAACGAGTAGATAATCGTTTAACATATCATACACCTCTAACACAAATAACCTTGCCCCTATCCTCTCCAGGGTGTCCAAAGCGAATACCCCCGTGGTGACACCTGGGTATTCCGTTCGAGCTTTAATTTGTTAATCAGTGTTTATAAATAAAGGTGTTCATTGCGTTTGTGAATAGTAAGCCTCGAGCTGGGTAGCTAATCGCGCAATTAGTATATTAACCGATTGCGCGAGACTAATTTGCCATTATGTTCAGGTGCACTGCTTGTGGAGAGTCCTTCACCAGAGCTGACAATTTGTTTCGCCATCGAAGAGATAGCTGTCGCCACGAGCTGGGCCACCCATCGACGAGTGGTAAGTGGAAACGTGGTGATTGCTGTTGATTATATCGATTGTGTGTTTCCTACAGGTGACGCTATGGAGGCTTCGGTAGCAGCTGGTGAGGGACCATCGGCGAGTAAACGTCCAAGATCTAATTACTCCAGCGGTGGTGAGTGCGTCTCTATTGTAGTGTTTCATGTTTTCCAACGTTTGGTTTAACAGAACAGCTCCCCAAGACGCAATACTGCGACGTGTGTGATGAAAATGTTCGTCGGACTTGTTTCGTTGGACACCTGAGGAGCAATCGTCACACGAGGCGGTGTGATGTCGTCCACCTGGGGAAAGGAGTGGTGGCCCTTCCAAGCGCCTTCAAGTCCCGTGTTGCCAGCTACAGGGTGTCCACGGAAAATTATCATATGGTAAGTGTTGTAGAATATATGACCGAATTGAAAGACAAAATTATAGGTCTAATAGAAGGACAACTGACCAAATTAAACAGTATAAAATTCAATTTCGAACTTTTAGGGTATTTTATTTTGGAGACTCAAGATGTACAAGACGTCAAAAGTTTTAATAACACCAACGAGGTGGTCACTCGCGGTACAGACTTGAACGAATTATATGATAATTTAACGGGGATATTGGACCAGAAGGTGTCCGAATTTGAGGAACGCGATTCAGGTGTGTATTACAATTGTAATTCTTGTTAATGTTACTAACCGCAAAATGTTTACAGGGTGGATCTTGAAGCAGCTGCTGTACCTAGAATTAAATATAAATAAATTCAATCCGTTTCGGGCGTCTTCGTATATCCCGCTCTCGGAGCAGATTCAGACAAAGAAAGCGATCGTGAACGTCCAAAACGTCAAGGACGAGCGTTGTTTCGGGTGGGCGGTAACCTCGGCCCTCTGCGAACCAGATGGACCGTCTAATCGAACGAGTTCGTATCCAGATTGCAGCGAGTTTTTAAATTTTGAGGACATTAAATTCCCTGTTAGATTGCGCGATATTTCTAAATTTGAAAAAAATAACCCTCAACTTTCTATAAATGTATACGCGTTGGAAAAAACTTTTCAAAACGATATTACCATATATGAAGTTGTGGGACCTCTGTACTATTCGCCACGTATAAAAAACATACATATAAATTTACTGCTTCTAACAGACGGCGAAGGTAATAGCCACTACTGTTGGATCGCTGATTTGTCTAGGTTAGTTTCGCGGCAAATAACGGCTAGGGCTAATGCGAAACATTTTTGTAATGGTTGTCTAAATTACTTTCGCACCGATGCCCATCTGGAGAACCATAAGCTTTTTGACTGTAATCATGTATGCACAAAGTTGCCTACGACAGAGCCGATCACGGATAAGTGTGGGGAGGTGAGGCCTCAGAACATTCTTAAATTTGATAATTATCATAAGCAATTGAAAGTGCCATTTTGCATCTATGCAGATTTCGAGACAGTTTTATCACCTGTCGATGGTGGGGATCAGGAGCCGGATCGCGAAAGACCTTATACGATCAAAACGTGCGAGCACAAACCGTATTCTTTCGCGTATTATTTGAAATGCTCTTTTGATGATACTCTATCCAAATTCGAAATTTATAGGGGTGAGGATGCTGTGGACGTGTTTGTTGAACGTCTAGACAGAGACGTTCGCGCGCTATATTCCAACAGTTTGAAGCATGTTGTACCCCTCAAGCCTCTGGCTCAGCAAGAAATTCAAAATTTTAAGGATGTTGCTTCATGTCATATTTGCAATCGTCCTTTTGGAGAGGAGAACGTAAAGGTTCGCGATCACGACCATTTGACCGGAGAATATCGGGGAGCTGCCCATTCTAATTGCAATCTAAATTATAAACTTCCAAATTTTATTCCCGTATTTTTTCACAATTTAAATTACGATTTCCACCTTTTTGTAAAACAGTTAGCTCAAAATAACGAAGAGCTTGATGTCATTCCAGAAAATAAGGAAAAAATATATTTCATTTGGCAAACGTCTTTGGGTAGATGAAGTCGTTGTTGACGGAAAACGGAAAAACGTTTATATGCAAATTCGATTTTTAGATAGTTACCGATTTTTAAGTTCTTCTTTAGCATCGCTGGCCGCCACGTTATCAGATGATCAGTGTGTTGAAATTCATAAGCAATTCGGACATGACATCAAATTCGAACTGATGAGACAGAAAGGTGTGTTTCCCTATTCGTATCTGGATTCATTTACAAAATTAGACGAGCCGGCGTTGCCCACAATCGCCCAGTTTTATGATCATTTAACCGAGACGCATATTATTGAGGTCGATTACGAGCGCGCCTTAAGGTCTGGAAAACTTTCGAATGTGAAACGTTGGGCGACTATTCCGATGTTTACCTCAAATGTGACGTGTTTATATTGGCAGACGTTTTCGAAAACTTTCGCAATTTTTATTTAAATCAATATAATTTAGATCCGGCGCAGTACTTCACCGCCCCCGGTTTAAGTTGGGACGCCATGTTAAAATATACGGGGGTTGAGTTGGAACTGTTGACAGATATGGATATGTTTCACTTTTTTAGAAAGGGTATTCGTGGGGGAGTTAGTACTTGTGTCGGGCGAAAGGCTATTGCCAACAATAAATTTGCGGGTAACTATGACGCTTCAAAGCCCACTTCTTTTCTTGTTTTTTTAGACGCAACCAACTTATATGGCCATAGTATGAGACAGTTTCTACCGCAAGGTGGTTTTGTTTGGTTGACTGACGAGGAAATTGATAGTTTTGACGTATTTCAAATTTTGGACGACTCAGATACTGGGTACGTGTTGGAAGTTGACTTGCGGTACCCTGAAAATTTACATGACGATCACAATGACTTCCCCTTTTGCCCCGAGCTATTGGTGCCTCCACAGGGAAAATTTAAAAATGCAAAATTAATTCCAAATTTGTATGACAAACACAATTATATTATTCACTACAGGAATTTGAGGCAATGTTTAGAGGCCGGCTTGATTTTGGTTAAAAGGCATAAAATACTTAAGTTTAGACAATCTCCATGGCTCAGATCCTACATCGATTTAAACACAAATTTACGTAACCAGTCTGACAATGAATTTAACCGAAATTCATTCAAACTAGCTAACAATAGCGTCTTTGGTAAAACCATGGAAAACGTGGACAAAAGGGTTGTTGTAAAGTTAATTAGTCATTGGGAGAAAATTGGTAATAGAATGGGGGCAGAAGCTTTGATATCGAAACCTAACTTTAAAGATAGAATTCGGTTTGGGGAAAATTTAATAGCAGTGGAAATGAACAGAACGTCGGTTTTATATAACAAACCCATTAATGTTGGTTTCTAAGTTTTAGATCTTTCGAAAACGGTAATGTACGATTTTTATTACAAATTTTTGAAGCTTACATACGGCCGTAATGTGTCTCTACTCTATTCGGACACTGACTCATTCATCCTGGAAATTTTTACTGAAAATTTTTACGCGGACATGCAAGAGCACCTTGATCTCTTTGATACATCAAATTACAAGAATGGTTTGCACGGAATTTCGAGAATCGAGTCTGTTGTTGGCAAATTTAAGGATGAGTACGCTGGGGTGGCTGTGTGTAGCTAATACGGGGTCGGTGCAAAAACATACTGTGTAAACGCTGTTGGTAAGGAAGCCAAAAAGGCGAAGGGAGTTAGAAAGAGTGCTGTTCGGAATCACCTCACCACCGAAATTTATAAATCTGTAGCCGAAAACAAGAGGGAAGTTGTATTTTGTCAGATGTATGTGTTTCGTTCCCATTTACACACTATGTACACCGAATTAATGAATAAGGTTGCGCTTTCTTCGCGAGATGATAAACGCTTCCTTATTCCTAATACTACCAAAACCTTAGCGTGGGGTCACCGTGATATAGATGTTTACAGTCGTCTAGACAACTTGCTGCGCATTGCCGAAACGATGACGTAGCAATATGTTCGCGGAACAGTATTCGTTATTACTTAACAGCAGAGGTCCTACACGGCAGGAGCTTTTTTGTACTTTGTAGGTTTAGTTATTGTATGTAGCAATTATAGTATAGGTTAAGAACACTAGCTTGTATGATATAGGTAGTAAGTTAAATTTTACGAAAAATCTGATTGTTTGGGTCCGCATTACCAAGTATATTTGTTATTTAACACTTTAGTCACTCATGTTCAGCATTTACAATAATAAATTACTGTAAAACATAAAAAGTTTTTATTTAAAGAAAATAAATGGTAGTAAAACAAAAAAAGTGTTTTATTGAAAGAGTTCTATAGAATCATAATAAGTTATACAACATTGTTTTTGGATATCCAGGAATTGTGACGATTATCGAATCCCAACCACTTTACGTAAAGCTGATTACCCTGCTTCTTCAACACCTTTTCTACCAGGTATACGTCCGAGTGTTTGGTTTTCTGTAATTCGTGCTCGTAAAATCCACCTTTGATTTCTTGCCCTTCCTGATCGGTGAGTCTGTAGGTGGTAGGATTTGTAAGTCGCACTGTGGCTATTTTGAATATTTCGTTGCTCCAGCTGGGTGTGTAGCCCTTGCTAAATATCGAACGATATTTACTAATGCGTACAGAATCTCCTTTATGAAACTTTTGAGGTGTCGGATTTACAGTTTTTGTGTGGCTGTACACGGTGTGTAACAGACGTTTGGCATTTTTAAGATTAACTTCAGCCGGCTTCATACCTGTTGTGCTATACCTGGTTGTGTTATATTTGCTTAAAAGTTGGGGCAGAATGTCAACCATTTGTAGGACCCTTGCAAACTAAACTGCTTCCACATCATGTTCTTAAAGGTGCGGTTACATCTTTCTATGATGCTGCTTTTCATAGTTGAATACGTGCTGTAATGATTTATCTTGTAACGTCGCATCAATGCTTGAAAATCGCTGTTATAAAATTCTTTTCCCAAATCGGTTTGTACGTTTTTTGGAGATACCTTCATATTAGCAAGAACTTTTCGCATAGCTGCCGCTACATCTTTTTTCGTTTTCCGTTTTACCGGGAGAGCCCACGAGTATTTAGAAAACGCATTAATAACAGCTAAAATGTATCGATAACCTTTATTGCTTCGTGCATATGGTTGCATCTCCACCAAATCCGCTTGTAGTAAATCATGCAATCCTTTGAGAATCACCCGTCGTCTCTTGAAATTTCTTCGCGCTGGTTTGTGAAGTTCTGCAACTAGATCCTCCTTAGGACTCATTGCCGAATGTTGCTGTATCGACTGCTATGGGACATTTAAGCAGCAGTTGCACGTATAACTTAGTGTTTATGGATTCGAATTGCAGTTTATCTCCTCGCCGCAATGTCTTACCGACAAGCGTGTCGTGTTTGATGCCGTTGATGTGTGATACTACCAAAGGTCCGTTGACTTGAACACTTATGATCTCACCGATCGTTAACGGAAAAATGTACTCATTATTACCGAAAATTTTGGAATATCCGCTTTCATCATAACCACGCCCCACTAGCAGCAGTGGTACCTCTATATGGAGTCGGTTTACATTTTGAACTTTCATAAAGATATGTTTGCGATGAGAACCGTAGCGCGCGCTATGGTAGTGGCGTCCAAATTTGTCTATGGGCATTACTCTATCGTCTAACACCTTCTGATCGTAATTCAATAGGTCCTCTGCTTTTGTACTCGTCTTAGTGAATTATTTTTGCATCTCGTAGAGCTTGGGTGATGCTTACGATTTCGTTGTAATGGCCGGTGTGCCCCGCTACCTGAGAGGCTAGTAATATGCGCAGACGATCCACTAATGAATTTGGATCTTTCCAAGGAACAAATTCCACTTTTTTATTGGTTACTGTTAATAATCCCCTACCGGTACGCTGCACCCTCGATGCGGCTCTGGTAGGTTGTCTAATGCCGGAGGATGTAGCCAGGGGACGTACTACTTTCATATATTTTGCACCGGCGTTGCCGCTTATCCCTTGGGTTGGATCGTAGTTCTTACGATTTGCGACGGATCGGTTCACTATGTCATAGTAATTTTCACGGTCTTTGGTTGTATAAGTCATCGGTTTCTTTAAGAACATTAATTCGTAAAAGCCGGGGGTGCCTTTGTATACTATTCTATTTCCGTGATCTGTAATAACCATGTCCTGATTCTCAAAAGTAAGCTGTTTATTCCCAATTGCAAACTTATCAGTGTCTATGTCCCATCGAACTCCATAGTGGAGATCGTACTTGCTCTCTGTATCTCGTATCATTCCCTCGATATATTTTCTAGCTAACCCTGAGAACTGTTCCAGGTATTCCCCTAGAACTTCCGGTTCCATCATTTGTCGCACGGTTTTCCTAGCCTCTGCTGCTGAACTTTCAATTGACGCTTCTTCTTCTTGAACTTCTACCTGTTGCTCCTCATCCGGTAAACTCTCATACAATAGTTCTCTGTCAAGAAATCTAGGTGTGGATGTTACCAACGCTGAAGTCGACGGTCCGGGAATGGCAATGTCGGGGGTTGACTCTCGTACGGGGGTTTTGCCATTTCTCGGACGGGGTAGGATAGATGGTGTGGACACTCGTCGTTTGATGGTTCTCAGCATAGGTCCTACTTCTTGCTGTATTGTTTGACCTCCTTCTTGCTTAATGGATGTTAGCAATTCCGTGAGTGGCTGGGAAATTGGTTTAAATTGCTCCGCAAGAGCCGTCCGCGATTCGGCGATATCTGCTTTTAAAGTTTCATATTTCCGCCTGACAGCCTTTCTAGCTTTAATAAGATCGCTTACTAACCGTTTGTCCATGTTGCTATTACTGTCGTTGTTCGTAGACTAATAATTTGTACAGCAGTGGTCCATGCCTATATAGTGAAATAACTGTCGAACCCTTTTCTATAACGACCGGCGTTGATTTCGCTTTCTTTGTCGATAACTAAAAATCCGTGATCTTTGATCCAACAGTGGGAGCATAAGTTTTTAAACTTTTCGAATGACATGTCTGTGTTTACATGATCATCGTAAATGTGTTTAAGATTGGTATGGTCTTGCCGGAATACGATTATGATATTCGCATTATCTCGTACCAGTTGTTTCGGGATTGATGAGTAAGTCTGACAGAGGTAAAAGCAATCTATATTTTGATGACGTCCGAAACTAAAATAATCTCTAATTATGCTTTGAGTGTCGCATGCTACATCATCAAACACAATAACAGAATTTTCTTTCGCCTCGTGTGGTTTGATAACCTCACACCCCTCGCTGAATTCGTAGAATCCGATTTCTGTTAGTGACTTCAGAAGTATCTTCAGAAATTTGTATTTAGGTTGCTCAAGGGTTTTCGAATACAAATACAAGTTGTGAAACCGCACCCCATTGTGGTGCACCAAAAGACTGATCATCGCATTGGTTTTCCCAGAGCCGGAAGGACCAATGATCAAACCCCTTTTACATCCTATACCCAGTAAAGTGCCGTGTCGTCTGAACCTCTGTGACATGGAATTTACTGTATGATTTACTACCGGCAGCGAACATTTTTGTTTCACAAGTTTGACGTTCTTCATCGTTTTCGGACGGGGACGAACTAGCTTCTAACCGCACTGCGCTAAGTATATATCTACCCCTTTG
Source organism: Agriotes lineatus (assembly GCA_940337035.1). Taxonomy (NCBI): domain Eukaryota; kingdom Metazoa; phylum Arthropoda; class Insecta; order Coleoptera; family Elateridae; genus Agriotes; species Agriotes lineatus. Next base: position 231,380,710 of record OW679194.1, on the reverse strand, counting down.
AGCTTCACACCGTCAGTCGCTCTTCGACGGGCGTTTCTTTAAGATGAGTTATACTAGACGTAAAACTCGTAGTCGTCGTCGAATTGTAAAACGGAAAGGTAGCGGTTTGTTGAACACCTTTATTGACAAGTTACCCTTCGAATTACATATACCAGGTTACAAGTTTTGCGGACCTGGCACTCGTTTAAACAAACGGCTTTCTCGAGGTGATCGAGGAAGAAACCCTCTGGACGAGGCTTGCAAGCAACACGACATCGCATACTCACAATCTAGCAATCTTTCGACGCGTCACGCGGCGGATAAAGTTCTTGCACAGAAAGCTTGGGAACGCGTTAAGCAAAAGACTCTACTCTTGAAGAAAGAGCGGCAGCTCTTGCTGTTACAGGGATTATGAAAGGGAAAACCAAACTCGGCATGGGAGTCTCCCGGAAACGAAAGCGTACAGAACCCATTGCTGTTATGGAAACACCCCGGAAACGAAGACGTACACTACCTATTGCAGCGCAAAAATTTGGTACGGGGATATCTAGAAAACGGAAGCGTACACAACCCACTGTTGGTGTGAGAGTCTCCCGGAAACGAAAGCGTGCACTACCTATTGTCGGTATTGCGCAAAAATTTGGTACGGGGGTATCTAGAAAACGGAAGCGTACAAGGTGTAGTAGGCGTAAACGTATTGGAGGCGCGGTCGTTTTTAAATCGCGAAGGAAACGCCGAATTCGTTCTAGAGTAGTACCTGTTCCCAAGAGAGGAGGTATATTGCCGCTTGTACCCATACTTGCTGCATTAGGAGCATTGGGGTCCCTCGGAGGCGGTGCTGCAGCAGTCGCTAAAGCGGTTGGCGACTCAAAGGCTTCTAAAAAGGATCTCCAGGAAAAGGAACGGCATAACAAAGCTATGAAATTTATTGCTCCAGGAAAAGGACTATATCTAGGACCGTATCAGTCAAAAAACTACCGTTGAAGCTACCACGCCGAGCGTTGACGAACATCGATATTGCACAGTACGTTAAACGCTTAGAAATTCCCCATTTTAGGGGGATATTTATGCGAGATGCTCTACCCGACAAAATTCGTCAACGAGAATGTGGTGTTACTAACTTAGACGATGATGTTGGACCTGGCACACATTGGACAGCCTACGTTAAAGCTGATCGATTTGTTCTGTATTTCGATAGCATAGGTCAACAACACAATTATGTACAACTCTAATAGATATCAAAAACTCGCATCATACACATGCGGACATTTGTGTCTCAAATTCTTATATAACTTTGCGAAACCGCTTTTGTCGTCAGTTTAAGTGCCGCGCTTCATCATGTCCAGTATATTCACTCTTACGGGAGATTCATCTGTTCTTACTGCAAATTTTGACCCTCCCATTTTCTTAGACGATGGTAGCGAATGCGTCTTGGGATTGTTAAGTTTCGAAACCTACTATACTATTCCAAACGTTAGACCTCCCAACAATGAATTTCATCTTGTTGGAGAACCTCCTATTATTATATCGGAGGGAGCATATGAAAATACCGACATTGCTGAATTTTTACATAACCAACTCGATTCTGATGCGGGTGTTAAACAGGTACCGCTACGTGGAAACAACAGCACTTTAAAAACCGAAATAAAGTCCACCATTCCAATCGACTTTCAAAGCGACAATACTATCCGGGACATGTTAGGCTTTGAGAAAAAAGTTTATGCTGCAGATAGGTGGCACACAGCTGAACATGTTACAAAAATTTTGAACATCAACTCGATTCTTATTCATTGCAACATCTCCGTTGATTCATATAAAAATGGTAAGCCCGGCCATATCATTCACCAATTCTTCCCCATAGTACCACCCGGGTACAAAATAGTGGAAACCCCTAACCCTGTCATCTATCTACCGATCAGCACGAAACAGATCACTAACTTAACTATTAAAATACTAGACCGATCGGATAATCCTGTCAGTTTTAGTAAGGAGACCGTTACGGTAACATTACATTTAAAGAAACTGTAATGGGTTTTCGATTTACCACTCCGTACCGCCCCTGCTTTACTTCCTATAAGAATCGTCGCCCACACCCTCGTAAGATCAGTACGGCTTCGTCCACCACGCAGCTAACTAAAGCAAACAGAGACTTCTTGCGGTCCTTAGGCTTTACAATAGTGTAATGAGTATTTTAAATATTGGAGAGCGAGTCCTCGTCGACACTTCTATCATTAGCAATCAATTGCACACACATCAACCGTATACAAACCGTTTTGACTATAATGATGAAATTTGAATTCCAATTCCCGAAGATATGTCAACTCTTCCCGGCCTGAGCTATCTGTACCTAGAGGGAAAGTTGCGAAAGGAAAACGGTGAAGTTACAACGGCTAAATTCCTTAACAATGGCTTGGCTCACTTATTTAGCGAAATCCGATACGAAATCAATGGCGTCGTTGTCGACTCTGTCACCAAACCTGGTATTACGTCTACTCTTAAAGGATATGTGTCCTACAGTTCCGCTGACGTTAAAAAGCTTCAAAATGCAGGTTGGTTTGCCGGCGGCGATCCTCCCATTACCGATCAGGAAGGTAACTTCAGTGCCTGCATACCGTTGAGAATACTGTTAGGATTCGCCGAAGATTATGGTAAAGTAATACTTAACATCCGACAAGAACTCGTATTAATTCGCAGCAATACCGATGCCGACGCCGTATTCAGTGCTACCGTAGGGGAGACGGCTAAAGTTACGATTGACAAACTATATTGGAAGGTTCCTTATATCACTCCAGGTCTTGCTCAAGAATTAGCCCTGACCAAATACATCGATAAAAATATTGGATGAAAAAATATTTTTAGGAGAAAAATATAGTCAAAACAAACGACATATTGTCGTGAAATATAGTTTAATAAAAATATTGATATGAAATTTTTAAACAAGACGTTTCGCCATTTTTGATGGCTTCATCAGTAATATTATGAAGTGTAACTAATTAATATTTAATACATTCTGAAAGAAAAAACAATAGGATTAGCGAACGGTACATTTTTCCTCAAGTATGTGTACTTACATGATTAATATGGTTTATTTCTCACGACATTTTTCAAAGTATGTTGGTTAATTAATAAAGCACAGTCATTAAGTGCAATCCATATTAATTTTTACTTAATAGCAAGACACGTAATACGAGCTCTTAAGCAGGCAAAGTTCAAATTTTACAGATAAAGGAAGCTTGCACCTAATACGTCTCTGCCCAAGTCACCTGTATTATCCGAATTTTCAACCTTTGCGCATGCATTGATAACATAAATATGTGAACAACCTTGCAAGCTTCCTTTATCTGTAAAATTTGAACTTTGCCTGCTTAAGAGCTCGTATTACGTGTCTTGCTATTAAGTAAAAATTAATATGGATTGCACTTAATGACTGTGTTTTATTAATTAACCAACATACTTTGAAAAATGTCGTGAAAAATAAACCATATTAATCATTAAATTTTGTTTAACAGCTGTTTTTGCAATATTAAATTTCATGCGAGTTGAAATGTAATCACTGGTAGCTATGCTTATACCATGATGGTTTACAAAACCACCAGTAACACTTCCTCAAATCACATGATTAGAGAACATTTTCAGCTAAAATATTTAGTTTAACTATGTGTTTCTAAGAAAACATTTTTGTCAAGACACATTAAAATTTTATTGTTAAAACTTCTTGGATAATTTGTAACGTTTCGCTAAATCGAGTTAGCTTCATCAGACATATATGTTTAAGAATGGGACAATTGTTAATCAGAATGACATGTAATCTGAGAAAGAAAAAAGAATAACAATTATTATGTGTATTATATTAGATAGGTGAAAGGATTTAATTTCCAAACTATTTTTGGTTTACCTGTTTTAATCTCTTCTTGAATTTTATTTTTTTTGTTCAAATATTTGATAATGGATCTGTGTTTAATATCAGTTAAAACTTCTCTCATTAAGACATTTTTCATATACGTTTTTTTCTAGAAAATAATTATGTAATTAATTTATTTATTTTAATTTATTATTGTAAAATCAAAAATATAAAAGTGCAGCAATTACTTACAAACTTAGTATCCAAAGTGTTGCATAATATTGAGTCCTTGTGTTTGAAACATTGATATGTGAAGGAATATGAATGATAATCGTTTTAGATTTTTAATCTAGAAAAAACATTTTTATATTAGTTGGGTATAATTCTTTGTAATCTTTATTTACCATTAGTCTTTTACGTTTGTTATGATGATGGATTCAATTTTTATTTTTGGTTAATTTGGACGTTTTTTAACACCTATGTTATTGGGCGTTATTTCTGGAAACGTAAGTATATTAACATAAAACTTTTTTAAAGACAGGATAAGGTTATACTTTACCATGTGTAGGTTTTTATTCTATTTTTTATTTATCTTCTCGTTTATGTTGAAAACTTGGGTGAAATTTTATTGTGTGAGCCGATCTTGGCTGTTTCGATGGGTTGCTAGGCTACAACTTCCTTTTTTATTTGGATTGTGGCGTAGTCTAATGAGTAAAGAGCAAAGGTATATTTTGTAATATTATCTTCCTTTATAACCACACCTCTTGTGTTGGTATTTTGGCCATAAATTTTTCTTTTATGTTAGGTTATGGTTCCACATGTTTTTGATATTAACAATTTTGTTGTTGTGAAACGTTAAGGCAACAAAGGGATCATATAATCTGTAAAATGGTATTACTAGAAACAAATGTATTAATTACTTTATGTTACTTACGCGTGTTAAATGGTTATTTATAAGGTTTAATTTGGGGCCACATTTTACGTGGGAATGCAGTTTGGCCTTGAAAGCTGTAGGGGCCATCTTGTGGTGGATGACGGAACTTTTTAATATTTATTTGTTTGGTCTAATTATTTTCTGTAGAGCTAAAAGTTTTTTGTGATAAAGTAGTTGTAATTAAATAATTTTGTTGTTGTTAGGCTTAATGTGATCAAGGTATGATTGTAATATTGTAATTTATTTTGATTTAAAATTTTTTTTGGTTTTACTTAGAAAATTAAATTGATTTATTTTATTGGTTTTTAATTATATTATCGTATGTTTTGTTTAAAGTTTCCGTGTCTGTTTTATAGTTGACAGCTTTTGGTGATTTTTTTATTTCAATGCATTCCAGCAACAATCGTTTTTTTAAATTTGTTTCGTTATGTAGTATTTTGGGGTTGTCTAAATCAAAATGATGTAAATTGTCGACAGCGTGGTCTGAGAGCGCAGTATTAGGTTTTAAAGGGTTGAGTAATTTTTTTTTAATAGATTGTTGGTGTTGGCTCATCCGACGTTTTATATATTGTTTGGTTTGTCCGATATAAACTAAATCACAATTTTTACATTGTACTTCATAAATAATATTTGATTTTAGATTTTTATTTGTTTTGTCTTTTAAGTTTTTGTAGAAAATCTTTTGTCCTGTATTATGGTTTTTGTAAGCAGTATGGATGTCATTTTTTTTTAGTTCTTTTTCTATTTTTTCCGATAAACCTGGGATGTATGGGATAGTGGTATAATTTTTGGTGGTTTTTTGTTGATTATTAAACTCATCATCTAGAAAATTTGGTTGCAGGTTTATTGAATTATTCATATTGTTTTTTGTTTGTAGTATTTTTATTCTTTTTTTGATATTATTGTTAATGAAAGTCAAAGGATAATTGTTAAGTAGAAGTATGTTTGTTATAATTGTTAGGTTGTCTTTGTGATGTTTTTTATCGGATAATAAAATAGCTCTATCAACAAGTCCTGAAATTACGCTTTTTTTGTATTTTATTGTAGTATTAGAAAAGTAATTTAAATATCTGTTAGTTTTTGTTTGTTTTCTGTACCAATTTGTGCTTATCTTGCCATTATTTATTCTGGTTAGAGTGAGGTCTAAAAAATTTATGGATTTGTTGTTGTCTTCTTTTTCTATAGTGAATTTTAGTTTGTGATGAAAGTTATTGAATATTTGAAAAATTGAATCAATTTTTAGTTTGTTAACACCCATTATAATGTCGTCTACGTACCTTTGGTAAAATTTTTTTACCAAAGGTACGTAGACGACATTATAATGGGTGTTAACAAACTAAAAATTGATTCAATTTTTCAAATATTCAATAACTTTCATCACAAACTAAAATTCACTATAGAAAAAGAAGACAACAACAAATCCATAAATTTTTTAGACCTCACTCTAACCAGAATAAATAATGGCAAGATAAGCACAAATTGGTACAGAAAACAAACAAAAACTAACAGATATTTAAATTACTTTTCTAATACTACAATAAAATACAAAAAAAGCGTAATTTCAGGACTTGTTGATAGAGCTATTTTATTATCCGATAAAAAACATCACAAAGACAACCTAACAATTATAACAAACATACTTCTACTTAACAATTATCCTTTGACTTTCATTAACAATAATATCAAAAAAAGAATAAAAATACTACAAACAAAAAACAATATGAATAATTCAATAAACCTGCAACCAAATTTTCTAGATGATGAGTTTAATAATCAACAAAAAACCACCAAAAATTATACCACTATCCCATACATCCCAGGTTTATCGGAAAAAATAGAAAAAGAACTAAAAAAAAATGACATCCATACTGCTTACAAAAACCATAATACAGGACAAAAGATTTTCTACAAAAACTTAAAAGACAAAACAAATAAAAATCTAAAATCAAATATTATTTATGAAGTACAATGTAAAAATTGTGATTTAGTTTATATCGGACAAACCAAACAATATATAAAACGTCGGATGAGCCAACACCAACAATCTATTAAAAAAAAATTACTCAACCCTTTAAAACCTAATACTGCGCTCTCAGACCACGCTGTCGACAATTTACATCATTTTGATTTAGACAACCCCAAAATACTACATAACGAAACAAATTTAAAAAAACGATTGTTGCTGGAATGCATTGAAATAAAAAAATCACCAAAAGCTGTCAACTATAAAACAGACACGGAAACTTTAAACAAAACATACGATAATATAATTAAAAACCAATAAAATAAATCAATTTAATTTTCTAAGTAAAACCAAAAAAAATTTAAAATCAAAATAAATTACAATATTACAATCATACCTTGATCACATTAAGCCTAACAACAACAAAATTATTTAATTACAACTACTTTATCACAAAAAACTTTTAGCTCTACAGAAAATAATTAGACCAAACAAATAAATATTAAAAAGTTCCGTCATCCACCACAAGATGGCCCCTACAGCTTTCAAGGCCAAACTGCATTCCCACGTAAAATGTGGCCCCAAATTAAACCTTATAAATAACCATTTAACACGCGTAAGTAACATAAAGTAATTAATACATTTGTTTCTAGTAATACCATTTTACAGATTATATGATCCCTTTGTTGCCTTAACGTTTCACAACAACAAAATTGTTAATATCAAAAACATGTGGAACCATAACCTAACATAAAAGAAAAATTTATGGCCAAAATACCAACACAAGAGGTGTGGTTATAAAGGAAGATAATATTACAAAATATACCTTTGCTCTTTACTCATTAGACTACGCCACAATCCAAATAAAAAAGGAAGTTGTAGCCTAGCAACCCATCGAAACAGCCAAGATCGGCTCACACAATAAAATTTCACCCAAGTTTTCAACATAAACGAGAAGATAAATAAAAAATAGAATAAAAACCTACACATGGTAAAGTATAACCTTATCCTGTCTTTAAAAAAGTTTTATGTTAATATACTTACGTTTCCAGAAATAACGCCCAATAACATAGGTGTTAAAAAACGTCCAAATTAACCAAAAATAAAAATTGAATCCATCATCATAACAAACGTAAAAGACTAATGGTAAATAAAGATTACAAAGAATTATACCCAACTAATATAAAAATGTTTTTTCTAGATTAAAAATCTAAAACGATTATCATTCATATTCCTTCACATATCAATGTTTCAAACACAAGGACTCAATATTATGCAACACTTTGGATACTAAGTTTGTAAGTAATTGCTGCACTTTTATATTTTTGATTTTACAATAATAAATTAAAATAAATAAATTAATTACATAATTATTTTCTAGAAAAAAACGTATATGAAAAATGTCTTAATGAGAGAAGTTTTAACTGATATTAAACACAGATCCATTATCAAATATTTGAACAAAAAAAATAAAATTCAAGAAGAGATTAAAACAGGTAAACCAAAAATAGTTTGGAAATTAAATCCTTTCACCTATCTAATATAATACACATAATAATTGTTATTCTTTTTTCTTTCTCAGATTACATGTCATTCTGATTAACAATTGTCCCATTCTTAAACATATATGTCTGATGAAGCTAACTCGATTTAGCGAAACGTTACAAATTATCCAAGAAGTTTTAACAATAAAATTTTAATGTGTCTTGACAAAAATGTTTTCTTAGAAACACATAGTTAAACTAAATATTTTAGCTGAAAATGTTCTCTAATCATGTGATTTGAGGAAGTGTTACTGGTGGTTTTGTAAACCATCATGGTATAAGCATAGCTACCAGTGATTACATTTCAACTCGCATGAAATTTCATATTAATCATGTAAGTACACATACTTGAGGAAAAATGTACCGTTCGCTAATCCTATTGTTTTTTCTTTTAGAATGTATTAAATATTAATTAGTTACATTTCATAATATTACTGATGAAGCCATCAAAAATGGCGAAACGTCTTGTTTAAAAATTTCATATTAATATTTTTATTAAACTATATTTCACGACAATATGTCGTTTGTTTTGACTATATTTTTCTCCTAAAAATATTTTTTATCTAATTTTTACTCAAGTCAAATAATTAAATTTTTAAGATAAAAATATTGACACTCAAGTCGCATTTCGCAGCTGGCAGCTTCATATCATACCCGGTGTTCATGCTGTGACTCAACATTCTCACGCTATCGCTACAAGCACAAAATTACAAAGCCCCAGATATGTCATCGTAGGGTTTCAATCAGGTCGTTCGGGGCTAATCGCTAAAGACAATGCTAATTTCGATAAAATTGGTCTTACTAATTTCCGAGTTTATCTGAACACCAAACGATTCCCATACGACAATTTACATAACAATTATGCACTCAATCATTACGCAACATTATACGACATGTATTCCAAGTTTCAATAATCTTATTATAGCAAAATCGATGAGCCCTTCTTCTCCCGCCATGACTTTGCAGACAAGGCGCCCATTGTTGTAATCGATTGTTCCCATCAAAAAGACTACCTTCATGCAAACGCTGTCGTTTTTCGTGTTGAATTTGAAACTTCCGCTAACGTGCCAGCCAACACAACTGCGTATTGTCTCGTTCTTCACGATCGGGTTTTTACTTACAACGCATTGTCAAAAGCAGTTAAACAACTGTAATTTCGCAAAACACTTCAGTTGCACCTCGACTTTTAGCGTAACTAGACCATGCTCCCTATACCTAATACGATGAAGATCATTATCGATATTCAAGGTTTTAAGACGTCCGATAAGCACTTTACCCCAAAAGAATTGGCCTCCTACGACGCTACCTCAGTATCTTACCACATTTTTAAACCCCCTTTCGCCCTCCATTCCTTAACACCTCATTTACAACAACAAGCCCGCTGGGTAATGACTAATCACCATTGCATCGACTGGAATGAGGGATTTACTCCAGCATACATGTTTCCTGCAATCTTGCGACGTCTTCTGCAAGGTGCCACCGAAGTATATGTGAAAGGTCGAGAAAAGGCAACTTTTCTACGCCGCTTTACTACCATCCCAATCATCGAAGTGGAAGAAAGACCGGCCCTCACCCCATCACAACCCGCTTGTTTATATCATTCCAAACCGATATGTTATTGCGCTTTATCTAACGTGTATCATATTTATAATCACTACATAATGGAATAAAACAACCTTTTTTTTAATTTTTATTGTTTTTTATTTGCTACGAAGAAGTGGTTAACCAGGGCTTAAGCAACGAGGACCAGGAATTATCTATAACTGACAGGTGGGACGCAATTGTAGAAACAATAAAGCAAGGAGCACAAATCCTGCACAGTACAAGGAAAGAAAGAAAAAAGAACTGGTTTGATGAAAACTGTAGAGAGGCAGTAAAAGAGAAGAAGAAAGCGAGGATGGAAATGCTGAAAGAGGACACAGAAGAAACACAAAGAGTATATAAAGAAGTCACCAGGAAAGCAAAAGAGATATGTAGGGCTAAAAAAAGAGAAGACATGCAGAAGAAAATCAAAAAGTTGGAAGAAAACCATCAAAGGAAGAAGATAAGGGAGTTTTATAGAGGACTAAAAGAGGTCAAAGAAGGCTGTAAAAGTAAACCAATATGTTTTAGGAACGGTGTAGGGGAAGTAATTTCAGAAGAAAGGGAAATACAGGACATGTGGGTGGACCATTTTAAAAAAATATTAGAAACGGAACAAGGTGAGGAAGGGATAGGACAGGATCGGCTATATAGGAGTAATAATGACACAGCTTTAAGGGTACCTGACGTAGAAGAAACAAATAATATTATGGATAAAATGAAGAATGATAGAAGTCCAGGGAGCGACGGGCTACCAATAGAACTTTTTAAATATGGTGGAAAGCATGTACGGCAGAAGGTTTACGAACTCATAACTAGAATATGGCAAGAAAAAATGATGCCCAAGGAATGGGAAATGGCAGTCGTAACACCAATCCACAAAAAAGGTAACAAACAGCTACCCGAAAATTACCGACCCATATCCCTGCTACCCGTAATTTACAAAGTCTTGACAAGTATAATCAAGATAAGATTGGAAGAGGAAACGGAAAATAAAATTGGGTACTACCAGGCTGGCTTCAGGAGGGGAAAGTCAATCATAGATCAGTTATTCATAATGAAGCAAATCCAAGAGAAACTAGATAAGAAAGGAAAGACTATACACGCCCTCTTCATTGATTTTAAAAAGGCCTACGATACAATACTAAGGTCAGAAATCTATAAAGCACTGGCTTACCTAGAGTTGCCAAATGAGCTAATATCCTTAGTCCACATGACGCTAAAGAAAACTACTAACACAATTAAATACAATGGACAACTATCTGGCGAATTTCAAAGTAACACGGGTTTAAAGCAAGGGGACCCTCTATCTACTATTCTCTTCAACGCAATTCTAGAAGTTATAATAAGAAAAAGTAGAATTAATACAAGATATAATGTGCTAAGAGACTCATATCAATGTATAGCATACGCGGACGATGTGGTCCTGCTTGCCAAAACCAAAGAAGAGTTGAAGAATTTAGTTAGAAACCTGGAAGGGAGCGCAAAAGAGTTTGGTATGAAGATAAATGAATCTAAATCGCAGTACATGAAATTGGGAAAAAAGCAAAACCAATCAGGAGAAGATCTCTACATCACAAGCGGGGACAAACGATACCATTTCAAGGAAGTGAATAGGGTAAAGTACTTGGGGGTGGAGTTAGCAAATGATGGTAACAATACGGAGGAAATAGTGAATCGTACTGAGGCTGGGTATAGGTGTATGGGAATTTATAAAAAAATGCTTCAGTCAAAAAGTGTGTCGCGGAACGTTAAGGTGGCGTTGTACAAATCAGTGATTAGACCAACAGTCCTATTCGGTAGTGAGCTATGGGTACTGACGCAGGAAAATCGGAACAAGTTGGAAGTGTGGGAAAGGAAAGTGTTAAGGTGCATGTACGGGGGAGTGAAGGAAGGTAACGTGTGGAGAAGAAGACACAATGCCGAGTTGGAAGAAATTTTTCAAGAAACAGGAATTATAAATGTGGTCAAACGAAACAGGTTAAGATGGCTGGGACATATCGCAAGGTTAGAAGAACAACAACCAACAAGGCAAATATTCTACCAGCAGATCGGAGGAAAAAATAGAAAAGGAAGGCCAAAAAGAACATGGTGGGAAGATATTCAGGAAGATCTAAGAGAGTTAAAAATCAGAAATTGGGAGGATTGTGCAAGAAATAGAAAGGAATGGAGAGCAAGATTACTAGCCATAGGCCTACAGGCCTAGAGTGCTGAATATATATATATATATTTGTTTACAATATATATAGTTTAACTACATGGATTAAACATCTACGTACTAGTGGAAAAGCGTTCTACATAAATTGTCTGCCTATGTTTGGCGCACAAGACGTCTCGCAGTACTTCATCCATAGTAAGTATCCTCCGATGGACCGCAACCTATCCACACCTGCATATTCCCACCGTCCTTTTCTAGCTTCTCGATACGCATACGTCCACGTATGCAAATTATAAATCTTATTCTTCGAGTCGTCAAACTGCACGCTCTTCTTCATTTTCCTTCCTCTCTATAAAGGCTTTTACTTCACACATATGCCATTTTAGGCCAAGACTATCCATTAAATCTACAAGGAGGCCTTCATTTATGGCTCCGTCTAAAAATAGTTGACCGACAGCTGCACCATTTTTGTACTGTTTTTCTTTTTTATACAACTCTTCGTCGCTGAATCCAGAACGTCCTAACCCATATATGACTTCGTGCGACGCTTCAAAAGCTAAATCCTTTAACGAACTCACTAATCGTTCAACCGCACTAGGTACGTCTCTTGCAGCCGGTCGAGCAGCCTCTCTATAATTCATCCACATGACTACACTGCCAACTGACGACTCAGGGCTTCCACTTCGATGTCGCACTTTACCATAGAACTCGCGAACGTTAGCACTTCCACCATACACGCAGTCTTTTCAGAGTTCTCCTCCAGCTGATCCACTACAGACCATACATTTACTAAACAGTCTCCACAAAGGTTTGCTACACCCTTCACTATCTCTTTATACGTGGAAGTGCGATTCGCACAATTAAAAGCGTTACACTTTGAGAGTTTCTGCAATCGCCACAATTCTTCTACAGTTTCGCTCGCTAAACGCACCTCTGACAAGCCCACTTCCTCCAATTTGATTATTTTCCTTGTCTGGATCGCTTCAAATACAATCCTCTTCTTTCCTATTTCCAGAGCTGGCCACTCACCGTCGAGAGAATAGAAGTAGTTGGAAATCACTCCTTGATTTGCAATCAGGGCTGTCCACTCCCATTCATTTAACTGCACCCAGTCATTTTTGGCACCCCGTATTATAATACTTGGGTTAAATTGCGAACTCCAATCAAACCCTACACTCACGTACTTAGAACTTGATTTATTTAATTTGTACGTCCTACTATTCAGAAGTTCTGGACAGAACAGTGGTTGCGGCTTTCTTGCTTTATTACTCTGAACTACCTCGATAGCTTTCAACAAGGCTTCCATTTCTGCACGACTATCGGATGCTACTACCCTTGCAGACTCTTCTACGCGCTTTTATTTTCACATTTCCAAGGTTATATGTGGTAGGAGGTGAGCGTAAACGCAACCTTGAAGTCATGTTTACTGCACTACCTTTTTGGACTCAACAATTATGGGAACCTTGAGTTGAAATTCCACATATAACATATTTGGCTTGACTGCCCAAAATTTTAGCATATCACCCTTTTTTAATGTCATCCCAATCATTTCGTGTAATTTATATGACCCCATCTTGTTGATATAAATTTGGGTATTTTCGGGATAAAGTAAGACATTTGTTATTTCAGCTTCACGGAAGGGAATAGTATATTCGATGTCACCATGCGGTAGGATGTACCATCTATCATCATTGAGGGCAATGGATACTAGTTGTAAATCTCGTTCATAATATAAAGGCTCGCTTAGCTCTTCAACCACAAACACCTGCGGGTGTGACGTGGAATTCGCATGCATATGTTTGCCAAATTTATCGATAGGCATTGCTCAAGCGTCGAACTGGATATGAATACTGAAAGCGTGGGCTTCTACTTATAAAATATCAATAATCATAGACGTCGCTAGGAGTGCAATAAAAAAAACACAGACACCTTTATATACATATATTTAATTAAACCAACAATAAGTAATATATACTACATCCCCATCTGCTAGCCGAGCGAGAAAGCGCTGGATGGGGACCTCTACATGCCGCCGCCACCACAGGAATGGGTCACCCTCGTATGTGGTGGGTAGCGTCCTCAGGAGGGTCGACTGCCATAGGCGCTCTCTTCCAAGACTCATGGAATAGTCTATTGTTACGGCAGCCTGGAGTTGACGAGCTGATGGAAGTCTCGGTTCGGAGGTGATGAAGTATTCAAACTCCTTGTAAAATGTGGGAGCATCTTCAAAGAGTGCATCAACAACAATATCAGGCATGATGACTGGTAGCTGTGGTGGAAAAACGTTACGCTTTATATGTGAATCTCAAGGTAAGACCCTTGACCTTTTACGTCTCCATCCTTGACTACGCTCCTATATTAAGTTGCCTGTTTTCTGTAACAGTCATCATAATCCTCCAGCACCTACCATAATCATCAAGCAGCTATGGCAACTAACTTTAAGAATGCAGAACAATTTTACCGTAATTTTCGTCGGTTTTTGGCTAGTTGCCCTCCAGCATCCTCTCAACGGTCTCTCCAGGCAGTGGTCACAATGGAGTACGCCTTGAACCTACAAGGAGAGACCCTAGCGGAGACGACCACCTTACGGACGTGGCCTGCAGTCTTCGACGGATCGTCAGCTGTGTGATGGGAGACCAACATCTTCAAGTCAGTGGACCGGTACCTAGGCTTACTGGAGGATGGGGAAGTTACATTTATAACTTATACTTGGAAATAAATAAATATATTTAGAAATATTTCTGTGGTTTTATTTTAAAGTTTCGAGATTGTGACCTTGAATTGTAGAATATAAAACTTTCACAAACGTGTGCGTAGTTAGTTGCCATCATGAGCTCAGAACCTCGACATCCAGAATTTGGGAGCTACTCCAAACGGCTACGAACATTCACCGATTGGAGTCGAGGTCAAACGCCAGAATCGCTAGCAGGTGCCGGTTTCTTTTGCATCAGCGATACTGCGGAGTTCAAATTTCTGGTTGGGAGCGCAATGACAAACCCCTATCTGAACACCTCCGTTGGTCACCCAACTGCAAAATTGCCAAGGTCTACCAGCAATTACAAACCATCGAAGACTTGACTTATCAACTTTTCGATGCGTTGCATTTTTCCCCAGGAGTAGATGTGGCTGGCAACAATGGAACGGGTGCGGCCGACAAAACAAAAGGTTGCTGTTGTCATAAGTGATGCAAAGTGCGGCGCCAAACCATTCACTAGTTGCCATCGACTTGTTGAACATGCTACCAATACAATTTTTGGTTGCTCTCGCTGCAGTTCATGATGGGATTCTCTACGTCCTTCAACCGCCGCGGTGCAGTTCAGCTTCTTTCGCCTACAATGATGGAGTGCACAACGTGACGTGGCGTAAAATGGATACCAGTTCCTTGACAACTATTTCCGTTTTTAAAATACAAGTGAACAACTTTATTGAACATAACGTTTTAACGTTCAAGATAAAATACCATTTCCCTTCATATGCGGTAGATACGAATTGTCAAACGATTTTGCTAAAAAATAAACCTGATGTCTTGAAGAAGCTGCTCTCGCCCGCGGATAATTCTTGCTGTATATCTACTATTGTTTTAAGCACTATTTTATTCGCTCTAATGTGTATGTCTGTAACGTATTTCTTAATCTGTTGGTATTATAATCATTTAGTCTAGCCACTACTTTAATTACTCTTTGTATGTGCATCTTAAATATAACTTTTTTTATTAAATTATGTGTAGGTATCTTTCACTCTACGAAGGTACTCTGGATGAGTAACCAAATATTCTATCAGACTCGATGGTCTAGAGGTAAAGATACCCTTGGCTGCAGATTGCGTTGCGGATATACAGGGAGACCTAGGTTCGAATCCTAGTCGAGTCATAATTTAGACATGAAGTATCCTAGGCGTTTACTTCATGCTTAAATTTGTTTTAATAAATGTGTTAAGCGCAGTCTGTTCTAAGCACTACTTAATTCTTTGTATGCCCTTGGCCGTAAACGCAATCTTGACCTTGAATTTTTTTGAAGTAGCCTCAACCTCGAACGCGGGTTTGACCTTGAACGTGGCTTCGCTCCGAACGTGGCCTCGCTTCGAACGTGACCTTGGGCTTGCACGTGGCCCCGCCTTGCATGTGACCTTGGGCTTGAACGTGGCCTTGCCTTGAACTCAAGGTCAAGTGGTGGGTGGAGGTTCCAGAACCATCCACTTCCCTCCATACATGCGTACATGCGATTTTCTTCAAAATCCTGCCGTCGCATCTAGATAGTACACAAAACTTATATATGAAGTTTCAAAGTCATACCTCTTTTCGTTTTTGAGATATTCTGTTCACACACACAGACAGACAGACCAATGGACAAAATCATGTTTTTTGGGTTCAGAGGACTCTAAAACGTGAAGATTTGTTGAAAACTCAATTTAGAATTTTTGAGGGGAATCCAATACTTTTTTTATTGTAAAAGGAGGTAAACATTAAATAATGAGTTTTAAATTTGAGTTTAAGCATATTATAATAAAGCATTTTTAGTAAGGCATGGTGGGTTGTTTGAAGATTTAATTTGATTTTCCATTATTTTTCTTATAACCTTTTTGTGTTAAAATAAATAAAATTGTTTCTTATGCGTTTTATAATAATCTGAAAACGCACTGATTTTTGTAAAAGTGCTTTGATTTTTTGCATTCTTTCGGTTGCGAAAAATAAAAAATTGTTAGCAATAAAAGCGAGTATAAATAAATGTAGTATTTTTTTCTCAAAAAATGTATTTGCACTTTAGCTATAAAATAATAATTAGCAGAGCAATTGAACATAACGAATTTACTATGCAAATTCCAAATTTGATAAAGTCAACACCCGGTATATATTTCAGTCTCCCACTGTGAAAGGATTACTGTTTCTGTATGTCTTACATAATTATCCCACTGCTAATCACTAACAGCATTTAATGCCTTCGTCCGCACACGTCTATGTCACCATCGTCATTAATTGATTTAGGTACCATTGTTGTTTACTAGCATACGATAGTAGCCTAAAATTAAAAAAAAAAAGTTACAGATAACAAAGTAAGAGCTAAAAAAATTTGAAAGGTGGGTAAAGTGCATCTTACAACTGAGTCGAGTTTTTAAAAAATACATTGGTGCACTACCTAATAGCATGTGCACCAAAGTTGAAATCCATATTTGAGGAAATTAACCAAATAAAAACATATAACAGCCTACTGGGAGAAGAAAACATAATGAATGGATTATATGTATTTATTAAATATGTATGTATTATCGATAACATAATTTTACCTTGCGGAATGTATTTAAATTTAAGACAACATTTTCTAATTACTTTATATAGCTATATTGTTGAGTTCGAGTCGCGAGCCTCGTCGAAAGAATGTGGTGAGAGTTAATTACATGCCGAGCAAAACCGTTACAATTGTTATTACTAATTTGTATGTTCTTTTCTGGGCAAACAGCAAAATAGACAAGGATTTTTTTATATTTTGTATACAAACAAGCAATGCATAGGTTTATAAAAATAGATATTTATGCATTAAGGGAGATATGAATGTTTTTCCCTGAGGTTGACATCTGCACATGTGTTACAGACCGAGGGCTCTGGCCCGAGGTCTGCAAGTCAACCGAAGGTAAAGAACATGAACATCTCCCGTGGTGCATACAATATTTTATCTACTAGCATATTCGTAAAAATAGTATGAAATTTCAAAATGTCATTATGACATTTAAAATTAGAATATGTAAGTCACATCAAGGATTTCCTCATTGTATGGTTGCTAAGACGTTAATTGTAGTTGCATTGTTACCATGAGTTTGAGGGAGAAATAATTTGACAAGTCCCTTGGGAGTTATAAGTAGCTTTTCATATTTTGTTTCTATGACGAAAATGTACAGTGTGTCCCAAATTGGACACTTTTGATAGGAAACATTCATTTCTAGAGGAGATAGTAAAAAACTAACTTACATGTTACGGGCTCGTTTTTTGTGTAAAAATGAATGGCGAAAACCGCACATCGATATCTTGATCGCTTTAAAAGATACAGGGTGATGTTCAATTTGGTGCATTTTTGACTTACCCCCGTAACTAGCGGGGAAGCTGTGACATAAACTTCTATTTTTATTTACCATAGGTAAAAACAAAAGTTTATGTCATAGCTTCCCTGCCATTTGCTTTACAAAAACACTAAGCATACCATTCGATTCCTTTTAAAAAATTGCCTTAAGAATGTTTTTGCAGAAACACAAAATATTCACAAATAAGCAAGTTACGGGGGTGAGTCGAAAATTTACTATAAGAAAAATGAAAGTTTATGTCACAGCTTCCCCGCCATTTGTTTTACAAAAACGCTAAGCATACCATTCGATTCCTTTTAAAAAATTGCCTTAAGAATGTTTTTGCAGAAACACAAAATATTCACAAATAAGCAAGTTACGGGGGTGAGTCGAAAATTTACCATAAGAAAAATGAAAGTTTATGTCACAGCTTCCCCGCCATTTGTTTTACAAAAACGCTAAGCATACCATTCGATTCCTTTTAAAAAATTGCCTTAAGAATGTTTTTGCAGAAACACAAAATATTCACAAATAAGCAAGTTACGGGGGTGAGTCGAAAATTTACCATAAGAAAAATGAAAGTTTATGTCACAGCTTCCCCGCCATTTGTTTTACAAAAACGCTAAGCATACCATTCGATTCCTTTTAAAAAATTGCCTTAAGAATGTTTTTGCAGAAACACAAAATATTCACAAATAAGCAAGTTACGGGGGTGAGTCGAAAATTTACCATAAGAAAAATGAAAGTTTATGTCACAGCTTCCCCGCCATTTGTTTTACAAAAACGCTAAGCATACCATTCGATTCCTTTTAAAAAGGTGCCTTAAGAATGTTTTTGCAGAAACACAAAATATTCACAAATAAGCAAGTTACGGGGGTGAGTCGAAAATTTACCATAAGAAAAATGAAAGTTTATGTCACAGCTTCCCCGCCATTTGTTTTACAAAAACGCTAAGCATACCATTCGATTCCTTTTAAAAAATTGCCTTAAGAATGTTTTTGCAGAAACACAAAATATTCACAAATAAGCAAGTTACGGGGGTGAGTCGAAAATTTACCATAAGAAAAATGAAAGTTTATGTCACAGCTTCCCCGCCATTTGTTTTACAAAAACGCTAAGCATACCATTCGATTCCTTTTAAAAAAGTGCCTTAAGAATGTTTTTGCACAAACACAAAATATTCACAAATAAGCAAGTTACGGGGGTAAGTCAAAAACGCACCAAATTGAACATCACCCTGTATCTTTTAAAGCGATCAAGATATCGATGTGCGGTTTTCGCCATTCATTTTTACACAAAAAACGAGCCCGTAACATGTAAGTTAGTTTTTTACTATCTCCTCTAGAAATGAATGTTTCCTATCAAAAGTGTCCAATTTGGGACACACTGTACAATATCATGTTGCTAGTAGATAAAATATTTTATTTACTAGCAACGTGATATATTACATTTTCGTCATAGAAACAAAATATGAAAAGCTACTCATAACTCCCAAGTGATCTGTCAAATTTTTTCTCCCTCAAACTCTTGGTAACCATGCAACTATAAGCCACGTCTTAGCAACCATACATGGAGGCAACCCTTGATGTTACTTAAATATTCTAATTTTAAATGTCATTATGACATTTTGAAATTTCATACTATTGTTACTAATATGCTAGTAAATAAAATATTGTATGCACCACAGGAGATATTAATGTTTTTACCCTCGGTTGACTTACAGACCTCGGGCCAGAGACCCTCGGTCTGTAACACATGTCAACCTCGGGGAAAAACATATTCATGTCTCCCTTAATGCATAAATATTTATAAAAGCATTGTTTTTCCACGACCGGGAGTAGAAGTCGGTTTCTATAGCATCAAATTTGTGACAGAAGTAAAACATTTACTCCCTAGAGACTAAATAAGACAAAACTTTCCCTAGGGAGTTTTCATTATGATTGACAGAACAATTATGTCAAATTCGAGGTTATCAGGTTAGGTTTGGCGTCAGTTTGTGTCAAAACTGACGCAAAACCTCGAATTTGACATAATTGTGAGCTCTTGTCATAATGACTTTAAAATTTCCAGAGGCTACTAATTTTAAAATGATTGTAACTAAAATGTTAATATATGACGTTTAAAAAAACGGGTTTTTGTTTTAAATCTTCCTGCAACGTGAAAAAATAGTATATGCAACTCGGAGAGAATGTTATTTTGCTTCAGTGCAATTTCTGACTCTCGGGCTTCGCCCTCGAGTCAGAAATTGTACCTAAGCAAATTAACGCATTTCTCTCCCTCATTGCATAATCTACTATTTAAATTCGCGGCCATAAAAACCAGCAGCCGTTAATAAGTACACCGTGCCGACCAATTATAAAAAGGAGGTGGAGTTTAGTGATGGCGCCGAATTCAAAAAAAGATAACAGGTATACGTATAATAGTACACATACTTTTAAATTATGTTCCGTTTGAAAGAAAAATTGGAGAAATTATCAACGAGCTCGTAAAGCTTATAAATCCAAAATATGAAATATATAAAAATTATGCATTTAATATAAAAACATATATAAAAAATTTTAATTGAAGTAGTTAGTGCTTTACGTCATCACTTCTATACATACCACAAATTGTTAATTCATTGATTACCAATTTTATCAACGTAAGCATTCACCTGCTTGCTGTATGTTAATTCATTAATGTTCATAAATAAATAAAACAGGGGAATACATTTCAGTTTCTAAGGGGAATCCTCTAATTATTTAGAATTTTATGACGTCAATTTATTTGTTTAATTTTTTATGATTATCACAAATGTGAATCTATTTAACAATATGTAGTGGATGTTCAATTTGTCAGAATTAAGGATAAAAGTTTATTGTAAATTATGGTTTATTTGTAGTTTATGGGAAGGCAAAGGTATTATTTAACTGAAATTTTAGATTTTTCCGTACAATCATACTAACTTAAATTTTATTGTAAACACTAACAATTAAACTTGTATATTTACCCAATTTTAAACTCTTGTTATCAATTTTAAAATATTGGAATATGAAATCCTAATAATATAAAAGCTGAACAGTGTCAATCATCCTAAGAAAATAGATTTATAAATTTAGGAAACTTGAAGTGTTTACAGTGAAACATTTGTAGAATAATTTAGATAAACACTATACATTGGGAATGTTTAAAAAATTTATGAGGATAACACTGGAAGCTAGGCAACCTAAAAGCCGTCTAAGCACACTAAAAATTGGAAATCTATATAAAATCAAGTAAGCACATCATAGAAAGTGTAGTCCTGTCTAAATGGTTTCACACAATCAATAAATAATTTTCTAAAGTCAAGCAGCTTTCAAGTAATGACAGTTCATCTATAATTGAACAGGTAACTGTTTTGTTAATGCATTTTAACATTTTCCATGATTTAAGTATCTATGTAACTAATTGTTTAACCTCAGTTTTTAAAACCGTATATGTATTAGCATAGAAAATGTTGAAAAAAGTATGTCAATTTGAAGGTTATTTACATACAAAATATCATTGAATGAATGACAATCAGCAGTCTGGCCTGATTTTAAATAGCTTTCCAATTTTTGGTTGGAATACTCTTTTTATAAGCAAGCTATTTTTTTAATTCAGCGCCATCACTAAATCCCACCTCCTTTTTATAATTGGTCGGCACGGTGTACTTATTAACGGCTGCTATAAAAACCGGGACAGTTTTTTTGACCTATTTTTCAAAATGCGAAAAGAAGTGCTGACACTGACAATTCTAATTAATAAATGTCATCAAAAGTCATTATTCAGATCTAAACAATGACTTTTGATGACATTTATTAATTAGAATTGTCAGTGTCAGCACTTCTTTTCAAGGGCGTATCCAGGGAGGGGCAAGGGGGGGCAGCTGCCCCCCCTTCCAAGATGGATACAATTTAAAATAAAATAGAAAAAATATAACGAAATCGAAGAAGTTTTAGGCTTTGTAGAGCTTCAAGGACTTAATGCTATAAGAATTGCCAAATCCATGGAAGATTTTTCGACAAACTTAAACCTAGACCCTGATAGATGTGTGGGATTAGGCTTTGACGGATGTTCTACCATGTTTGGGAAATAAATGGGTGTGCAGGGGATTGTGAGGCAAAAGTACAAAAAAGCCTTGTACTTCCATTGCTCCTCGTACAAGCTAAACCTTGGCATGAACGACTTAAACATTATTCCAGAAATTCAAAACTGCGTTCGAACTATCAAGGAGATAATAATTTTATTTCACGAGTTCGTTTTACGACGCAAGCTTATTGCTAACATTCCTAAATTATGTGAAACAAGATGGTCAGAGAAGTACAAGAGCATCCGTGTTTTTAAGGATCACTTCTTTGATATTGTTGATGCATTAGAGACATTAGCCTAAGAGGAAAATGCAGCATCAAGAAAAAATGCATATCAAATGCATGCAGCGGCGTGCAGATCTTCATTTGTTGTGTCAGCAGCATTAATTTCTAAGTTTTCCGCTATACTGAAACTCGTAGCAAATACACTTCAATCGAAGATACTTAACATAGTCAAAGGCAACCTGCACATTTAAACTATTCTCGACATGGTAAGAGATAATCGGAAAGATGCAGAGAACTTCACAGCTGACGTTTTGAAGCAGTTCAATGTTTATATAACCGCCACTCGTATTGCTGGCCGATAAAAGCATAGAAGCAACCCTCCAGCGGAAAATCCATCCGAATTTTGGAGAAGGTCTCGAATAATTCCTTATTTGGATTCCATCATATCATTTTTAGAAGTCAGATTTTCTGCGTCGCCTGCATTTTCATTGAGACAATTCCATCCGAGTAACATGAGATATGTTTCTTTCAAGGAATGGAAGGAAAGTACTTCATCTGCAACGTTTTACAATTTTGAAGGGATTGAAGGAGAAAAGAAATTGTGGTTCAAAATGTGGAATGAGGTCCAATAAGTGCCAGATATCATTGAGGTTTTAAAAAACAGCGTATTCTTTTTTCCGACCATTAGAAAGGCGCTACTGATATTGCTTTCACAGCCCTACATAACAAGCACTATAGAGCGTTCATTTAGCACCCTTCGCCGAATTAAAACATTGCTAAGAAGCACTATTGGTGCAAATAGTCGGTTAGCCATGCTAAGTATTCATAGTCAATGGGTTTTCGCAAACAAGGAGCAATTAGTGGAAGCTGTAGTTAAAAAAATTGCAACTAATTCTCGCAAACTATAGTTCCAATTTTTTTTAAATAAATGGTGTTCACTGTTGTTTATTTTTTTAATTGTGTATTCTTGCATGGCAACCCCTCCCATGAACCCCCCTCCCCCATAAAAAAGGTTGAATTCAGAAAGCTACCCCCCCCCTTACGTTTTGAGCTGGATACGCCCCTGCTTCTTTTCGCATTTTGAAAATAGGTCAAAAGAACTGTCCCTGTTTTTATGGCCGCGACTGTAGTTCTAATTATAGATTGTTAATCAATACACCTTTCTGGATATTTTATCGAAAATGAGTCTCTCACAGTTCTCAAGCTACTAGAATTTGATACCACGGTAATATTTCAACTTCCTTGTCTTTAACCACATGGTTGTTTTAAAAATTCACAATTTTATGCTACACTCAAAAAATAAAAACTAATTGCTATGAATTTAACATTCAGTAATTTGATTACTGTTTTCACAACAGACTTCTTTTAAAAATTGTAGCTTTAATTTGAAATTTAGTGTATATTTGGTTGCCTACAACTTGCAATAAAACAATGCATTGGCATCAGTGGCGGTGATATGCATAAGCTGGAATAAGCGTTGCTTAGGGGCCCGGTCCCTTTAGGGGGCCCGGTAAGTTCTGTATTCGCTTATTAAATATCTCGATATCTTCTACATTATTTGGGTATAGATTGATAGCACTGCAACCTCAGTCCCCACTTTCAGTTATCAATCATCAGTGCTCAGACTCGATTTGAGAGCTTTGAAAAACATTTTAGAATTTTTAGAACTAAAAGACCTTTTAAGAATGTAAGAAGCTGAACAGGTCCGATGAAGTATTCTGATGTCCTAAATAATAATCTCGCCATTCAGTTTCTAAACATTATTTCCTTACTAAAAGAGGATTTAAATGATAGCATGACTGTTCCAGATATGACAAGTTTATTCCTACAGAAATATAGTGTTCTCGAAAGCAATTTTGGCGAGATTATTACTGCATTGGTTTTCATCTTGACTTTACCTGTAACATTAGCAACAATAGAAAGATCATTTAGCAAGTTGAAAATAATAAAACCTTGTTTAAGAAATTCTACGAGCCAAGATAGGCTACCTACATGACCTTTCGGTTTTGCCAATTGAGCAAAAAGCATCTTCTACGATGGACCAAAAAATCTTGTGGAACAATTTGCCAATAAGGCCAGAAAGATACATTTTTTATTTGCGATCAATTTATTTTTACGGCGTTTTACAGATATTAATGATACAAATAAATACTAAGCATTTGTTTACCTGAATATTATTTTATTTAATAGTGGTACCAAGGTAGATATTTATCCATCAGTTTTTTTGGTATTTGTGCCTATACCAACTTGAAGATCTTATTTAGGTTTATATTTTTAATTGATATTTTGTTAGATCTGTCAGTTATAAAATGTGTAAAATGTTAGGCATTTACTACTCTATATCTGTTGGTTATAACCTTCTAACAGGATGTTATTTTATTTTTTGTTAAACGTTTACTTTGTATACTATAATTATAAATATACATTCATTAAGTATATAACTATTTTTACAAGGGGGGCATTTTTATATTTGTTTAGGGGCCCAAGGTGCTCTTGCACCGCCACTGATTGGCATGTTTTTTTTTTATAAAAATAGGTATATCTAGCTCGCATACAAAAAGGGAAAATTTATGTTTGTGTAAGTAAAAACGTTTTCTGTGAAATAACCCCAAAAACATCTTAGTTTAAGTTATGGCGTCCCTGTTGCAGGACACAGTGTATACTACAGTAGTTCATTTGAATTCCATTTCATTTAACCGATTGTACTACCTTGTAATGGCCGGCGATGGTTGTATGGTGTAGTAATTCACGTAAGGTTTGCGGCTAGCCCATACTTTAAACAACTATACTGATCCCAGAAGCCCAAATCCAACCCTTACTTCTTCAAATTTCATGTTATTTCATGTAAGTAAGAATATTCGCTTCAGAAAAGACAGCTTGTTAATATTTTTCCAATAAGCATAATAAAAGTTCGCCTAACTGAATTTCATTGTACGTGTTATTTTCAGATATTGGCTTATTATACCTGAATTCTTCATAATAATGAACGTGAAACATGAATCAGTTGAATATAATTTGTCTAACGCAATAACCAGTACGTTACATGAACCACTCACCACAAATGAAAGTAAAGTGGTCGCAACATTACATGTTCGACAGGAGATTGTTCAAAATGCTATTGACAAGACAATATATCACGAATTGGATATTAAAAAAGAGGAAGTTGATATAAAGGACGAATTGCTTGATTCCGGTGCAACAAGTGGAGGTTTCTTAGAAGAAGAATTACTTTGCAGGGTTTTTGAATATGAAACCAAAGACAAAAGTAATTTTTTGGAACATACGGAACAATTATACACATCTGTCATTTGCGATAAAACTACGGGTAAATGTAAGGTAGTTAACTATTTTATTAATTTTCTAGGTGATCTAGCAACCCCTATGGAGATGCATACAGGAGATAAACTTCAGACATGTTCTATTTTTGAATATAAAGCAACACAAAAAGGTTCTTCAGTTAAACATATGAAGACGAATACAGGAAAAAAA
Source organism: Agriotes lineatus (assembly GCA_940337035.1). Lineage (NCBI taxonomy): Eukaryota > Metazoa > Arthropoda > Insecta > Coleoptera > Elateridae > Agriotes > Agriotes lineatus. The sequence continues at coordinate 231,354,860 of OW679194.1, read as the reverse complement.
CATTCATGTTCTATTTGCAAATATAACACAGCACACAAAACTAATTTCGTTGCACATATGAAAACGCATATAGAAGAAAAACCTTATTCGTGTTCTATTTGCGAATATAAAGCAGCACAAAAAGTTGATGTAGTTAAACATATGAAAACACATACAGGAGAAAAACCTTATTCATGTTCTATATGCGAATATAAAGCAGCACAAAAAAGCAGTTTAGTTGTACATATGAAAACGCATACAGGAGAAAAACCTTATTCATGTTCTATATGCGAATATAAAGCAGCTCAAAAAAGTAATTTTGTTGGACATATGAAAACGCACACAGGAGATAAACCGTATTCATGTTTTATATGCGAATATAAAGCAGCCCAAAAAAGCAATTTAGTTGTACATATGAAAACGCATACAGGAGAAAAACCTTATTCATGTTCTATATGCGAATATAAAGCAGCTCAAAAAAGTAATTTTGTTGGACATATGAAAACGCACACAGGAGATAAACCGTATTCATGTTCTATATGCGAATATAAAGCAGCTCAAAAAACTAATTTCGTTGCACATATGAAAACGCATACAGGAGAAAAACCGTATTCGTGTTCTATTTGCGAATATAAAGCTGCACAAAAAGTTGATTTAGTTAAACATATGAAAACACATACAGGAGAAAAACCTTATTCATGTTCTATTTGCGAATATAGCAGCACAAAAAAGCAATTTAGTTGTACATATGAAAACGCATACAGGAGAAAAACCGTATTCGTGTTCTATTTGCGAATATAAAGCTGCACAAAAAGTTGATGTCGTTAAACATATGAAAACACATACAGGAGAAAAACCTTATTCATGTTCTATTTGCGAATATAAAGCAGCACAAAAAAGCAATTTAGTTGTACATATGAAAACGCATACAGGAGAAAAACCGTATTCGTGTTCTATTTGCGAATATAAAGCTGCACAAAAAGTTGATGTAGTTAAACATATGAAAACACATACAGGAGAAAAACCTTATTCATGTTCTATATGCGAATATAAAGCAGCACAAAAAAGCAATTTCGTTGCACATATGAAAACGCATACAGGAGAAAAACCGTATTCGTGTTCTATTTGCGAATATAAAGCTACACAAAAAGTTGATGTAGTTAAACATATGAAAACACATACAGGAGAAAAACCTTATTCATGTTTTATATGCGAATATAAAGCAGCACAAAAAAGCAATTTAGTTGTACATATGAAAACGCATACAGGAGAAAAACCTTATTCATGATCTATATGCGAATATAAAGCAGCTCAAAAAAGTAATTTCGTTGCACATATGAAAACGCATACAGGAGAAAAAACGTATTCGTGTTCTATATGCGAATATAAAGCAGCACAAAAAAGCAATTTAGTTGTACATATGAAAACGCATACAGGAGAAAAACCTTATTCATGTTCTATATGCGAATATAAAGCAGCTCAAAAAAGAAATTTCGTTGCACATATGAAAACGCATACAGGAGGAAAACCGTATTCGTGTTCTATTTGCGAATATAAAGCTGCACAAAAAGTTGATGTAGTTAAACATATGAAAACACATACAGGATAAAAACCTTATTCATGTTCTAAAAGATGTTTTACTGCGCCATATGAAGACGCATACAGTTAGTTCCCCATCTGGTAACACATAATGCAGAGAATCTTATTCTTTTTTTATTTGTGAATGTAAAGCATCTACAAAACCTACTTTAGTTAAACATATAAAGACATACACTGAAAAAAATCTTATTGTCGTTTACCACGTTCGAAAATTGTGTCTCTCAATGACAAATGTTGAAGTTCCGCCAATGTCGGAGCCCCATTGGAAATTTTGAAGTTAGCAATTTGCTTACCTCATTTAAATATCAGATGTTATTATTTTGTGGGCACAAGAACACTTAGAAAAAAGTGTTTTTGTATCCTGTATTTCAATGTAGAACAAAAAATGGATGATGTCAGAAACATTTACAATTAATAAGTGGTATATGAAATGTTCACCACGGTGATAGTGGACTTACGTAAATAGAGGAGGTTTTTCCTGTATTAAAATATCAAATTGTACGAATTATTAAATATAGTTGTGAATAAGCTAAAACAGGTAGTTTTAGTAATAAAGCAACAACATTTGGCGACCGTGACAGGACTTCTTGCAAAAAGGAGAAATTTGTGCCGCCGGTAAATACTTGAAAGCTCGATATAGTTGGGGTGTGTCAAGAATTTGCAGGCAAACTCTTACCTCGTCTAACCCGGTATTTTTGGTAGATGTTGTTCGAACAATTTCCGTATTTTAAACCCATGTATTAGCAATTAGCATTTCCAAATTCAAATTCATAGGTTTAGTGATGTTATCAAACTTTGATTCTGCAGTGTCATGTTTTTAATATGAATCTTTGATTAAAGACGAAATTTTTTAGGAGATAAATCTATTCTCAGGTCATATTCAGCAGATTTCATCGCACAATTTTCCAATTTCAAGCTTTGCAAATTTGCCTATAACCTCTATATTATACTCAGTGACGATAAAGGATTGTGATTTTTTCCTTAGGTTGGCACCGTTTATGTTGGTGGCACCGTACGTCAATGTCAAATTCGATGTTAGCAGGTTAGGTTTTGCGTCAGTTTTGACACAAACTGACGCAAAACCTAACCTGCTAACCTCGAATTTGACATAGACTTACAGTAGCACCAACATAAACGGTGCCAACCTAAGAAAAAAAATCACAACAATTTATGGTCACCCGGTACTACGTACATCTCATGATCTACATTTTAATAAAATCAAATTAGTAATCAACTGACTGCTGATATTTGTAACTTGGGTTGCGGATTTTGCTCTATCTTGAATTTGAATGAACTATAGAAACATTGAATAAACTAAATATTTTTATGTATTAACTACTAGCAACTTACTGAATGTTATGAAACTGAGGTTATGTACTTGAAATTGTTGCGATTTGTATGTAAACTAAATAAGAGTTTGCAATTGGCGGACTCGACCTATGAAATAATAGAAGTACACAAGTTGCAGAGCTATACATTTCAGAGTATTGTTCCGCAAATTGCCATATAATTTGCATTTGCGGACATCTATTGCATCACTTACAGATACGCAGTTTGTGGATACAGATACTTTTCGGTTACCAAAAGCTTGAATTTTGTAGTTTACACTGTTCGGTGCTTTAAAGTTACCTAAAAACAGTATTTAGATAGCCGTCGAATATGCTGGCTGCTTACTGATTTATTGTGCTCACACTTGCAAGCACTCACTGTACTCTCACCAGCTATTAGTAAATTGATGCGAGTCAAGCAAAAGCAAGTTCATCTGCTCTAATATTTCTCCTTTATTTCAATAACGTCCTCAGTGATTGTACAGTCATACTTATGTGGTGTTACAAGTATGCATAAGTTGTATGGGCACTCAGGATAAAAAATTAAATGAAATTGTATATAATCATGCATGGATATTTGTGATGTGTTTGCGACCGGCTTTAACATAAAATTATAATGTCTCACATAAGGCTTACGTGACAAGCAATAACTATAATTTAATTACCAGAGGTTAGTAATTGAATAAAACAGTATCGTCGGGGTTGCGTTCAGCTTGTATTTAATAATTGTACTTGGTATGGTAAATGTAGCTAATTTGTGATGACTGACAGATTAATTGTGAAACGTCAAGACACGATAATGAATTCGCTTAAGTACAAATGTGTTTTGAAGCGTCACAGAAGTTTTATGCAGCGTTTTGGTATTCATCACTGACAAACTATTTTGTTAAAACATAAACCTGGTGTCTTGAAGTAGCTACTTGCACCCACTCATAATTCATGTTATATCTCTACAATTGTTTTAAGCACCCTATTATTCGTTATAATGTTTATGTCTGTAACGTACTTCTTCATGTGTTGGTATTACAACAATTTAGTCTTAGAACCAGCATACGCACTCTACTAAGATTAATGGTTGCTTGGCAAGGATCGTTTTCATATGTCGCATGACCTAATTCCGTTAATTTATGACTTATTTTTAGAATTATTCAATTATTGGCTCTTATTTTAATATTTAAGTAACACTATTGCAGAATTTACCTTATTTTACCACTATTACATGTGTTTTAAACCATTCGGAATTATATTGTAGAAATTACAGGCCTCTTTCGGTTGACAGATGACAGCAAACTAAATCTTACTATTTTCAACATTTAGTCACTTTACGGTCCTAAGTAAATATTAAAATCTTTTTCTACGTCTGCATTTACATCTAATAGCATCATTTTTTCGCTAGGTTCAGCCGACATAACTCACAAGGAAAAATTCCAAAACTCAGAGCTAAACCAAGGATTGCGATTGCTGGCTGGAAAACTACACCTATTCAAATTTAGCCCAATCGGCGTCAATTCAACGGCAGCATAAACAAACGTAGCGATCTCGTTGCACATCATAACATTTTAAACTAACAAGGGCATCACAATTTGTTAAAAACTACCAAATATTTAAGAATCGCTAAATATGCATTTCTACAGCTAAGCTGTCATTTTTGGTAACCTTGGAGAGAAATGAAATGACAGCTTAGCTGTCGAAATACGTATTAAGCGATAGTTAAATATTTGTGTGGTTAGGGGTTTTTAACGAATTGTGATCAGCTTCAAACCACAGGCTCCAGCAGTGTTTTATTTAATAGTGACGTATCTATAGGTATTCGTAAGATCTAATTAATTCACTACACACAATCCTAGTTCACAAATAAGGTTTCCTACACACAAGTGACATAAACTCACATTGTCTTCGATTCGTTCTACCGCAAGATGAATTCCTTTTTACTTTCAATTCAATGTGTGACTTGCTAAGGTGTTCACAATCCACCCTAACGTATGTCTCAAAAGTTTTGAGAAAAAAATCCGTTGTAGCTTGTTATATGAAAAAATGCTTTCAATCTGGTTGGCCTTGAAAAACATTGACCATTATCCGTAGATTAAGCATATAATTCTATGAAATATAGCTGTGGAAATAATTACTTGTCGTTGAATTTAATATAAAATTAAAGCAACATAAAATGTAGGTAGCTGATAATATTTTTTTCTCAAAACTTATGGGACATACGTTAGTAAGGTTACTTACAGTGCAAAGTGTTTGGGAAAAACCATAAAGGTAACTTTAACTCTGAAATAGAATTGTCGGGAAGCTTCTCCAAGATCGAAACATTTGCAAATATACAATTTTGCTTTATTGCGCTAGTCTTAAGAATTGCCTTGTAATAATTATAGTGTATACCATTTTTATTAATTATAAGATCTTTCACACGTCAAAATAGTACTTATTTTGTCGACTCCGCATAGCAATTTATTTCATTTCATAATTCCTTAGTTAAACTTACATTTGTATTACTTAAATTAGTGTTTAACCATAGCAATACATAGTTGTGACTTTAAAAAATAGCTTATGAGCAACTTTCACTGCAGAACTAAAAAATAGAAGAATTAAAATATACTACAGGAACTGCTAATAAGTTTTTAATAAAGATGTTTATTAAATTGACAGTTAAAAACAGCTTGGTTATGTGATATGGTAATCGAGCTCTCTAGATTAGTGGTTAGCACGTCTGCTTTATATTCGCGAGGTCGTGGATCCAATGCCAGTGGCAGTCTGCTCTGATTCTGGTTTTAGGTGGTTTTCCTGAGTCAACAGATTGCCTTTACTGATGCTAATGCCGGGGTAATACTTCGCCATCTTTGCTGGGCTCTCTTCCATTCTCCACTTTCTCTAACCCGTCCTGAAATTCACGTTATTAGCTGAAGAGGGATGCAAGGTTCCTATAGCAGCCTGCCACTATTTGGGGGAATTGAAATGACAATGAACCTTTACCTTTACGTTAATGTGTTTGGTCCCTTAACGGATAAGGTTTTCTAATATATGCGTTTAAAGAAAATGCTGTAATAGCCAAACGAACATACCGTGTTGGCTTTTACACGAACAAGTAGAGGTTTACCAATAATAGTACCACGAGATGATTGAATTATCAAAAATAATTTTCTTTCTCACGAAACGGGTTGCTTAGAAACACCTCGGCTCGAAGGATAGTGGTGTTTGAAGTAAGCAACCCGTTGAGTTTGTAAGAAAAATAATTTGACAATTCTTAGTTATCGAGTGCGTATTCGATTAGATTATACCATGAATATCGATAAGGGAGTTACACAAAAAATGTATTTATTGAGTATCCTAAAAAACTTGTTGAAAAGGGTATGACATTGACAGCTGACCTCAAAATTGAAAACACCAATACGATAACACCACCTTGTTTTCAATTATTAATACATTATTTCTATGGGGATCTTATGCATTATCAATGGTATAATCAGGTGGAATATGGGTAAAAGGACAGAACTAGCGGTAGTGTACTCGTCGATGACGAAATATTCCAATTTTTGAAGAAATTATTCTTGCATCTTTTTCGCCCTTTGTAACTGTAATACATAGAACTAGCATTAGAAACTATAGAAGGTTCACAAATACAGGGTGTTTCTAAAACAAGGGGACATACTTTGCAGAAGTATTCTATGATCTAAAATAAACCAAAAAGTACTATTAAACCAGTGTGCGCAAATGTACCCTTTCTATGATATTAAGCTTTAAAGTTTTAATGTAGGTCACCTTTAAAGTAATATGAAATCTGGAAAATTATGATAGAATGGTATACGCTGCTTGGAAAAGTGGATAATGTTATCAAAATTACTTAGTACAGTTGTTAATCAAGTCAATGTACTATTGAAATTTGACGCAAATTCGTCAAATTTGAATTCGAATTGGGTTTTTTATGAAAAAGCGAATATGATGTTTATGTACGATTGTGACGATGGGAATGGCCATGAGGCTGTAAGGTTCTATCAAGAGTATTTTCCAAATCTACAGCACCCAGATCATAAAATGTTTGCTACATAAAATTCATATGAATTGTTTTTTTTAATTGCCTACATTTAAGCTTTAAAGCTTGACATTGTTACATTTTGATTTTAGCAACTTTTGCGCGCCTTAAATTTAGGCAATTCAAAGTCCGTTATTAGCTTAGTTCTTCACTGGCGTCATTAGCTTACAGATTTTTCGAGCTTTTTCAACTGATGTTTAGGTGGCGCACGTTGCAAATTTCGGTATCGAACGTTATTGGGCGATTTTTACGTCATCGATTTAACCTGTGGTCGCTATTGGGTTGTTCTGACGTTAAGATTGCAGAGCGTCACTAATTTTTCGATTTCTTAAAACAAGTGAATTTACTTTCTTGATCCGTTGGCGTCCATCTTGATTGGTTCGAGAATTGTTGGCGTTTTGCGAAAATCTCCAGGCACGAATGGAGTTTCCCTCGTTAGTTGCTAATGCAAACGAACTTCATTAACGCTTTGTGTCTGGTAGGTAACTTTTTGCGTCCTTAATGTATTTCTAAGCTGTGAACTTCTTCACAGGAGATTTTCGAGTTGCAATTTTCGAGGTGCCAAATTTTCCATGGCCGAATTGCACGTGCAAATTGCTGAAGAACTGCTTGATGTTATGGGAGCTTTCTTGAACGGGGTCAAATAGGCCACGATATAGCTTCCTCCCTTGTCGAAGTCTTGGTTCATGCTGGAATTTATTTGCCAGGTTGCTGCACGCTGAGTAGGCTTCCGCCTGCTCTCTTTTCAAAGAGCTTCGTTACCGTATTATGATATCTGCACCACCCATGTGCTACCAGTCGATTTAAGGTGCTGTAATTTATTATGTACTTTGTTTTTGTGCTTCCCTTCTGCCGTCGATTTTAAGAATGCAGATGAATTTCTTGGCATCGCACACCTCGTTCACGAATTGCATAATTCAAGGATTTATTTATCTTCGATTATAATGTCCTGTTATACATTTAATTGTAGTGTAACAACCCGCAAGAAATTGTGTTATAATTATAAATCTTATAGATTTTAAGTTGTCATGAGGTAGAATAAATCAAAGCCGCCCCTGCATAAATTACAATTATAGCTAACGCGAAAGTTCATTTTCCAAGAACGGAAAGCTACGTCGTTATAATCCAAGAAGCGGTTGAATGACATCCGGTGTTAATTAACCAACAGCTTTCTCAGAGTAAAGAAGTGCCGAATTGGCAGGCAGTGCAAAACCTCGTGGGATATGCAGAATTGCAATCCCATAGCGCGCGAGTTCTAATTCAAAAATGCTATCTTGCAAAACGGGAGAGTACGAAAGACATTCGTTTTTGTCCCGAAAGAAAATTACCTTTTGGGGAACGCGAACTGGACAGACAGTCTTCCCGTATACCGCGAGATAATAAACTAATTACCGGCAAAAGCCGTTTTCGGGCGTACCGCGTCCCGGCGCCAGGCCGCGAACCGCGATGGCAGTTCGCGTCCCGGTTTCGAGGAATAAATTAACCCGTCGAAAACTTGTTTCGGTGCCAATTCTAACTAAATCAAAATTACATCTTTTCGATCTAAAACTAAAGTGTTGTGTAGTGCCCAACCATAAGAAAATCCAGGAATAAAAGGGAACCATAGGACTCCAATCAATTTTAGCCGAACTCAATTTAATTCATAACTAAACATCGGTAGGAGTAACAGGTCAGACTTAATTGTTGTTATTTTATATTAACCAACTCAAAGGGCCGTCGCTAGATTTATTCTATTCCTTCCAAAACAATTTTAATGTCATAAACTTTAAGCGTAATCCTGAGCAATTATATTTACGAAACTATAGCAACTTAAGCATATAGCCGCTTGGGCGAACAACCAGTGTAATTGGGCAAAATTGATACTTGTTTTCCAATATAGTGTTATAATATTTTTTGGCGTTTTATTTTATTAAAAGTAGGCTTTACAACCCCTAAATTAAGAACAGGGTTCAGCGATCGAGGTAACCTCCGAGGAAGCGTAACTTTGTGGTCTAAGAGGGAAAACTACCCCTAAGACTACCAAAAGGGTTGCAGCCCCTAACTTAAGGGTTGCAATACTTTACATTGGTGGTAGCAGAACCCTTTTAACTCGGTTGTTTATCCCTTACACCTTCAGGAAGGCCAAAAATACACCCTTAAAAACTTTTTTTTTCACTTTTATAAAAATTTCAACACCTAATTTGCATCTGCCAACCCTCAATCGGGCGGCAGAGAACAAGAGTTACTTTCGGATTTCATCCCCCTAACGTAAAAACAACCCCTAGTGGAAATTTCAGCACGAAGGAGTTTTGCAAGAAATTTTATCGGTCGGTAATACGCAGGGAAATCATAGGTTGCAAAAATTTGGCAGCAAATCAATCACAGCGTGTTAAATTAAATGCTACAACCCCCATAAGGTATTATTCAAGTGAAGGGAAGTACATTCCGGAAGGATCACAGCGAAGGCCCGCAAATTAATGTGCTTTTAACAATTTTTACGCTTTTAGGAAATGTAAATAATTTTATTTTTGTGCGATTTGTTGTGTTTTCCTACGTTTGTCGTCTAGGAACAACAAATATTGGTAAGTTTCTGTGTACAACAAGCAACAATAATTGGAACTCAACGGTGCACTAGTAATTAAAACAATTCGAACGCTCTAAAATTAGCAAATAAATTCGCCGATACTGTGCAAACAATTGATAGGCAAATATAACAATTTTAAGAAGCATAAACAATATTTCTGCGAATAAACTTCAACAATTGGGGATAAGATTCACAATAAATACAAGCCGGCATCATTCTCGCAAATTAAATATCGTTTAAAACTTTGCCAAGGGTGGCACACATAGGCGTCGCATAAATAAAATCAAACAAAAACTTGTAAAAATTATTATCAGGACAAATACGAAAGTAATAACGTAGGGAGTCATAAAGGCAATTATTTTACGCGTTTAACCGAAAAATAAGTTCACCATTTATAGTATTGGAAAAATTTCACAAATAGGTGCATATACCGGGTGGCCATAAATATCTGAGATCCCGGTAGCCATGGAATTAGCTACTTATAAATGTTGGTTAGCATTATATTTCAATTACGATAAGTATTGGTACCTATGTAATGTAATAAAATGCAATAAGAGTAGGGGAATGTGCCCTGGATTCTGCAGTTTAGCCTAAGACTCGATTATAAAAATCTCCTGTTCTAACTCCATTACTTATTGCAATCTGAAATAATTTTTGACAGATAGGAATTTTAGTTGTGATGACATTAATGACATTTAGTTTAGTTGGATTCATCACTTTAATAAAGCGGTGTTGATTCCAAAGGTGATGTGATATCAGATATTTATGGCCACCCGGTATATACGGATTTTTAAATAATCAGTGAGCACTTGGCTAAAAATTTCGCAAATCATAAAGTAATTAGCGTAGAAAGGCAATATTTTCAAATATTTTAGGTCAAAATTTAAAATAAAATGGTATCGCACGCAACAGCCACGGAATTGCCGTCGGGTAATCAAGCAACATTACAACCATTTGTGACGCTAGGTATGATTGCGTCTACCGTGGAAAATTTTAGTGGCAAAAATAACATTAGGCAATACTTTGAAAAATTAGACCAACGAGGCATTTTAGACAATTGGTCGGATAGTACAAAACTAAACATATTGAAATATAGGTTAACAGGGGATGCTTATAGTTATTTTAGAACCAACCAAGACCTCGACAGTTTGAGTTATAATGAGTTAAAGGAAAAACTAATAGGCAAGTTTACACCAGCGAAAATACCGGGCGAGCGCTCATACGGCTGGGTAAATGTTATCAAAAATACGACGAATCAATAGCTAATTATGTGTTGCGATTAAAAACGTTAGGCACAGAAATTTTAACAGACGATTTAAAACATGCGACGGACAGTGAAAAGCCTGGTTTAAGGAAGAAAAACGGGGAATTACTTTTGAATCAATTTCGAACAGGGGTACACAAAAACATTTTGAAACAACTGGGTCCGCTATTAATGCGAACCGAGAACGTAGATTTGGACAAAGCGGAACAATTTGCCATTCAATTCGAATTATCAGACAAAATGTTTATAAATAAATATAATAATAATACAGTCTTTACAATGCGCGCAACACAAAGCAGAACTTGTTTTAATTGCCGTCGTAATAATCACATAGCACAAAATTGTTATTTGAAGTTTAGGCAACATCACCAAACAAGAAACAACGACTTCAGGTTTAGCACAGGGCGGAACCAGCCAAATTTTTACAAGGCACAAGATAATGCAAATCCTAATGTTAGGTCGGAAAAATTTCACAGGTATCAGGGATATGTTAACAATAACTTAGGCGGTCAAACCAATCTTAACAATAAAAGGGAACGCAATTTTTATAAGCCGCAAGGCGGGGTTAATACTACAAATCAAATGACAGGGCGGGAGCAACCCCCTTATAACAATTACACGGGAAATAACATAGGAAGGAACTCGCAACAACAAAATAACTTTCAACATTATAGAGGCACGCACAATAAGGGACAAGCAAATTATAATAGTAGGCAACATATAACAAAATTTTATGGGAATGGCGCGAACACTACTAGAAATTTCAATGCGACGGCCAACGCAAGGAATCACCAAGGAAATTTTAATAGGCGAGACCAGGGAAGATCTCGAAATAATGTAAATACAGTAAGTAATTTAAACATGGCAGGGCTTCGTTTGCAACCCCAAAACGGATGCCAGGCAAAATTGTAAAACAAAAAATTCAGGCAAACAACACCTACTTCATCCCTCATTTAGGAAATAAAAATTCGCAAGACACACCTTGCATAGTAAATCTATTAATAAACGGTATATACACGCCATTACTATTGGATAATGGATCTGCAGTAACAATGTTAAAAGAAAAATTTGTCAACAATTGCAATATTATTTTAGAAGATGACATTTATTTGCTAGGAATTTCAGGGCCTGCAGTAAAGGCATTAGGAACTTCACAAGTAAAATTTAGCGTTTGGCCAAGGGATATAACACAAAATTTTAAAGTTATAATATGCAGGGATGAATTGGGTGTTAGTACAGCAGGAATTTTAGGTCGCGATTGGCTAATTAAAAATAAAGCGGTTATAAATTATTACAACTGCACCCTAAAAGTATGGGGCAGGCAGTTACCAATTTTACGCCAATCCGAACTAGAGTGGAACAATTTAAATAAGGGGTACAACTTGAGGAATAACGAAATAGGTACGGAGGAGGGATTAATTAGGAAAAATATCGATACACAAGAAGAAAACGCAAATATTTTAGAAGAAAGAAAACTAAGGGAAAATAGCTGGCAGGTACAAAAATTGAAGAAATTTCAGGGATTCCAGTCACCCCAGATAGAAGGGAAAAACGACGGAATACCCACAGGAGCTAAAGTTGGAAATTGTGGGGTCTCAACCACCGAAAGAGGTTCGAGACGGAGGTTGCACTCAGCAACATTGCTCGCTCTTGGCCAGTCCAGGAGGCGGAGCGACACAATCCAAAGGAGACTCTCAAGAAAAAGCTGTAAGGGAACCTAATCCAGGATCCACAGCTAGAGAAGCAGTAAGGAGGAAGAAGGCAAGTAAAACCAATAAAAAGATGGATGTCATACACACTGATCACCTAGACACTATCTTAAAGTCTTCAGCATGCGAGGAGGATATTGGAATGAACGCTGAAAAAGTCACAGGAAAATGTGACAAAGAACTGGAGAAAAAGTCCAGTAGTGAAGCCGCGGTTCACATAAATAGAAATTCTAGAAGAAAGCATACAAATGGAAATGCCAGAGAAGTAGGCAATATTTTTATCCACAGTGTTGTAGAATTAAGTGAAGATGAAGTAGAAAATGAAGACTTCCACACAAATTTCATGGAAAGGCAACGTATATACAGAGAAAACAAAGCTCTGGACCTGCAGCAAGAATACGAAAATAAAGTAAAGGAAGCAAAATTACAGAGGGATCCCAAAGAAGAAGCTAAGAAAAAGAAGGAAGTAAACCTAAATATGGTAAGTACAAAGGTAACGAAAAACAAAGAAGAATTCCAAGGAAGTAATAAAAAGGAACAGGTAAATTTGGTAAGTGAAAAAGCTTGTGTATCGAAGAAACAAAAATTATACGAAGAAAACAAAGAAGACGAAATCCCAGAACTCAAGAATTTGGAGAACACGAAGGAATACGAAATAAAATTAGTAGAAGATTTAATACTACCCCCCCGTGCCGAAATAAATTGCGAAACCAAAAATATGAATTTCAAAAATATTAAAAAGCAACAAATTCTGCTAGAACCTACACCGACAGGAATAATCGGTGTATTTGCAGCAAGAACTCTAACGAAAAATAAGGAATGGTTAACAATAAAACTGGTCAACCTAAATAATTAGGAAGAAATTTTAAGGAAAAATACTACAGTGGCAAAAGCGGAAGAAAATTTCAATTTCATAGAAAAGAAGGCAAATGCAAAGGAATATCTAGTTACAGCAATTCAGAAATACCAAGAAGATTGGATTATGGAAAATTTCAACTTAGAACACCTAGAAGAATACCCAAAAGGATTAATCTGCGAATTAATAGCGCGCTACAGCGACATCTTCTCGGACGGAGTAAATCTAACCACAGCGCACAACGTAAAACACAAAATAATCGTGGAAAACGACCAACCAATAGCGAAGCTTCCGTACAGAGTTCCATTTCACCATAGAGAAATATTAAGGAAGGAAATAGATAGGTTGCTAGAAGCAAAAATTATTAGGCCATCAAGCTCACCATGGAGTGCACCAGTCATTTTAATCGTGAAAAAACAACCCAATGGAGAAGACAAAGTAAGGATGTGCTTGGACTACAAGGCCCTAAATGCTGTAACGAAGAACGACGTATATCCACTACCATTACTACAGGATGCGACGGATTATTTGGCAAATTCAACTTTATTTAGCGTTTCTGATGTAACTTCAGCTTATCACCAAATCGAAATGGAAGAAAATAGCATCCAATATACAGGATTTTCAACACCTGACTCCCATTATGAATTTTTACCACTTCCGTTCGGCTTGTCGAATTCCCCCATGACCTTTCAAAGGTTCATTTCGTTCACATTAGCAGGTTTAACAGGGAACACTTGCTGGGTATATTTAGACGACATTTTGGTACATAATTCCCTAGGAGTAGAAGACCACATACAAAAACTAAGTGTAGTATTCGATAGGTTACGTGAGGCCAATATAAAACTAAAACCAGATAAATGTAAATTTTTGACAACCGAAGTAAAATACTTAGGTCATATAATTAAGCAAAAAGGGATTAGACCGGATCCAGAAAAAATTGAAGCAGTCAAAAACTTTCCATTGCCAAAATCAGTTAAAAATATTAGAGAATTTTTAGGATTAGCAGGATGGTACAGAAAATTTATACCAAATTTTGCTCACATTTCAGCACCACTAACTAATTTAACGAAAAAGGATGTAAAATTTCAATTAGGGAAAGAAGCACTAGAAGCCTTTGACAAATTAAAAAATGCAATCACTTCAGACAGTATTTTAGCTTATCCAGACTTTTCAAAACCTTTTATTTTAGCAACCGATGCCAGTAATTCAGGCATGGGAGCAATTTTGAGTCAAGATCACGACTGTTTCGAAAAACCGATAGCTTTTGCGAGTAAATCCTTCAATAAAGCAGAAAAAAATTATACAGTTTCAGAAAAAGAACTGCTTGCAGCAATTTTTGGAATAAAACAATTTCGATGCTACTTATATGGTAGAAAATTCACTTTAATTACGGATCATAGACCCTTGAAATGGCTTTTAACGGCGAACCATCAAAATTCGAGATTAGCTAGGTGGTCCTTACTATTAGGCGAATATAATTTTGAAATTATGCATAGGCCAGGTAAGCAACACGGAAATGCAGACGCATTAAGTAGAGTTTATGAAGAAAATTGTATTGAGGTAAAACATAACGAACAAAGTCAATGCATTTTAACATTTGAAGAATTTTTGGAAGTAAACAAAAACTATAAAATATTAAGTGAAAATGTCACGAAAAAAGAAGGGAACCTATTCACTTATCCGGAACATTATGCGCTAGCACACTGCGTATCTCAAAATTGGGAAATGAGCAAAGGCATTGCTTTAGAATTCAAAAATATTTTTGGGTCAATTACCGAATTGCAGAATCAAAATAAATTAATAGGTGAAGTCGCAACGTTAAAACTACCAGAAAGAGTCACAAAATATAAGCATTTTACGAAGCCAACGTATAAAACGTTATGGCACACTCTAATAAATTTAAGGAATTGCGTAATTGAAAATGGGGATAAATTTTTAGCTATGCCACAAATAGCATGTGGACTCGACAAATTAAAATGGGATATAGTATACGAAATGATCAAATATATTTTTTATTACACGCCAATCACAATCACAATTTATAAACTAAACCCAAATAACATTACAGTAAATATAATCAATCCAACGGAATCAGAATTAACTCCAGTTTGGGATAGAGAATTAATTAAAAAGGAACAAGAAAAGGACACTTTTTGCCAAAGTGTAAGAGAGCAAATCAATAACGATGCCGAAAATTCAAACTTTTACATAGACATCGAAGGGTTATTGTATAAAAGTATGGGAAATACGGATTGTTTAGTAATTCCAAAATCATTTATAAGAAAGGTTATTCACGATTTTCACGATTTACCCTTTTTTGGTCACCAAGGTCAACAAAAAACAATTTCGAATATTAAAACCAGATGTTTTTGGCCAAATATGAATCAACAAATTATTGACTACGTGAGCAAGTGCCACATCTGTAATCAAAGAAAAACATCACCACATCTAAAACCCGCACCTATTCAAAATTTTGCCGAAATTTCAAAACCATTTGAACGTTGTTCTATGGACATTACAGGTCCTTTTGTCAGTTCATTCAATGGAAACCAATATTTACTAACGTTTATAGATCACTTTTCTAAATATATTGAAATCATTCCGATTCAGGATCAAAAAGCTACCACAGTAGCGAAAGCCCTATTCACTAAAGTAATAGCACGTCACGGCACAATGCAAAAATTAATTTCAGATAGAGGCACAAACTTTTTATCTCAAGTAATGAAAGAACTTCTAACATTTTTAGGAATAAATCATTCACAAACAACAGCGTATCATGCGGCTAGTAATGGCGCCATTGAACGCATACATCGAGTTTTAAAAGACTTTTTGGCTATGCACATTAATCAAAAAGGTCAACAAGATTGGGACGAATGGATCCCATATTTTCAAATGGCACACAATTTTTGGACTCATTCATCCACAGGCTTCTCGCCATACTTTTTAATACATGGCCGAGACCCTGAATTACCAATGGATGATATTTTAAAACCACAATCAGTGAAATACAATGCGGACGAAAATTATGTGTCAGAATTAATGACAAAATTAAATATTACCTTTAACCTAGTAAAAGAAAATTTAATGAAAGCAACAAAACAAAGGGAAGTTCAATATAATAAGAAAACAAAAGAAGTTAAATTACAAATAGGAGATTTGGTGTATTTATACGATCCTACGTCAAAAATAGGATTATCAAAAAAGTTAATGAAACCTTGGATAGGACCTTTTAGAATTATAGAACAAAAAGGCCCAGTAACTTTCAAAATTAAAGAATTATATAAAAATAAAGAACAAGTGGTGCACGCTAATAGGTTAAAGTTATGCAAAGGCTTTAACACAGATACAATTTTAGAAATTCGACCAAATTCCGTACAATTTTCCCCGGACAAGGAAATTAATAATCCGTTAAACGACTGGGAGATAAGCGAGTCAGAGGTAAGTAGCGACGAAGAAAACTTCGACAATCCTACACCTAAAGACGTGAGCTTAAGATTATTACAAGGGTTAGACCAGTGTAGGGAAATACAAGACAGGTTAGACGAAGAAAAGAAAAAGAGAAACTGGAGATTAGAGGTAAATCGACAAACCAGAAATCTAGTTTCTCAAAATCAACAAGCCATCTGTTAATCAAGGCGGACTACGTCAGTCATCCAGGATCCGTAAGAGATCCGACCGTTAAAGACTAAGCAGCACCAGAAATTTTATTCCCTGTGTGGAAAACGGGGTTTAGAATATTTCCACCGCTTAGGAGTTTAGCGGGTCGTAAAAGGCGACCAATAGACATCCAAAAATAAGGAACGAATAAGAAAAAGCATCAAGTAATAAATAAATATAAAGTACGATGTTAGTACTTCAGATCGTTAACAATGATGGAATAAAAATAAATAAACACTGTCTATGGTAAATTTTTTTCAGGTGAAGTTAGTAAAAAGCATTAATACGATAATATTAAAACAATTTTCTTATTCGGTACCAAAACAATTAACAAATACTAACAATATTTTTAAAAGTAAATATCAGGGTACAGTTACGTAAGGAAAAATATATAATGGGAATTAATATTAAGTAGAAATAATAATATTTTAAAGCTTACTAACGTAGGAGGAATTACAAGGAAATAGAATAATGGGAAATAATCATTTAAAACATTTTAAACGGATACTTATTTGATTACTAATAATGAACAGACGAAGCTAAAAGGGAAACAGTTTTTTGTATCAAATATAAATAATTTTAATTTTCAATACAATGATATACGATTAAATTTTAATTTTTTCCAAGGATTAAAAACTTGTTTTGTTTTTCATTTGAGCTTCAGTGGGAATAGTTTAAATGACAAATATGATTTTAATTAAGAATTATGAAATTTATAATTAAGTGATAATCTTTGCAAATTAATCTTTTTTGCATTAATAATATGAATGCGAAGCTAAAAAGAGAAACGGTTGCTTAGGCAAATAGAAACCAATTTTAATTTTCAATATAATAACTAGGGCGCGGATTTTAGGCCATTAAAAAAGTTAAAATAGGCTCCTTATTCAGGCCACAAAAATGCCAGGTTTAGGCACTAAAAACCTAAAGTAAGCAATTTAGGCTGCATGGCCTAAATTAGGCAAATAATACTGTTTTGATTTTTTGAACTTGAAACGATTGGCTAAAAATGTTGTGGGTATTAATTTTTATTAATTTTAAAGCTTAAACATTCGAATAACAAATAATAGATGCTATGGAATAAGAAAAAAGTAAATGGTGGAAAAATAATGTCTTACTTAGTCATGCTAACTAATAAAATAATGATAATTTGATAATATATAATATGTATGTGGTAGTTGATGATAACATAAGTACAATATTAAAAATACCGAGCATTTGCCTCACACACTAAATATTGCTCCAAAATTTCTGATTAAAATCCACTTCGCTTCTCAGTAAACACATTTTGCAGCATCGAAAATGACCACAGTACATCGCAAGATGTAATAGGTGCGTATTTGTAGGATACTCCAGTTTATATCAACATTTTCTATTTCTACTTCTTCGCCACTCAATAATTTCTTAAATTGGTGTACAGTATCATATCCAGGACATTCTTAAGTTTATTGCAACTGCACTGCTAATTAAATTATTAACATCTTCATTTTGCTGGCGAACAGTTTCACAGGCAAGATGAATCCCGATCGGGATTGTTGACAAATAACGGCATCGGCAGGGTGTGTTCAAAAACTTCGCTCGAGCGTTGTGGTTATGTAGAGACTTGTAGATTCACTCAAATCCATCCATAAACGCATTCCAACAAAAAAATACTTAAAAGCTCACGTTCATAGACTTTGTTTCAAAAATTCTTCATGCTAAGACAGGGCTTTGAGATAAAAAGAACTCACATCGCTCAAACAAAAAGCACTTTCATGAAAGTGGATAAGGTTTCTGAACCACTAAAATTCGAAAAAACAACGAAAGCCTATTTTAGGCAGTAAAAACTATTGCTTAGGCGTTTATTTCACATTTTAGGCATTTAGGCTTTAATACATATGCATTAAAAAATTTGTTTTTGTTTGAAACAAATTTCTGTCGTAGTCCCATACATGGGCCTAAAAAAATGGCAATTAGGCAATTGCCCTAGAATCCGCGCTCTAATAATAACATATGAATATTTTTTTTTATTTTTATTTTTCAATGACTATCAACTTGTTTTATGTTTCTCATTAGAGTTTCAACATTAATGGTTAAACCAAAAATTTGATTTTAACCAATAAGATTTAATTTGGTAATTAGAAAAATTACTTATACAAAATTCAGATTACGGTTAAGTTAACAAAAATGCTCATACCGGTGTTGACATTAATATCAAGTGAATAGTGCGCGTACAAGTTCGCGATTATAACATACAAAGGAACAAACCCAACAACATTACATCAGTATCCAGCCAGGACATAGCCGATTGCCCAAATCCACAGCAGGACTACAAGGAAAAATCATACAAAGGAATGAATTTAAGCAATATAAAGTTTACGCATTTTTGGTAAAGGTTACACAAAATATAACACAGTATGGGATGCATTAAAGTTCCTTAAAGGTAGCCGAAGGTCAGAGAACCGCTTTTAAGGCACCAGGAAAATACCCGAATGTGGGATGCATTTAAGATCCTCAAGGGTAGCCGAAGGTCAGCGAACCGTTGTTAAGGCACCAGGACAAGAAGAATAATGAAGCGTACATAGATATGAAAGTATAAGAATTTATAATGAAGTAATACGAAAAATATGAATTAATGGTACCACTACAGCAATATGAAGCGTAGTAGGTGAAGTAACCGAAGACGCCAAATGCGAATAAGGATCGTACAACAAAAACGATCACTCTTAGTAAAAGTTATAGTAACTGCATCAATACAAAGGAATACGACGGATTATTATGCTACAGTAAAATGAGAAGAAAAGTAAATTAGCTTAAATTCAGAAATTTCATGCGAATATGTAACAGTCATTGTGTAAATTCCAATTATGGAGAAATAGTATGGGATTACTACAAGACTACTATGGCTAAGGGATCAGCTAATGTACCATGGGAAAGCAGAAGTAATATCGCAAATAAAGAAAACAACGACTCAAACCTTAGTAATCAAAGAAGGAAGACAACATTTTCACCTCATCATTATATAAAATCAACCACTTTATACAGTTTGCCAACCCTTAATTATCCTTTACTCTGGAGGCCGTCATGCCTGCAAGAATAGCCTCTGTTGCACCATCCTTTTCCTTTACCATTGGAGTAAGTTCCAAACACAACCATTAATAAATACTAAATAATTAATAACAAAATCACAAATAAATATGACAAAGAAGATAGACGAATAATAAAATAATAATTAATAAATATTAAATACAATTTAATAACAAATATTTTTAATAAAATTAATAATTAATAATACAATCACAAATAAATACGAAGACGAATATATACAAATAATAATATAATATTAATAAATAGTTAAAGCGAAGGAATAATAAATACTAGTAATGAAACCATAAATAATTACAAAGAAGAAGTGCGAATAATAAAATAAAAAGTAACAAATGAGACAATCTCAAATAATAAGGGTCAACAAATAGGGTAATGCAGAGGAGAAAGAAAACAAATTATCGGAAGAAAGAAGACCAAGCCGAAAAACAGCAGCCTACAGCCTAAGGATGACACCCCACGTCAACATTGCAGTGAAACGCAAAGTGCGGGAGTGTCTCAAAAGCAGAGTATTAAAACAAAATCAGTGGACAGATCATATTAAAAATGAGTGTAGTGCGAAGTCAACAGCGTCACAAAGCAGAGCAATAAAAACAAGTGAGCGCAAAAACACGGTATGAAGCATAAAGACACTGTAGGGCAATAAATTAAGGAAAATGGGTCAATATAATCAGCATTAATATTTAATTTCACTTAAAGTCAAGGGTTTTTGTTAAAAAAGCAGACATGTCCATAAGGACATGCCTACTTTTAAAAAGCGGGGAGTAGTGTAACAAGCCGCAAGAAATTGCGTTATAATTATAAATCTTATAGATTTTAAGTTGTCATGAGGTAGAATAAATCAAAGCCGCCCCTGCATAAATTACAATTATAGCAAACGCAAAAGTTCATTTTCTAAGAACGGAAAGCTACGTCGTTATAATCCAAGAAGCGGTTGAATGACATCCGGTGTTAATTAACCAACAGCTTTCTCAGAATAAAGAAGTGCCGAATTAGCAGGCAGTGCAAAACCTCGTGGGATATGCAGAATTGCAATCCCATAGCGCTCGAGTTCTAATTCAAAAATGCTATCTTGCAAAACGGGAGAGTACGAAAGACATTCGTTTTTGTCCCGAAAGAAAATTACCTTTTGGGGAACGCGAACTGGACAGTCAGTCTTCCCCTATACAGCGAGATAATAAACTAATTACCGGCAAAAGCCGTTTTCGGGCGTACCGCGTCCCGGCGCCAGGCCGCGAACCGCGAGGGCAGTTCGCGTCCCGGTTTCGAGGAATAAATTAACCCGTCGAAAACTTTATTCGGTGCCAATTCTAACTAAATCAAAATTACATCTTTTCGATCTAAAACTAAAGTGTTGTGTAGTGCCCAACCATAAGAAAATCCAGGAATAAAAGGGAACCATAGGACTCCAATCAATTTTAGCCGAACTCAATTTAATTCATAACTAAACATCGGTCGCGCCGTTTAAATTAAATAATAACCAAATCGAGGGGTAGTAACCGCAGCGCAGGAGTAACAGGTCAGACTTAATTGTTGTTATTTTATATTAACCAACTCAAAGGGCCGTCGCTAGATTTATTCTATTCCTTCCAAAACAATTTTAATGTCATAAACTTTAAGCGTAATCCTGAGCAATTATATTTACGAAACTATAGCAACTTAAGCATATAGCCGCTTGGGCGAACAACCAGTGTAATTGGGCAAAATTGATACTTGTTTTCCAATATAGTGTTATAATATTCTTTGGCGTTTTATTTTATTAAAAGTAGGCTTTACAACCCCTAAATTAATAGCAGGGTTCAGCGATCGAGTTAACCTCCGAGGAAGCGTAACTTTGTGGTCTAAGAGGGAAAACTACCCCTAAGACTACCAAAAGGGTTGCAGCCCCTAACCTAAGGGTTGCAATACTTTACAGTAGCGTAGAGTCAGATCGACTGCAACGTTGTTGCTCTTAAATTTAATTTAACTGTAATATTTTGAAAATGGTTAAAATTTGATGATGATATCAATTTAATTGTAATTTAATAATTTAAACTTTATGGATTACCTTGCTAGTTTTGCTTTATGGAAGGATTTATTCCATGCTTATTTGACACTGTTAACTGTGTTTAATCATTGCAATTTTATGGTTCTTATTGACACTTGAACGTAGTCAAAACTGTTACAAGTTCAACTCAATAACAAGCTTATTGGCTTACTGGAAGCGCCGCTTTTAAACAGATCTGATGTCTAATAAGGTCCTCCCCCAGGTATAGAACGCGCTTAAATAAAAAGGGCAGCGAATGCAACTGCTCATTCACTTGACGTGTGACATAGCACGGCTGCATCAAATTTGTTAAACCATTGTTACCATTATATGTGAAGTAATGTCCTCTGGCGCTTTATTTACTGCTGCATCGAGTTTTTGATATTATTGAGCTATTTAGGTTCGCCGTTACAAGTTTCATCGGGGAGTATTATTACCGAAGCTAGACAACAGCGTGGAGCCCTTCTTGAACCTGCAATATCAGGTAATCGTAGTGTTCTTTAGAACCCACTCCCATCTGCGGCTAGAGCTGTTGCGAGCGTATATTTCCAAGCTACCCCTTTGGGTGACAGAGGATTCATTTAGTACGTATTAGCACTGGGGACATTGTGTCAGTGTATCGGCTGATCGTAGTATTGCAAATGGGTAATAACATCTTAAAAAGGATTTATTTGCCGTTACAGGTTTATTATAACTTTTTGATTTATTTTTTCAAATGGCACACCTCGTATGCCTTTAGATACTTGAAATCAGCGCTAAAAATACTTGACTATAACATGCTTAAACTAAAATTTTTAAACTCAATATTTGAAAAAAAATTAAAATAGTTAATACCTACCTAAAGTGCCGTGACTTTCGAAAAACACTAACAATCTTATAAGATATGCAAAACAAACTCCACTTTGCCCTAAAAATTCCTTATTACCGAACCGTCGCACCAAATGTACTAAAACAATTAAAACTATGTTTTTACCCGTTTCATTAAACAGTTGACAACTACAATAAAAGAGCTTTCCAACGATGTACCACATTCGCTATTTCGTTTAAAAGTAGCTTTTAGAATGTCTAAAATACGTAACACATAATTTAAAAATAATATAATTTTATTTAACAAAATAGCTATTTATGAAAAAAATACTAAACTAATTTTTCGTAAGTCATGGCCTATTTCAAGTAACTCTTAAAAAAAAATTGGTGTGATGCACGTACACAACTTCCTGTTACAGTGATCTTATATTTAGCCAAAAATTTGATTTTTAATTTTTAAGCATTTGTCAAAATTTTTCAATAATTACTAATATTACAGAAACCGTGCAAAATAGAGCGGTAGTTGGAACGACAAACTTTCTCTAACATTTTAAGATAATTCGAAAATGTAATAATTTAAAATAGAAGTTAATTAAAAAAACAAAAGGTTAACATATGAAAAAAATCGATAGAGCCGCTTTTGAAAAAATGGAAATATTGAAAAATTACAAGACCATACTTCCGGTTATGCGATTTTCTTCAAAATCCTGCCGTCGCATCTAGATGGTACACAAAACTTATATATGAAGTTTCTAAATCATACCTCTTTTCGTTTTTGAGATATTCTGTTCACACACACAGACAGACAGACCAATGGACAAAAACATGTTTTTTGGGTTCAGGGGACTCTAAAACGTGAAGATTTGTTGAAAACTCAATTTACAATTTTTGGGGTGAATCCAATACTTTTTTTATTGTAAAAGGAGGTAAACATTAAATAATGAGTTTTAAATTTGAGTTTAAGCATATTATAATAAAGCATTTTTAGTAAGACATGGTGGGTTGTTTGAAGATTTAATTTGATTTTCCATTATTTTTCTTATAATCTTTTTGTGTTAAAATAAATAAAATTGTTTCTTATGCGTTTTATAACAATCTGAAAATGCACTGATTTTTGTAAAAATGCTTTGATTTTTTTGCATTCTTTCGGTTCCGCAAAATAAAAAATTGTTAGCAATAAAAGCAAGTATAAATAAATGTAGTATTTTTTCTCAAAAAATGTATTTGCAGTTTAGCTCTAAAATAATAATTAGCAGAGCAATTGAACATAACGAATTTACTATGCAAATTCCAAATTTGCAGAAGTCAACACCCGGTATATATTTCAGTCTCCCACTGTGAAAGGATTACTGTTTCTGTATGTCTTACATAATTTTTCCACTGCTAATCACTAACAGCATTTAATGCCTTCGACCGCACACATCTATGTCACCATCGTCATTAATTGATTTAGGTACCATTGTTGTTTACTAGCATACGATAGTAGCCTAAAATTAAGAAAAAAATGTTACAGATAACAAAGTAAGAGCTAAAAAAATTTGAAAGGTGGGTAAAGTGCATCTTACAACTGAGTCGAGTTTTTAAAAAATACATTGGTGCACTACCTAATAGCATGTGCACCAAAGTTGAAATCCATATTTGAGGAAATTAACCAAATAAAAACTTACTGGGAGAAGAAAACATAATGAATGGATTATATGTATTTATTAAATATGTATGTATTATCGATAACATAATTTTACCTTGCGGAATGTATTTATTAAATTTAAGACAACATTTTCTAATTACCTCATATAGCTATATTGTTGAGTTCGAGTCGCGAGCCTCGTCGAAAGAATGTGGTGAGAGTTAATTACATGCCGAGCAAAACCGTTACAATTGTTATTACTAATTTGTATGTTCTTTTCTGGGCAAACAGCAAAATAGACAAGGAATTTTTTATATTTTGTATACAAAAAAGCAATGCATACGTTTATAAAAATAGATATTTATGCATTAAGGGAGATATGAATATGTTTTTCCCTGAGGTTGACATGTGCACATGTGTTACAGACCGAGGGTCTCTGGCCCGAGGTCTGTAACTCAACCGAGGGTAAAAAACATTAATATCTCCCGTGGTGCATACAATATTTTATCTACTAGCATATTCGTAAAAATAGTATGAAATTTCAAAATGTCATTATGACATTTAAAATTAGAATATGTAAGTCACATCAAGGATTTCCTCATTGTATGGTTGCTAAGACGTTAATTGTAGTTCCATTGTTACCATGAGTTTGAGGGAGAAATAATTTGACAAGTCCCTTGGGAGTTATAAGTAGCTTTTCATATTTTGTTTCTATGACTAAAATGTACAATATCATGTTGCTAGTAAATAAAATATTTTATTTACTAGCAACGTGATATATTACATTTTCGTCATAGAAACAAAATATGAAAAGCTACTCATAACTCCCAAGTGATCTGTCAAATTTTTTCTCCCTCAAACTCTTGGTAACCATGCAACTATCAGCCATGTCTTAGCAACCATACATTGAGGCAACCCTTGATGTTACTTAAATATTCTAATTTTAAATGTCATTATGACATTTTGAAATTTCATACTATTGTTACTAATATGCTAGTAAATAAAATATTGTATGCACCACGGGAGATATTAATGTGTTTTACCCTCGGTTGACTTACAGACCTCGGGCCAGAGACCCTCGGTCTGTAACACATGTCAACCTCGGGGAAAAACATATTCATATCTCCCTTAATGCATAAATATCTATAAAAGCATTGTTTTTCCACGACCGGGAGTAGAAGTCGGTTTCTATAGCATTAAAATTGTGACAGAAGTAAAACATTTACTCCCTAGAGACTAAATAAGACAAAAATTTCCCTAGGGAGTTTTCATTATGATTGATAGAACAATTATGTCAAATTCGAGGTTATCAGGTTAGGTTTGGCATTAGTTTGTGTCAAAACTGACGCAAAACCTAACCTGCTAACCTCGAATTTGACATAATTGTGAGCTCTTGTCATAATGACTTTAAAATTTCCAGAGGCTACTAAGTTTAAAATAATTGTAACTAAAATGTTAATATATGACGTTTAAAAAAACGGGTTTTCGTTTTAAACCTTCCTGCAACGTGAAAAAAATAGTATATGCAACTCGGAGAGAATGTTATTTTGCTTCAGTACCTAAGCAAAATAACGCATTTCTCTCACTCATTGCATAATCTACTATTTAAATTCGCGGCCATAAAAACCGGGACAGTTTTTTTTACCTAATTTTCAAAATGCGAAAAGAAGTGCTGACACTGACAATTCTAATTAATAAATGTCATCAAAAGTCATTATTCAGATCTAAACAATGACTTTTGATGACATTTATTAATTAGAATTGTCAGTGTCAGCACTTCTTTTCGCATTTTGAAAATAGGTAAAAAAAACTGTCCCTGTTTTTATGGCCGCGACTGTAGTTCTAATTATAGATTGTTAATCAATACATTTTTCTGGATATTTTATCGAAAATGAGTCTCTCACAGTTCTCAAGCTACTAGAATTTGATACCACGGTAATATTTCAACTTCTTTGTCTTTAACCACATGGTTGTTTTAAAAATTGACAATTTTATGCTACACTCAAAAAATAAAAACTAAATGCTATGAATTTAACATTCAATAATTTGATTACTGTTTTCACACCAGACTGTTCTTTAAAAAATTGTAGCTTTAATATGAAATTTAGTGTATATTTGGTTGCCTACAACTTGCAATAAAACAATGCATTGGCATGTTTTTTTTATAAAAATAGGTATATCTAGCTTGCATACAAAAAGGGAAAATTTATGTTTGTGTAAGTAAAAAGGTTTTCTGTGAAATAACCCCAAAAACATCGTAGTTTAAGTTATGGGTGCGTTCAGCCGGCATAGCGCTGAGGTAGCGATTGCGTTGAACGCTTCGCTGATCGAAAGCGCTTCGGTTTCGCTTCGGCAGCAGTCGCCATTTTTGGGAGCGAATTTATTTTCGCTCCATTTCCGCTTGACCACTCAGCAGAAGACGGTGTTTGGGTGTACCCATATATATAATACACATATATTGCTGGTAGGGCCTGGAAACTTCAGAAAACATTACGGCGCCGACATAGTATCACTTGGAGTATAACGCGTCTCGTGCGCATGCGTGGGAATTCGAACTTCGCCTTTAGAAGCGAATTTGAAACTTGAGCACTTCCCCATTAGGCGGACGACGCCGCCGCGCTTGCGCACAGCTCACCGTATACATGAAGGAGTTGGTTGTGTGTCTCACTTCATCGGTGAGTTTCCCACTCATAGCCGCTAGCAATATAGTAAGTATTAGATATATGGGTTTACCATTGAACTATAATTGGTTTACTTCTAATTATAACCTAGAAAGGCGCGAATTTTTTAAAAGCATGAATTCTGAAACGACCCTGCTGCAGTTGTTAAGAAATTAAAATGACCATTTTCTCAAAATCAGTAGTTCCTTGAAATTATTGAAACAAATAGCCACTGAAATGTGATAGAAAAGTAGTAATTAACAAAATTCAGTCTAATTTTGACAAGAGTTAAATGCTCAAACTCAAAATTCTTCATGAGGTCCATCCTCATTCTCATTATTTTCTTCCACATTTAAATGGAAATTTTGCAGCTTTTGTCCTGGCAAAAATACCTCACTACGCAATCACAACATAACTGACGTTTCTGTTTGTAAACATAGCGCTCGCTAACCAAGGTCGTTCAACCGTTCGCAGCTGCTGCAACTCAGCAAAAAGCGGCCGCTGAGACAGAGCTGCTCCGGTTGAACGCGCCCAGTGTATACTCATCGAACTCAATAACAAACTGGAAGGCCCTTGGCTGACTGGCATTATTTTGAAGCGGAGTGAGATAGAGATAGTTCGGGGAACCTGTCGCATTCCCTCCCATTGTTATTTATGGTGTGCTTGGGTTAATCCATTGGTTTCTTTCGGATTATTCGCTGATCTCGTCAATTTCATATTTTAAAGAAGATTATTTGGACATTAGAATATATATTCGTCAATTTGCTGCATTTGTGCTGTGGGTATTTGGTGTCCTTTACTTCAAACGACGTCGGTGTTTAGTTGTGACAGAGAAAACTTTCGTGTGGTTACAAAGGTCATCGAACGCAATAAAGTTGTAGAATATTTATTTTATTTTTAATTTGTGTATATAAAAACAGTTTATTATGGTTAATTCTTGTGTGGCTTATCAATGTAACGTTGAGTATAATCCTCAAAAGAATATATCTTTTTTTAGGTAAGGAAAAAAAATTTTTGTTGTGTAACCAAACTTTAAAATCAAAAGTATACAAACTGTAAAATGTTTTTTAGTTTTCTTTTCAAGAGACCAGAAATATTGGAGCTTTGGGTTAAAGCTATTCGCCGAGAAAATTGGAAACCGACAAAGTCCAGTAAACTGTGTTCAAATCACTTTTTGCCGTCTGATTTTATACCCAGACAAACGTCTAAACTGAAAATTCTTAAGCCTAATGCAGTTCCCAGTGTATTTAATTTCCCTAAACACTTACAGAAGAAAACTACATCTAGTACAAGAAGAAAGAGAATCATGACGGTATGTATCTTATTTTTTTATAGCAAGCACTGTGTATACTCGTCATGTTTTTAAAGTTATTGAGCCCTCTGACTGGACCAAACCGATGTCTTTTAGATTTCTTTACACACACCTCTATACATATTTCCCTTACACTTACCTAAATTTTAAAAATGAATATTTTACGCATTCTTGTTTTTATTTACTCGTAGGAAGAAACTGAATCTATGCAGGTGGATTCAACCTTGCCATCAACTTCCTTTGCAAAGACCTTTGTTGATAATGCAACTCAAGTAGAGCTTATAAGGCCGAACAATGGTGAAAAACTGAAGAAAAAAATTAAAACTCTTCAACAGAAGGTCAGAAGAAAAGATGTGACAATAAGTAATATGAAGGATGTCATAAAGGAAATTAAGAACAGTGGTTACGGTAATGAAAATTTGGATGTTGTGTTGGGAAATTATTTTGAAAGTTAGTTTAACTTTGGATGTACATTTTTTTTTAACGTGTTACAGATTTTGCTTTGTTCTAGGTTTGCCACTAGAACTAGTTCTTATGAAAAAACGAGATAATGAGCTTCAAGATAAAGGTCAAAGAAGATATTCTGATATAATGAAAAAATTTGCACACACTTTATATTTTTACTAGCTGAAATTTTTGTTGCACTAAAGAAAGTTTTAAAACCACGCTAGAGAATGGCAATAAGGAAAAGTTCCAAAAAAATATATTTTCAAATGGAAAGTTTCTGGAAAGGGAACGCTCGCCTCTGGAGAGCGTTTTATGGACATTCTTGGATAGCCTCCGGGCAACTTTCTTTCATATTGGATACTGCCAATACTGCTGAATTGAATAGTGTCTTCTTTTTCTGTTCAGTATTAAATGGTAAATGGTACAGTACACGCAAGCATGAAAGATAAGCGATACCAAAGAGCATATGTTGAGGTAAGATAAATTTTAGCTTAAAAAGTATAATTATTTAAAATACTGATTGCTGCTTCAGATGGATTCTAAGCAGTAACGAATACTAAGTATATATTTTTACTTTGTAGATCTTCCTCGATGAAGACAAAAACATAACCTCAACTTCTTGCACATGTCCTCGTGGACAAGTTTCATGTCACCATGTTGCTGCACTGGCACTATTTGCCCATTATAATATATCAGTTACGGACCAGTCATGTAGCTGGTCAGTGCCTAAACAATCTAAAGCACTTGATGAAAACGTGAGAACAATCGATGAATTGTTTTTGCCGTCTAAGGAATATCGAGCTTCAAAGAGAAGTGTTACCAAGAAAGTGATCGAAACGCTTAGAGAAAAATTGGATTCGTTTGGAGGGCTGGTAGGATTCAGTTGGCTTCTAGCACCCAGACTTACTGCACAGGAAGATAATATTGTTCTACAGATTAGTTATATAATTTTCTCTGCAGAATATCAAAATATATCTGAAAAAATTAGTTATTTTGAACAAAAAGTGAATGTTTCTCCTGACCAAGTAATAACTATATTTGAGAAAACCATAGGGCAGTAAAAAAATCCCTTGTGGTTAATTATTCGCAGGTTTCGTTTAACATCCAGTTCGTTCGGTACGGTGCTAGCAGCTTGCAAAAGAAATCGTTACTCTGCATCGCTTTTCAAAAAACTAACAGGTTTGCTTTGCAAAATATTTTTCACATTTTTCATAAAGTTCTGTTATTATGCAGGAACATATAACTTAGATGGAGTAAAGGCCATTCGGTGAGGGGCGAGAACATGAAAATAATGCAATTGAAACATTTGGGGCATCAACTGGACTTTCTGTGACATCTGCTGGACTATGGCTCCATCAGTTTGGATACCTTGGGGCCATCCCAGATGGCCTTGTAGGAAGAGCTTGTGGAAGTTAAATGTCCATTTAAATATCGCAATTCCAACTTGATGGAATCACATGATAGAGGCTATATTTGTTCTTACGATAAGGTACTGCAACAGTTTGTGGTAAATGAAAACCATGAATATTTTCACCAAATACAGGGTGCATTGCACTTGTTATACATAAAAAGAAATGCTATCTAGTTATCTGGACTCCTCAAGTCGTCGCAATAATTCCAGCTACAAAAAAAAAGAATGGGCAGAAAATATACAAATTTTGAAGAATTGTTATCATACAAAATTCCTTCCATCTCTAGTAAATGTCAAAATTAAATAAATGTGTAACTATGTTGTGAGTAAAATAGCATACATACCTCGTGGGAAGGCTTATTCCAGCTTCGTGCTTTTAGCTGACCGCAGTGCTTCGCACCTCGGCTGACTAAGGCAGCGCTCAGCTGTATATGGAGCTCATCCCAGCGCAGGAAGCAATATACATATAGTAAAATCACGGAAACAAACTGTGCACGTCATCAAATATTTAGTTATTAATTTAAAGTTACCGTTTGGTTCCGTGATCTACCTATAGTTAATCGTATTTATTGTAACTATAGGTAAATTACGGAATCAAACGGTAACTTTAAATTAATAACTAAATATTTGATGATGTGCGCAGTTTGTTTTCGTGATATTGCTGTACTATTAATAAGAAATTTTTTATTAGATAGCAGTTAGAGCAATATTTTTGTAAATACTTTTATTTATTAACTTGTTAAGTTCTGTAATTAACAAAACGAATATTTCAGTGAACTTAAACTAACATATAGTAATGTACAACTATACAATAAGGAAAAAATGTCTTATTTAAATAAATAAGCAGTTGTTAATTAACACTCTTATTTCTATTTTTACTGTTCGCCTTCAAAATATGTTTCAACTTCCTTTATTAGTGGAAATTGGTTAGTGCGCCACACACTTGCCAGATTTCGGTGCAATCTAATACCATTCTTGTGTTCGGAAAGAAAGCAAAACAATTAGGTAAACACGCTTGATTATCTTAAACAGATGGTACAGATGACATTATACTGGAAAATATTACTTTGTGTAACAAATTTAACCAAGTTAAAAAAATATTAGTAACTGTTGCAGAGCTACAGTTGTATCGCTGAGCTAAATCTTTACGTGGGGGATTCTGGCGCAGCTTATATAACGTTAAAAATAATTGATTGATGGCAGAAATACGTTACACGTTCCATTCTAAATAATAATTTCTATCAATATTTTCCAACAAATTGAAAAGCGATAAAAACATTTCTTGGTTGGGTAGTCCAGTATATAAGACAATTAAATCGTCTTGATTTTCGATATGCGTAAAGCTGAAAGACATTTCCAGCTTCTCTAATTTCTTTGTAGCAATGTCCAAACGGCTGCTTCAATAGCATGTTTTCAGCTTCGGTTAAGACACTGCTGCTTGTGTCATTGGGTGCGTTCAGCCGGCATAGCGCTGAGGTAGTGACTGCGTTGAACGCTTCGCTGACCGACAGCGTTTCGGTTTCGCTTCTGCAGCATTCGCCATTTTTGGGAGCGAATTTATTTTCGCTCCATTGTCGCTTCATTTCCGCTTGACCACTCAGCAGAACACGGTGTTTGGGCTAATTTGTAAATATAACCTAGAAAGGCGCGAAAATCATGGTTTCTGAAACGACCCTGCTGCAGTTTAATGTTAACGGAGAAACTGTAGCGGCGGAAGTCCCATCACATATGGTACAAGCTATTTTTGATGGTATGTATTGCTTCTTAATATTACTATAATTTCGTTCGAACTAAGTTACATTTCCATTGAATCTTTTGAAACTACCTACTGTTGATTAAATTAAGTCTAAGATTTTATTTTTCTTATCGACGAGACGATCAAGAATGATGTTATAAATCAAATTATGCAGCAACGCATGGTACCGGAAAGAACAGATGAGCCTGCAGACGATTCAGCTGCCGAGCGGTTTGTTTGGTCACAGAAATCGACCATGTTGTTGATTGAGCACTACCGCTCAGAATGCTGCAACTTCAGAAACCCCAAAATGAAAAATAGTCTGTTGTGGGGGAGAATTGCCGAAAATATGAAAAAAAAATTGTTACCATGTGACACCGGACATGTGTGACAGAAAATTTAGAAATTTGAAAAGCACTTATAAAGGAATAAAAGATACCAAAAGAAAAACTGGCAGAGGTAGACAAACTTGGGAATATTTCGACGTGATGAATGACCTGCTTCATACTGATGCCACCATTAATCCTCCACACTTAATATCGTCCATTCCACAACCTAAGCTTCCCTTATCTGTGCTAAACCAGCCCTCTACATCTACTCAGTCGTCCTTAATCCCAGCATATATACCTGCACCCTCTTCGTCAGCTTTGCCACCCCCAATACCTTCAAATTCATCATCTCTTGCCTCTTCAACATCGAATTCTTCATCACCAACTCCACCAGTGGAATCGTTATTAAGCCTGTCATCCACACCGTCTAGAATTCCCAGTTTGAATACTGCTGCCAGTGATAATCGAGGTACCAAACGTAAAAATAGAGAGTTAGAAGAATTTCGAAAGCAAATGCTGCTCTCCGAAGAGCAGAAAATTAGAGAGCTGCAAGAAATTAAAAATGTGTACAAGGAGCAACTCCAAACGCAAAAGGAGCGAAATGATATTTTGCGACAACTGTTAGAGTTACAAATACAAATAATAAAAATAATTAGTTTTAAAATTGTATCATTATTTTATGTATAATTATATTTAAATGTATATATTTTTTTATTTGATTCACTTAATATTGTAATGAGTAAGAAGTTTTGTAATAAATATATTTTGACATCGGTGTATAGTCTGATTTTTTATTATACAGGGAGTTTATTATATCGCGCAATATGTGTAAATGCGTTTATTTTAAAATGCAATATGAAAACGTTACTGAGTATGTAAAAACATAATATATTGTACGGGGGAAGGAATTCTGTTGATCAAATAGTAGAAAGACTTCAGTTTACAGCAAGTATGTGGGTTATTACATGCCCTGTTCTTTCTCATGCTTCTTTTTCAATAAAATTACGGTTCATATATTGCATTTTAAAATAAACGCATTTACACATGGCATGGCGTAACAATATTCACCGTAGTATTTTGATGGTTTTTGATCTGGTGTTTTAGTATTTATTGCATTGTACAGGGTCCGGCAATGAAACGGGAAGATTTCGTAAATAATTTTATTGTTGAAAAATTATTTTTTTTTATAATTATGAATACATTAATGGGAAATAAAAGAGTAGCCATTTGATTTACAATGTTAAAAAAAAAATTTTTTTGAATACTACATCTGCCAAATGTCTTCCGTTGACATTTATGCATTCTTGGGAGTCGAGCCTGAAAGTTTTGCATCACTCTTCGTGGGGTTACCTAAAAACAAAAGTGTTTGCAACTGATCCACCCAGGACAATCCCGGCCCTCAAACAACGAATTCGTGACGAGATTGCAGCAATACCTGTTGATATGCTGCGAAGAGTGATGCAAAACTTTCAGGCTCGACTCCAAGAATGCATAAATTTAATGTCAACGGAGGACATTTGGCAGTAGTATTCAAAAAAAAAATTTTTTTAACATTGTAAATCAAATGGCTACTCTTTTATTTCCCATTAATGTATTAATAATTATAAAAAAATAATTTTTTAACAATAAAAGTA
Source organism: Agriotes lineatus (assembly GCA_940337035.1). Classification (NCBI taxonomy): domain Eukaryota; kingdom Metazoa; phylum Arthropoda; class Insecta; order Coleoptera; family Elateridae; genus Agriotes; species Agriotes lineatus. Next base: position 231,320,806 of record OW679194.1, on the reverse strand, counting down.
TTTACGAAATCTTGCCGTTTGCCGGACCCTGTATGTAACTCTTTTCAAAGTTGTTAATTAAAATGCCGAGAGAAGATATCTAAAAAGGATGCCTAATTGTTTTGTAATTCTGCTGCTGCATGAATGACCCTTTGACTATGTTTACACTTACACAACAAAAACATGCTAATATTATAAAATATATTTACAAAATATCAACTACATATATATATACAGGCTGATTTCTTTATCGTGTAACAACTTGTAGGCAACCCATTATGCAGAAGCATGCATTATGTATGCTTCTGCATAATGGGTTGCCTATAAGTTGTTACATGATAAAAAAATCAGCCTGTATACAGTATGTCCCCGGATTGAGTTTACAATAGGTATGATTGACCAAAAATTTTGGAATTGGAATTTCATATTTTGGGATTCCGCCCTGCTTGGTGTGAAACGAATTTTAAGAATATTTTCAGTTTTTGAAAAACAAGTAGGCCTTGACAAGGAAGCGAAATAGTATATTAAAGTATGAGTGGATAACAAGGTCTTTAAAACACGCGCGAGTTTTCGAGCACGACGGCGTAGCCGGAGTGCTCGAAATAGAGCAAGTGTTTTAAAGACCAGTTATCCACGAATACTTTACGCAATTTTTTATTATACCTCCAATACTGGAAATAAATTACGCACTAAAAACTTAGAAATAATTTTTGTCGTGATAAATCGAGAGGGCATAATAATATTGCTACTATAGTTACGAGAATTATTTACGTTTTTGTCGCGTCCATGCCCGTTGTTGCATTCAGTCGTTTCCTTGACAACCTTTAAAGCTCGGCGAGCTTTAATCGCCTGTATTCGCACGCTCAGGCGTGCTTTAAATGGCGATTTTGATGCAGGTATAATAAAAAATATTTTATTTTCAGGTAAACTACCCTTTTTGTTCATGATACGGCAAAATTTAATTAAAAAAAGTTGTTGATAATGATGAATTATGACCCTATACCAAATTTCAGAACGATCTATCGACTTATAAAAAACTGTTAGTTTTTAGAAAATTGTATTTTATTGTCAGGTAAACTACTCTTTTTGTTCATGATACGGAAAAATTGTATTAAGAAAAGTTGTTTATAATCATAAATTATGGCCATATAACAAATTTCAGAAAGCTATGTCGACTTACATTAAACCGTCATTTTTAATAAATACAATTTGTTTAATCTAAAAAATAACGGTTTAATCTAAGTCGCAAGATCTTTCTGAAATTTTGTAGAGGATCATAATTTCTCATTGTAAACAACTTTTCTTAATACAATTTTGCCGTATCATGAACAAAAAGGGTAGTTTACCTGACAATAAAATACAATTTTCTAAAAAATAACAGTGATTTATAAGTCGACAGATCGTTCTGAAATTTGGTATAGGGTCATAATTTATCATTATCAACAACTTTTCTTAATTAAATTTTGCCGTATCATGAACAAAAAGGGTAGTTTACCTGAAAATAAAATATTTTTCGCTTCCTTGTCAAGGCCTACTTGTTTTTCAAAAACTGAAAATATTCTTAAAATTCGTTTCACACCAAGCAGGGCGGAATCCCAAAATATGACATTCCAATTCGAAAATTTTTGGTCAATCATACCTATTGTAAACTCAATCCGGGGACATACTTTATATATACATATTTACAATTTATCGTACATTTAAATATTTGCCACTTTTAGAAAATTTGCTGCATTATTTTGTTTCGTTTTTGGACCCCAATATTTACGTCATCGAAAAATTCTTCATGAGGTCCATCCTCATTGCCATTATTTTCTTCAATGTTTAAATCAAAATTTTGCAGTCCTTCCCTACGTATTATATAGTTGTGTAGAACACAAGCTGCGGTGACGACTGTTGTAACATTTTCAATATTCATATCGAGGTATTTCAGCCTTCGGAATTTTCCTTTTAGCCGTCCAAACGCTTGCTCTATTTTGCTTCGGGCTGTACTTAATCTCGTATTAAAATTATTTTGCATCGGTGTCAAATGGCCTGTATCCCTAAATGGCACCATTACATTTTTCATTAATGGATATGCACTATCACCAAGGAATCAACGGCGTTATGAGCTGGGGCTTTTATAGGGATGTGGCAACCGTATATAGCTCCCACAATTCCAGGAAAGCCTGTTCGTGCATGAAATGTGTTGGCTGTCATAATCGCCTGCTCGTTAGTAGGCCATCGTATTTCTTGTGGCATCATTTGCAACAAAATATTGCAAATTTGATAAAAAATTAGATGACCGGTGCCTTTCGACATTCCAAACCGATCGCAGCATGCAAATACGATTCCGGTTTAGCCAACATCCATATGGTAAACAGAGTCTTTTTTCCAAGATCGATTCTGCCTTCGATGTCTGCTCTATTGCCTATGTCCACCACAAGCATCTGAAATAAACAAATAATTGTAAAATGTTTATAAATTGTTACGGTATTAAAAGAACTTTACGACATCCACCCAAGGTGAGCATCGCACCACGGAATCAGTCCTGGAAAACTGGCACACTTGCCCTGAAATCGGTTCAAAATAGGCTAAAGGCCACGGCTGGAACGCTCAGGAAGTCGGGCGTGAGTCACACCATACGTTCTAGGCAAGCGTGTTGCGGCATATATATATATATATATAGGGTATGTCAAAATTATGAGGGCGCCACCAAGCCTGTCTTAACCCGACTAACCGGGCCTGGACGGTTAGACGGGAGCGAATCACGCAAAATACTCCGTCGATAGGATTACTCAAGAGTTGCAAGGTCAAATAACAATTTCGAGATTGCCTTATGCAAGGATTGTAATTAGGTACCAATCCGACCGCGACTACGCAGCTGTCTCACCCACCTGTACGCTCAAAGCTCCCTCGTCCCGTCGCACAATAATCAGTACACTGAAGGGGGCGCTCATCTGAAACAGAACATGCACAAGTCGAAACAAAACAATAGTTCCCTTAACTAACAAATCATGTATTGAATCACGGGTTACAATGGGGCAGCAGAGTGCGTCGCCCTATATCTATAAATAGATTATATCTAAGAACACCAGCTGGCGCGCGCTCTAAACCTAGCGACAGATGTTGAACAGTAATGAACAAAGTAGCACTTGTAACAGAGACAGTCTGTAATTTGGAATGAATGTACAAATATGCGGGCGCGACGCCTTATGCAGCAAACAGTAATGAACAAATATGACGACAGTGCCTGTAGGCACAAGAGATGTGACGGGCTCGCTCGCGGCGTCCCAATACAGCTCGTACGCGGGGCTTAAATGCTCTCCTCGGGACAGGTACACTCGCGTTCACAGCGGTAATCAGTTCAAAGACACATACCTTAATATGTAGGCGGTTGGGGAGCCTGGTACAGTTGAGTTGCAACAGGCTGCAGTCTTAGGTGGCAGGTACATTCGATGTTCGACGGCTATAGGGATGAGTGGACATCCGCCATAATAGCGACGTGTGAAGCGTCAGGACGCGTACAACTTGACGACGAAAATGGGCCACTTACGTTCTGCGGGACAGATCCTCGATGTCGAGATGAAGGGGGCACGATCCCTTACTTACGGGAGCAGGAACTGGGCTCAAAAAGCACCCACGCTACGCCGAAGACAATTCGAAACTCACACACACAACCACCACACGAACGTTCTCTGCAACGGGCTGCGATCAACTGCCCAGAGGGAAGCGCTGCCACAGGTCACATCGGTCGCGTCCCCACGTGACTAAACCTAGGCAGCCAATCGCGAGGCGATAAAATGAAACAAATTAATGCCGGCGACGATGGTATCACGCCACAACGGCGTGTTTTCTAGAAGATTCGGAATTCTTGCGAGCGATAACGCTCGGCTGCCAAAGCGCCATCAGAGGGGGGCTCCAACCGACGAGAAATACTGCGTTTGGGGCCAAATATGTGCGAAATCATGATTCTGGAATTAGGCGATGGAGCCAAATAAAGAACTAAAAGGGTTTAGCATACGGGCACGCTGCCCTAAAGCCTAGGTGGCTATTTAAAATACCAAAATGACCTGAATCAAATGTGCGGAAGATGAGATTGTACTTGTGTGCAAAGATTGAAAATGGTTTTAACATAGCAACAAGTTGCCCTAAAGGCGTGAAATGCAGTTAAGCATCTACAACAGCAAAATGACTTAACAAAATACCTAATTACATGCATTTCATATATACAAATTAATACAGTTGCACTGTATTTTTTAAGTAAGCAAAATTGTACTAATATTGCTAGATAGATACCTCTATAACATTTCTGGACATTCTAAAATATTCACAAAACTCATGCAGTGAATAACGTGGTACCACTTCCTCATAGTAGCTGACATTATGAACAGCCTCATCATTCTTTTCTGCATCCAAATCAATCAACTGCAATAAGTTTCCGTTATTTTCTAACGGCATTAATTGCACTAATGGATTAATTTCCATCACATCATCTGCAGCAAATTCGAGTATTAAGTGATCAATTTGCTCCATTCTGTTGACGCGCTCAAAACTGACGTTTGTTAGTAAACACAGCGATCGCTAACCCAAATGCCGTTCAGCCGCTCGCAGCTGCTTGAACTTAGCAAAAAGCGAGCGCTAAATCAGCGCTACGCCGGCTGAACGCACCCATTCTTGTGGACGGCATTTGCTCTCCTAAAAATATAAAATAGATATTAGTTTTCTTAAAACGCCCTAATACCTTTTATTAGTGGAAATTGGTTAGTGCGCCACACACTTGCCAGATTTCGGTGCAATCTAATACCATTCTTGTGTTCACGGCTGTTTCAATAGCATGTTTTCAGCTTTGGTTACGACACTGCTGCTTGTGTCATTCTTTTGGACGGCATTTGGTCTCCTAAAAATATAAAATAGATATTAGTTTTCTTAAAACGCCCTTATTAAACAAAAACCATAACATAACCTTATTCTTACCTAATTAATTTTATCCACCGTCGCCGCTGATTAGGTTCTTTTGGGAACGTAAAAAACTTGCACGTATGTTTTTCATTATAATGTTTGCAATCGGTGGCGAAGCACATCATCTTTTCTATTAATTATAATAAAACAACACTTAGCTCACAGTTGCACCGCAGGTTAGGTTATGTAGCGTAAGCATTGGAGTCGCATTTACACTATGTTAAAACGCAAGGCTCTTTGTTTGAGTGTTTGGCAGCATTCAATGACGAGATATGGCTATTAAAGAAATTTGACATCCGTTTGAAGCTGCCTGCATAGTTTTAAAAAACACAAGAAATAGGCATAATAAATAATTGTTTTCTGTGATAATATCGCTATTAAAGGTACTGGAAAGTTTGTTTACAAAAACCCGAAAAAGAAATGGTCGAATGCAACCGTGGTACTTTTAGTTGTGTAAACACGGCTTTTAGTTTTCTGCATTATTATAAGTGATTTTCCTAAGGCCTATTTCTTCTTAAAACAATACTTTGTTCTGCCTGCTGGTCGAACCATAAGAAAATGGTTAAGAACATTAAATTGTGAGCCTGGAATTTTGAACGAAGTATTGGAGTATTTCAATGTTGAAGCTAAAAAAAATAAATACCTAAGAAATTGTGCTCTAATTATAGATGCTATGTCCATAAGAAAGCAGATTGTTTGGAATCATGCACAGTGAAAATTCTCAGGTAATGTGGATTATGGGGGACTGGTTGATGTGGATAATGAAGAAGCTGCATCAGAAGCTCTTTTTTTCCAAATAGTTAGCTTTACAAAAAATTTTAAATGCGCAGTTGCCTATTTTTTAAGTAACAAGGCAGATGCCAACATTCAAGCAAATTTAATTATGGCCTGCATAAGAAGTTTATACGAGTGTGGAATTGTAATCAGATCAATAACAGCTGATGGCGCATCAATAAATATGTTAACATTTAAAAAGCTGGGGTGCAAATTTGATTCAATTATGCAACAAACAAGTTTTCCCCATCCAAAAAATTTACAAATAAAAATACATTGTATTCTTGATACATGTCATGCAGTAAAACTTGCTAGAAATGCTTTTGCAGAATGTCAGATCTCTTCTCAATTGGGAAAAATTGATTGGAAATATATAACCGAGTTGAATAAACTTCAAGAGGAGGAGGGTCTAAGATTGGCAAATTCATTGAGCTCTCATCATGTAAATTTTAAAAACAAAATAATGAATGTAAGGTTGGCAGTACAGTCCCTTAGCAGTGCTGTGGCTGATGCATTACAATTTCTGCTAGAATGCGATATTCCTGAATTTAGAGGCTGTGCTGCTACCATAGAATTTATTCGAAAAATTGATGGGGTTTTTGATATCCTTAATTCTAGAACCCCTTTTGGTAAAGGTTTTAAATCACCTATCAGGCCAAATAATTTAAATTATATACAGGAAATATTTAGTGATATGACTGCATATCTGAAATCCTTGAAAAGTGGTGAATTATCATTGTTAAACCATAACAGAAAAACGTTTGCATTGGGGCTTATAATAACAATGAAAAGTACCATTGATTTATCGAAGGAACTTTTTTTGCTAGACGAGGAACCACTACTGTATTTTTTGACATATAAAACCTCACAGGATCATCTTGAATTATTTTTTTCTTGCATTCGTTCCCGTGGGGGATGGAATAATAACCCGAATTCTTTACAATTAAAATGGTCTTTGCGTCAGCTTTTGCTACGCAATTCAATAACCCCCAGCCTTGGTGCAAATTGCAGTGAATTAATGCAATATTGCACACCAGCCTTTGCCTTTCGTTCAGAAAAACGTGAACAAAATGAAACGAAATCGAGCAACATTGACGATATTTTAAATATGATGAACAATCTGGAAGAGAGATCTTTGTCCAATTTAAAGGAAAATATTTTGTATTATATATGTGGATATGTAGTTCGAACTTTAACAAATGATAATTTGTGCAACGATTGTCTAAATATTTTGTTGTATAGAGAAGAGAACGTTTTTATGGATCATGAATATAGTAAGCCACAAGAAGGTTTTAAAAAATTTACAAGTAGTGTAACGCGAGGTGGTTTACTTTATGCGTCAAATATTGTTCATGAAATAGTAACGTTTACGGAAAAACAATTTCAATTTTTAATTGAAATAGGAGGTGTTTTAAACGGACAATATAATTTAAAAAGAAAACTGACGAATTCAGTCATAAATAATTTTTTACAGAAAATAGATAAATTCTTGCCTAAACATCCTATAACAGAGGAATTTATGGCTGAAGAATCCCACGAAATACAAATAATTCGAAAAATTGTTGATATTTATTTAAAGTGTAGGATGAACCACTATTCTCGATTAATAAATTTAAAACTTCATGGAAAAGATGCCAGTATTAGGAATAAGTTAACAAAACTTATTTTGTTTAAAAATTGCTAATCTCATTATTGCTTTAACTAGGTATTTTTGACTTTGCGACTATTATGTATTACATATATTTATATATTTTTTCTAATAATACATTAATACATACATTTTTATTAGAATCGTTTTTTAACCATGTAACTACCTACATATTTTAATAGAATAGTGAGAAAATAAAATATTTTGAAGCTGAAAGGCCAAAGTGATTAATTACCGAGGTAAGTATACTTAATTTGACTGCAAAATCTTCCAAGGATATTTCAAATAAGGTTTTTCTAAATCTAGCGTTTTTTTTAATTTAGAAAAAAATTACGTTTCACCTTAAAAGCTTAATTTTATTTTAAAACTTTATTTGTAATGTAAATTAAAACTACATGTATTAGATTGATATATCTTACAAGTATCTATCTTTAAAATTCGACACTATTATTATTTTCGATTTTTCTTTTATGATATTAAAAATATGATTCATGAACAATATTTCAAACTATTAAGTTAACCAATTTTTTTTAAACCACAAATATACAGCAAACAGAAAATCGCTAAAATAGTCCCATTTTGCCATAAGAATAATAAGGAAGAGAGAGACAACCACCCCGAACTCATTCACTCTTTGTCGGCTTCAATCGATCGCCGCATCGGTTCCGTTCCAGTTTGTTATTGAGTTCGATGTGTATACTACAGTAGTTCATTAGAATTCCATTTCATCTAAACGATTTTACTACCTTGTAATGGCCGACGATGGTTGTTGTATGGTGTAGTAATTCACGTAAGGTTTGCGGCTAGCCCATGCTTTAAACAACTATACTGATCCCAGAAGCCCAAATCCAACCCTTACTTCTTCAAATTTCATGAAATCATGTAAGTAAGAATATTCGCTTCAGAAAAGACAGCTTGTTAATATTTTTCCAATAAGCATAATGAAAGTTCGCCTAACTGAATTTCATTGTACGTGTTATTTTCAGATATTGGCTTCCACATAACAGACGAAGAGAAAGCCAATGCAATTGCAACACAACTTGAACAAACTTTTACCCCAAAAGAAGCAGCAAATGAAACAATGACCATACGGCAAGTAAGTGAGACAAACAGCAACTATGTAAGTCCAAGTCCTATGAATATCGAACCTACCTCACCCAGAGAAATTAGCGAGTACATAAAACAACTATGCACCAAAAAATCCCCCGGGCCAGATCTAATTACTAATGACATCTTAAAACACCTTACAAAAAAACCACTGGCTTACTTGGCAACGATACTTAATTCCTGCCTGAGACTTATCGACAGAGACATAATCCCACACCACCAGTTCGGTTTCCGAAAAAAGCACGCCACCACACACCAATTGCTAAGAATAACTGAGACAATTGAAAAAGGTTTTGAAAATAAGCAATACACGGTTATAGGTTTTCTTGATTTAAAAAATGCCTTTGATAAAGTTTGGCTGGAAGGTCTTAAATACAAAATCATTCAACTTCAAATACCAGATTATCTAATCACAATTATTACCTCTTTTCTTGAAAATCGTACTTTCGCGGTAAGAATAAATTCAACATTATCCACCACTAGAAAAATCCAGGCTGGAGTTCCACAAGGCAGCATCCTGGGGCCCACTCTTTTTAATATATACACCCACGATCTAAAATCAACAAATACATCTATGTTGGCCACTTATGCTGACGATACCGCAGTTATAACGCAGAGTGAGAACCTAGAAATAGCGGTAAACTACTTACAAGATGCACTTAATACCATTAGTAAATGGCTTGATGATTGGAAGCTCGAAATTAACACACAAAAATGCCAGGTCAAGATTTTCACCCTAAAACAAATTAGATCACATCCGGACATACACTTAAACCAAACTAGGGTAGAATGGAATGCAAGGGACAATGCTATCAAATACTTGGGGGTATACCTAGATACCAGACTAGGATGGGGATACCACATTAACAAAAAGGTTAACGAGTGTTACGTAAGACTACGACTATTATATCCTTTATTAAACAGAAAATCACACCTACGAACTGAGTGCACACTATTAATATATAAATCTATACTTAGACCCATAATAACATACGCTTGTGCAGTGTGGAGCAATACAAACAAAACACATAAAAATAAACTAGAAGTGTTACAAAATAAGGTGCTACGAATTTCAACTAGTGCACCCTGGTTCGTGAGAAATGAACAACTACGCCGAGAACTACAAATCCCTACGATTGTGAAATTCATTGATCAAGTGTGTGATAAGTTCTTTACCCAACATTAACGAGTGTCCCAGTGCTGCGTATTATAATCTCGGTCAGAAAAACATTCACAACAGACTGAAAAGAAAATTACCTCAGGACTATCTGTTGTAAATGCTAGTTATCACAACCCATGTTTTAGATATAGTACTATGTATTAGCCACAGAGGGGTGTAAATCTGTTACACTGTCCTCGCCAGTTAATTCTGTTAATTTTAATATTAAACAACTCAACCATGTATAGCAAATGTAATGCTGAGCTGGTTTAATTAAATTAAAAAAAAAAAAAAAAAAGATATTGGCTTATTATACCTGAATTCTTCATAATAATGAACGTGAAACATGAATCAGTTGAATATAATTTGTGTGACGCAATAACCAGTACGTTACATGAACCACTCACCACAAATGAAAGTAAAGTGGTCGCAACATTACATGTTCGACAGGAGACTGTTCAAAATGCTATTGACAACACAATATATCACGAATTGGATATTAAAAAAGAGGAAGTTGATATAAAGGATGAATTGCTTGATTCCGGTGCAACAAGTGGAGGTTTCTTAGAAGAAGAATTACTTTGCACGGTTTATGAATATGAAACCAAAGACAAAAGTAATTTTTTGGAACATACGGAACAATTATACACATCTGCCATTTGTGATAAAACTACGGGTAAATGTAAGGGTGTTAACTATTTGCAGAACCATAGAAGTGAAAAATTTTATTAATTTTCTAGGTGATCTAGCAACCCATATGGAGATGCATACAGGAGATAAACTTCAGACATGTTCTATTTTTGAATATAAAGCAACACAAAAAGGTTCTTCAGTTAAACATATAAAGACGAATACAGGAAAAAAACATTCATGTTCTATTTGCAAATATAACACAGCACACAAAACTAATTTCGTTGCACATATGAAAACGCATATAGGAGAAAAACCTTATTCGTGTTCTATTTGCGAATATAAAGCAGCACAAAAAGTTGATGTAGTTAAACATATGAAAACACATACAGGAGAAAAACCTTATTCATGTTCTATATGCGCATATAAAGCAGCTCAAAAAAGTAATTTTGTTGCACATATGAAAACGCATACAGGAGAAAAACCTTATTCATGTTCTATATGCAAATATAAAGCAACACAAAAAAGCAATTTAGTTGTACATATGAAAACGCACACAGGAGATAAACCGTATTCATGTTCTATATGCGAATATAAAGCAGCTCAAAAAAGAAATTTAGTTGCACATATGAAAACGCATACAGGAGAAAAACCTTATTCATGTTCTATATGCAAATATAAAGCAACACAAAAAAGCAATTTAGTTGTACATATGAAAACGCACACAGGAGATAAACCGTATTCATGTTCTATATGCGAATATAAAGCAGCTCAAAAAAGAAATTTAGTTGCACATATGAAAACGCATACAGGAGAAAAACCTTATTCATGTTCTATATGCAAATATAAAGCAACACAAAAAAGTCATGTAGTTACCCATATGAAAACGCATACAGGAGAAAAACCTTTTTGATGTTCTATTTGCGAATTTAAAACGGCACGAAAAGATGCTTTAGGCTGCCGTATGAACAAGCATACAGGAGTAAAACCTTATTCGTGATGGATTTGCGAATATAAAGCAGCTCAAAAAAGTAATTTTTTTGCACATATGAAAACGAATACAGGAGAAAAATCTTATTCATGTTCTACATGCGAATATAATGCAGCTAAAAAAAGTAACTTGATGTACATATGAAAACGCATACATGAGAACAACCTTATTCGTGTTCTATTTGCGAATATAAAGCAGCACTAAAAGATGTTTTACTGCGCCATATGAAGACGCATACAGTTAGTTCCCCATCTGGTAACACATAATGCAGAGAATCTTATTCTTTTTTTATTTGTGAATGTAAAGCATCTACAAAACCTACTTTAGTTAAACATATAAAGACATATACTGAAAAAAATCTTATTGTCGTTTACCACGTTCGAAAATTGTGTCTCTCAATGACAAATGTTGAAGTTCCGCCAATGTCGGAGCCCCATTGGAAATTTTGAAGTTAGCAATTTGCTTACCTCATTTAAATATCAGATCTTATTATTTTGTGGGCACAAGAACACTTAGAAAAAAGTGTTTTTGTATCCTGTATTTCAATGTAGAACAAAAAATGGATGGTGTCAGAAACATTTACAATTAATAAGTGGTATATGAAATGTTCACCACGGTGATAGTGGACTTACGTAAATAGAGGAGGTTTTTCCTGTATTAAAATATCAAATTGTACGAATTATTAGATATAGTTGTGAATAAGCTAAAACAGGTAGTTTTAGTAATAAAGCAACAACATTTGGCGACCGTGACAGGACTTCTTGCAAAATGGAGAAATTTGTGCCGCCGGTAAATACTTGAAAGCTCGATATAGTTGGGGTGTGTCAAGAATTTGCCGGCAAACTCTTACCTCGTCTAACCCGCTATTTTTGGTAGATGTTAGAACAATTTTCGTGTTTTAAACCCATGTATTAGCAATTAGCATTTCCAAATTCAAATTCATAGGTTTAGTGATGTTATCAAACCTTGATTCTGCAGTGTCATGTTTTTAATATGAATCTTTGCTTAAAGACGAAATTTTTTAGGAGCTAAATCTATTCTCAGGTCATATTCAGCAGATTTCATTTAGGTAGACATCGCACAATTTTCCAATTTCAAGCTTTGCAAATTTTCCAAAAACTATAACCTCTGTATTATACTCAGTGACGATAAAGGATTGTGATTTTTTTCTTAGGTTGGCACTGTTTATGTTGGTGGCACTGTACGTCTATGTCAAATTTGATGTTAGCAGGTTAGGTTTTGCGTCAGTTTGTGTCAAAACTGACGCAAAACCTAACCTGCTAACATCGAATTTGACATAGACTTACAGTAGCACCAACATAAACAGAGACAACCTAAGAAAAAAAATCACAACCATTTATGGTCACCCGGTACTACGTACATCCCATGATCTACATTTTAATAAAATCAAATTAGTAATCAACTGACTGCTGATATTTGTAACTTGGGTTGCAGATTTTGCTCTATCTTGAATTTGAATGAACTATAGAAACCTTGAATAAACTAAATATTTTTATGTATTAACTACTAGCAACTTACTGAATGTTATGAAACTGAGGTTATGTACTTGAAATTGTTGCGATTTGTATGTAAACTAAATAAGAGTTTGCAATTGGCGGACTCGACCTATGAAATAATAGAAGTACACAAGTTGCAGAGCTATACATTTCAGAGTATTGTTCCGCAAATTGCCATATAATTTGCATTTGCGGACATCTATTGAATCACTTACAGATACGCAGTTTGTGGATACATATACTCTTCGGTTACTAAAAGCTTGAATTTTGTAGTTTATACTGTTCCGTGCTTTAAAGTTACCTAAAAACAGTATTTAGATAGCCGTCGAATATGCTGGCTGCTTACTGATTTATTGTGCTCACACTTGCAAGCACTCACTGTACTCTCACCAGCTATTAGTAAATTGATGTGAGTCAAGCAAAAGCAAGTTCATCTGCTCTAATATTTCTCCTTTATTCCAATAACGTCCTCAGTGATTGTACAGTCATAGTTATGTGGTCTTACAAGTATGCATAAGTTGTATGGGCACTCAGGATAAAAAATTAAATGAAATTGTATATAATCATGCATGGATATTTGTGATGTGTTTGCGACCGGCTTTAACATAAAATTATAATGTCTCACATAAGACTTACGTGACAAGCAATAACTATAATGTAATAACCAGAGGTTAGTAATTGAATAAAACAGTATCGTCGGGGTTGCGTTCAGCTTGTATTTAATAATTATACTTGGTATAGTAAATGTAGCTAATTTGTGATGACTGACAGATTAATTGTGAAACGTCAAGACACGATAATGAATTCGCTTAAGTACAAATGTGTTTTGAAGCGTCACAGAAGTTTTATGCAGCGTTTTGGTATTCATCACTGACAAACTATTTCGTTAAAACATAAACCTGGTGTCTTGAAGTAGCTACTTGCACCCACCGATAATTCCTGTATATCTCTACAATTGTTTTAAGCACCCTATTATTCGTTAAAATGTGTATGTCTGTAACGTACTTCTTCATGTGTTGGTATTACAACAATTTAGTCTTAGAACCAGCATACGCACTCTACTAAGATTAATGGTTGCTTGGCAAGGATTGTTTTCATACGTCGCATGACCTAATTCCGGTAATTTATGACTTATTTTTAGAATTATTCAATTATTGGCTCTTATTTTAATATTTAAGTAACACTATTGCAGAATTTACCTTATTTTACCACTATTACATGTGTTTTAAACCATTCGGAATTATATTGTAGAAATTACAGGCCTCTTTCGGTTGACAGATGACAGCAAACTAAATCTTACTATTTTCAACATTTAGTCACTTTACGGTCCTAAGTAAATATTAAAATCTTTTTCTACGTCTGCATTTACATCTAATAGCATCATTTTTTCGCTAGGTTCAGCCGACATAACTCACAAGGAAAAATTCCAAAACTCAGAGCTAATCCAAGGATTGCGATTGCTGGCTGGAAAACTACACCTATTCAAAATTTTAGCCCAATCGGCGTCAATTCAACGGCAGCATAAACAAACGTAGCGATCTCGTTGCACATCATAACATTTTAAACTAACAAGGGCATCACAATTTGTTAAAAACTCCCAAATATTTAAGAATCGCTAAATATGTATTTCTACAGCTAAGCTGTCATTTTTGGTAACCTTCGAGAGAAATGAAATGACAGCTTAGCTGTCGAAATACGTATTAAGCGATAGTTAAATATTTGTGTGGTTAGGGGTTTTTAACGAATTGTGATCAGCTTCAAACCACAGGCTCCAGCAGTGTTTTATTTAATAGTGACATATCTATAGGTATTCGTAAGATCTAATTAATTCACTACACACAATCCTAGATCACAAATAAGGTTTACTACACACAAGTGACATAAACTCACATTGTCTTCGATTCGTTCTACCGCAAGATGAATTCCTTTTTACTTTCAATTCAATGTGTGACTTGCTAAGGTGTTCACAATCCACCCTAACGTATGTCTCAAAAGTTTTGAGAAAAAAATCCGTTGTAGCTTATTATATGAAAAAATGCTTTCAATCTGGTTGGCCTTGAAAAACATTGACCATTATCCGTAGATTAAGCATATAATTCTATGAAATATAGCTGTGGAAATAATTACGTGTAGTTGAATTTAATATAAAATTAAAGCAACATAAAATGTAGGTAGCTGATAATATTTTTTTCTCAAAACTTATGGGACATACGTTAGTAAGGTTACTTACAGTGCAAAGTGTTTGGGAAAAACCATAAAGGTAACTTTAACTCTGAAATAGAATTGTCGGGAAGCTTCTCCAAGATCGAAACATTTGCAAATATACAATTTTGCTTTATTGCGCTAGTCTTAAGAATTGCCTTGTAATAATTATAGTGTATACCATTTTTATTAATTATAAGATCTTTCACACGTCAAAATAGTACTTATTTTGTCGACTCCGCATAGCAATTTATTTCATTTCATAATTCCTTTGTTAAACTTACATTTGTAACACCTAGCGCGCGCAGGCAGCACGGATCTACACCACTCAACAGTCCCAGCCGACGCCAAGCGCACCGCTCGCTAGTCGCATTCGAACGGCGCTCGCATAGAGCCTTCAGCACCGTTCCACACCGCTCAGCAGTTTCAGCCAACATCAAGAGATGGCGCCAAGCGTACCGCTCGCTAATCAAATTCCAACGGCGCTCGCATAAAGTCTCGCGCCATCAAATCTTCAAGCAAGCTTACAGTGATAGCGTCTTTTTAAGAACAACACTGCCAAAGTTAATTGTATTGTATGTGCTAGGCTTTTATCGAACCTGAATTAATACAAAATAAAGTATCTTAAAGGAAACTTGGGGGATTTTATTTTCTCTCGACCCTCCGACACATTTGTATTACTTAAATTAGTGTTTAACCATAGCAATACATAGTTGTGACTTTAAAAAATAGCTTATAGTCCAAGAGCCAGCAACGGGTTTGCTTACAGTATTTTTAACAAGTGTGTAACTGTTATGGAAGGTCCCTTTGAATATACTGAGAAAGAAATCCGAAGTCTGGCAAGCCTGCGGTGGTGGTTTTAGCCCCCTTGCGTCCCTGAAGGGTGAAAAAAAAATTATAAAAAAAAGTATAATAACAAGTCTGGCGCTTTGCTATGTTAAAGATAATCATATTTTAGGTAAGTAAAAATATTGACAGACGCTTTGGCCGGTGGTAAGTTTACCCCAGACTCGCATAAAGTTGCATAATAAACTTAACCATTTACAGTAAAATAACAAAGCTGGGCTTTACATGGTATCATTAGAACACCTTCAGTATATTATATTTAAAAAGCCAGACCAAAATTGTGGTGGAAAAAGAGTGACAGACCATAAAACAGGTTCCACATAAGTGCGAGAGAGATAGCCCTATGCAGACGCGTGAGTGCGAGCGGAACAGACTTATGCGGGCGCCCGGTACAAGAGCGCGTATGGGTCGATGCTCATTATTTATTTATTTTGGCAACTGTTGTAATAACTTTTCATGATTTTTGAATATTTTATTTTGTAACGTTCAAGTTTGTCAAGGTACTATAGTATCCATGTAAAATGATTGACACTGTTTAAATACTCGCAGAAAATACAATTTTAAAATTATAACTTCTTTTTTCTTTCCTTTTCCTCAGTAAATTATGTTCGATACTTAACTTAATAATTTCGTTTTCTATATTTAAGGAAGTTGAAATAACACGAAAACAAAATATTTAATAAACCGTTGCGGGCACAAGAAAGTTTTCTTAAGTAAATGTTTCGTGTATTTTGCAATTACATTTTTATTTTTATTTAAAAAATGGATTTTCATGTAGTGACGAACAAAGAAACTGAACAAAGAATATAATATATTAACGAGGGGATTTTTTATTTTAAAAACAAAGAAAGTTAAATAAAATGGTATTATAGCTTCAATCGCTATCGTAACCGTATTCTGGTTCATCTTCCTCCGAATCTTCCACGTTTTCTTCTTCTTCATTTTCTGCCATGTCCTCTGAAACAACAACAAATTATTAGAACCAAGTTACCAATATATTATAGCGTAGATTGAATAATAAATATATACCTGGTTTATTTTGAAGATGGGAAGGTTGAATAGCGTCACTGACCAACGACGGTAATTGCTGTCCCTCGAACCACACGAACTGCAATTTACCATCGCTTGCTGTCCATCCATTTTCCTCAGGAAGTAAAGAAGTGGGATTCTTTTAATGTGCATATCTCCAGACTGACGTTATATAATGTGCTCGCAAAAAATGCTGGACTAATTCAGCTTGACAAGGTGGTAGACTTGTAGAGTCAAAATTTCTGAATTTCCTATCAAAGGATTCATGAACACTTTTGGCCTTGTAGGTGTTACTAAAGATTTTAAATCTTGCCTCATTGATATTATCGAGACGAGGAACGTTGTACATGTTACAAATAAATTTTTCCAAAACAAGGAAAACTTCCTTCTTTGTGTCCAGTAAATGTAAATCACCGAGGACACTAAACGCTGATTGGTATTCTGGCGACTTCTGTAGCAGTTTATATGGCCTTATTTTACCTTTTTTATAAAATGCTGGGTTATAATCGCATCCTGTTGTTGCGTGAAATCCTGGAAGGCTGCTCGATAGAGATGATCCTAGGGTTGCATATAATTGTGTCACATCTATATGTCGTTGATGGTTCCCAACACCAATTTCCATCCAAATATGTATGGAATCATGCCTCAAATGTTCCATATTACCCAGCATGATAACTAAAACGTCGGTATCTGAAGATCTAATAACAACATTGGCATCGTAATCGATAGTACAAATGTGGTGGACAATTTTAGTATCAGCTTCTTCATGGTTTTCACATGATAATGTGTCGTTTATGCTGGTAACTACTATTCCGTTCACCGTTTCGAAAGAATGGCATTTTTTAAAGCTCAAATGAATAACTTTATTGCCAATGAATGGTGCCATTTCATTGGTTTCCCAATGCATGATGAAGAAATTTACCAAAGCTTCTTTAAATTTATTACTTCTGAGCTCTTTTATAAAGTCCAATGGCCTTGGTTGATCAGGACCGGAAATAGTGTAATCGAGATTGTGTCCTTGTCTTTGTGAACGTGTATACTCTTTTATCGATAGTGAAAAGTACTGATCGAAAACAACGTCGATTCTGGATGCATTTGATTTCGTAACCATTTTCAGAACTATTTTTGATATATTGCCAAATGTCCTGGGAACGCCTTTCATTAAGTGCAATATGAAAAATCCATCCAGTACCAAAACATCGATATCGTTTGGTGCCTGGCTCTCAATTGATTGTTCCAAAATTTTTATGAGTGCGGATTTATCAGTGTGACATAATGTTCCATCCAAATGGCACTTCGACATTGGAACAGGTGTTATAGGGTATGTCAAGATCTTCGCAATATCAACATTGTGCTCCATCGAAACTTCTAACATACGTCCAAACAAATCTCTCTGCATTCGGACTTCCTGTACTGTATTTCCGATTTTCATTTTTTTTTCACACCTTCTGCTGAAAAATTTAAAATTTGTGTTCTTTTGATGGGTTTCTCGAATCTATCAGGATCTGAGCCACATTCCAAAATAAAATTTTCTCGTAGGTCGTTACCTGTCTTTTCAATATTTAAAAGGAAATCTTCTACTGGTTTCGTTGCTGCTTTTCCTGTATAGATATTAAAAAGGTAGTCGTTGTCTAAGTCTGACTGGAATGGATTAATAATTTTTTTTAAAATGGCTATGAAGTTTTGACGATGAGTAGTATTTCTTTTAATCTGATAGTTTTCCAAATCTGCAGTAATATCTTGACATTTTTTTAATCCAGTTTCTTCGTATACGTGAGATATTACAGTAGACCTGATATCGTGACTCTTTGACCAACGTTGACGAGCAGATATCGAATTTGTAAAATTTACAACGCCTGTTAGTCGTCTTGCAGCATCAGCATTTATTGTCTGTTCCAAAGTCAGATCTATTGGTTGTCTGGAAAAGCTCTTGTCAGTTCTTTTTACACCAAAATATCCCTTTTGAAAATCTTCTTCCAATCCTGGATGTGTATCAGCAACTTTTACTAAATTGTCATGATATTTGACGAGCCAACGAGCATAATTCGGTTGATTGAGTACAAAAAATAAGTTTGTAATTTTTGGAAGTATCTACTTGAAAAGACTGAAATCCCCCATACGGATGCTTCTACTTAATGTTAGGTAATGATGTATTAGATTTATATAAATCATATAGTACTGAGCAGTTTTTCCAAATTTTCCATCCATAGTGGCTTCTTGATATGCGGAATACTTTTGTATTAATGTAGACAAAGATTTATTTTCAGTTACAGGATGTGAAAGCTTTCTTGTTTGAAATTGTACGAGTTTTTCGTGTAAATCGTCACTAACTTCTAATTTTTCATGTTCGAGAAAAGCTTCAAAATGCTAAATTTCCAGTGCCAAAGCCATTAAAGGATGCAGACGTTTGCATCGATTGAAATGTTTCCCTTCAATAAATCCATTCACTGAACCACTTGCCAATAGTTCACTCTCGATTAATACGTTCGACAATCCACAGTCACTTATACATTTACCTACAGCTTTGAAATACGCCATGATAATGTGAAAAGCACCCAAATGAATAAAAACATTATTAAACGTGGGTTTATCAGTTGCTTGAACTTGAAGAGCAATTTTAGCAATTGCTAAATCATACGTAACTTGAATGTAGGGTTGTTTTAATTCATCAGCAATTCTTTGGCTTTGTAGCATTGTCTCAAGCACGACTGATGTATTGGTTGGAGATAAATTTATGGGAGTGAGATAAGAAACTTTTTGTTTATGAGAATTATCTTGTACTATTACGCTATTAAATCCGACCCACATTGGAGTATTTGGTACTTGTAAGGCATGAGACAACATCCAGATCGTATCTATTTCTTTTATGGATTCTACATTGGTAGGAAGCAATTGGCAACGATCATCAATTGGTGCTAAAACTTCAACCATTTTTGCTTTTTTAGCATATGGAACTAATTCTGGAGTGACTGCATTAAAGGTTCTTCTCCTTTTGCCTTTACTTGTACCTGCAATTTGAGTATCCTCAATGCTATGCGTCTCAATATCATCACTTACATCTACATTTTGATATATAATCCCTACAGTATCGTGTAGTGTATCTTTGCCACTCGTTGTTTCAACAAACCTATCGAAATTGTCGAAAGCAACTCCAGTAAATAAATCAGGGGACAGTTTAATACCTGGAGGGCATATATTTGAACGGGCTGTTGAGGAAAATGTGGCTTCTGTTTCGAGCTCTTCTATCACATGATAACTACAACAATGCCCATATCTATTTATAATATCTACGATTTTTCGGCTGCTTGTCAAGCTTTTCAAATACATGCCTAAAGCGATATGTTTAGAGGTTTTAATTTTCCCATTTGATACGGCATAAATTACATCTTCGGATAATGATTTCACTGTTCTCATGCAATCTGAACTACTCCTGCGTCGTTGATCAGAACCGCCTACTAATGAGAGATAAAAATCGTTCAAGCGTTCTGGAATCAAGCATTCCCCTTGTATCAAATTTTCAGTACTTATAAAATGTGGTAATTCTTTTCTTTTTATTTTTAAAACTTCATTTCTCAATAGAAATGCAGCTTTCTGTAGCATTTCTGTATCTTCCAACAGTGAAAAGGCCACATCATCAAATAAATAGCGCTAGATAGGTGCAATGACTTTCTTATGGCGTAGAGAAATTACTTTTATTGTATTTTCGAAGCTCTGGATAATTTTAGATTCTAAATATTGTGCAGTAAATACATTATCATAAGTATCTAAGTTATCCTTGGCTATTCTTTGCAATGAATCCAGGTAATAATTATGTACAAAGGTTAGAAAGAAACACTGTTCTTTTTCTACTACTTTTTGTTGAATGAAAGCACATAATTCTACACACGCAAGTTTGTGGTAATTTCTAGTTCTGTGCCAACTACTCTCGGTCGGTTTCGGTTCCAGAAGATGTTTACCCTTATTGAAATAAAAAGTTCTGCAGCATGCTATTGTGATATGATATTTCATTTGTTGTAAAATGTTCGAATTGTATTATAACATCAGTATCTTCCATAACTGCAAAATAAGCTCTTATCATAGCTTCTAACGAATTTTTCTTACCGGTATGTAACATCTCTATGTCTCCTTTGTATTTTTTTTATTTTTCTTACAAAAAAAACAAACTGAATCCCTGTTTTCAGAGCACTCTCCATTTCCCACCGGATTCTGAACTGATGATGACGATGATTGCATATTGTCAGGTACTTCTGCACTTTCATCATGGGCAATACTTCCTACAGAGGTTGATGCTTCAGATGTTGTTGATTTTTCTTCATTCACTATCTTTATTTTTGCATAATATTTAGCCATTAATGCAGTAAAACTTCTGTAACACTTTGTATGGTATCCATCGATAACACTGTCACTAGGAGGCAAAATAATTTTACTATATTTTAAATGATTGTCTTTACGAATTTGTAAAACATCACAAAATTTATTTTTAGGCGACCTTAACAAAAAATTGAATTTTTAGTACTGAAAAGCGGCCAAAAAATGACCGTTTTTTTGCCGCTTTCATTATTGTCCGTTTTAGGGTGGCGCCATCTATCTATAATTTTCCACCTTATATCATGATACCGACATTACCGACAATGTCATAACATCTCTGAAAATAACAGAGTAAACCACAAAGCAACCACTAATAGAGCGATTTCTCAAACAGTAAGCTTGAATAAAAGTTTCAGCGCCCTACAACGGGTGGGCCAGAAACTATTCCAGCAAGGCGGCAAAATTTAAATACGCCATTACTACGATATTTGGATTAATCAAGGATATTGTTACGGTATTAAAAGGACTTTACGACACCCACCCAAGGTGAGCATCGCACCACGGAATCAGTCCTGAAAACCTGACACACTTGCCCTGAAATCGGTTCGAAATAGGCTAATAGGCCACGGCTGGAACGCTCAGGGAGTCGGGCGTGAGTCACACGATACGTTCTGGGCAAGCGCGTTGTGGCATAATATATACAGGGTATGTCGAAATTATGAGGGCGCCACCAAGCCTGTCTTAACCCGGCTAACCGGGCCTGGACGGTTAGACGGGAGCGAAGCATGCAAAAATACTCCGCCAATAAGATTACTCAAGAGTTGCAAGGTCAAATAACAATTTCGGGATTGCCTTAAGCAAGGATTGTGATTAGGTGTCAATCCGACCATGACTACGCAGCTGTCTCACTCACCTGCACGCTCACAGCTTCCTCGTTCCGTCGTACAATAATTCGTACAATAATTCGTACAATAAAGGGGCGTCTATCTGTAACAGAACATGCACAAGCCGAAACAAACAATAGTTCCCTTAACTAACCAATCATATATTTCACTTCGGGTTACAATGGGGTAGCAGAATGCGTCGCCCTGTATCTAACCTTAATCTATAATTAAGGGCACCAGCTGGCACGCGCGCTCTAAACTTAACGACAGATGTTGAACATTAGTGAACAGCAATAATGAGTAGTAATGAGTAGGTACAAATATACACGTTGCCTTATGCAAGGGCAGCGACGATTTACATTAGCCTTCACGGCATGAACAGTCTGCAAGTCTGAATGAATACACTAGCGCAATAATGAGTAGTAATGAGTAACACTCGCGTTCACAGCGGTAATCAGGTTAAAGGCACATACCTTAATGCGTAGGCGGCGAGGGAGCCTGGTACAGTTGAGTTGCGACGAGCTGCAATCGTAGGTGGTGGGTACCTTCGGTGTTACAACGGCGAAAGGGGGTGAATGCACAACCGCCTCAATGGCGACGGGAGACGCGTCAGGACGCGTACAACGGGACGACGAAAAGAATGGGGGCCTCATTCGTTCTGCTGAACCAAATCCTCGTAGGTCGAGATGAAGGGGGCACGACCCCTCACTAACAGTAACAGGAACTGGGCTCCAAAAACACCCACGTTACGCCGAAGACCACTCGACAAACTCCGACTCACAACCACCACACAAGCGCTCTCTGCAATGGGCTCCGGACGACTGCCTTTAAGGCGAAAACGTTTGTAACATAATTGCTGAAGCAGCACTTGACGGGAAAAAGACTGACGCCCCCGCCATAATGGCGGGAGCGCCGCACGAAGCACACACTATCCGACCACTTGCTTGATCGACGGCTCTCGGCTGAATACCACGAGGGAAGCGTTGGCAAAAGGTCACCTTGGCCGCGTCCCCCACGTGACTAAACCACAGCGAATCGCAAGGCGATGAAATGAAACAAGCCAATGCGGGCCACGCTGGTATCACGCCGCCACAGCGTGCTATTCAGAATTCAGAAAAACGCCATCAGAGGAGAGCTCCAACCGACGACAAATACTGCTTTTGGGGCTAAATATGTGCGAAATCGTGATTCTGGAATTAGGCGATGGAGCCAAATAAAGAGCTAAAAGGGCTTAGCATACGGGCACGCTGCTCTAAACTTAGGCGGCTATTCAAAATACCAAAATGACCTAACTAACGGCGTGAAATGCAATTAAGCATCTGAAACAGCAAAATGACTTAACAATATACTGTCAACACCATTACAAATTTTGCCTATACATAATTTACCTTCATCAGAATCTCGATTTTAAAGTTTTGAACCGCATAAATCGGAATATGCAAAATCTTTATAGGTTCTGAAGTTTACAATAATTATGGAAATTTCAAACAAAATATTTGCGAATTACAAATATATTTAAGTAATTCAAATAGCAATATTGTTTAATAGGTATTGTCAATCTTACAATAGTCGTGCTCAATTGCAACAATTTGCTTTGGTTCAAAATGCTTTTCACGCATTTTAAATGATTTGTCGGTGTCAGTTTGACGTATGAGTTTACTAATTACGCACTTTTCAAAAGGCGGACAGGTGACACCAGCGCCTCCTGACGGATGGGCCAATCTCTAACAATTATTTGATTTGACAGATGCATTCAGAAAACGCTTCTATTAGTAGGTTTTTCTATGCCGTTGGGAAACTTGTGTCTTCTACACTGAATCGGCACAATTTGAAACAACACTTCTTCACATACCGACCCATAATTAATTATAGTTTGGTTCACAACCTTGCCGAGTGGCGACACTAGCGCCCTCCGATGGGTGGGCCAGTCCCTAACAATTATTTGACAGGTGCATTTAAGAAACTCCTCTATTAGTGGTTGCTTTGTGGAGTAAACAAACTGCTAATCTTGCTGTAAACAGTGTAAACTGTAGTAAATACGTGTTGGTAGTCGAATTTTCTAACAATTATTGTCTATAAACATGTCCAGCAGTGACGAAAGTGATGTGGAAGTATCCAACACCCCTCCCGAAGTAATAAATGAAGCCAACGCTGCTAGGTTAGATTTGCTGCCTAGAAAATCGGCAGACCTGTACGAGAAACATTATAATATGTTCATGCAGTGGTGCAATGATAAGAAAATTAACAAATACAGTGAAAATGTCCTACTCGCTTATTTTTCCACTAAAGCGAAGAACTATGAAGCGTCGACATTATGGTCAATGTTTTCCATGATAAAAGCGACCCTAATTGCAAAAAACAAAGTGAACATTGGTACTTATTCAAATCTAATAGCGTATTTAAAAAGACAGGGCAAACCTAAAAAAGCCATGGTATTCTCAAGATCTGAAGCGCCCGATGATCTTCATCTTATGCATAAGGTTAGTCTGTTTATATAAAATTTATCGAATTCTACTTTTATAACGGGCATTATATTGTAGGTTTGTTTAATAATTGGAATAGCCGGGGCATGTCGCCGTCAGGAGTTACGAAACATTAACATTGATGATATAGATGACAGAAATGATATCCTTATAATTAAAATACCTGATTCAAAAACAGGAAAACTAAAAATGTTTACAGTGACAGATGAAATTTGCGATGGAGTAAGCGCGTTGCAAATTTACCACAAATACGCAAATCTGAGACCTATTTATGTAAATCATAAAACGTTTTTCATTAATTATCGTAAAGGCAAATGCTGTAATCAAATTGTCGGAGTACACACTTTTGTTAATGTGCCAAGCATTATTGCTAAATACTTAAATCTTCCAAATACAAGCAGCTATACAGGACACTGCTTTAGAAGAACATCAGCGTCTTTATTAGCTGATGCAGGTGCTGATATCTTAACTTTGAAGCGTCATGGAGGATGGCGGTCTTCAACGGTGGCTGAAAATTATGTTGAAGACTCAT
>OW679194.1:230945691-231295676 GCA_940337035.1 Agriotes lineatus | reverse complement strand
TGAATTTTTAGACGGAGTGTACGTCGCACTAATATTGTATTTACAGCAAATTTAAATGCAGGAAGCGCGTAATTAAGGCCAGCTGACAGAGCAAGCGTTAACTCGCAACAGTGAATTTTAGGCGGAGTGTACGTCGCACTAATATTGTATTTACAGCAAATTTAAATGCAGGAAGCGGCGTAATTAAGGCCAGCTGACAGAGCAAGCGTTAACTCGCAACAGTGAATTTTAGGCAGAGTGTACGTCGCACTAATATTGATTTATAGCAAATTTGATTGCAGGAAGCGGTACCATTAAAGCTACTGGCGGTACAAAGGTTATTACAGATCGTTACCTTGTTAGTTCAGCCGATAGCGAACGAGGAGGTACTCCACATAGTAGTCGAACAGGCATCTTGCACCAAACGTGGCTAAAGCGATACAGGAATTGGGTGAATGTCCTATGGATCCTCTTTCGGATTGAAATTTTGCGTTGACCTCTCTTGGTTATGCAAATTGTTGACAACGTAGCCGTTACATGGGTAAATACAGAGATCGTGCTCCCGCATAATTAGCAATGGCGGATTAATTGACTGTACAAGCCACATAACAGCGTATTCCCTGCAGCGGCACGTAAGAAGGGACCGGACTGCCACCACACAAGCTCACTCAAACACGTCTCTCTGGGAACTGCCAAGAGGCCAGCGCGCGTAAACCTACACCTGGGCTAGAGGAAAGATCGCTTCCCACCAATCGCAGCGCAGAATGCGCTAGACATGCAGCTGGTGGCCGCGGAGCGAGCCATAGCCATCCTTGTCGCACCCATAGGCTGAATTTTTAAATGTTCGAAATATTGAAATGTTTAACAACCAACTGCCGAAACAAAACTAGAAGGGATTTCCAAAATGCCGCAATTAGCAACACCAGAACAGGGGTTTACAAAATCCTTATGCTTACTGATTTTACAATGCTATGCCATGAAAAATATCTAAAAAGGATTTGAAATACAGTCAGACTGCTCTGAAGGCTTAAATTGTTAGTTGAATTGCTACAGACTGCAAAAAGGCCTGACACAAGATGCACAGTTCTGTTGTGGTATTCTTCAATAGAAGTACGATCAAAGGGTGCTTCGGGTCCAAAATGATTGGTTTTTTAGTAGAATCCTCCAAGTCAGGTGATAGTTCGACTCTATTTTTCAATCTGACTTAACCATCATCCTCAATAACAGGAGAAAGTTGACTTAACCTGCTGCCTTTTGGAATTGACTTCCCTCGTAACATCCGTTCAATCTCTTCTGGAAAGCCGTCGCTCTGAGCTGTCGTAAGACCGAGTAATTCTGCTTGTTTCATTTCAAGTGCTGCGAAGGCCCTCCATTTATAATTGGACTTCCCTCTTGCCTGAGTGTTAAATCGAAGGACTCTGGCCATTACACGAATAAATCGATTCCACGAAAAAAATTGTTTCGAATCCAATAAGCCAACATTATGTGTCATGGTTAAACATGTGACTTCATCCATGAATACTACTCACTCCGCCTTTTCTTCAATTGTCATTTCAGGTTGTTTTGGCCAAAATAAAAGTTCATTTTTGAAGAACTTTGGGCCGTTAAACCATCTACGCTTGGGGCTCAAATTGTGATTTTTTGAGTCTCGAGTGGCGTCATCTGCCACGTTTAGTTCCGTTGGTAGCCATCTCAACTTGTCACCATCAATGAGCTCTTGAATTTCTCCAAGACGATGGGAGACACATGGCTTGAAACGTCGAGTATCATTTCTTAACCAATACATAACTGTCATTGAGTCGGTCCAAACTATTGTCTCTACAATGCCTAACTCCCAATTCTCTACGAAGACTACTAGCGAGTCTTGACCCAAGAACCCCTGCTTGAAGTTCTAGTCGAGAAATGGATAAGGTTTTTATTGGAGCTACTCTTGACTTGGCGGTGATAAATGCCACATCTACTTGTCCTCGTGCCACGACTCTCAGGTAGGCAACGGAACAAAATGCCTGCTAACTTGCATCACAGAAAACATGAAGTTGAATGCTATCAGCCATTGGAATCGACAGGGAGTAGCATCTTGAAACTTTCACCTCAGTGAAACCCTTCAAGTTTTGAAGCCAGTTGTTCCATTTATGCCACTCGTATTCTTGGAGTTCATCATCTCACCCGATTCCAGTCCTCCAAATGTCCTGAACCAATATCTTCGCTTTCACAATGAACGGCAAAAGAAAACCCAAAGGATCGAAAAGTGACATGACAAGCCGGAGGACATCTCTCTTTGTCGGACGTCTCTGTCCAACAAGAAGCTTTTCGTCAACCTTTGGAAATTTAAGTCTGAAGGTGAACTCGTCGGATTTAGGGTTCCAATTTAACCCAAGAGCTCTTTCAAAGTTATCTCGCTGTGTTAAGTTTAGTTTTTTTGTCGAATTGGCTCTAAGTTCCTCAGGAATTGAGTCCATGACATCTTGGGAGTTTGAAACAAATTTGCAAATAATGAATCCTCTTTTTTGGTGAATTGTCCTCACCTCTTCAATCATCTTGATGGCCCCCTTAACAGTACCATCAGAACCAAGCCAGTCATTCATGTAGTGGTGGTTTATAATTGCTGCTACAGCTTTTGGGCAAGAATCCTTAAACTCCAAAGCGTTGATGTTCTTCACAAATTGAGCTGAAGAGAGAGAAGAGGTGGCACCAAAAATCATTACCTTCATGACCATCACATCTGGTTCTCTGTTTCTGTCTTTTACTCTCCATACAAATCGTTGAGCAGGAAGGTCTTCATCGCGAATAAAAACACGGTGAAACATGTCAGTGATGTCACCACAGATTGCCACCCACTTCCGTCTAAACTTCCAAAGAATGCCAGATAGAGCATTGGGGTAGTCTGGTCCTTGGAGTAGCATGTCCTTCAGGCTAACACTATGAGACTTCGCTGCTGCATCACAGATCCATCTGAGCTTTCCAGGTTTATTTGGGTTTGTCACAGCGAAGTGAGGAAGGTACAACTCCTTGGCGCTTACCACTTGAAGTTGCTCATCAGTGACCTTGCAAGCAAACCCCTTCTTGATGTACTCTTGTATCTTCGACTCGTAGGCTTGCGCAAAGGCTGGGTTACGATCCATCTTTTTCTCTATGCTCTTGAGCCGTCGAAGAGCATTTGATATGCTTTCAGGTAGGACAGCATTCTCATCTCTCCAAAGCAATCCTGTTTCAAATCGGTCTTTCTTTCTTATGGTAGTTTTCTCCATGATGCTTTTGGCTCTGAGATCTTCCCTAGATCTCGACTTTTCATCTGTTACTGACTCCAAATGACTCAGTCTTAAAAGAATCAAGTACAAACTGATGGAGATCTTCATCATCTTCCTTGTTACTGTAGACATGGCAGGTAAATTCGCATTCCTTTCCACGAGAAATTGTATGTGTTTCATGAACAAGCCATCCCAGCTTGGTGAGTGAAGCCATTGGACTGCCCTCTGAACCCTCGCAAAGTTCTCTTGACTCAATGAGGTGCGATTGGTCTTGTCCTATTAAGAGCTTGGGCTTTGCTCCCTTTATGGCTTCCAGATCCAAAACTTGCAAATGATGCATGTCACTTAAGCTGCGAATGTCCATTGTACGAGTAGGTAAATCAAATTTTGAGACTGTCCTTACATTTGAAATAACAAAGGAGTCTGTCATTCCAGCACCTCGCACCTTTACTTTTACGTTGCGTGACTCGTAGTCCCCCTTTATTGAGTTGTCATACCACTTAATTCTCAGAGGACGATTAGGACCAGAAAATCCAAACTCTGCTACTAAACCACCATCCATTAATGTTGTAGTTGAGCCTTGGTCAAGCATACCAAATGTTGAGACTTCACATTTAGGTCCTTTTAACACAACAGGAGGCACCTTAAGGAGAATTTTAGTTGACTCTACCTGAATCTGAGAGACCAAGTCCATATTTTCAATCAATGTGACTATCTCAGCTGAATATTCAGTCGAAGACTCAGAAATGCTCTGCTGTGACAATTGATTTGAGTGCAGAAAAGGATTGTGGTTCGTCTTACAGCCATTTACACTACACTTTTTCTTCTTCTTGCATTAAGATGAATGATGCATTCCTTTTAAGCATCCAAAACCCAACTTCTTCTCTCGCACCAATGTCCACCTGTCATCTATTGACTTCGACTGAAACTTGCAACAGACTTCAATGGAATGGGACTTTCCAGCACAGCAAGCACATTTGGCTTCCTTGGGCTC
Source organism: Agriotes lineatus (assembly GCA_940337035.1). Taxonomy (NCBI): domain Eukaryota; kingdom Metazoa; phylum Arthropoda; class Insecta; order Coleoptera; family Elateridae; genus Agriotes; species Agriotes lineatus. The sequence continues at coordinate 231,291,455 of OW679194.1, read as the reverse complement.
TGTTGAAACTGGATCAGTGTTTGAAGTTGTAGCCACAAACAGTGTATGCTTTCTTGTACCTTTGTCATTGCGTTTGACTTCTGTTTTTCCCTTTTTATCATCAGTGGGAAAGTTGGTTTTTGTCACAAACGAAGCAGCTCGAGCCTCCCCTTCAATCCAGTTGGAAAAGTCTTTGAAGGTAGCTATGGCTGGATATTTCTTGGTTACTTTCTTTCCCCAACTCATCCTTAAAACGGCAGGAAGTTTCTGGGTCAATTCTGTCAAAAGTTGAGGGTTGATCAGGTACTCTGGAAGTTGAAGTGTTTTTACGGTTGACACCAGATTCCGGATCACAATTGAGAAGTCAACAATAGACTCACCCTTGTCAATAGAAGGAGATGTGGCCTTCCGAGCTCTCTGTACTATAGTTTCAATTATAAGCTCAGGTCTGCCATATTTATCTTCCAAGACGTTTATTGCCACCCTAACGTTGTCAGGAAGAACAAACATCGACTTGACGCACTCTTTAGCTGCTCCTTTTAAGCACTTTTGAAGACGGCAGAGGTTCTCATCCTCAAAGAAATCACATACTCTTGTTGAAAGTCGGAACTGAGTGATGAATCCAGGCCACTCTTCTGGATCACCAGAAAAGTTAGGTAAGTCTTTAACCAATGACTGCTTTGCCATCATCCTCGTTGTCTGTTCTTCTGTTCTTGCCTGGGTTGAAGCTGCTGCAACCGTCTGAACTGCTGCAAGAAGAGCTTGTGCCAATTGACTAACTGCAGGATCGGATTGATGAACTGGAAACGGTGATCTGTCAGGCCATTTTGGTATTTCTTAATTATTCTAGCAACTAACTAAGCTTTCCGAGTAGTCTTGGTGCCATATTGAAGAATGCGCCTGTATTTCGAATTTAACTCGGACAATAGTTCATCGCATAAGATCGCAGTAATGATTTCGAACACCCTTTAGCGTCGTTATCCCTAATTTGTAACATTTTGGGGCCACCTTTTGAATGCTGTTACATGCAGGTGTCCGTTTGTTTTTCGTTCCGTAGCGTTAGTTTTCCGGCTAGTTAAAAATTTAGCCTGTAGAGCAAATGAAAGGGCATCTATTTATCCTTGTCGCCCCGAGATGCGTTTGTTGCTATCCGGCGGGGTCCTGCTTTGCGATTGGCAACTCTTATCGTGGCGTGATGACGCTTTGTTTCGGGCGTAAACTGACGTGGGGATTCACGGTCGATTTTTAGTCAGTCGATCCCAGGCCACGAAGTTGTCGTAACGTGCGGTTCGTCCGCCTTCCGCCCGATTGGGCTGCGGGGTGTGTTCTTGGCAGTCACAAGAGGGGCGTTGTGGCATAAGGAGCGTGAGGGGTTGTTCTGCTTTTTCGCCGTTGGCGTGTGAGGGTGCTTGCGTACCATGATGGCCGTCAGATTTGCTTCAGTGTCGTAGGGCCGAGGTTAGGCCCATTCTTCCCTAACAGGGGATCAAACTCGCAGAGCTTCCCAAATTGTTGGCCTCGCCGTCTTCCCGCAAGTGCCGCAATGCCTCCCACGCTTCCGTTCCTGTGTTTGTTATCGTAGGCACGCCGTCAGCTGCTGCTTCGCCCACGCTCGGCGGGTCTCCATAAAAAGGTAGCATGTGTGCATGTAAATTTGAATTCTGTTGCCGCTAACTTAATGTGTTTTGACCGCAAGCATTTATAATTAATCATCTCTTATTTGTATGGCCTAAATTTGAAAGCTGTGGCCGCTAACTTAATGTGTCTAACCGCAATCATTTATAATTAATTACCTGTTACTTGCATGGCTTAAATTTGGATGCTGTGGCCGCTAACTTAATGTATTTTGACCGCAGTCACTTATAATTAATCACCTGATATTTGCATGGCTTAAATTCGAATACTATTGCCGTTAACTGAATATATGTTGGTCACTAATATCTTTAATTAATCATCTGTTGCTTGTACGGCCTAATTTGAATACTGTTGCCGCTAGCTTAATGTATTTTGGTCACTACCATTTTTAATTAATCATCTGTTGCTTGTACTGCCTAATTGGAATACTGTTGCCGCTAGCTTGATGTACTTTGGTCGTTATCATTTTTATGTAATCATCTGTGATTTACGCTGGCCCAATTTGAATATCGATCTTGGGTCACGAACGTTGGTGGCTCAGCCGTTGTCACTTTAAGATTCACGTACTGGCCGACCAAGGCCTGTTGTATATTTAACGAGTATTATGACCGCTTATGTATGACCACTTTTGTACTAGAGATAAAGCGCCTCTCCAGCTGGGGCCCTAGATTTAGGTGTAGTTTAGTCCGTGTAGTCTTGTATATCACCCAGTTACACACGTCAGACCAATAGACGAGTATTTGAACGAAGGCCTTATCATTACGACGAATCTGTGCATGCCCTTTTCAGGTTAAGATTATTGTGTAAAGATTTATGTACAGCGAAGCCTGAGCGTTGGAGCGACACAGGTAAGTTTGACGATTCTTGCCGCAGTGACGACGAGGCTCGTGAGGCCGAGATCCCGTATCATACCCCGTTTGACCCTTAAGGTCCGGTTAAACGGGAGTCTTCTTGGACCTTGTGGCGCCCATTTATTTAGGAACACCCTATGTATACTTTAACACGCTTGCCCGGTGACGTACCGTTTGAACCAATCCCATCTTTCTGAGCATACCAGCCGAGGCCTTTAGCTTGTCTTTGACCATTTTCAGGGCGAGCGTGCCGCCCCCCCCCCTTTTCCCGGACTTGACTAGTCTTTTGATACTCACACCGTGTGGGTGTCGTTAAGTCATTTTGATACCGTAACAGATCTTCGACTTTGATCCGGCCCACCACTGCTTTGTAGCCATTGAGCCACTCTATGCATTGGTGCTGGTGACTCTAATGTTAAGCTTGCAGATCATCACCAACATTTGACAAAGAGCGGTTAGATCTTCTGCTTCCGCCTTCTTCATCTTCACATATTTGAAACTCGAGTTCCTCTTCTCCACGCCGTGAACGTGAGTGAACGTGAGTGTTAACGTGTATGAACGTGAGTTTTTAAAGCAAGCGTGAAACGTGCGTGACGTGAGTGAAAACTCACTCACGCGCCCATCTCTACCTAAAATAAATAAAAAAGGTACGACACTCTTGAAAATTTACAAAGTTGTAAAAATATATTACATTCAAGACTCCAATGAGTCCCGAGCAGCAAAAGTTGTGCTCGACCTTAAAAGTCAGGTATAAAGTCCCTCCGCGCTCCTCTGCTGCGTAGCGGCCGCCGTAGGTCCAAAATCATCTGCTAGGATCAGTTTTGTCGTAGACCGAGTACATGTAGAACCCCTGTTGTATAATTTGTATTTTACTTTTTCTTCAAAGTATAAAAAATTGATAATCAGCTTCGTAACCGTGGAAAAGTGTATATAAATAATTCCCATAGTGCTTTACGAGTGTAAAATTATGTTTTTTTCCAAACGTCAGTTAAATGTGACATTATACTGCTTGATTAATGATGCTAAACTGTCACTTCATTGCCATGGTAACTAAACATTTTATCTTACAGTAGCGCCTATTACCATACATTATACAACTATTTTCAGTGACTAAAATGAAGTTTTATTCACAAGTGAGTAATTTTCAGGTTAAGTTTTGCCTTAGTCTGTGTCAAATAACAAACAAAACCTAACCTACGAACCTCAAATTTGACATAGACTGACAATACACTTCAGTACTGTCAAACGTATATCACAATTCATAGGCGACTAATTATAAATTTATTTCGAGACATATTCTGACTGTGCAAACTATTTAGGCACAAGAATTGCTAATGTAAGATAAAACGTCGTATATCAAACGTGAGCGATATGCCATTATAAGCTCCTGAGAAATTGTATCGCTCGTGCTGGGGCACTCGCGATTCAAAATTCTCACTCGCAAATGATGATGCATTTCTCTCACTTATAATATAATCTACTAATCTCCGCCGACGAGATAATAGTATATTATACATCAAGGTAGCGAAGCGGAGTATTATAACCTGAGCCAGAACCACCTTAACTTACAAGCCGCATAGGTACACTGGCAACGTGGCGTCGGGGGCCGAAAACCATTCAAGCATTTATGGTTCATTCCATATTTAGTTCATTTAATTAAGTTGTGGCTCTTTTTCATGTGGTAAATTTGACAGGGGAATATCTTGGAGAACTGACTAAGAATGTTTTAAGTTTGATTCACAGTAGCGGACTAACAGTAATTTGCATTCGTCTGATGGTAACCGAGTTAACGTAAATATGTTCGAATTATTATACAAATATTTGAGTCCAGGCGGTGCTAATGATGGTAACTGTTTCAAAGTTACTAATCCATACGTTCTAAATATACCAATTTTTTTTTATGTATGATACGGTATACATGTTTTTAAAAATATAAGAAATAACTGGTTAAATCAAAAAGATGGGGATAAAACATTTATAGGTATTTTCTTCTTTTGACAATATTGATGATTGTGATTTACAGAAAGCTTACTTGAGTGATCTCCGTAACCTTTATGGAAAACATAGTAAGGCTACTAAATTAATTGCGACTGCTCCTAAATTAAATTACAAAACTGTATATCCAAATAAATTTGGGAAGCAAAAGGTTAACCTAGTAGAAAATGTTTTTCATGAAACAACAATTGCATCTTTACAAAGTAGCAGTCTAGATAAAAATAGTACAGTTACATTTTTTAAAATTATAAATAAATGGTGGAGAATTATTAATATAAAAAGTAAAATAAAGGGGTTATGTAAACGAGATAGCAATTAGTTGCCATTTATCAGCACTGATGATCCACGGTTTGAGTTTCTAAACAAATTTGTGGTCTGGTTGGAAAAATGGAAAGCCCTGGGGAGTAACAGCATAACATTAGATACTTTTAAAGCCATAATTCAGAGCACCCGGGTATTAATCGAAGTATTACTATTTCTCCTTGTTACAGTAAAAACAAGTTTATGTTCTGACAGACAAATTTCAATCTGATTGTATAGAACGCCGGTTCGATAGATATCGCCAACTTTCTGGTTGTAGCTATAAAGTCTCTGTACAGATGGTTATGGAGTCAGAAGAAAAATACGCTTAAAGAGTGTTTTTGGTTTACATTCTTCGCGGTATGGCAAAGTATTATAATCCAGATTTGCTTGTTAATACGAACTCGGATATGAATTATAGTAAGTGTGGGCTCGATATTGATATAAAAATGTTCAGTGATATTACTTCTATGAACATTTCGAACAATTTTGATTTGTCAGCAATAATATATGTTGCGGGTTATACTGCTAGAAAAGCATTAAAACAAGTAGATTGTAGTATGTGCCGTAGCTTACTTTCTGATGACACTGAAATAAATGATAGCTACTTTAACAATCTACAAAGGGGTGGTCTTGTGATTCCATCTGAATTAGTTATGAATTTAGCTCTTGTGGCATTAAATATATTTTTCTGCTTAATTAGCTCTAAATATGACGATTTATTTATTCGATGTGGTGAAAATCATAAACTACTGTTAGTTATTCTAGTGACAAGATTTGCTGAAGCAGATGATTATGCACAAATTTGGTTTTTAGAAAAGCCATGTACACATCAATCGTTTCCTTTATTTAAAAAACGTATTTATATTTTTTCTAATATGATCCTAAACAACTACACCATATAAAGGAAAAGTCTAAAAGATGCACATTCTAATGTCAATAAAAAAAACCAATTCAAAACCTACAGGGGCAAAGGTAAAGAAATATCTGAATAAATCTGATTCTAAAAAGAATAGAAAGCTATCTACATATCAATAGTTTAATATTTATGTATTAATTTCTGTTTTCCTAACAATTAATTGGCAATGTAATAGCATTAGTATATTATTTCTTTTTATTGTACCCTATACGTATAATTGTTAAAATAAATATATATAAACTTACTTGTTCATATATTCTACTTACTGATTTTATAGAAATTATTCGTTTCTCTTACATTTAACAAGTACGAGTTTGAATTCGCGCCATTTTCTAGGCCCCCTAATAACGCGAAGTGCGACGTTGTCATTTCAATGCTCCGGCTTGTAAGTTAAGGTGGTTCTGCCTGAGCGCATATTAGATACTGAGCGCGCAGCGCGAAGTATCTAAACCGCGAAGGTTATAAGACGATTCGCTACCGTGGTGTATATGTATACTATTTTTTGCACTACCAAACGGCGTAATACCTAAATTCCCAACAAATTTCTAAAATATTTTAACTGTCAACCTGACAATACAACTCTTTAAAACGTCAAAACTAAAATAGCCATATTTAGTAACTTAACAATTTATTAGTTACAACGGTGAAAATTGTTTATTTTACTTTCTCTCCCATGGTGGAGAAAATAATAATAATAATAATAATAATGGACTTTTATTGCGTTTAAGAAACTATATACATGTAAAAAAAAATATATATATCATTGGTATGAGCAATTCTATCAAAAACCCAAAAGGGCGAAGTTCAGATTGGTATTAACTAATACCATCTGTTCTACCACTTAACCCGTTAAACAAATATGATTAGTAGTAAGAAGTACGGTTATATCATATAGCAAATACAGAATTATTATTTAAATCAAGTAAAATACTATTGCAGCTGCTTATCCAATAAGATGTTGTGGATATGGCTTTTGAAGCAAGTTGATGACAAAGATTTTAGTTTATTAGGCAAAGAATTGTAAATATTAGCAATATTGTAGGAAAAAGATCGTTCGTAAAAGCTAGTTTTATGGTAAGGTGGTGTTATTAGATCTTTTCTACGGATATTAAGATTATGAACATCAGTTCTAAATCTAATTTTGTTGTATAGATATGGTGGTGACTTTGTACTAATTATCTTATGAAATAAACATGCAGAATGCAGAAATCGACGGTTATTCATGTTCAGCCATTTAACCTCCTTTAATTTATGCGAAATATGTTCATATTTACGTATACCAAAAATCAGTCGAAGACAGGAATTTTGCATACACTGAATTCTCCTATTATCAACAGCATCTAAACATGGTCCATAAACAGAATCGCAATAATTAAATTGTGACAACACTAGCGATTCACAAAGCATAATTTTAACATTGCGGTTTAAACTATATCTATTATTAAAAATTAATTTGAGTTTAACGTAAGATTTTTGTAATGCTGTCGATACATGCTTCTTGAATCTAAGATCAGTATCAAGTATAATGCCTAGGTTTCTTGCATGATCAGAAAGCGGCAGTAATATATCTTTAATTTTAATAGCAATATTCTCTCTTACACTATTTTTTTGTGTAGGTCTCCCAAACAGCAGAACTGAACTTTTATTAGCATTGATTTTTAGACAGTGTTTTTCTGACAGCTCAACAAGACTTTTAATATTATCATTGACAATAACATTTGCAGCAGCCACATTGTCAGCAGGAAATTCATGTAATAATTGCGAATCATCGGCATAAAGATGATTGTTTAGGCCTCCAGGCGTTGCAGTTAGTTTTTTGGTAAGAGCGAGGGTCGCGTTCAAGATGGGAAAGTTCAGCTGCCTGCCCAATATCGAAGGCTGCGTTGAAGTCGCGCGAAAAACAATCGCGTAGCGTGGTTTCTTGAGCTCTAGCGCGTCACGTGAAATATTGTCGGCGCTGTCGTGTTCGTAATGTTATTCTTGTGTATGTAAAAACTGTCCTGCTAAATAAAGAATGTATGTGCAAAAGATCTTCGAGAATTCCATCTACAAGTAACGCTTGCCGCCGCTGCAGACTGGACGCGACAGAAGCAGCTGTAATTAAAGGTAGGTGGCAATACACTTCCTAATTGTTGCGCGTACCCTCGCCATAAATAATTTGGTAGCTCTCGATTAATCAAAAGTACAGTCCACTGCTGCTACCGTAGTAACAATGATATTCACAATGTTTTACAGATGTTTTAAAGTGAAATGTGTATATTATGAACAATAGCGGACCAAGTACTGAACCCTGTGGTACACCTTTAGTAATGGACAAAGAGTTGGATTTAGATTCCTTAAGTATAACGGTCTGAGAGCGATGAGTTAAATAACTTTCAATAATTTTAATGGCGTCCAACCCAAAATCAATAAATTTAAGTATTGCCAGCAGTAAATTATGCGATATTGTGTCAAAGGCCCTTGAATAATCGATCAAAACAAGAAGTAATAAATTTTTGTCAATAGCAGAAAATATATTATCTGTAATGTTTAGTAGAGCCGTGGTGCAACTGTAGCCCGGTCTAAATCCTGATTGTATATCCGGAAGAACATCATGCTCAACCAAGTGTTGACGAATTTGATATGACATAATTTTTTCCAGGACCTTTGACAGTGTAGGCAGTATACTAATCGGACGAAAATCCTTGAATTCCTTGGGTTGCTTGACTTTAGGTAACGGTATAACATTAGCAGTTTTCCATGCATTAGGAAAAGTGTTGTTTAAAAGACATGCATTAATTGTATGCGCAAGAAAGGGAATTACAAATGGACAGCATAAATTCCACAAATCAACTTCACGACCTAAAGATAGGCCAATAACGGTGCGGTCTGAGACTAGTAGTGCAAAATAGTATATTATACATCAAGGTAGCGAAGCGCAGTATTATAATCAGAGCGCATATTATTAGATACTGAGCGCGCAGCGCGAAGTATCTAAAGCGCGAAGGTTATAAGACGATTCGCTACCGTGGTGTATATACTATTTTTTGCACTACCAAACAGCTTAATACCTAAATTCCCAACAAATTTCGAAAATATTTTAACTGTCAACCTGACAATACAGCTCTTTAAAACGTCTAAATGAAAATAGTCATAGATGGTAACTTAGCAATTTATTAGTTACCACGGTGAAAATTGTTTATTTTACTTTCTCTCCCTTGGTGGAGAAAATCAACTTCACGACCTAAAGATAGACCAATAACGGTGCGTTCTGAGACTAGTAGTGCAAAAAGTAGTTTATTCGAATTTTGTTCACAACGTTGTAAATCATTGTTTTTTCTACGATCGTGTCAAAATGACAACTTTTTCACAGTTTCTAGTGTCAAAAGTGACGTTTGTAGCACTCTTAATATTAGCGCCCGAATTAGTTTTTTTAGCACGTTGCCATTAGTTGCGTGTTTTAATACTATATTAAAACACGTAGTTGCGTGTTTTAATACTATATTAAAACACGCTCTGCCGTAAATTTGCATGTCAACATACCCTAGAATATCTAACACAATGTGACGGAAAAAGTGTCACCGAACTAAATTTTTATATTTCCGTTACGATCGTAGAAAAAATAGCGTATGATACATGTGTATAAGTGCCATTAAAGCACTAGCGACGTTAAAAGTACTCCGCTTTGCATCGTGCTCTTAAACTACACTAGTATCATAATATACTAATAAACGTTTGACGAAAAAATACTATATGCTATTCGGAGCAAAATTATTTTTATGTGGCTTGGTTGTACTTATCTGCCTCGCAAGCTCGGCAGATAAACCGACCGGCCACGCCACATAAAGTATAAGTTTTGCTCCTAACAACATCCTTTATCTAATAGACTTGTCTGTCTGGGACGCTGGTCCGTCCGGGACGCTGTTTCAGCAGCCAAACCGTAAGAGATAGAGAAAAAAGTTATTAAAGTTATATGTTTGGAATGATCTTGTCAGGTCAGGAACCGAATTTCAGTCACGTGACACTTCCGGTTTTCGAGAAATCACGTGATTTCCGTCCGTCCGGGACGCTGGTCCGTCCGGGACGCTGTTTCAGCAGCCAAACCGTAAGAGATAGAGAAAAAAGTTATGACAGTTATATGTTTGGAATGGTCATGTCAGGTCAGGAACCGAATTTCAGTCACGTGACACTTTCGGTTTTCGAGAAATTGCGTGATTTCCGTCCGTCCGGGACGCTGGTCCGTCCGGGACGCTGTTTCAGCAGCCAAACCGTAAGAGATAGAGAAAAAAGTTATTAAAGTTATATGTTTGGAATGGTCATGTCAGGTCAGGAACAGAATTTCAATCACGTGATTTTAAAAAATATTGTTTTTATTTAATACGCGTTCTATTTGAAAAACGGTCTTTTTCGTTTTATTAAATGAGACATTTGTCTCACTGGTTGCTAGTAATATACTATTGTATTACCTGATAGGAAAATGCACTTAATTAATGGATGTTTAATATTCTGTTGAAAAAGGTACTACAAAATTTTTACATTAATACACTGAGAAAAATCTGTAAAGGGGTTTACACCGAACTGTCCTCGAGCGAATTAGATCAATTTGCAAATAAAAAAATGTAGTCCGCTGGGGTTTGAACTCCGCTGCTCACGGGCTTTGTTTTTTTGTCATCTTTTTTACTGTGATATCGTATTGTATAAATTCCATACGCTACATAAATAAATACAGGCTAATTATTGAGGGAGTTTCTTTGGTTTGCGGGTAGAGCATCTACGCCACGGATGCATTCAAATTGAATAAGTTTCTTCTGCATTATAAAGATACTATATGATTCTGTCCCATTTCTGATTTTTAATCTGCACCGGTTAGGTCTCATTTTCGCCAATGATAAAACCTGAGCTATACCTATGCAAATTATTACTTTTATCTTTTGTAAATAAAAGAAGTGGAAGTTGTGACACTCGAAGAATCATCCTGAAAAGGACGTTTCTTGAAATTGTTTTACTCTGAACGTCCTAACGCAGGTGACTAAACAATTTTAAAAATCAAAGAAGCATAGGGTTAAAAATATCGTAACGAGCCCAATAATATTGATACAGTAAAACGAAACACTTGGTTATGCAAATTACATCAATTATCAGTTTAAACAAAATGTTTTGATCTGAACGTCCCACACAAGTCTCTAAACAATTTTAAAAATGACAGAAAAATAGAGCTAACAATATCTTAACACTTGCTTATGCAAGTTAAATCAATTATCAAATTTAAAAAAAAATACCGGGGAGGGATGCGATCTACATCATCTGCGGATACTATCGTCGCTAGATTTAACTGCGCCATGCAGGCTTGCTGATATGTGTGCGTCTGTATTTAAGCGAACGGTGTTATTGTTGAAACGTTTTGATTTTTTTGCGACCTTATTTTGTATTTGTTGGGTTCTATCTTCAGTTGAATAATATACAGTACTTTTTCAGAACATAAACTGACCAAGACTAGACGGAGGCAATCAACTGAAGAGCTGCGCGAAAAATTAAAACATGTTGAGAAACTTTTTTTTTTATATATAGTAAATTCACCAAAAATAATGTATTCTTGATAAATAAGATGTAATAGGTCTATTTTGTTTTTAAAACAATTGTATGCATGAAACAATAGCCCATTTTTTATTAATTTTGTGCTGCTCGGGACTCATCGGAATCTTTAATGTTACATATTTTTCTATAACTCTGTCAAGAGTCTCGTACTTTTTTTGTTTATTTGGCGAATTTTGAAGCAATTTGCCTGGACTATCTGAGACTGACCTTTGACATCTGACCAACTGCCTCCGGGGATGACCCATTGTTGAACTTCTGGTCTTAAGCTGCCTTTCCTTGTTTGGAAGTAGGTTGGGTGTTGGCGTGTCCTGCCGTCTATTCCCAGTTCCCGTACCTCTCTGGAAGAGTACCAGCGTTTGACCTTTCAGTCCGTCGCAACCTGTCACCAGAATCTTCTCCTGCTTCACTCATAGTCAAATAAAAAGTCAACTGCTGTCACTATAACTTCACAGACAGTCAAAAAATGTAGCTGTATATTCACGAACTATTATCCGGCTCGAAGGACCAATGTTCTCGCGGTCTGACTATTTAAGCCTATTATTCAGAAGGACCAGCACAATGAAAGTGCAACGTGTATTTATGTCCAAAATTACAGCATTTTTATATCACAAAACTAATTGACGTATTTTTTATATCTAACAACAACGCTGTCATAGCTACAAATATATTAGATTAGATTAGATTAGATTAGGTTACACGACTGCCTTTTGCTGGCATGCGCACGTCAGCCCTTAGGGCTTTTTGTACTGTCGGGAGTTTTCAAGTTAGCAAGCCGACATCCGTGTCTTTTACTAGACTTGCAATGTCCCCTACTAGCTTGTGGTTGTCAATAGAGTTAAGGCTCCAATCGAGTTGGTGTCTTTTACGCTCTAATGCTGGGCATTCAAAGAGGATATGATAGGCTGTTTCATCATCCTCTTGGCATAGTCTGCAAACAGGTTCATGTCTATAGATATTGATCCTGTGCATAAATTCTCTGAATGCTCCAGTGCCTGTTAGTAGACTGACTACTTGCTTGATTCTAGTTCTGTTCAGTCTCAACAGGGTTTTGGTGGTATGTGGATTCGGAGTTTTTAGCAATCTTTTGCAGTGTGTTGCTTGATTGTAGTTTCTCCACCTTAGTTGGTGTGCGGTATTGACCCATTCATTAATGGCTGAGCGGGCTTGGTTTTTCTGAATGCTTAGACCAGGTTCTGGACCGGTCATTGCATTACGGGCTGCTTCTTTTGCGAGCTTGTCCGCCTTTTCGTTTCCTTCAATACCTTGGTGACCTGGGATCCAGCATAATTTTACTGTATTTCCCTGGCTTAAAGTTTGAAGTTTGGATTTGCATTCCTTGACCAGTCTCGATGAAGTACTGAAAGCGTTTAACGCTTTCAATGCTGCCTGACTGTCTGAGAGAATGTGTATGTCTCGATTAAGCAGCTTCTTTTCTATGCTGATGTTTGCGCATACGTTAATAGCTTGTACTTCAGCCTGAAAGATGTTACAAAACTTTCCTAGACTGACTTTTTCGTTGGTTCTAGGATTGGTACTGTACACACCGGAACCTGTACCCCCTTCAAACTTAGATCCATCAGTGTAAAAAATGATGTTCTTATTTGTTGGAGTTGGTAGTTGGTCCGGATTCCAACTTGTGTGTACAGTAAAGTTCTTTTCAAAGTCATAGGCTTTGATTATAAGATCAGAACCCATTTCTAATATTGGGTTGTTGATGTGTGACATGATCTTGCCATGTCCTAGATTATTAGCTGTGGTCATCCAGTGACCTGTACTTTGTAATCTGTAGGCTGCCATTCTGGCTTCACCTTCCAAGAAGATGTGCAGAGGTGGCAGATTTAAAATAGCATTCAGTGCTTGTCCTGAGGTGCCTTTAAAGGCTCCAGTGATGCACCGATTAGCTAGATATTGTATTCTGCTGATTTTGTGGATCGCAGTTGCTTGTTTTATTTTGGGCCACCAGGCGATTATTCCATATGAAATTATTGGTCGAACCATGGTTTTGTACAGCCAGAGGGTCAGTTTCGGTTTGAGCCCCCACGTACTACCTATGGCTCTTTTTCCAATAACTAATGTTTGTATGCACCTGGTGATTGTTTTGTCTAAGTGGGAGTTCCAAGTTAGTTTGGAATCGATGGTTAGACCTAAGTACTTAACCTCGTTCTCCCAGTTGACATTTGTCTCAAACAGTTTTATGTTCATTCTGTTTGTGATGTTCTTTCTACGAGTGAAAGCGACGAGAGTGGCTTTGCTGGGATTAATTCTAAGATTATTCTCTAGACACCACTCTTCGGTTATCTTTAGTGCTGATTTCATTACATTGTCTACGGTTCTTTGGTATTTACCTTGAATCAGTATGACAATGTCATCAGCGTATCCTTGAGTGTAGTAGCCTTTGTTATTGAGTTGGATCAGCAGTTCATCAACTGTGAGGCACCACAGGAGTGGAGAAAGAACTCCTCCCTGTGGACATCCCCTTGTCGCCTGCACTGTCTTTTCCTTGTCAAATAACTTGACTTTTACAACTCTGGTGTTGAGCATTGCCATAGTCCATCTTATCGTGGTGTTATCGATCTGATGGTTTGTCATTGCTCTTTCAATAGAGTGGTAGGAGGTGTTGTCGAAGGCACCACAAATATATATAAGCACTCTTCCACATATCCACAATTTATTGCTTTTGCCCTGCGGGCACAGGTAAGATCGAAGAAATGTCCACTTACCACACTATAAAGGCTAAAATCATGCAATGCACGCCGCAACCTAACAAAACATTATACAGGGTGTTTCTAAATAAGTGTCGCAACGGAAAACTGTAGATTCCCCATGAAAAAGGAAAACTTTATTCGTCTTCCATTTTTCTTTCCGGGCTTTCGTTTTCGAGATGCAGGGTGTCAAATTTTTTTACAAAAGCTGGTTCAGGACGAAGCGTTTCTGTGAAAGTGGTATAGCAGCCTTTGCCTCGTTTTGGTCGTCAGAGCCTGAATGGAGTAATGAGTTTTTTTTAATTTATTGATTTTCAGGAGATTGTAGTTATGTTGCACTACTTAAATGAAAACACTTCTGCTTTGCTAATAAACACTTTATTCTTGTACCATATAACTAAATACAAAAACATGTATGATAATTAACCAAACCACGATCTGAACTGCACGCGCTGCGACCGGTAACTGTCTAGCGTCATTTTTCGTGCGTGTGAGCCAATAGCGCCGCTTCGCCGGAAACAAGGTTTAACTGTTGCCAAAACGCGCACAAACTTGAATACGTACTGCCGCTACATCACCCCCTTCCCAATGACGTAGTCATGAATCCGTGAACTGGAAACGTACGGGGAGAGTGATGGTGCGAAGGAACGGCTAAAGTTAGGACGGCATACCAACGTTGCCAGTTCGTGCACTGAAGGATAAAGCGGGAAACTTACACTTTTAAACTAATATGTTTCAAATTACAATGATACGTATATTAACTCAAAAATTTACCGTAACAGCAATTGTTATGATTACGCATAAATTCTCCAAAATGTACTAAATTATCTTTACTTTAATTGCCTCTTAGAGAAGCTCAATGACATATTCATTTGTTAAATTAATAAAAATCAGGTTATTTATACATTTTATATTTTTTATTAGCAAAAATTTACATATAATATAATTATTAATTTAAATAATTATTAATGTAAATATTAAAAGATAATACAAAATATTTTTTTCCTAATTATTCACTCATATAAATGATCATTTCCAGGATCCTTAGATATAATTTCTGAATGCGTGCCATGTAAATTTTCTGTAATTAGCAGAGTTTCTTCAATATTGGGTTTCCGGCTACAGTTTCTGTTCCTATTTTGTTTACGTGTTGAATGAAAAGAGGCCTGTTTTCGAATTTTCTTATTAGCTGGCTCTCCAACATACTCTGTTTTCAAATCAAAGTTTTTTATTTCCATTTCACTAATGGATTCAGCACTTTTTAAAAAATTTGGAACTATATTTATTGCCATTGACAGCACACATGGGCTTACTGCCTATGATTTTGAACTCGCTACCATTTTAACTGTAGATGAGTTTAATGAAGGGATGCCCTTAGCATTTATGTTTTCCAACAGAAAAAATTCTTATATCAATCAAGTTTTCTTTCAGAAAATAAGAGAAAACGTGGGCATTATAAAAACTGACACTTTTATGTCAGATATAACAAATGTATTTTTTGCACTACTAGTCTCAGAACGCACCGTTATTGGCCTATTTTTAGGTCGTGAAGTTGATTTTCTCCACCAAGGGAGAGAAAGTAAAATAAACAATTTTCACCGTGGTAACTGATAAATTGCTAAGTTACCAAATATGACTATTTTAATTTTGACGTTTTAAAGAGCTGTATTGTCAGGTTGACAGTTAAAATATTTTCGAAATTTGTTGGGAATTTAGGTATTAAGCTGTTTGGTAGTGCAAAAAATAGTATATACACCACGGTAGCGAATCGTCTTATAACCTTCGCGCTCAGGTTATAATACTGCGCTTCGCTACCTTGATGTATAATGTACTATTATAACCTGTGGGAAAATATAATGGGTCCACCACATAAACAGCTTTATTGTGCCTGGCAAATAGATTGTGCGTGGCAGTCAAATTTGTCAAAAATTAATAATGCTGAGAAGAGGGAATGGGTTTATAAAACTTTAAAATATTTACAGACACTTTTGGATCTGCAGAAAATTCAAGTTTTTGGATATTTTGAAAAATGATACAACATTAAAGTTTCGTCAATATTTCATTAATTATTATGCAACTTGCGTCTATAGTTTTCGAGTTGGAGCAATTGCCAATACAAATATGCATCTCGAAAGTATGCATAAAACATTAAAATTGTATGTCTTAAAAGGTGAAAAAATTAAACGTTTAGACAAGACACAGCATGTTTTGATGGAGTTTTTTAAAAATAAAAAAAATGCAAGAATTATAAAACTAACAAAAGGGGATACTTCAGAACTAGTGCAAAATATCTATGCAAGACATCGTGTAGCAATATCCACCAAGTTTACTGTGAACGTAATAGAAGGCAACGAAGTTTATACCATTAAATGTGATTCTAGTGAAAACACATATTTAATTACAAAAAATCTTTCCGACGGTAATGCATGCTGCCCAATAAAATGCTCTATTTGCTCCATATGTTTGCATACCTTTAGCTGCACTTGTGTGTATTTCAATATAAGAACTTTAATCTGTAAAGATATACATTATATTCCATCTAATTACACAAACTCAGCTCCTGGTAGCACAAACATAATAGCAGGAAATAGTAGTAATGAAGTAAACAATGTTATTCAAAATTTAGCAACATTTTCAAGAAATAATGATAAACTTTTGGAAGAAATAACAAAAACCAAAGAGTATTCAACCGAACAATTAAAACTAATTTTAGAGATTATAAAAAGTGCTGAATCCATTAGAGAAATGGATATAAAAAACTTTGATTTGAAAACAGAGTATGTTCAAGAGTCAGCTAATAAGAAAATTCGAAAACAGGCCTCTTTTCATTCAACACGTAAACAAAATAAGAACAGAAACTGTAGGAAACCCAATATTGAAGAAACTCGGCTAATTACAGAAACTTTATATGGCACGCATTCAGAAATTGTATCAAAGGATCCTGCAAATGATAATTTATATGATTGAATAATTATGAAAAAAATATTTTGTATTATCTTTTAATATTTACATGAATAATTATTTAAATTAATAATTATATTATATCTAAATATTTGTTAATAAAAAATATAAGATGTATAAATATCCTGCTTTTTATTAATTTAACAAATGAATATTGGCATTTGGCTTCTCCTAAAGAAAATTAAAGTAAATATAATTTAGTAAATTTTGGAGAATTTATGCGTAACCATAACAGTTGCTGTTACGGTAAATTTTTGAGTTAATATGCGTTGTCATTGTAATTTGAAACATATTAGTTTCAAAGTTTAAGTTTCCCGCTTTATCCATCAGTGCACGAACTGGCAACGTTGGTACGCCGTCCTAACTTTAGCCGTTCCTATGGTGCGACCGGTAACTGTCTAGCGTCATTTTTCGTGCGCGTGAGCCAATAGCGCCGCTTCGCCGGAAACAAGGTTAATATTAACTGTTGCCAAAACGCGCACAAACTTGAATACGCACTGGCGCTACAAGATTAAGACGTAGTTTTATTGAGCGTAAATGGGAAATTTATCATGATAAGACTGAATGAACAACAGTCAATAATGAAACAGTTTGCGATTAGTGTAACCAGTTCTCAATGTCAGGGTTTCAACACCGTCTCTCCGGGCTCCGGGTTTTGCTATAATTTCTTCACGTTGTGCTAATTTTTAATAATGTCTAAAGTTAACTTAAACATAAGGCTGTTATGTGAATGAAACGCTTCGTATACTTACGTCTCGACTGGGGGTCGTGTTCTTGCATTCTTTATAGTCTCACTTTAGACCAGTTTTCAGTTAGCCCAGTTTTAAGAACACAAGAAAGAAAACTCGTCTACCTTTATTTAGACCAGTTGCAATAGACCCATTTTGATTGTATTAGTCGCACATGTAAATAAAACATATGGGCAGATCCCTTATTAATGGTGGTATTGAATGGTACTTCGGTATCAATATAGTTCCATTTGAAAAGGGCTTTACTCAGAACTTCCCTCGTACGTGGACATAGTGGCAATAAACAATTTTAATAATGAAAGAAACCTATGGGGTAAAAATACCTTAACTTTCTTAGTAATACTGAAACAATAAAAGAAAACACTTGATAATGCGAATTACATCAATTTTCAAATAAGAAAAGCATTACTGGCTGTGGGATTTGAACTTCAGCGCCTGCAAATGCGATTTCACTTGGCTACAGCAGGCGAGCAACCCGCTCGTTTGTCGCATGTGACAATGCAGGACCCCTCCCATCTGTGAGATGCGGCTGAATAAAACACAATGCACTTATTCGTCGCTTCTTTTTGTCTCTTTTGCAACATTTACTCTGTATCTGTTGAGCCCCATTTTTGCCAAGGTTAAAGCCTGGGCTATGTGCAAATTATTAGTTTTATCTACAGAGCGGCTAGGAAAACCCGGGCCACTTTTCTTGTGGCGGTCAAGAGATGGCGCTTTAGTACAAAAAATTAAATTAACATACTGACAGCAACGCAAAATCTAAGTGGACTACTGAAATTAGTTCATATGTAGTAGGGATGTCGTACCCGTTCTAAAACCCGGGTACCCGAAAACAGTACCCGGGTACTCTCGGGTACTCGAAGATTTTACATTTTGCCTTACTATTTTCTGTTGAATGAAAATATTTCCATACAGGCGATTTTTTTATGACATTGTGTTCTTATTTGTTTGTACTTTTGTAGTTTCATACAATGTCCAAGCTCTATGCCCTACGCATTTAACGCCGCGAGTTTTAAACTGAACTAAATTGAAATAGTACCTACTTACTAATTCAAACTGCAACTTGTCTGTTATTCGTAAATATTTTTACTCTCTAGTGCTATCAAATTCAAGTACGTGACTTGTTATCCAAAATTGGTAGCGACGTCAACATCACACAGAGGAGGTGTATGTTATTTCAATCCATACTGACGCGATTTTAATAGTACTATTGATGGATTGAATATTTCCGTGAAACGGATTTATTGCCTTATATGAAATAAGAAACAACATTATGTGGTATGGCGTGGTCTTGTTATTATTGCGTGATTATGTTTTTCTAGAGCTCATTTCTATTGTTTTTAAATTTTTATTTTCTTCTCCGAAAAGGCTGACTTTCTAGACATAACATAATTTTTACTAGTCGGGTACCCGGGTCTTGAAAATATATTCGGGTTGACTATTACCTGGGTCGGCCCGGGTACCCGGGTAACCGCCGACATCACTAATATGTAGCAACAATTTTAATTATCCTATTACGAGCTGATGGTGGTCGATTCGCATAAGTTTGACGCCATCGATGTTGCACTATTTGTACCGCCATTCTGGTAGAATGACCTATTTGTGCTTGATAAAACCATTTCACAATAGCAGTACGTTGTTGGAGATTTGTATTCATATCTGTTTCGCTGTCAGTTTGACAGCAGAATCTAATTTTGAAATTGACAGTGCAAAGCAGCCTAGCTAATTTTATTTTAAATACATAAACATCGTAAAAACAGAGACAGCTGGTGTTGATAGTTTGAAAAGTGGCCGGGGTTTTCCTAGCCACTCTGTATTTCAGTTAAAGCAAAAATAAATAAAATCTTATTTTTTCAGATGCTTAACCTGTATATGTCGTGTCGATTCTATGACCTTTTTCATCAACAACAAAACCTGAGCTATTTCCAATTACTAACATGTAAGTAAATGAAAACGAAATCAAGCTTGGCTTAGAAAAAATTAAATCATATGCTCTATTACTTCCTGTGTTTTTAATTTAAATATGACAGTTATTATAATAGCAGAAGTGGCAAGTTGTTTAAATTTATGTTTAAATTGCAACTTTGATTTCAACCCCGGGGTACATCGAGCTGCCAGCTGTCGTTCCTTGCCTCCTAAGAGCTCCGTTCCCGCCGCCTGAGAGAGCCGTCACTGCTAGGACAGTGTGTCACTTGGGACCCGTTCAGTGTAGGACATTCTTATTTAAGTTAGCAAGTAAGTTAGCATAAGTTGTTTAGTGTTAGTTGTACATAATTTCATTGCTCATATTTTGTGTGTGGCACTGTGACTGTTGATTACGCTGCTCCGCAGATAGCATCGCTTGTATCCAATGATTTTGAAAGGTATACGAGCCCCGTCTAGCTTCAGTTGGCCCACACACAAAATTTGTAGTGTTGTTGGCATTTATCGCTCAAGGAGCAAAACCAGCCGCTACAATGTAATATCTAAGACAAAATATGCTATTTAGAGGAATATAGGAGAGATCTGGGTTCAATGGAGCGTGTAAAAAGTCGAAAATATAAAAAAAAGAGTTTTCTTGCATTCCATTACCTAAGAATTGCTAACGACGACGATTAAGGTGGCTATGGAAACAACGCTTTTTTTGACGGAAATGACAGTGACAGATGTTTCGATTAAAAACAGTAAATTTATAGTGCAATTATAAATTATTATTATTAATAGAGCTGAAAATCACAAATTTTCTTTTTTTTTCTGTTTTTGTCCTAATCAGTTCCAATTGTTGTAATTAGTTCTGTTGTTTTTGTGCAATATATTTTCAAAATAAAAATGGATAATTATACCTGTATTTGTTTAAATGATCTTCAATACATGCCAATAACTGAAAATTTATCGGGTGGGCCAACTGAAGCTGGACGGGGTTCGTAGATACAAATACAGCATTAATACCGATGGGGCCATAATTATACAGATTGCTGCAGGCAACTAGGACCATTGCAAAAGCAAGGAGAATATGCATGTGGCCGTCGTGGTGTTTAACAAACGAAAAGTTAATGTGCGATAGCGGTAGATCGTTAGGATTATTATAAATACAAGGTATATATTCGATTTTATAATTTTTTAAACACAATTACGGCACATGTAAAGTCCCCTTGCTTTTGCTATGGTCCTAGTTGCCTGCCGCAATCTGTATACAGTGAATTTATTATAACGCGCAATGTGGCATTCCCGTTTTCATTGGGACTTGATTGTTATTAGTGGTTTCTAAGGGTACGCCACGCAGTGTGTAAATGCGTTTATTTTAAAATGCAATATATGAACTTAATTTTATTGGAAAATGTTACAGTATTAATTGCTTATTAAGACCCCTTACGACTGTTCGCGGTAGTGCTCGCCCCGGCGTGCAGCCTCCAGCCCTAATGCCTCGGCTAGTAAACTCGGTCGGGAGGGGGGTTCACACTCTAGGGTACAGTTCAGGGCGAGATACCACAAACGGGGTGCTTGATGGTAAAGATACAATGGTAGTTTAAAGGGCGCTACGGCCTTTGCAGATAGAAAATCTTATATTAGCTAGTGATCTATTGTCACAATATATATATACACACATTAAATAAAATCGGGGTTAGTCAACAGTATTACAAGAGGGTGGCCAAATGCCACAATGACAAAACGTGCGTCACAACTATGGCCGTCTAGGTCCCGTAACTACTTTACTTAACGGGCCAAGATGGCTGACAACGTTTCCCGGAGCTAGGCTTCCATTTAGCTTGCAAATGAGGCTTCGTAAATTTAACACAATATTGCCCTGTGCAACTAACACACGACCAAAATGACATGCATTAAGCGGTGAATTTTCCAAAATTACGTACGCCACTGTAATTCGCGAGTCACACTGCTTATAGCTAGTTTTACAATACCTTAATTCGTCAGTGAAAGTGCCAAGCAACTGGATTGTTGAATCTGCAATGCAGGGAGACTCGCCTTGGGTGCAATGCGACGCCGTAGAAGATGCTCTCGAACAAAGAAGGTGTCCTGAGACAGCGATAACTTCCAAGAGGTGTAATAAGGGTCGACAGGGGTTGGCAGGAGTTGACAGGGGCGGCCGACCAACTAGGTCGGGACTTGCGGCAATAGAATCCTTCGTAGAAGAACTAGGGTTGGGCTAAACGGCAGACAGCAAAGTCCCACCCTGTATATAAGCGTCCGTTCCCATTATAAATCCGCTAACATTAGCGTTAAATGTACTCGGCGGCACTCTAAAGGTTGGGGACGGATAGCATTTGAAATTGCACACAAACCCGAAAAGGTACGACGCGCCCCAAAGAACAACAAGGGTAGTTCTTTGTTCTGGACGTTACTTGCACAAACGTACGGTCAGAAAGCGTAACTGGAACTGTCGAAAACGACGCTCATACGTAGCGTACTTTTGGTGCATTCAGCGTATGGAAAATTTCCATCATGGGCATCTCTCTCATGTGCATACAGAAGCTATTGTTCGGGGTTTTAAATTGCATCAGCCACATGCAAGAGCAGCGAAACACGGGACTTCCCCGGGCCGGAATTTTATCGGCCAAGCGTTGTAAACTGATATTCTACGAGCAGTGACGGGCCCCGAACATTTTGAATTGAAGACTAAACGCAAATTCCATCTGCAAGCGATTTGTTTAGTCACTTAGCGGGATTTATGTACTGTGATAATGAATTACAGCGTTCGCCTCTGTGCTGAAAGCAAATGTCCTTTCAGTGCACTTTATGCGACAGATTTCGGTACCTGGCCTGCAAGTAAATTGAGCAGTTAGACGAATAGGGAAATGTGCCCAATAGCTTAAATTTTGCTGCTATACACGGGAGCAGAATGCGGAAATGTAGATCTGTTCTAACGAAAATCGGGAGTCTTAACAACAGGGTATGTAATAACCCACATACTTGCTGCAAACTGAAGTCTTTATACTATTTGATCCACAGAATTCCTTCTCCCGTACAATATGTTATGTTGTTACATACTCAGTAACGTTTCCATATTGTATTTTAAAATAAACGGATTTACACCTATTGCTCGTTATAATAAACTCCCTGTACTATAATTATGGGCCCATCCGTATATTACATACTGTTATGTGCCAAGATATGTAACATCCCTTTTTCGTGCTATCTTCTTCTGTAATACAGCATATGAATATGGTCTATTTTTTTCGCAATTGCGAGCACAGCACCCTAATTAAATAACACGCCACTCTTCTTTTTAGATGGCTTTCTTCTTAATTCTACTGCAACGATTGAGTGGAAAAGGCCTTTCAGGAAGATTTTTTTTTTTGCATTTTTATTATCGGTTAGGTCTACTGCACATACCGGAATCGGTTGTTTGTTTTTTGTCAGGAGGCGTGTGACTTTAGTAACTGGTACTGATTTGGTAAGTGTATCGAATATTTCAAGTTCAGTTAAGGATAAAGGTGCGTTTTTAATTATAACATTTAGTGGCTTTCCATTTTGATTTTGAAAAGTGTGGTATTTTATACCGTTATTATTAAAGTGTTTTGTTAGATTTCTATAATCCTCCTCTTTAGTTAAATTTATTTTTAATGCGTTAGTATTGTAATAGGTTGAAAATTCTCCCGTTATTTATTTTTTGATATCTTCGGTCAATGCCGTATGATTTATGGCGTTGTGTAGATAAATGGAAAGTATCTTTGGCTTTGTTATCGGGGTTTCTGTTTTGTCGTTGGTATGTTCTTGTTGATTGTTACTATCATTTGGGTTATCAGTTATTTGGCTCTCAAGGTTAGTTAGTATGCTGTATTTGTTTTGTGTAGGTACATTTGGTGTCCATGCATAACGTTTTTGCACTTCATTTGTCGGAAGTGTAAATGAGCTCAGTTTACGCTTGTTATTTATTTGAACTTCCGTAGTGTTGACATTGTTTTGCGTTTGAACTTCCATAGGGTCA
The DNA here is from genome assembly GCA_940337035.1 of Agriotes lineatus. Lineage (NCBI taxonomy): Eukaryota > Metazoa > Arthropoda > Insecta > Coleoptera > Elateridae > Agriotes > Agriotes lineatus. The sequence continues at coordinate 231,267,867 of OW679194.1, read as the reverse complement.
ACATGGCTTAAGCCTTCCGCTATTTTGTCAAAAACAAAAAGATAGATATGATAGCAGCTTCTTTAAATACAGCACTTAATCTTTCACACACTTGCGACAGCGATATGGCACGTGTTTATGCTTTGAAAGTAAAATGCAGAATCACACAAACAGTAAATACATATCCAACGGCAATACACCTGAATTTTGTATATCGTAAAGTGTTATCATATTATGACTAGCAGTTCATTCTGCGTTCATTCAACCGTTTATACAATTAGTCAAATATGCTTACCATTAAAGCGCTTCTTGGCGAAACTCTGCCAACGCTTGCAAAATCAAATAGGGTTTACATTTACCATTTGCAGAAACGAGTACATTCTAGCTTGCCGTATGGAAATTACTGTATTAACATGTAAGAAAAAAAAATGCTAGATCGCGTTCTTCGGTCTGGATTGTAGCAACCGCTTGAAGAATCCCTCAGTAAATTAGTATCAATGAGGTAGCTTCGTTGTACAACGATGCGCCGCTTTCGTGAGAAATGTGGCCTTGCCCCTGCTCACGTGAAACGGGATACTTTAGCAAAGCAACAGGTGTGACCTTGCGATGGAGTGCATGCTGAATTCCATTAATTATAGCCCAAAACTGACGGCCTCGCTAGAGCGGTACATAAGAACGAATACACAACGCAATTAGCAAACAATCTAAAGCAAATCTGACTTTGCCTACCTTCTGCAATGGAAGCGCCGAATTTACAACTGCGCCGCGCTGTTTCTCGACCCCTCAAATCCCATATTACAATGGTTTTATAAGTGAGCGACAATTCGTCCCCACGAAATAAACATCAAAACCAAACCAATAAATCCGTAAATTAACGTTTACGACAATTAATTCTGCCAGGTGCAAAATTATAAGATCAGTTTTGGCATTGGGTCTGGAAACACGATCTCTCGAAGTGCGTTCTGACTGCTGAAGAAGGAGCCGGCGTCCGACACAGGATCTCTTGCGCAGGCCAAAGTGCGTTCGCAAAATGAAAATATTAACCGCATGCGTTCGGAAATCAGAAAATATTAGCAGTTCAACTAACGCGAAAGTAAACCGTAACAGTCTGTTGCTCTTACTTAATTCTAAACACAATAAATACAAGAAATTTCAAAATGATTGGTAAACTTATTTTTATTTATGTCAAATGGTCTTAAAAATGTTATACAAATTTAATTCAAATTTTCTGAACAACATGCGGTTTTTAGCAGATTAATTTTTAGTGAATGTGTATATTAACTTAAAAAGAATTCACAGTTATTGTAGATGTCAACTAATACTTTTTTTTTTGATATTTAATCTCCAGGATAAAGTGAAATGAATAATCACACGTGGGATTTAATGGCACCTCAGTGCTAGCCTTTTAAGTTAATAAAACAAGAGTAGTAGTTTCTGGTGGTGACAAAACATGCTTGGTGACTTAACAATTTATTAGCACGGTGGTAGAGGTGTATCAATTTCGCATGGTCCTTGGGAAAAATATCCCCAGTAGGTGTGTTTAGTTGTGTGAAACTGACCTGACAGAATGTCATGTATATACTTTTAAATTAGGTTTTAATTTTTCACGTTTGACCAGTCTTTTTAGCTATAAGTGTATTTGTCAAACGTCAAAAATTATAACCTAATTTAAAATTATATACTTGGCAATTTGTCAGGTTAGTTTCACACAACTAAACATCACTTACTGGGGATACTTTTCCCAAGGACTATGAAAGACTGCAACACCGGGAGTAGAAATCAGTTTCTATGTTACAAATATTGTGGCAGAAATATCTCTTGGCATTAAAAGTGGCACTTTAATCTCTCAAAATGACGTCTGAAATAGGTCATTTATTCACGGGAGTGCAAAAATTACATTATGCGTTATACTGTAATAGCGATATTTAAATCTACATAAAAAGTAAAACCATTAGTGTCTATACTTCAAAAATTTCAAATTGAGAAGGTCGTATAGAAAATGTTGAAATCTATTCATTTATAACAGATTAAAGGTCTAGAGATTTAGATATGAAAAAAGAATGTAGAAGTGTTGTAATACCAGGTAAAGAAAAATACTTCAACTCTCCGCCTGACGTGGGCAGGTTGATCGTCGGTTAAAAATCGCATAGGCGCCGAGTCTTTATAGCCTTAAAAATAAGTGCCCCTGTTTAATTAATTTTACCACAATAATCAAAATAATGATTGTAGAATCACATAGAATTTTCGCTATCCTTCCCTCGCTATGATATTGACACCCAATAAAATGAACTAAATAGCCCTCTCCTGCAAAAATTTAAAACCAGCTACGACACAAAATTTCGTCTGTTATAAACATTGAAAAATATTCTTCAACATGCCCAATTAATTCATTGAATATAACATAATTAAATGAAATAAAATTTACTACCGCATTATGTAGACACAAGTCCCCACAGCTTAAATTCTTGATTGAACTGTAGGTAATTATCTTCTACCGCTGTATCCTAAGAATTATTATTACAAGAAGTACCTACCCTATCGACGTTGGTAAAATGATTGCCTTCACACCCACTTATTCTTATAACCAAACTACCTATCTGCAGACACACAAGTATGGTATATAATTACAAAACACTACATTTACCTACTTTATTCAACGGCAAGGGTTTTAAAACCCTAATAACTCGCCAAAACTGGTGGTAAATAACTTACTCGCAGAGCACTAAACACTAATAAAGGCACTAAGTGACTTATCTGTTACAAAAAGCTCAACTATAATCGATAATTGCAACTAACGTGCAGCTATAAGCTGTAAGCATGTTCATGTCGCGGAAATTCTACCTACTTTAGCCCACATCACAATTCCGTGACGTCAGAGAGCCGAGGTCTTGTTTTAAGCTGGTAGTGAGTGTAGTCAGTTATTTATTTTGTCTGTTCTTGTCCGAGTTCCAATGTATTGCTCGTATTGTTTCGTGTGCAATAACACAACTGATGCCGGGCCTGGTGACAGACAGATACAAACTGGCGATAAGTTACAGCCTCGTTACACCCCAACATTTGTAATTTGTAAATTTTCTTTGTCTTCATTTATACAAATTTTTGAAGTTGCATAATTATATGTTTTTACTTTCCTTGTCTAAAAGACGAAGGAAGTATTGTAACAGTGAAAACAAATCTTTACGTCAGGGTTCCAAGATCACGAAAAACATGTTTTCTCAATTCCGGCTGTCCGTTCGTCTGTCTGTCTCTCCGTCTATTGGCGGTATAGCTCAGAAACTATTTGTTGTAGGAAGTCGATATTTTGCATGCAGATTATATGTCGACCTGGATCGAAACCGAATGTACTTTCGGTCAAATATATCCAGGGTTCGAATCTTACCACCTGCATTTTGTAGTGGTAAATTCATATAATTTGCATTACCAGGTGTTAATTTTTATCGTTTCAGTATTATTATAAACGTTAAGATATTTTTACCTCTGTTTTAATTTGATTTAAAAAAAGTTAGTGTCACAACTTCCACTTGCGAAGAAAGTTCTGAGTACAGCCCTTTTCATATTTTTTATTATTAGAATTAAGTGCATAGGTATGCCCTTCTTGATTAATGTTTCTCACAGTTTTCCCCTTGATACTTTGTCGAATGCTTTTATATAGTCTATGAATACCGTATGCGTTTGTCTGTTAAAATCACGTCATTTTTCTGCTATAAATATGCTGTTCGTACAAGATCTTCCAATTCTGAAGTCTGTTTGTTTTTTTAATATGATATTATTAGTTATAATTTGCAATTTGTAAAATTAGTATATTGGCATATATTTTATACGAGGTGTTGGGGAGGGTTATTCCTAAATGCTTAATGATTAATTATTTGCTTTCATAATTATTTTAAAAATTAACTGAAACGATAAGGAGACTGAATTTTCTTAAGTGTTGCACGATTTGAAACATTTACACACAAAATTTAACCTCCATCTTGCAATAATAAGTAATCAATTGGAACTGCTAAAATAAACAGCAGTTGTTAATGATCTATCAATTTAACGTGTCATGCATCCATATTTTGTAGTATTTAGATCATTTTGATGACAATTTAATGTTTTAACGTTTTCGTCGAATATTACAAGGGACTATTTTCCACATCTCTTATTATCCAATGAAAAGCCATGCTTTTTCAAAATTCAACCAATCGTGTGTTTTTGTAGTGGCAAAAAATCGAAATTTTCCCTTGGGATTTTGTCAGTTTCTTTTGCCACTTGCATCCACGGCAACTACCAAATATGTTGCTTTAATCAAGGTGGTATTTAAGAAACCTCATTTAAACTGTCATTGCGCATCAGTATAAATGTCAAAATGAACCGATATTTGGGAAATAGTCTACAAAATGTATTTTGGGCTCATGATTTTGCTCGGCAAATGTTTTACTCACGATTTGTTGTTTTTTTGGCAATGTCCCTCGACAAACTAACTTTGACAAATTCCCTCGCCTTCGGCTCGGGAATTTGATCAAGTTAGTTTGTCTTGTGACATTGCCAAAACAAAATACTTTCGTAAAACATTTTTACCGGTAAAAGCATCCTTTATCTAATAGACGTGTCTGTCTGGGACGCTGTTTTGTCCGGGACGCTGTTTTGTCCGGGACGCTGTTTCAGCAGCCAAACCGTAAGAGATAGAGAAAAAAGTTATTAAAGTTATATGTTTGGAATGGTCATGTCAGGTCAGGAACCGAATTTCAGTCACGTGACACTTCCGGTTTTCGAGAAATCACAAAAAGACCGTTTTTCAAATAGAACGCGTATTAATTAAAAACTGGTTCGGCCGCCAAACGTAGCTGCGACCCTCTGCGCCTTAAATCCTCGATCGGTTAGGCAACCACTTTGACACCTTCCAGGTCTGGGTGGTTGCCTAACCGATCGAGGTTTGAAGGCGCGTTAAATGAGACATTTGTCTCACTGGACTGCTAGTTTGCCCTTAATACATTATTACTGAAAATATCCCGGCCATAAAGTAGGTGTCATGAGAAAGTAGAGAAAATTAGTTTCAAATGGATGACTGTCCTGCACCTAACAGTCGCCATGCACGGGAATATTTAATGGAAAGTTTTAATGAGACAACCATTGATCGGAAATATAACATTGATTAGTCTGCACGGAACCCTGGCATGTCTTCTCATGATCTCCCTTTGTGAGGAGTGAAGAGGTGTAAAATAAAAATGTGTCCTTTGGAGCTTTCAAAAAATTGTTTTTCAACTAACAGTGCTAGAATAACTCCGAATCCGTTAGCAAATTGTAATAAATGGATTATTTAAATCAGGGTGCAAAAAAATCACTATTTAAATTAAAAAATTATAAAAATCGATTTTTTTCGATTTAAATCGGGATTTTTTAAATTTAAATCAGGTTTTTCGTTGATTTAAAAATCTGCGTTAATTAACGCTATAATAAAGATACACTCGTTCGACGTCCACAATTCCACATCCTTTGTTTTTGTTATGTTTAAGTTTAACACTTTCTTAATTGCCAGATGCTTGTACAGCAGGCAATATAGGCATACACAGTTTAAATTTTAAATCTCAAACTGGCCATTTTTATCAGTAAAATAATAAAGATAACAAAGTTATGTATTTCACCACCAACCGTAATCGATATCCATCCCTGCTGTGTATTATGTATGCAATAATGTGCAGTTCTCGTCAAAATTAGAGGTGCCCATGACGATGACTCGTTGACGGTGGCATTCGAGATTTTCTATTTTCATCTGCTACTTCCTAAAGAAAAATGTCCTGGGAAAAACAGGATGCAGGGCAATTTGCAAAGTGTGTAAACTTGAATTACAAGGGTTAGTGGCTCGTTTAAAAAACATCGAGAAAAGTGTAACAGAGTGGAAAAGAGAAGGCGGGCTAATTGGTATTCTTATATAAATATTACAGCAGTGAGTGTAACATTATAATTAATGAATAAATTCTGTATTATGTAGTCACTTGTTATTAATAACTAATTATTCTTCATTAATAAAAAATATTTAAACAAGCTGAAAATTTTGATTTAAATCACATGATTAAAATAAAAATATCGGATGTTTTAAATCACTATTTAAATCTTGATTTAAATATTTGCACCCTGATTTAAATATTAATTGTTTGGAATTCTTTAGTAATACTTTTGTCCTTAAACTTTTTCTATTAGTTTATACCACTAATGATTGACGGTGACCAAACTGGCGAGGTATACACTAACAGTAGTCGTATGTATATTTTATAGATCTTCAGAATTAGTTCCGGAGGTATGTTTTTAAAGGCACACTTCACTAGGTACAACGCCTTGTTGGCTTTCTTGACTATTGTGGTAACGTGTTAAGACAATTTTAAATATGAAGTTAAGACACCTATATGTTCAGTGTGAATCGACATTTGTTAATCTAACACCATTTAGTGTGTCGTTCAGTTTGGGCTTGTAGTACTTAATATATAATATAAATCGTACATTTGTCGGCGTTAAGTAACAGCAACCAGATTTATGATAAACATTATAGTTTGTTAAGATCATGTCTGAATACATTAGATGTGTTGTCGTGAACATGGAAAGTTTTGTTTCGTCAGTAAAAAATGAGGATTATAATTTAATGAATTTGCAAGATAGCTTATACATATGTACAACCAAAGAATATAGATAGGGGAAGAAGGACAGCCTTATGGGCTAAAGAGTATATGCTGTGATTTGGGTTGCATAACTATTTACTTGGTTAAATATATCATATTTTGTTCGAAAATGCCGCTGGAAGCTCATAGCGTCAAAGTGATTACCTTATCAGTGGCATTCCTCAGGTAAATGCGTCATTAGCATTCTTGAGCTATAACAGTGTTGCAAGAACTTTCTCTCTACAATTCCAATAGTTTTACAATGGTTGTACCTACCCGAAATAAACTTGTATTCTGCCAAAGAATATTTAAGTAGTTTGATTCTGCTTACATCTAAGTTAAGTTTGTTACAAAGAATATTAAATATAGGTGTATATTCTTTTGTTTGTTTTGTTATTATTTAAAACTATTGTCAATCGGATGAACTCGTACCAATAAAATAAAGGTTTTATAAGTTTCACATGCAACACTTTTAAACATTTAATAGGTAGCTAGGTACCTATAAAAATTACATAAGAGGTTTCTAATATAATTTCAACAAAAAGTTCACCGATGAGCACAAGATTATACGGAATACGGATTGTCCCCACTTTATTCTCACAAAATTCTATAATAAATATAGAATTAGCTATGTACAAATAATGAAAAAAAACATTAATAAACAATATACGGATTTTATTTAAACATTTTAATACGAGAGGAAATTATTGTTCAAGTAATGTTGACGATTAATATAGTTTACAGTGATATATTTTAAAAAGCAAATAAAAACAAAAATAATATTGTATCTTGTGAAGTTGATACGTATAGAGTACGGCTACTAAAACAGTACACCTTGAATATCTCATTTACTTGATGCATTAAAAAATGTCTATTTAGGCACATTTATGTTCTATGTATTTACGTATCTACATGATAATTTGTACGTTTACAAGTGGCTGAAATAAAGACAATATTATTATTATTATTAATATTATTTACACTATATGCTAATAATGTTTTCTTAAAACTTACACACGACTTACTATTTTTAAAATAATATTCAAAATGTTCAAGTAACATCGTAACTATTTTTATTAAAATACTTGAAGGTTTTTTTAGGTAAATAACACAGTCGCCCGCACCATAGTCTTTTTGCTGTAAAAACAGTTCATTATGATGCACTACTGAGTCACGGCTGCACATATTTTGACACTGATCACAATTAAAACGTAAAAGCGTTTTATGAATGACATAACCAGCTACATATACCGTCGCACAAGATTCTAATGTGGCTTCTTGATTTGGTTGTGTTGAAACTTCTATTACCTCACTGAGTAAACTGAGGTCACCATCTTCTGCTAATTCAGTTTGTTCAGCAACTGTATATGGTATGTCCTCAACATATCCCATGACATCTTTTTCTGGCACTTCAACATTCGCCATATTGACAACAGCATCTTCATCAACTTCGCAGTTGGAGCTCTCTGTAGGATGCTGCAATTTAACCAGCATGTTAAACTGTAGTGCTTGCCCTCTACGTAAAAATCCTTTGATAGGAGATTATTCCGTACGCTTTTTATCAAGTGCGGTACGTCATATATTGCAAAAATTTTTGCGTCGCAGACAAAAAAATACGGCTGTTCTGCAGTAACTCCTAGATTTAAAAATGCAGCTCTATTTGTAGCAGCTTGGTCACTAGTAACAGCACGCACTTTAAGTCCTATTCTTTGTAACTCTTCGATGTTTTTAATAATGAGGGAAGATAGCTCTCCATGTTTAATGGTACCTGAAGAAACATAAAAGCTGACAGGAATCTTCCATTTGTGAATAAGTCCTCTTGCCATAAACACTAGTGCATGACTACCGATTTTGCTTTTCCGTCCAAGATGTCCTAAATCTTCGAAACCTTCAATCATATCTTGGCGTGGATTATATTCTAGACCTTTCTTTAAATGCATTTCGTCAAGTAATACGACACACTGTTTTTCATCATCGGTCATGCTGTTAACTTTAACAGCCAGTTTTTTCATTAGTTCCGTTGTTAAGGACTTTATAAACTTTTGCCGCCTCTCTTGCATTCTGAATTCATACTGTGCGCAGTAGAAGTTCGAGCGGGCATTTCCTCGCCGTTCACTTACGTTCCATCTGTCAACGTGGCAGCATGCGAACCGGTCCGCACTCCGAAAGCTAATTCTTTGTAAATGTTCAAATATTTGTGTTCAATGTGTTGTTTATTGCTAATAAAGTAACATATTTCCGGCTTTCAACGTGTGTATCATTCAGTGAAACCTACAATTCATACAGTCCACTAAAATATCGAATCGAGCCTGCAACCATAAATTTCCATATAAAGGAAAAGTGGGAAGCTCCCCCAACATCCGTACTGGTGCCTGTATTAAGTTGGTTTAACCTTAACCATGAAACTATTGTAGATTTGGAGGGCATAGTAAATTTTAATTTTTCTCTCATAAAAAAGTAGAGGGCTGGAGATTTGTGGTACATATTTAAGGTCACTTCTTTTTCAGCTTCTGTCCAAGGTTGTTTACATTTGTGAGAAAGTTGCATATTTACAAAGACGCGAACGGTTTTTGGTTTCAAGCCCAATACATCTAAATTAGCCCCCTTTCGTGCACATTGCTTCTTCATACGGTAAATTTGTGAATTTTTTGCCGCCAATTATCTTCGCAGTTTTGCAATTTTTTGATGTAGCACAATAGAACTACGGCGCTTTCTTGTTTTGGTAGGTGTTGGCATTTCTAACATGGCCTGTTGAAATATGGTTTTTAAAAATAAAACATACTAATAACAGAAACGATTTTCATGTTGTAGGCTCCATTAAAATGCTTTACAAGCTCATTGTTTTGCCTACATATTTCTACACAATTTATCAGAGAATTCAAAACGTCAATAATTTTTCTGTATTTTATGAAACTGCCAACCTTTGTTCATTTTGTGTTATTGAATAAAAACGCTTAAAGAAGTGAAAATTGATCACCCTGTATACTTACTGCTTGGGATTTAGTTTTGATTTAATTAATAAAACTTTAAAAGAAATTTTAACTAATTACACCTTATTTAATTAGTACCTACACGAAGATCGAGCAACAAATTTGGGGAAACTATAAGATTTAAGCCCCTATAATCGGACATCGTGTTAACCTACTATCGATGGAAAATTTAAAAATTTTATTATACAGTGTGGTGATAAAGTTCCACACAAAATTAATAATTTTGTTATTTAATGTTTTTTGGGAAAACCCTGACACGTCAATTTTATTCTTTAAAAAGTGGACATGGCACCGTCCCTAGACTTTCCCATACTGGTAATTGTTCATATTTTCTTTTGCATTTATCAGTATGGTTATTTTCCTAAAACGGCTGCTTGAGCGCTATCGTAAAATCCCGCCTCCTAACATGGTTAGGTAAAAAGTCCCTGAAAATCGTATTTTGTATGGCATAAAAATTCGATTTTTTTATTTTCTGATTCTTTGAAGCAAAATAGTAACGACAATTAGAATAAACAATAAATTTTTCAAAAATAGAAGGGGGAGGGAGGCTTTTGTTTCTGCGCTATGACGTCATTATTAATTTTTTCAAATGAAAATCCCATTTTCCCCCCTTATGTTGATAGATCTCGCCAGTTAAATGGTGATATAAGAAATTAGTACCCCACATAACAATTTTTTGAGAAAAATACACATGAAGTTCAAAAAATTCAGATTTTTTTAAAATTAAAATAACGCACCACATCTGTTTCCTTAGAAACGTTAAATTGTTGATTTTGACACATTTGTGAAACAGTGGTAAATGTTTTAAAATCAAAATTAGGTAGTTTTTGTCATAGCTCTTATTTTCATTAAAAATAAATTCTGAATTGTTTGAACTTCATGTGTATTTTTCTCAAAACAATTGTTACCTACGAGGGGCACTAATTTTTTTACATCATCATTTCACTGGTGAGGAGATCTATCAAAATAAGGGGGAAAATTGAGTCTTTTTAAAAAATAAAATGACGTGTTTCGGGGTTTTCCAAAAAAACATTAAATAAGAAAACAATGAATATTGTGCGGGACTTTATCACCACACTGTATACAGAACGGGCATTTTTAAAGGAACTAACCTGTATCATAGACGAATCCGGTATGGTATCTGCATCTAATTGCTTAGGCGAAGCAATATGATCTTCATCCAAATGAAAAGATCCCGAACAAGACGTCGCTTTACCATAGACCCTTGCATGATCTCTTTTTTCAATGCGAGTTCTTTGGGCGACACTGGCGATGTTGCGGGGTCAGGCTGCATGGCAGTTTTGTAATTTAAGGGAACAGCATTATGACTCAGCCTATTTTTTCTTGAATTCATAAACTGCTTTTCGGAAAAATGCATGGTTGAAAAAATCGACCAGTTTCAGTTTTTCGATTATAACAAGTAGGCTATGCGTTTTTTCGGAAAAACAGAAGCGTCAATAAATTGGCCTCATAAATGTGCACCTTTTTCCCCATTTGACCGAAGTTGTATCTCTTACCGTTTCCGAAATGCCAATGGTGGCACCTCGAAAATGACCCCACTCTGTATAAAATCTTGTGTATATTTTGAGCGCAAAATCAAATTGCCAATTTCGCTCTTATACAAATAGCTGTTAAAATCATAACCTTGCAATTTGGCAACGCTGAGACGCGTTCTTGGGAAAAATGCGACAAGAATCTGTAAATGCGTCTTCGACCGCAGCCGTGAACAAGTTCATTAGTACTGGCGGCGGCTGCTTGAGGGCCAGGCGAGAACTGAGGAGCTTTTAAATAATACGCTAATAACCCATAGGCTGTCCTTCTTCCCCTATCTATATTCTTTGGTACAACACAAAAATCAAGGGCCATAAAACGGATCCCTGCGATACGCCACTTACTAGGGGTTAATTCTCAGATAGCTGTACTTCGATTATAAACCTAAAACATCTCTTTTTCAAGAAATCATCTAACCAACGAAGTAATTTTTTTCTTAATTCGCAATGTTCCAGTTTATTCAACAATGGGAACACGGTCAAAGGAGTTTTCTCAATCAATATATACAATGCCAACAGCGTATTCTTCATTAAAAGCCTTTGCTGAAATGTCAATATTTACCAGAAGCTTTTTTGCGGCTAAGCGTCTAGACATGTTGTGAAATCATAGTTCGATGTTGCTTTTGTAGGTTGGCAGGGTGTACAATAACTGCCATTTTATACGTATTCCAGTTTTCAACTTCAAAGTAATTTTTAGTTTGTCTCTAATTGCTCTAGTTTGCCTTATTGGTACTTATGATGTTATAGCTGACTTTAATATTTTGCAGAAGTTTTCTTTGGATTCATTCGCTATTTGAGATGTATGCCACTAAGCAATTATATAAATTCTGGGCCTGTTGCAAAAATCAAGTTTAGGAAAGACGGCGTATCGTTAATAAAATGTATAATTCGGCAATGTAATAAGACTGTGCCTGTTATCAGTATTTAACCATGTTTCCATAATTAATATGAGGGGAGATTTTTATATTATCCACCTAGCCATGAAAAGAAAAACTTAGAGAGAAAACAAAATTTTATTTTTCAACATGTGCTCCTCTAACGGTCATACCAAATAACGACTTAATTTCATTAATAATAGTACTCCCTTTAAAAAACCCCTTTTTAAATTTATACATTATTTGTTTGTTATATTTCGATTTATTAGTTTTTTATTATTGGTGTATTTTAATGTTTAATACTCGTAAGTATTAAAAAATTTTAAAAAGTGGCATTTAGAAACGAACCTTAGTTCAGCCACCGTTTTTATTTTTAGCAGTTTATTTAATAGTTATTTATGTATCAAGGGCATTATGAAGATGTTTATGCCCGCTCGAGGATGACAAGTACAAGCCCGGGGATTTCTAGCCCGAGAATTTGAAAGTCACCCGAAGGTATAAACATCTAGTAATGCACGTGGTGCATACAGAATTTTATGTCTTCTAGTGTTTATTAATAACCAAAATAATGGATTAGAAAGTTTATATTGGATGACCAACTATTGCTGTGAACGCATCGATGCATCGAGGTACGGGATTGTTCAGAAATTTGACGCGTGCCATTTCTGACCATTCACGTAGCGTAGTAACTCATAATATCCTAAAGTTATTATGTACCACATATTATACCTTGTATCCCAGCTATTAAGAAACAATAATGTACTAAGCTGTGTTCTATCCTCCCTACTCTTCAACTTATACCAAGAAGATTTCATGAGAGTAGTGCTGGAGGATTGGGATGGAGGTATCGTGGTTGGCGGTACCAAGATCTCAAATCTAAGATATGCAGACGAGATACTTTTGGCAGCGAGTACTAGAGAAGAACTGGAGAAAATTTTACATAAACTCCGAACTGTAAGCTTCCGATATGGTCCTCATATTGATTATAATAAAACAAAAGTTATGATTGTTGACCGAGAACTCGAATCAGAACCAAAGCCAACGGTGGTCGCACACAACAAAATTGTATATCTTGGTTCGCTGATACAAGATAACAGAGACTGCAAAGCTGAAATTCGTCGACGTAACTATACAACTGGGTCGCACGGCTATGAGCCAACTGACTAAGATATGGAAAGATAGAAACGTATCAATAAGAACAAACACTGCCAGTAGTATGGCGACACCTAAACTGGAGCAATCCGCGAATTAAACCGCGAATTAAATCCGCGGATTGATCTAATTAATTTCGCGGTTTGATCTAATTAATCACATATGAAGTTTGATATGTAATTTACATATGTGCTACTGATTAAATTACGCGGCGGCCATTTTTAATTTGTTTCCGGAATTACGCGCCGAATGGATTAACGCGATTTCCATTGTCCCTACCTACTATAGGAAATTTTTCACATTTTTTTCTAAGTTAAATTTTTTGAATTTAAACTTTCCGGGTGTCGGCCATCTTGGTTTTCTGCGCGCGCACTTCTCGCGGCTGTCCTTTTAATTTTGAATTTTCGGCGAATATTTGAATTTTAAATTTTTTTCTAAGTCCCTGTTTTGAATTTAACTTGTCGGGTGTCGTTCATTTTGGTTTTCTCACATTTATTTTAATTTAAAAAAAGCTTCCTGCGATGACCCATGGCTGGAGTCGAACCAGCGATCACAGCATTACGAGTACGAAGCCTTAACCAACTGGGCTATCGAAGCGATCGAGGTTAAAGGAATTAAACATAGTCACTTACGTGTCACGAGCTCAGCTTTAAACAAACTATTTTTCAAAAAAGGTTATTTATGAAATTGGAAATGCATTGCCTGTGTTGTTAAATGACTTGTAGTAATTTTAAAAAACTGATTTTACGGTTGGATGTATCATAATTAATAATTTTATAATTTGTGCCTGCTATATAGCTGGATTAACGGGATCCTCATTGTCCCTACCTACTATTGGAAATTTCCGTCTAAGTTCCCTTTTTAAAACAGGTCGGTGACTGTGTTTTGTTTGGTTTTAAAGGTTTGAATATTGTACCACTTAGCTGTTCTGACATTACACTTGCATATTCATATTATAAATAAATTTTAAATGTTATTTTCGACTGAGTTTTAGCCACTTATAAATTACAACAGCTAGTTTAAAATTAAATGGGCGATCGGTTACAATTATATATATCAGCAATAACATGAACAAGAAGATATACGTATTGCTTGAGTAAGAAAGAGATAAACATATAATCCGTTCACGACCTTTTTGGGACAGAGTTGGCTATTATTTTTTCTTTTCATGTTGGACTAACTGATTCGGTGATGTAGCGGATGCAACTTTTTTTCTGTCAGTGTCTGTTCGACATTTTCTTGCCACCACATTGCCAAACTTATTATTTTAATATTCGTAAGAAAATAAATGCTTTATCAAGTGTGTAAAAGTAATTTTAATTTCCGCCAAAGGAAAAATCAAAATGCCCAATATAATTTTGTTACAACAAAAAATTTCCATTAAACGATGCTAGTTGCAGTTTAAAAAGGACAGACCAGATCTAAAAGAACACGAGTTGATGTCGAGACTAGAGAGAGATCCGGCAACAATGTACCTATTCAGAAAATATAACCTTAAACTGAAAACAACCTAACCCAACAGAAAAAGTGTCAGTTTGCATTAGGGAGTTAGTTGCAGTTTAAAAAGGACAAACCAGATCTAAAAGAACACGAGTTGATGTCGAGACTAGAGAGAGAGATCCGGCAACAATGTACCTATTCAGAAAATATAACCTTAAACTGAAAACAACCTAACCTAACAGAAAAAGTATCAGTATGCATTAGGGAGTTAGTTGCAGTTTAAAAAGGACAGACCAGATTTAAAAGAACACGAGTTGATGTCGAGACTAGAGAGAGAGATCCGGCAACAATGTACCTATTCAGAAAATATAACCTTAAACTGAAAACAACCTAACCTAACAGAAAAAGTGTCAGTTTGCATTAGGGAGTTTAGTTGCCGCAGAGGTACTGCCAACAAAATTACTAGATGGTCATAGCCTCACCTGACCCAAAAAGATCGTGAACGGCTTATATTAGCAAGTATTGGAGAAGGCTTGACTAATTTTAATTATGACATTTGTCAACTAAACATAAAATAAATTTGAATAAAAGCACGCAAAATTACGAAAATACGTAAAAAATTTATAAAAATCGGCATCTTGTCACATTAAATTCTGCAAAAACGACAAAAAACAATATTTTTTACAACTTTCATTGAAAAAATAGTAAAATTTTACGAAAATACGTCTGTGTTGACGACCAATGAAAATAAATTTGAATAAAAATACGCAAAAATTACGAAAAGACGTATGTGTTGATCCCCAAAGTAACAAAAATTTGAATAAAAACGCACAATTTCGTTGAAAATCTTTACAAAGCGACTTTATAGTACCGAAAAATGATGTAAAAAAGTTTTTAAGAGTTATTTCTAAGCATAATTTTGCAAACGTTTAACAAATAAACCGTAATTTTTTAAAGTACATCACACAATTATGAAATCGTAGTTCAATTTATATGAATTTTCGATACTTTGTATGTGAAAAAATAGCTTCAATTACTAATATTTGAATAAAAACATGCAATTTCCAAAGCATTTCGTTTAAAATTTTAGAAAATCGACAGCATCTCCCTTGAAAATTTATAAAAATCGGCATCTTGTCACATTAAATTCTGCACAAACGACAAAAACCAATATTTTTATACAACTTTCATTGAAAAATAGTAAAATTTTACGAAAATACGTCTGTGTTGCCGACAAATGAAAATAAATTTGAATAGAAACACGCAAAAATTACGAAAAGACGTATGTGTTGACCCCTAAAGTAACAAAAATTTGAATAAAATCACGCAATCATACAGCATCTCACATAAATTTTCGCAAATATCGACATCATGTCACATAAATTATACAAAAACTGTCATCACGTCACTTGAAATTATACAAAATACGATATTTTTATTCAACACACGATGAAAATTGAACAAAAATCACGCAATCACACATCATATCACATAAATTTACACAAAAATCGACACCATGTCACATAAATTATACAAAAACTGACATCATACCACTTGAAATTATACAAAAAACGATATTTTATTCAACACACGATGAAAATTGAACAAAAATCACGCAATTACACGCCATCCCACATAAAATGTTCACAAAAATCGACATCATGTTGCATAATTTTGCAAATGTTTTACACTTTTTATAAAATGCATCGTTCAAAATTAAAAGAAATGGCAATTTCGTTGAAAAATTTGCAAATGTTTTACACTTTTTTATAAAATGTATCGCTCAAAATTAAAAGAAATCACAATTTTTTAAATTATATCACGCCATTATGAAGTCGTAGATTGATTTTTTGAAATTTTACACTTTGTAGCGGTAAAATAACTTCAAATACTAATATTTTAGCTTTAGATTTTGTAATTATTTCAGATTCGTGAAAAACAAAAGCAGAGTAGAAATAAAGAAACACAAACACTTTGTAATAAACAAATATATTGTTCTTATTTCGTATAATACTTAATAATATAAATATAAATGTACAGCTGAATGGCTTATTTTCTAAAAATTCTCTAGCAATTTACAAAACTGTAGTTTGAGGTGCACGACATTTCAAATTAAAAAGGCTGTAAGTAATAAAATCAGAATTTCATTGTGTAATTTTAAAGTTTAAGATGCACCCAATCTAGAATTCCCTTCGTTTTTGGTGTTGATGACATCTGCCTTAGAGGCGTTTTTCTAACGGCCCTTTTTTGGAGGCGTTTCCTTATCGGCGTTCTTCTGACTGAACATTTTTGATGTGGACTTGGATGAGTAGCTGGTGTTTTTAATTTATATTCTAAATCGGACTCGCAGTTATCAGTTTCCATTTCGGTTTTTCCTATAGTACCAGTCGGGGTTGGCTTCTTTTGCTGTTTAGGTTTAGCTAGCAGCACATTAGCAACGTTAAGGTCTTTGATGTAATCAGCAAACTGTAGGCGTCCGGGTGGATTAATAGTTTTTCGAGGCCGCAGAGTGTCGTGAATTAAATCGACTATGTTAGACGCCGGTAAAATTTCACCCTTTATAGTAACGGTACCCTTGTGATCCCAGCTCACATCGCTTGAGGTACGCAAAATGCGTAGGAAAACTTCAGCTTTTTTCTTAAAAGTTTTGGGAAGTGTAGATAAAATAACGGCATTTGATAGGCTGTCACTGGTTGTTTCAATAGGTATTTTGATTGGCTGCCGCGCCTGGTTTGTGAAATGAAGGAATCGTTGTAAAACCTGATTGTACTGGATCCATTTATCTGATCAGTTAATTTGGACTTTAAAACTTTTTGCATTTCGTCATCAAGCTGTGATAATATATTTTTCTCCGCATCATCGCCAGACTTAAGACGTTGGACAAATTCCGGCGATACAATCAACATCTTCCGCTCTTTGTCCATTTTAGTCGAAAAGGAGCTCAGTCGTTTGTTCTGGTAGAGCCATCGTGAATAAACTAGCTTAAAATCAAGACTTTCATAATAAATATATAAAAAATATGACAGGTACGGGAATCGAACCCGTATTCTCTCTCGAGATCAGAGCTTGAATCTGACGCCTTAACCATTCGGCCAACCTGCCTCACTATATAAACGAGCACTCTCTGCATAATTAAGAAAACATATAGTTTAAAAAGCCTTCTACATGCAATTTCATACAATATTTCATATAAATTAAGCCATGTACAAATTTCTTAATCAGGTTTTGATATATATTTTATCGAAAGACTTGACCCTCAGCTGCCGTTTTATTATTTGTCCTGATGCGTCATCGATGAATTTTACAAGAGCCAACCTGTCTGCTGTGTGACGTACGCAATGTCTCCATCCCTTTTTATTTTAAAATTCTATAAAATCAGAGGTCAAAGCTGCTGCCGCATCAGGTAACAGAGTACAATGGTTTAAAACGTGTTAGTGCGGCATCAGTCGGGCCTCTGTTTTTATAGAATTTTAAAATAAAAATCGATGGAGACATTGCGTACGTCACACAGCAGACAGGTTGGCTCTTGTAAAATTCATCGATGACGCATCAGGACAAATAATAAAACGGCAGCTGAGGGTAAAGTCTTTCGATAAAATATATATCAAAACCTGATTAATAAATTTGTACATGGCTTAATTTATATGAAATATTGTATGAAATTGCATGTAGAAGGCTTTTTAAACTATATGTTTTCTTAATTATGCAGAGAATGCTCGTTTATATAGTGAGGCAGGTTGGCCGAATGGTTAAGGCGTCAGATTCAAGCTCTGATCTCGAGAGAGAATACGGGTTCGATTCCCGTACCTGTCATATTTTTTATATATTTATTATGAAAGTCTTGATTTTAAGCTAGTTTATTCACGACGGCTCTACCAGAACAAACGACTGAGCTCCTTTTCGACTAAAATGGACAAAGAGCGGAAGATGTTGATTGTATCGCCGGAATTGGTCCAACGTCTTAAGTCTGGCGATGATGCGGAGAAAAATATATTATCACAGCTTGATGACGAAATGCAAAAAGTTTTAAAGTCCAAATTAACTGATCACGATAAATGGATCCAGTACAATCAGGTTTTACAACGATTCCTTCATTTCACAAACCAGGCGCGGCAGCCAATCAAAATACCTATTGAAACAACCAGTGACAGCCTATCAAATGCCGTTATTTTATCTACACTTCCCAAAACTTTTAAGAAAAAAGCTGAAGTTTTCCTACGCATTTTGCGTACCTCAAGCGATGTGAGCTGGGATCACAAGGGTACCGTTACTATAAAGGGTGAAATTTTACCGGCGTCTAACATAGTCGATTTAATTCACGACACTCTGCGGCCTCGAAAAACTATTAATCCACCCGGACGCCTACAGTTTGCTGATTACATCAAAGACCTTAACGTTGCTAATGTGCTGCTAGCTAAACCTAAACAGTAAAAGAAGCCAACCCGACTGGTACTATAGGAAAAACCGAAATGGAAACTGATAACTGCGAGTCCGATTTAGAATATAAATTAAAAACACCAGCTACTCATCCAAGTCCACATCAAAAATGTTCAGTCAGAAGAACGCCGATAAGGAAACGCCTCCAAAAAAGGGCCGTTAGAAAAACGCCTCTAAGGCAGATGTCATCAACACCAAAAACGAAGGGAATTCTAGATTGGGTGCATCTTAAACTTTAAAATTACACAATGAAATTCTGATTGTATTACTTACAGCCTTTTTAATTTGAAATGTCGTGCACCTCAAACTACAGTTTTGTAAATTGCTAGAGAATTTTTAGAAAATAAGCCATTCAGCTGTACATTTATATTTATATTATTAAGTATTATACGAAATAAGAACAATATATTTGTTTATTACAAAGTGTTTGTGTTTCTTTATTTCTACTCTGCTTTTGTTTTTCACGAATCTGAAATAATTACAAAATCTAAAGCTAAAATATTAGTATTTGAAGTTATTTTACCGCTACAAAGTGTAAAATTTCAAAAAATCAATCTACGACTTCATAATGGCGTGATATAATTTAAAAAATTGTGATTTCTTTTAATTTTGAGCGATACATTTTATAAAAAAGTGTAAAACATTTGCAAATTTTTCAACGAAATTGCCATTTCTTTTAATTTTGAGCGATGCATTTTATAAAAAGTGTAAAACATTTGCAAAATTATGCAACATGATGTCGATTTTTGTGAACATTTTATGTGGGATGGCGTGTAATTGCGTGATTTTTGTTCAATTTTCATCGTGTGTTGAATAAAATATCGTTTTTTGTATAATTTCAAGTGGTATGATGTCAGTTTTTGTATAATTTATGTGACATGGTGTCGATTTTTGTGTAAATTTATGTGATATGATGTGTGATTGCGTGATTTTTGTTCAATTTTCATCGTGTGTTGAATAAAAATATCGTATTTTGTATAATTTCAAGTGACGTGATGACAGTTTTTGTATAATTTATGTGACATGATGTCGATATTTGCGAAAATTTATGTGAGATGCTGTATGATTGCGTGATTTTATTCAAATTTTTGTTACTTTGGGGGTCAACACATACGTCTTTTCGTAATTTTTGCGTGTTTCTATTCAAATTTATTTTCATTTGTCGTCAACACAGACGTATTTTCGTAAAATTTTACTATTTTTCAATGAAAGTTGTATAAAAATATTGTTTTTTGTCGTTTTTGCAGAATTTAATGTGACAAGATGCCAATTTTTATAAATTTTCATGGGAGATGCTGTCGATTTTCTAAAATTTTAAACGAAATGCTTTGGAAATTGCATGTTTTTATTCAAATATTAGTAATTGAAGCTATTTTTTCACATACAAAGTATCGAAAATTCATATAAATTGAACTACGATTTCATAATTGTGTGATGTACTTTAAAAAATTACGGTTTATTTGTTAAACGTTTGCAAAATTATGCTTAGAAATAACTCTTAAAAACTATTTTACATCATTTTTCGGTACTATAAAGTCGCTTTGTAAAGATTTTCAACGAAATTGTGCGTTTTTATTCAAATTTTTGTTACTTTGGGGATCAACACATACGTCTTTTCGTAATTTTTGCGTATTTTTATTCAAATTTATTTTCATTGGTCGTCAACACAGACGTATTTTCGTAAAATTTTACTATTTTTTCAATGAAAGTTGTAAAAAATATTGTTTTTTGTCGTTTTTGCAGAATTTAATGTGACAAGATGCCGATTTTTATAAATTTTTTACGTATTTTCGTAATTTTGCGTGCTTTTATTCAAATTTATTTTATGTTTAGTTGACAAATGTCATAATTAAAATTAGTCAAGCCTTCTCCAATACTTGCTAATATAAGCCGTTCACGATATTTCTGGGTCAGGTGAGGCTATGACCATCTAGTAATTTTGTTGGCAGTACCTCTGCGGCAACTAAACTTCCTAATGCAAACTGACACTTTCTCTGTTAGGTTAGGTTGTTTTCAGTTTAAGGTTATATTTTCTGAATAGGTACATTGTTGCCGGATCTCTCTCTCTAGTCTCGACATCAACTCGTTTTCTTTTAGATCTGGTCTGTCCTTTTTAAACTGCAACTAACTCCCTAATGCAAACTGACACTTTTTCTGTTAGGTTAGGTTGTTTTCAGTTTAAGGTTATATTTTCTGAATAGGTACATTGTTGCCGGATCTCTCTCTAGTCTCGACATCAACTCGTGTTCTTTTAGATCTGGTCTATCCTTTTTAAACTGCAACTAGCATCGTTTAATGGAAATTTTTTGTTGTAACAAAATTATATTGGGCATTTTGATTTTTCCTTTGGCGGAAATTAAAATTTCTTTTACACACTTGATAAAGCATTTATTTTCTTACGAATATTAAAATAATAAGTTTGGCAATGTGGTGGCAAGAAAATGTCGAACAGACACTGACAGAAAAAAAGTTGCATCCGCTACATCACCGAATCAGTTAGTCCAACATGAAAAGAAAAAATAATAGCCAACTCTGTCCCAAAAAGGTCGTGAACGGATTATATGTTTATCTCTTTCTTACTCAAGCAATACGTATATCTTCTTGTTCATGTTATTGCTGATATATATAATTGTGACCGATCGCCCATTTAATTTTAAACTAGCTGTTGTAATTTATAAGTGGCTAAAACTCAGTCGAAAATAACATTTAAAATGTATTTATAATATGAATATGCAAGTGTAATGTCAGAACAGCTAAGTGGTACAATATTCAAACCTTTAAAACCAAACAAAACACAGTCACCGACCTGTTTTAAAAAGGGAACTTAGACGGAAATTTCCAATAGTAGGTAGGGACAATGAGGATCCCGTTAATCCAGCCATATAGCAGGCACAAATTATAAAATTATTAATTATGATACATCCAACCGTAAAATCAGTTTTTTAAAATTACTACAAGTCATTTAACAACACAGGCAATGCATTTCCAATTTCAAAAATAACCTTTTTTGAAAAATAGTTTGTTTAAAGCTGAGCTCGTGACACGTAAGTGACTATGTTTAATTCCTTTAACCTCGATCGCTTCGATAGCCCAGTTGGTTAAGGCTTCGTACTCGTAATGCTGTGATCGCTGGTTCGACTCCAGCCATGGGTCATCGCAGGAAGCTTTTTTTAAATTAAAATAAATGTGAGAAAACCAAAATGGACGACACCCGACAAGTTAAATTCAAAACAGTGACTTAGAAAAAAATTTAAAATTCAAATATTCGCCGAAAATTCAAAATTAAAAGGACAGCCGCGAGAAGTGCGCGCGCAGAAAACCAAGATGGCCGACACCCGGGAAGTTTAAATTCAAAAAATTGAACTTAGAAAAAAATCTGAAAAATTTCCTATAGTAGGTAGGGACAATGGAAATCGCGTTAATCCATTCGGCGCGTAATTCCGGAAGCAAATTAAAAATGGCCGCCGCGTAATTTAATCAGTAGCACATATGTAAATTACATATCAAACTTCATATGTGATTAATTAGATCAAACCGCGAAATTAATTAGATCAATCCGCGGATTTAATTCGCGGTTTAATTCGCGGATTGCTCCAGTTTAGGTGTCGCCATACTACTACTGCCTTAGTAAAATCACTTATTCTCTGTTTTATTTTTGGTATGTTTCGGAGATATGGGTAATAACAGCAGCAGACCATCGTCGCATTGATGCCTTAGAAATGTGGCGTTGGCGAAGGATGCCGAGAATACTATGGACAGCTCGGCGTACAAATTCATCAGTATTAAACGAAATTAGACCCGAATATCGTCTATCCAGGCTAACATCAGCCCGTGCGCCAAGATTCTTAAGTCACATCACGCGTCAGAACAATTAGTAGGGAAGCAAAGAGAATTAATAATTATTTTTAGACGACCACATATGAAAGTAACATTATCGTGACAGCAGCCTACTACAGAAAGTTGACAATTTCATACACTAGCACGATATTATATCGTACTAGTCATATCGTAACGGCACAAAGTTATTCACATCACGGCCTGCTTAATTGTGTGACAAACGTTACTTTGACGTTTGTCACACAATTCAGCAGACCGTGATTCAAATCATCCAGACGCTTTTGCCAATTGTACCAATAATAATACAGTGTGTCCCCGGGTGGACCTAACTATACTTGTAAACTTCCTTAGTTTGCATTTTAGGACGAACAGTCATTCTTCATAAAAAGTTTTGCTTCATCTAGCAAGTCC
The DNA here is from genome assembly GCA_940337035.1 of Agriotes lineatus. Classification (NCBI taxonomy): domain Eukaryota; kingdom Metazoa; phylum Arthropoda; class Insecta; order Coleoptera; family Elateridae; genus Agriotes; species Agriotes lineatus. Next base: position 231,244,564 of record OW679194.1, on the reverse strand, counting down.
GCAGCCGCTACCAAAATTTCAAAATAACATACAGGGTGTTTAGAAAACGAGACAACGTGAAATTTGGTTAAGAATAAAGTACCTTTTATTTGAAAGGTAAGGATAAGTATTACTGGGGAAAGACGTTTGAAATTTCAATAGAAGCTCACATATCTAATCTGAACGTTGTATCTCAAAGTTAATTTTATAATCAAAATTTATACTAGTATAAATTTCGCTATTACATACTTATTTCAATAAAAAATACAAAAATCAACTTTGAGATACAACGTTCAGATTAGATATGTGAGCTTCTATTGAAATTTTAAACATCTTGTCCCAGTAATATTTATGCTTTCCTTTCACATAAAATGTACCTTATTCTTAACCAAATTTCACGTTGTCTCGTTTTCTAACCACCCTGTATGTTATTTCAAAATTTTGGTAGTGGCTGCGGACTTTCTAGATGAAGCAAAACTTTTTATGAAGAATGACTGTTCGTCCTAAAATGCAAAATAAGGAAGTTTACAAGTATAGTTAGGTCCATCTGGGGACACACTGTATAACAATCAATTTTGCAAAACGAAATAAAAACAATTCTTAAAAATAGAATTTACTTTGAGTGGTGTGTCTAAAAAATATTGTTCATAACTCGCCCGAAAGTGCAAATATCTGTGCTCGTGTTTTAGATCCACTCGGGCTTCGCTTCGCTACGCCCTCGTTTGTCTAATCAACACTCGCACGATATTTTTGCTACTTTCGACGCTTGTAATGAAAATAACTATTTCGTGGGACTGAGTAGGTTTATACCGACAAGTGATACCATCGTAATTAGCGGTGTTTCCTCAGTAGAAAAACTCCTGTTGTCGCTTTCTTATCCTGTGGAGTGAGGAGCTATGACGTCACAAAGGTGGTAAAATGGTAGATTTCAACAGTTTTTTGAAAATATCTCGTTACCTGTGAAGTTTACTGTGAACTTTACTTTATACAAAATTAATCTACATTTAATTTACAATAAAAATGGTCTTATTCATTTTTGCAGTCCAGTAAAGGATTACGGAGATATGGAGGGGGTAAAAATGTAACTTTTTCTGTTTGGCAAAAATTCAAAAATTACGCCTATGAACTCGTAATATTCGCTCCAAGTGTATTATATAAAGGGTACAAGGAAGTGGGGAGGCGAAATGGTTATGGTGAAGCACCCAGCACCAAAGACGACATACTGGTACATTTGCGCAGATCATCCACTACTACACTTGTTGAAGTGAAATCGGAAGATGGAATTAATGTCACTCTTGAACAAGCAAAATTTCCAACTAATACTAAAAACAAGATGCAATGATTGCTTTAATCACTGTACAACAGCAAGCTGGCTGCAAAGTGATTCAGGCAGAAGGTGGTGCTGACATCAAGATCGTTTTAATTACATCAATTGACGAATCAACGAAGAAAACAGAGGCTATCGTAATTGGCAATGACACCAATTTATTGGTCTTGTTGGTTGTTCATGCTCCAGCCAACAAACAGTTGAAAATGATTGTACCGAAGAAAGGTAACCAAGAAGAAAAAGTTTACTGCACTGGTTCATACAGCGTGGTATCGGGAAAATGAAAGATGTTCTCTTGACAGCTTACACTTTCGCCTGATGTGATACCGTTTCTTCAATTTATAGAAAGGAAAAAATAACGCCTTCTGAAAAAGTGCAAAGTGACAAGGAGTTTTACACAAAGCTGTTGACTTTTAACAGCCCAAATGCAGACCCACATGCGCTAGCTGATGCTGGAACCATTTTTTCCTTTCGATATTTGCATCAACAAATGCAGATAATTTGGATACTTGCAGACCATCGCAAAGGAGCCTGTACACACAAATTTGGGGTTGGCTGTACTTTCCCCCACTTCAGCAGCTGGACAACAACACTCTTTTAGAGTTTACCATCAAGTGCAGCAATAGCTTCACTAAAATGGGGTTGGAAAAGGATTGGTGGTTATTTGCGTCCAGTTGCAACCACAAAGGCAGGTGATCCTGAAAAATTGCTCTTCCTCATTGTTTGCACTTGTAATACAGGGTATGTCAGAAACTGTGAGCGTCGTCAGAGTGGGTAGAAATGCTCAAATATGTGCAAGAATTGCTCCGGACATAGGTGCACCAACAGAGATGCACTAATTATTGATTACGGCATCGATGAAGATAATCTTCAACATGAAAAAGAGCTTAACGATTTTTAGGTTACTGATTGCTGTAATTTATTATTATGTATGTAACTACCATGTACGTTGTACATACTACTTTCCATTGAAGAACATTGAATTTACTGAAAAGCATGTATTGTGAAGAAAAAAAATCCATTATTTTTTGTATTAAAGCTTATTAGATAAAGTTTGTAGTCAACCTTGTTTCAATGCTATTCACATGATTATATTTTTAGGAAAATATGACAAAAGATGAAGATCATTTAAGTAGCTTTAATTATAAAAGCTCAAATGGGAAAGAGGGGAAACGATATGATTAATAATTTTAAAGAAAAAATAGGCAAAATGAAGATAAAAACGACAAAGGAGGGGAGCAATGTAGATATATTGTCAGATTCATACACATAGGCGTACATACGTACGGCTATCGCCTTAAAAATATGGTACACCAAATTTTTCCCTTTGTGAATACGACTGAAATAACATAAGTATCATAGCAACCGCTAGATTAAAAAGTATCCGTCACTGCTATCACTAGTCCCTCTTTATAAGGTGTCAGCACGATGTCAATCGCTGTCACTTACTCGTCTTTAAAGGTGCTTGAGAGATTTCAGTAGTCTGCTGAATGAAAGATATGCCACATCATTTGAATAAGTTCGAAAAAGGAAGAATTATAGAAAGGTTGGAAGAAGGAGTTCCGATAAGGGTAATAGTTGTGCAGTTTAATATAAGCAAAACTACTGTAATGAATTTACAAAAGAAATGGGAACGGGATGGAAATGTTGAACGAAAAGAAGGGCCTGGTTGACATAAGTCCTCCAATAGAAGATGCAGCTTTAATAAATTTCCTAAATGATAATCCATTTGAAACTGCTGTTAGGGCAAAAGAAGCTACAAATTTCCCGGGATCTCATAGAACTGCACTAAAACGAATCAAGGCGTCGAATCTGAATAATCGTTGGGCCGCGAAAAAGATTTTTCTACCGAAACTAATAAACAGAGCAGATTAGATTTTGCAGCTAGATATGTAGATATGGACGAAGAATTTTGGAGTAACATCATTTTCTCTGATGAGAAAACATATCAGTCGACTTATAACGGTCGGCTGAGAGTTTATAGGCCAGTGAATTGCAGATTTGATGAAAAATATGTGCATGAAACACGTCAAAGTGGACCATTTTTAGACAACATGTGGGCATGGAGCACGGGGACCAGGTATTTGCTGCATAATTGAAGAAAGATTTACTGCAGACGTTTATAGAAGATTACTTCAGAATATGATGCTTTCATCAGTTACCCAAGTTTATGGTAACAATTTTGTGTTTCAACACGACAATTGCCCCGTCCACAAGTCAAGAATTGTTACAGAATGGTTCAATGAGAATCAAATTGAAACTCTTCCTTGGCCTGCCAAAAGTTCCGATATTAACCCAGTAGAAAATGTCTGGGGGTTTCTAACTAAAAAACTGTATTCAGCGCATTTTCGACCACGAACAGCAGAAGAGCTGAGTCGAAAAATTGCTGAAGTTTGGACCGATTTAACGCCTGAATATATAGGTCGCCTGATATCTTCCATGCCATCGCGTTTGCATGCAGTGATAAGAAATGAAGGGGGAATTACAAAATATTAATATTATTCACTTGATTTTGTTTAATTTCGTTGGATTGATGATAATAAATATGTATTTATTTTATTATCGTTTTTAAGCACATAGGTACCTACTTAAAAAATAATTTCATACAGTAATTCTTTCACAGAAAATTTTAAAGCCCAAATAACGATGTCCACAATTTTTAAATTCAAGTCACTAGATTTTCGATCTTGTACCAGATTTTTAAGGCGATAGCCGTACATACGCACATACAAATGTTCCTATGTTAATGATGCTGTACTAAGTACTTTTTATAACGAAACATACTCAGTTTCAAGCGATTACGATGAATCTCAAGCTAACTAGAAAATAATGACCCCTCAATATCTCCGTAACACTTGTCTAGAAGTCAAAAATGCATAAGACCATTTTTATTGTAAATTAAATATACATTAATTTTGTATAAGATAAAGTTTGCTCTAAACCTCATAGTTAACGAGATATTCTCGAAAAACTGTTGAAATCTACCATTTTACTACCTTTCTAGCTTTCTACCCCCCTCCCGCCTAAACCCGAGGCGCAATGTTGTGAAACTTTTTACCACTTACTAAGAGGAGGGTACTAAACAGTTTGCTGCTGGGTAGAACTTTCTTTTGGATGTTTGGGTTAAACCCTGGTTTTCTGTACTAAAACCTGGAACCAAGAATGGCCATCTTTGTGACGTCATAGCTCCTCACTCCACAGGCTGAGAAAGCGACAACATGATTTTTCATACTCAGGAAACACCACCGAATAAGAGGATACCACTTGTCGGTATAAACCTACTCAGTCCCACGAAAATCGTTATTTGACGAGTTAATTTAGTTTGGCCTCTCTACTAAATGTGGAACGGCTTATTGTGCAAGAAATGCCGCATGGAAAAAGTCGAAGAGAACGTTCTGTAACCAGATGGACTGATGTCATTCGCAATTTAACTGGTAAGAAAATGGAGCTGGCAACGGGAGCCATAGAAAACCGCCATAGATGGCGACAAACAATAATCGATGTTATGGCGACGTTAGACAAAAATAACTAGTGCACAACAACCACCACACGTCTTTCACGACGTTGTGCTATGATGATGAAGAATGTACTAGTGAGACATAAATACACAGGGTGTCCATTTAGTGCGCCGGTTTCCGAGTACGCATTTGCTTTTTTCCGATATGTAAAGAGTTTGATTGAGGTGATTCTAAGGGGCACATTTTAAAATTCTTTTGACGTACGCTGTTTGGCTCAAAAAGTATTGATTTTTTTCTACGATCAACTCTAATTTTTGTTTTAAATTGCTTTCATTCCAACTTATCAGCGTTTTTAGTTTTTGGCCAATACCAAGGTTTCACTTAAAACGTCACATGTTCTCCACTTTTGAATATTTATTCCCTTAAAATTGAATATAGGATAAAAAATACGGGATATTTTAATATAAGTTAAAAATTCTAGTTTTAAGCTTCAATATCTTCATTCTTCATTTTCTAATTTTTTTAAATAAAACACACTAAAGTTTATTAGAGAAATAAATAAATTAAATCCCCTTTACTTTGAGCCCAACATATTATACTTGATTCTAAAGAATGTTTTATAAATTAAGCTTTTAGTAAAAAATCACGATAGAGGTGTATTATTTTGCTTATGATTTATAATAATGCTGTTAAAATGACCTATTTCAGGATTTTTTCATAAATCCAAAACCGTAACCAGTTGTCAAAAAACCTGATTTTAAACCCGTTCAAGAACTGGCTTATAAACCTCTATAAGAACCGTTTTGTAAACCGGCTAAAGAACCGATTTGAAAAACTATTTATAAGCAAGTTTAAAACCGATTTATAAGTCGGTTTGAAAATCGATTTATAAATTGATTTCAATGTCTGTCCTTAATGATAACAATGCGCTTCTATAGTGTCCACATTTTATACGTTGAACCAATTTATGCATTAAATGGACACACTGTATAAACACTAGCAGAATTGATGGTTCCGGGACAAGTCATTATGGAGTTTTAAAAGTGACCCTTGCCAAAGTGCTATACTTCAAAACTTTTGTTTGGAAGATATAATTGATTACATTTTGAGAACTTTTAATTACATCGAAATTTATCCTGAAATGTTGTCTCTTGTTGTGTAAAATTCAATTCTAAGACCAGATTATTATCTATAGTTCATTCAAATTCCAGATAGAGCAAAATCTGCAACCCAAGTTACAAATATCAACAGTCAGTTGATTACTAAAAAATGTAGATCATGGGATGTAGGTAGTATAATATAGAGGTTATAGTTTTTGTCAAATTTGCAAAGCTTGAAATTGGAAAATTGTGCGATGTTTTCCTAAACGAAATCTGCTGAATGTGATTTGAGAATAAATTTACCCACTAAAAAATGTTGCAAATGGCCTCCTCAAGCAAAAATTCATATTAAAAACATGACACATTGATTTTGACATTCATAAATACAGCAACAAGGCCATGTCTCTCTGATCTAAATTTTAATAAAATCATATTAGTAATCAACTTACTGCTGATATTTATTACTTGTGTTGCAGATTTTGCTCTATCTTGAATATGAATGAACTATAAGTTTAAAACTTTCGACTATTAGAACTAATATTACGAATAAATACAGCCATTTCATAATCATGGTGACGCCAATAAAAATTATGGTGTCATTGTCCACATTAAGGATTGGCTAAATTTAATTTATGATATTAAGTTAGGTGATATTAAAATAGTAACATAAAAATCAACTACAATAATAAAGAAAGAAGATTTCAAAACATTTATTAACTTTTTTAATAATAAATTACTAACAAAAAATTATGAAAAACTTACTTTGTCCCGTTCGCAAGTTATACTCTTAACTCAATGTATTAAGTTAGTATAGTGACACAAATAAATGGATAACCAATTTCAGTGTCGTCTGCTAATAAAATAAAATATTTAGGTATTATAATGGATGGTCATTTGCGATAAATTAGCATATTAATTATTTACTTAAAATGTTTAGAACAATCCTAGTAGAATTTAAGGTACCATCTGCATCAGTCAAAAAAGTCCACACACAAGAATTTTTTATGGGGATTTTTTACTACTTTGGTTATTAAAAATTTATAAATTGATTTATTTGCAAACATACATAAATTATAGATACTTATTTTGTTTTCTGAATGTCATTTTTTTGGCAGTGGTCTATTATGATATGTTTTATCGGACTTTTTCCACTTTCTAGGGTGTATGTATATCACACAACGTTTCGGGAGTTTTGATCTAGTCCCGTCTTCAGGTGTTCCTGGTTAGTCCTGAGAAGGACTGATATTGTACGTTTTTCTACGTAAACTTGTGCCTCTCCCGGGGTTTGAACCCGGGACCGCTGATCGCTGTGATTACTAGTCTGCCATTCTTACCACTAGGCCACCAGCGCGGTTATATATTTTAGTTATAAACTTATATACCGGGTGATTGGTCATATCTCTGAACATAGGCAGTTTGCATGGCTTATCACGGTTATGCATATTCCTGCTCACCACTTTTATAGACGAAAATGGTAGTGGTACTAAATTAAAGAGAATAATTTTCCGCGTCGTTTAGTATTAAAAATTTATTGGATAAAGTTAATTGTGCATAAAAATATTAATTTTAAAACTTAAATATTCGCAAATATGGGCGGCCGCGCTTCCCAAATATGAGTGGCCGCGCTTGTTAAAAAACAAAAGCTGTCTGTTGACAACTCAGATAATTGTGACGCTTAAAATGGATGCAATTTACTCTAAGGTGGAAAGAAATAGAAAAAAAACAAGGGTAGCCCACTTTAGAAGTATTCAACTAAAAAATCACCTATCTCACTTCAATACACATTAAAATTGTAATAAAAATGTAAAGTTTGAAAAAATCGTTAGAGCCCTTTTTGAAAATATCGAAAAAAACTGAAAAATCAGAAGAGTAAACACCTACTTCCGGTTATGCGATTTTATTCAAAAGCTTGCTGTCGCATCTACATAGTACACAAAACTTATATAATTTATGAATGTACTGTTTGAGGCTTTCGCGGTTACTCGAATTATTCTCCTTAGCATAGAATTTCGGCTTAGACCGCGTAGTATTTGTATATGAACACCCAGCATTTTCTGGCTTAATGTGCCTTGCACCTTGTGAAGTCGAGCAAAAACCCGCGCGATGGCCATGCTATTTGGTGGCTCGTGTTGTTTTAGTATCACTAGTGAATATGGATGCACAAACAGCAAAACGGCCAAATCTGCCTAAGTATCCTCGGGCAAGCTTGAAGTAAAATATTGCATACATAAATTATACGACTATTTCAAATATATGAGATAACTCTAATATATAACATAAGGTCACCCAACGTGGTGCAATTGTAATACATAATTAATGACTATGCAGCCGACGAGGAGCTAGCATTCTTTAACAATAGATACACCAAGCCGAGTGTCCATATGGTCGAAACACATCACTTAGCCCACATTTAAGAAAACAGATGCAAAAAATGCTCCACCCCTACATTACCATTATTTGCTTGCGTTTAGCGTGCTGTATCTTAAAAAGTAACAGAAAAAATTAATAGAACATATTTGATGTACACTGTTATGCGCTTCAATTCATTAATTTACTTTTTTCTTCGTAGGACCAATAGGAACGGAGATATTTGCAAAACACTGATTTTGGTCGCCATCTTTCCAAGGTAGCGGCGCGAGCGGTCTTCCCCCAAGGTCGCACCCTCAGGGTTATGCTCAGGACAGTAAATTTTACGATCCTACCAAATTTCATCTAGTTACGACTTTTTGCGTGGTGAAGCTACCCATTGCCTGGACTATAATAAGAATTCTGGAAAGGAAATTCGGTTATTAAACTAAAATAATATGGAAAGACCTGGACATTACCAAAGGAACAAAAATGCGCTTCGTGCATACCTTGGTCTTTTTAATTTTGCTATATGTCTCATAAACCTGGACTCTCAAAGCTAAAGACGGAAAGAAATTGGATGCTTTTGGGATTTGGCGTTACCGGAAACTACTTCGCGTTTTTGGACGGAGCGTCGAACTAATGCATCCATCACAGAAGAGCTAGACGTCGACAATATGATTCATACAGATATTTACGAACGTATCCTGATATATTTCAGGCACATATCAACACGTAGTAATGACATGGAGTTGCTAATGGTTAAAGGAACCCTGAACGGCAGAAGGACCAGAGGATTTTCTCCGCGACGGCAGACCTGGGAAGAATGGAAGGCAATTACAGTGGAAGTCACCACATCCTTGTCTAGGGATAAGGATTGAAAAGAAGGAGGAGGTCTGAGGTTGGCAGTTAAGCCTTCTACCTACCTTTGTCAGCTGAATTCTATTTAGTTATGGCTAACTACTGAAGAGACAGTAAGCGGTATCTTACAGTCCATTTTGTTCAAAATTGGAATTTAAAAACAATAGAATTATACAGCTCAAAAACCACTAGGTTTAGAGGAAAAGAATAAAATTTTTATTTAAAACTTTTTTTATATCTGCATCGGTTACGTAATTATATAAACGAGCTGCCTTTTTTCAATATGGCGGCCGCACCAGAATTTAGATTTTAGGGAACTTAGTATATTCAATAAAACGGTAAATGCAACACCTCTACCAAATTCCTTTGTACTAATTTTTTGAAGGTCAAAACCTATTTTTCTTGCACTTATACGATAACGAGAAATGTAAATCAACTCGGACAGCCCCAAAAAAAACAGTCAACTTTCATATCATAATCAACGATATCAGTACCTATTTATGTCATATGTCGCTGACTGAAAATGATCGCCCGGTATGTAATTGCAGTTATACCCTCTGTTTGTCTTCCTCAGTTTTTTGCTTTTAAAGCTTGTTGAGTGGAATTCTTTGTAAATTCGATTTTTTTACCTTAATGTACAGGTGAACTTTAATATAGACTTGACTGATTTATAAGGGAATATTGTAGTTAACTGACAGGCAATACTTTACTTGGGATGGGGAACGACTTGGTCACCGTAAGTGATTTTGCTTAAATTTACGGTAGCGATGTTACGCGAAGGCGACCAATAAATATCACAGTAAAATAAGAAAACATCCAGACCTTGCGGTGTTTTACTGCCCTTAAAACTTGCAGCATTTACTGCTTAAAGTTAAATGTTGCGTGAGCAAGGAAGTTATTGCAGTTGCTCATTGTATCAAATATATTGTGATTCTGAGATTACTTAGTTATAAACTTCTTTTGAAAATACTACCAAGTTATTGTATTTAACTCGTTATGATTGAAGTAATTAGATTTTGTACAAATAATAATCAAAACTTACCAAAAGAAGTACATGATAAGTTATATCCAAACTTGATGCTTATTGATTCTACAATTCAAGAATTTCAAATATGTCTATGCCCTAAACATACCGTACTAATGAAGTCTAGTTATAGATAAATATATAATTTAGGGAATGATAAATTTTAGGGTTATACTGGGTGTCGCAGTAAGGTCGGCCACCGGCTGTATCTCGGAAACGGTTTGACCAACAGCATTCGGGAAAAAAATCGCCAGCTAAGTGACCACGGAAAATTTACTAAAATAGTTTTGGCTCTTAATTCTGTACAAGTGGGCGTACTTTAAACACAAAATAGGAAATTAACTATTTCTAAAAGAAACTCTGAGTTAGGGTTAGTATCTTAAAATTTATTCAAAACGTCCCACATGTGTTATATTTGACATTTTGCGCCATCTCTCAAAATAGAATTCTGTTTTCTATTGTTGCTGAAGGCTTTGATATGCTGACCTGTTATTTTCAAAATTTAGGAAATGCAGTTATTGCTTCGTAGGAGTACGCGTTGAGATATCCGGAGCATCGGCATTTCTCCAGGCGAGATTTTGCCTGTCTTGTTCAAAAACTGAGAGAAATTGGTCAAGTATTGCCTGTACGTGCGTTAAACCGAATTTGTAGGACTAGAAATAAAGACAATAAAGTAAACGTTCTCGGATAATTTACAACCTATCCTAGATGTAGCATAAGAAGTTGTGAAAGAGATCTAGCTATCCCACGTTCATCTGTGCAGATAATATTAAGAGAATAAATATTTCATGCTTATCATGTCGAACTTCACTAATCTGTGCGTCACAGAGATGCTCTAAAATACACAGGCAATAAAAACAGTAGATTACAATACCTGAATGATGTCCGGCGATGTTGATGATTCATGCAGCCGAAAGGTCTCACCGTCTCGTCGTATTCTCTGCAGATGGTTAAAGAACAGGGTAGATTGCTGGCCGTCCAAAAGACGTTATAAAACGAACTCCCGAAAGGCCGGGCTTTGCGTGAATATCTTTGTAGCGACAAGCATGGGAAAGAGGGCAAAACGACACCCAATTATCACAACTCCCCAGATTTGGCACGTTGAAAAACCTCTCTCGTAGATATCCGGCAAAGCGTTAATTGCACACCGAATGCTACAATACTAGGGAGACCACAACACACACCCGTCAAGAATAGTTCAACCACACACGACTGTACGGTACTACATTTAGACCATGAGCCTCTTACAACGAAACGTACCACAACAAAAACATACGAACAGCGGCTTCATATTAGTTTTGAAGACACTTCACGGAGGCAGAAGCCCCCGTGGGGTTGACACAGCTCAACAACTTCGTAACGCTGCCGCTCGGAAGGAAGGGTAAAGGACGCTTTTGATTGTTTTCCCTGTCTCACTCATGCAACCTATTCGCTCCAACACAATATTACAACCGCTTCTTCGAGCCAAAAACGGTACATAGTGATAAACATGTGGCGACGGGTTTGTTGTTGGCGGGGCTTAAATCACCAGACTAGTTTTTACAATATGACGGTCTAGAACATTTGTACCGGGTCTCACACGTGTAAGCGAAACTGTACTATGCTAGAACGAGTGGGAGGCGTCGGTATTTGAATTTGCAAAAAAAGCGCGGAATTGCCAATATTTAAAATAAAAGATGCGGGAAAGCGCGGATATTTGAAATGCAAGTACGGGATTTTAAACTGGTCTTAACCCATGTCAATTACGAGGCATTCAAATATTGTTCCCTTTAATGACTTAACAGCAAAATTACATGTAGGTTTTGAAAGAACACTACATAATTATACATCTTTTATTGTCTTTAGCTTTTGATAAGTATTAAAAATGTTGATAACACTTTTAAATTTGAAATAAAAACATGAAAGAGAACTGAGCTATAATTTTATGAAATGGGTATTTTTATCTATGTCTTATCCTCAGTGCCCCTTGAAAATAAAAGCAACTTCAATGTCAGGTGATGAAGTAAATTAATTTAATTTTTGTATCGCATATAGGAATGCTTATTTCAATCGGCCGTTCTCAACTAGGCTTCTCAATCACATGTCAAATTTCAAAAGCAAAAGATGCTCAACTTGATTCAATTTGATCATCATGTTGTGTCTTAGGAAACCTAAACGGAATTTTGTTGTAAAATAATTAGGGAAGTCAGTATTTCAATATTCCTTAATTAGCATGAAATTTCCTATGTTGCATGCGTCAATGCAGCAACCTGTGTATATTTCACCGACAGTATATTTGGTATCGAGGAAGGTAGACATTTAATCCGCATGCAAAATGTCATCTTCAGCCAACAACTATTTTTTGAGCTGTAGCGCCAACAGACAGGTGGAATTTAGAAAACATGTGTCATCTAGAAACCCTGAAACGTGAAGATCTGAAGAAGCCTGAAAAAGCGATTTCTTCCAATTATAATAATTTCTTCGCCTTAGGCGAACGAGTATGTCAGCAAGTTAATCTTCTCTTCTATCGTAATTTAATAGAACCACAAGGCATAATTAAGGTGATAACAACTTTTCTTTGGAATTTAGATTTAATCTAACAGTGGCGTCGTTTATGAATTTGTACTCGTAGCCTTCTGATAGCATCATCCTTTATCTAATAGACTTGTCTGTCCGGGACGCTGTTTTGTCTGTCCGGGACGCTGTTTCAGCAGCCAAACCGTATGAGATAGAGAAAAAAGTTATTAAAGTTATATGTTTTGAATGGTCATGTCAGGTCAGGAACTGAATTTCAGTCACGTGACACTTCCGGTTTTCGAGAAATCACGTGATTTCCGTCCGTCCGACCTCTGACATTTTGATAATAAATTTTGACCTCAGTGTTACTCGCTAGATTCGAGTTTTTTTGGATACGCCGTTTTTTGACTGCGAGTTGCTGCTTTGGTTAATGTCAACAATAGTTGGCTTACCGCGAATATATTTGATAGTTTTGGTGACAGTGTCCTTATTTACGGATTCTAGTTCGGATCTGAAAACGTTTAACTGATTCCGTTGCATTACTGTCAAGTCGCTCGCAATTTTAACCGGAGAAGGACATTTTGATTTGTTTTTTAATATTGAAAGAGCAGTTTCGCGGTTTTTCAGAATGACTTTTAACGGGCGCTTGTTATCATTTTCGAACTTTCCTAACCTGTAGCAACTCTTAATATCGATATCAGCAATATCAATCATGTTACTCAAAATATCCAGAATTGCTATTTTATCAGATTCGAATCGCGATGTTACAGAGCTGGAGCGTTGCTCCTCCACGTTATAAACAATTACATTCGTTTTACGACGGGTTCTCTCCTCTACTTCGTCTATAATCGAGTTTTCAAGTTTAGTTTTTTTTCAGATAGACTTGTTACCAGAATAGACAGACTGTTGAATTGAGCAACAACAGCTGGCAGAATTTTAAGGCTAGACAAGCAAATTGCGCGCTACGCGCACGTAAAATCTCTCTCTCTCTCTCTGGTCGTATACTTCATAGTTGAAGTGTCGTGATCTCATGGTTGCTATTTAAGTTGTAGTTTGGGCAATGTTTCTCCATTTGTCTCTGTCTGAGGCGCACCTAATATTTTCTTGAAAAGGTGTACCGGTAAATTCCTTGACTTGGTCAATCCAGCGTTTTGGGGAACGCCCTCGAGGGCGTTTTCCTTCTACTTTCCCCTGAACAACCAGTTTTTCCAGGTTGTCGTCCTTCCTTCTGGTAACGTGTCCAAAGTGTTTCAAAATTCGTCGCTTTACTGCACTTGACAGTCTTTCTTGAATTTCTAGTTCTTCCAATATGGACACATTCGTTCTATGTGCTGTCCAGGGGATCCTCAAGAGTCTTCGCCAAACCCACATCTCGAAGGCGTCCAGCTTTTGAATGTCTACAGCTTTCAAAGTCCATGCTTCCGCTCCATATATGGCAATGGGAAACACCAGTGTTCTCACTAACTTGCATTTTGTTGCCTTCGTAATGTGACGATCTTTCCAAATTTTTGTGAGTCATAGCTGTTTTGGCAAGCGCTGTTCTTCTTTTTATGTCCGTTGACGAGTTGCCCTCATTATTTATATGGGAACCTAGGTAAACTATTTCATTGACATTTTCCACATCACGAATGTTAGGTGCGGTTTCTATTTTGTTGGTGCGGTCTATTACCATGAGTTTTGTTTTTTGCCGATTTAGTTTTAGGCCGAAGTGTAAGCTCTCCTGCTCAACCCTTTCAATCAACTCTGACATCTCCTGTTCCTCTTTCGCGATGAGGGTAGTATCATCCGCGTAGCGTAGGTTGTTTATTGTCTTTCCGCCAATAACTATTCCATTTTTCCAACCGTCCAGAGATTTCCTTACTATGTATTCTCCGTAGATGTTGAATAGCAAAGGTGACAAGATGCATCCCTGGCGTACGCCGCGTTGTATATTAAAGGTTTTGGAGGTCTTGTTATCGATTTTGATTATTCCTGTGCTGTTGTTGTATAACTGTCTTAATAGTATGACGAGGTGTGAAGGAGTTCCCATGTCTAGTAACACTTTCCAGAGTTGTGGCCAATTCACGCAGTCAAAGGCCTTACTATAGTCAAGAAAGCAGAGATACGTAGGTTTTCCGAACTCTCTTGCCTTCTCAATGATTTGGCGTACGTTCATGATTTGTTCTCTGGTGCCTTTTCCGGTTACAAACCCAGCTTGTTCTTCTGGGATCTGCCACTCTAAGAAATGTTTGAGTCGATTTAGTAGGATTCTGAGCATAACCTTACTTGGGTGGGATATCAGTGCGATCGTTCTGTAGTTATTACATTTTTGACTTGACCCTTTTTTATGCAGTGGAATGAAAGTGGATGAACTCCAGTCCCTTGGCCATTGTCCCGTTTGCCAGGTCATGTTGCAAATTCCCCATAATAGGTCGACACCTTTTGGCGTAAGGTGTTTTAGCATTTCTGCACTCACATTGTCTTCACCTGTACTTTTGTTGTTTTTTAAATGATGAATAGCTTGCTCTACTTCTTCTCTTAATATATCAGGCTCCTGTTCGATTTCCATGATGGAAGGAAAATGTACTGCTTCTTGGTCGTTTACTTCGCTTATGTATAAGTTTTCACAGTATTTTCGCCATACTTCCACTACGTCATCAATCTCAGTAACGACTTTCCCCTCTCTGTCTTCTATTTTCCATGTTTTTGGTTTAAATTCCCTTGTGATTTCTTTGATGTACTGGAAGAGATCTCGGGTTTCGTTAGTGTTAGCTCGTCTTTCAATTTCGTGACATATGTGTTGTATGTGCTGGTTTTTGTCACGTCTACATAACCGTTGTATTTCTCTGTTCAGTCTCCTATATTCGGTTCTTCGTTCTTGTGTGTTTATGCCTGTTTGTCTGAGAGTCTTCCTTTCTTCTACTACTTTCCAAGTTTCGTCGGTCATCCATTGTTTGTTTTTTGCACGTAAAATAGGATACGCGAAAGGTCAAGCTCCGAGCCGAGCGCTAAGATAAGAAAAACAAAACCTAAACAAATATAAACATCTGTGAAGCCGGAACGTGAGATTTTATTTTGTGCCACAGACACACAGACACACATTAAGGAAAATTATATTATAGATTTACATTCTATACAAAATAGCAAGAGCTCTCTTTTTCCACGTAATTCCATGACCTTGACCTCCGAGGCCGTGAGTTCGGCGCATTCTGGGTGCAGATGCTTTTTACAGCTATCACAGCTGAAGAATTTACTCCCGTGGCAGGTCTTGCCGCATGCAACACAGTTTCCTGACATGGCTAGTAGGATTGTTGATACTTTGGCCGGAGAGAAAAAAGTCCACCTCAAGCACCGCCATCCAAAAAAGTGAAGTTAGGTTTGCGTCTCAGGTTTCCAGGCTTAATAACTTCAACAATTGCAATCAATGCAACTCAAGAATGTGCAGTTTATGAGTGCATCTCTTGCTATATATTCTGTAATATAGAGCTCAGAGCAACAGAGATTAGTACAATAATAATCGAAAATAACTCGAGAGGTGTGTTATAGAACACATGTCTACTTACGTCAGTTAGGTTATACATGATCTAGATTTAATGAAAGTCTCACACAGTCTGCAACATTTTTAATTGAACTATATATTTTCAAGTTGTCAGCATATAACAAATAGTTCATGTCTATTATATCACCAATATCATTCATAAATATATTGAATAATAGTGGTCCCAGGATAGATCATTGAGGGATTCCCGATGTGGCAAGGTATTTTCCAGATTTGAACCCATTTAGCTGAACATATTGAGTTCGATTAGTAAGGTATGACCTGAATAAATCAATGAGACTATTGGAGATTCCAAAAGCACCGAGCTTTTGTATTAATATGCCATAGTCAAGTCTGTCAAATGCCTTTGTAGGGTCTGTATAAATAACGTCAGTCTGCATTTTATTGTCAATATTTGTGCTATATCCTGAGTAACAGAAAGATTTGTTACAGTTGAGCAACCTTTCATAAAACTATGTTGTTGAGGAAAAATGAAATTCTTCACATGGCATTAAATTATTTTTTCCAAAAGTATTTCAAAAATTTTACTAAAATTACAGATAATGAAAATTGGTCTGTAATTCTTAATGTCTGTTCGGGTGCCATTCTTAAAAATAGGGAAAACTTTAGAACATTTCCACAGCAGCGGAATTGTAGCAGATTTCAGGCAAATATTTATTAGTATCGTGGTGTTAAACGTTCCATCGTCACATTATAACGCAATGCTAAAATTGTCAAGGCTTAAACCGCAAAAGAAATACAGATTGCAGACAGCTTAAAATTATTTCGGTGGTGCAAATAATTCTCGTACAGCGCACAAACCGTACGCGCCTGCCTGACTTTTTGGGATAGGAAGTAGACACTTAAATACTTATGCAAATTCCCCATCATAACAATAAAACATTATAATATCTGTGTAAACGGTATAAGGGGTTACAGATTATGATGATGATGAATATTTCCTGTATATTCCAAAAGCAAGTAGGTTCATTGTCCCTATTTCCAGAAAATTCTAGGTTTGTCTAAATTGGGTGCTTTTAGAGATCAGTAAATTTCAGGAATTTAGTTTTCGGAAAGTGCCCAGTGACATTTGCACTAACTACAACATTGTAACAATAATTACCATTTAATACTGAACAGAAAAAAGAAGACACTATTCAATTCAGAAGTATTGGCAGTATCTAATATGAATGTTGCCCGGAGGCTATCCAAAACGTCCATAAAACGCTTTCCAGAGGCGAGCGTTTCCTTTCCAGAAACTTTCCATTTGAAAATATATTTTTTGGAACTTTTTCTTATTGCCATTCTCTAGCGTGCTTTTAAAACTTTCTTTAGTGCAACAAAAGTTATTAAATTCGTCCTACATTTTAAATGCGGCATATGCCGCGGGTTTCAGCTAGTACTTTCTATATTTAAGACACTTTATAGTATAATTGACACTCTAATTGGTCTTTGCGCGAAAAAATAATTATTTCTTTGACTGCGCAAAAAATAACAAAATACCAACTCAATGTGAAAACATTGAGTAAACTGCAGACCAGATCACCGGGAGCTGCGGCAGCGAACGTCCTCTGACCAGGCGCGTAGGAGCGTTTTATAGACTGCGGGGGCAATTCTAATTTCAATAAAGACATACTTCTAACTTGATCCATTAATACGAGCTATAATATTACTGATTTTCTGATTATCAATTTATAGTTTAATACTATAATAGTATATTGTATAGTCACCGGTTACTTAATCTATAATATAATTTTCCTTAATGTGTGTCTGTGGCACAAAATAAAATCTCACGTTCCGGCTTCACAGATGTTTATATTTGTTTAGGTTTTGTTTTTCTTATCTTAGCGCTCGCTCGGAGCTTGACCTTTCGCGTATCCTATTTTACGTGCGCGCCGATTCAAGACTCGCAGCGCGTAGCGCGCGGTTTGCTTGTTACTATTTATTTAAAAAACAACACTGTACTATAAAACCAATTAATTAAACAATGAACAACGTTTATTATCATATTTTCACATAAGCAAAGAATACACATGAATAAGCCAACTTAAATGAATACACAAACTAGTTTTCAAAAAATAAAAAGGGTGTAAATAAAGATTACAAATATAATAAATGTATATAAAACACAAATAAAGGGTGTTTTTTTTAGAGGCGGAGAACTTTAAATTGAAATAAAACACAGAAAAATGTTTTTAATATTCATGAAATTGGCTTTACTTGAAAGAAAATTTTTTGGCATCACTGTTTAAATATGATTTCGGGCATGTGACCGCCGCGGCTGGCGCGTACATGGCATAATCTGGAAAATAACTTTGAACAATTCGAAAACGTTGCTCCGGCGTGAGTCTATTCATGATGAATTGCCAAACCAAAATAATCTCAAAACAACTGAGAACTATCAAATCGGCTGTAACAGAAAACAGTGTTGCCAATTTAAAATTCTCCGCCTCAAAAAAAAAAAAAATCACGAACGATTAATTTCACGAAATATGTTAACTGGCCACTTCGTTCGTGCGATTTGACGCCATTAGATTATTTTCTTTGGAGATATGTAAAGTCGCATGTCTACGCCGATAAACCGGAAACAATTGAGCACTTGGAAGCCAACATTCGACGGGTTATTGCCGAAATACAGCCTGATTTACTGCGAAGAGTGTGTGAAAATTGGAAATCCAGATTACGCAATGTACGCGCCAGCCGCGGCGCCTCTTAAAAAAACACCCTTTACAAAAATAAATTCAATTAAGAAACTGTCATTTAGGAACCTGGACCAAAAACATAAATTTTAGTTGGTAACGCACCTACGAAATCGTTTACAAGTTCGTCTATATCTAGACGTTCTACCTCCTCTATGTAAGTATTTAATATACATATATGATTCAGCCGATTTTGGGTCATGGTGGCACGCAAGTATTTTTTTATTCTTCGCAACATAGAAAAACTACGTTCAGCAGTTGCACTATATATAACCGGAACAACTAATAAAAGTCTAATAAGATGTATGACTTCACGGAACAAATGTTTTGTTTCTGCTGTCATGCCCTTTAATACTTCGACGATATGGTTTAGCGATTGGAAATTTTTATTGTCATTAATAATTTGTAATATCATGTTGTGTTTGTTGTACTTCGTATCTATTTTCGTCAATTCCAAGTTTATTTAATAAATTGCGAGTTTCCGTGCTATCTTCAAACTTGCTGAAAATAATTTGTTCCATTAGCATTAATTGTTGATATCCAGCATGATTGAACCGCTTTTTTATTTCATTTATTATAGTATCCCAGGCTTCGAAGTATGCAACTCGACACATGTCTTTGGCTGTTTCAAAATATAATTATTTAGGAATTGTTCTTTTTCTAGGTAATGTTATTGGATCTAGTTCTAATTCTCATTTAATGCTGTTTATTTTTATCCATATATCTTCTAAAGATTTATCGTTTCTTATGCTCTCAAACTGATTCAAAACCAAATTAACTGCACTCTGAGATCAAGAGAGTCATAGTTTTCATTTGTAAAACTACACTTAATTGTTCGATAGGTTCAAAAATGATATTTTCTATTTTGCGTTTAGAATACCTCCTTTCTAGCACCCAAATGACGTCATTAGAGTGTTAGAATAAGTCGTTGATGTGCTAGAATAATAATAATAATGGTGAGGCACTAACACCCCATGAAGGAGTTTGGCCTGCAATAGACTATACTTGGCGCAGCGAACAAATAGAGTGGCTTATGCAACCCAAATAACATATTTCAAAGCTGACTAGATCACTATTTGAATAATAATTACTAAAGAATCAGATATGGCGGTGCTCATAATTAGACTTCATTTCTTCTGACATTAAATAATTTTTTGAGGTTATGATACAAATAGAAACTTGAAAAGCATGACATTTGTGCACTTGTAATATGTAGACAATAATGAGATTTAACAAGCTTCAGGCCACATGCCTACATATTACACGTGCACAAATGTTATTCTTTTTAAATTGGTCGAAGTTTCTATTTGCATCATAACCTCAAACAATTTTTTAATGTCAGATGAAATTAAGTCTAATTATGAGAACCGCCATCTCTGATTCTTTAGTAATTATTATTCAAGTACTGATCCAGTCAGCTTTGAAATATGTTATTTGGGTTGCATAAGTCACTCTATTTGTTCGCTGCGCTAAGTATAGTAAAATTTACTGTATTGATGTTGGTAGCGTTGAACTGTCAACTGACATTAAACCCGAAAATAAACAAAACTGACGTTTCAAATTATTTTTTTTTTCACAACCGCCTAAAATTACGCCACATAAATGTCATCAACCACGGCAAAATTCCTTAGATTAAAATTTTTAATTTTTTAATTTATAAAATGATATAAAGCGGCAAAATAGAAAAAAATAGTATAAAACACTCGTTGCAGAAGGTCCTTCAAGCACTCGCCGCTGTGGGGCTCGTTTCGGAATTTCAGATGCCTTCTGCAATTTGTATTTTAATATACTATTACAAACTAACAGTGCAAAGTAATTAATTGGCTTTTGAGTTATTTCCAGTAAACCACTTGCTTTAGCTGCTATTGGTTGTTTCGATTGCAAGAGTAACTGAAATTCTTCTAACAAAATGGGATATGTTTCTATGGTATTATTTATAGCTGGCAACCGCACAGACCATCTTGTAGGACAAAGAGGGCTTTCACTGTTTTTTTTTCTTTGCAGAGTTCTTTAATATCTGCCATTCTTTTTGGGGAGACCCTTACCACCACTTCAACATCATTGAGCCATTGCATGGTATCTCTCAAAAATACAACAGTCTTTACTGCATCTTGTAATGCTAGATTTAAACGATGGTTACTACAATGGACGTATGGAGCCAGTGTTTGCAATTCCAACAACCTATACTAAATTTCAAATAAGCATGCAGTAGTTGGAACTAAGTAGTAATCATAACTATGGCCGTGATTGGTAAAACAAAGTCATCATTACAACCACATGAGAATCAAATATCTTTTCAAAATTGTCAATTTGACATTTGGTATGAATCCTAAAAATATAAAAGGAAACCGATAAATAGTGGATAAAAGAGGCTGGCCTACAACGTTTATTTGAATTATGTAGGACGAAATTATTGCAAAAACGAGCACTCACACAAGCGTATATTTTCCTAGTGTAAAACTAAGTTTGAGTTCGGAGAGCCATCTACTGCATTCTTATTTGGAATTTAGTATAGCTTGTACACCTCGATAAGCCCCAGACATATTGGCAGCTCCATCGTAGCATTGTCCTCTTAAATTACTTAAAGGTAGATTAAAGCGGGTCAAACTATCCAAAATTATATTTTTAATGCCTCTCCAGTAGTTGAACAGGTTGCATATAAACCTAAAAAGTATTCTTCCACTTTTATCTCTTCAGATACTGTTCTTATACAAATAGATACTTGTTCTTGGTTGCTAATGTCAGAGGCTTCGTCAACTATTAAACTAAATTCCGCGTTCCTAATTTTAGATAACACTTAGCGAAGAACACGATGCGCCATTTGTTCCATCATTTCATTTTGTATTTGAGGTGATAAAAAGTTGTTCCTTCGTTGTATAAAGGTGCACAATTCTGGGCAGTCCCTGCTTCGTAATTTAATCAGTTCCTGGAAATTGCTCTTTACGTCAGAATGTGATCTGATTGCAATTTCTTGTTTTCAAAGGTATAACAGCGAACTCAAAAATTTCTTGAGAGCATTTTGTGCGACATGCTGATCCTGATGGGAAGCTGTATTTAATTGTGAAGTAATAGACGTTTTTCCAAATTGAGACAATTTTAGAGTAGCTTCTCTGTGAATACTACTACTTTCGTGCATTATAAACCTTTCTATGCTTTTCTTCCAATTACTGCTTCCAGATTTTACGAAATTAGTCTCATGCGAATGCGAAAAAGTAATCAGATTCAGCACACTAGCTTTAGCACAAGAATTGCAAACAACTTTTGATATGCCAGAATCATAATGGATCGACGGAAATTTTTGAAACCATTCGTAATTAAATTTACGTTCTCTACTTATTTTTAATTATTTGGCTAGGCATGTCTCCAGGTTGAAAAACTTTATCAGGCAACTTGCTTAAATCTACAAAAGCTGTAGTACCTTTAAGTTCTACGCCACTGGATTTTTCGCTTTGGCAAGTAGACTCAGTAGACTGCATACTACTCGTATTCTGGCACTGCACTTGCACTACCCGTACTTGCTTCAGAATCATCGTTTACTATAATAATTAAGTTAGTTTTAACTACAGAAAGAGAGAATTCTCCAATAAAGTTTACATTTTCTCATTTTATTAGGAAATTGAGTTAAAAACTCGAATATTTTTTCTGTGCCATAATTGATTTTTTTTAAGCTACAAATAATGCACTAGTCGCCAGTATACTAATGAATTAAGATAAATCCGGTATCTTTCTTTATTAGACAAGTACAGACCTGAGACACACGCGAATGAGGCAGATCGAGGAGAGGTGACAAAACTTTATATTGCACTCGAGTGACATGCCAATCGGTTGTTCAACAAGGCGGCTAAGATCTTAATAGAATCTTATGGAAAATACCCGATAAGAAAAGTGTTATTATAGTAGTCCCATTTCAATTATATCTGACCACACCGATTACTTTCTGGAATAGTGAAATTTAATGTCGCTTACTCGGCGGCGATTTTCAGACGGGGGTTTTCATTACAATTCAAGTTTATATATGTTCATGTTAGTGGTTGTAGGAAATGCGTAAAATTATAAATTATTATGAAACTAGAAAAACATATTTTTGAGGGGGTCAGGCCCTCTGCAAATTATTTGAGGGGGCAATTGGCCCCGTGGCCCCCGCGGCTCCTACGCCCCTGCCGCGTTCCTAGCGATTTTGTAAAATAACCGACTAACGCCTTTTGGTAAAGTACGTTTTATATGGTAACAAACTGGCGGTTTTCAAACTATAAAAGGGGAACAGCAGTTACATACACATTTCCAGGGGATACGTGATGCATAAAAGAGTTATGGAGAACTTTTTTTCGGAAGAATATTGTTTCCCTTTTATCTACAATATTGTTCTGCAGCATTTGTTAGTTTAGGCGTTTAGCGTATTGTAGTTCATAAGAAGAACGGGTATCTTGCTAGTAATACATAAAAAAATGTAGAATGTTACAAAAGTACTGCTGCTATAATTTCGAATCACTTGTAATTTAATGATGGTGATCAATAAATTACGAAACTTTGAAAAACATTTATCAAGGTATATAACATGTTTAGCTATGCTACTGTCAAAATGTCCATCATTTTCATTTCTGCGAAATCAATTAGTCTTCCAGAGAAATTAATTTTATCGTAATAGGGCTCGAAAAGTGTGTAGACACGTTACGGGAAGATTATTGGGGTGAGCTATCTCAGGCTGAATCGAAGCTTAATTAATTTTCCGCAGCTACTTCTAGGTACTTGAAGTTCCCATCTTTTCGATGTTAGCTAATATTGGCTCAAGCAATAGACAGCGCAGTACTTACAACCTATTTTTCGTAGAGTTGAATTTCCAATAACATATAAACGATCTTTCGAGTACGCAATATTACGTTAAAGGTATATTGAGCTAGAACTAGTGGAAGTAACGTGGTAAATGGACTATGACTTTGCAAGAGGCAAAATTACTAAAATACGGGAGATCGGTTATTGGCAAATATATTTTATTGACGAAATTAATGTTATGGTTATCAGTTAAATTATGTTTATTGTGGTAGTAATGAAAATGCAATGTGCGTAGTAGTTGGAAATTAACGATTAGTAAAACTGCTTTAGTACTAACATTTTGTAAACATAAAATAATCAATGGACATGGTAGCGCCCTCTAAAACCTATTAAGACAAATATATAAATATATGTGCAGAGTGATTTGCCCAATTGGGCAGGCATTCAACAACTGGTTCACGTTGGCGAAATATATTCACTATTTTGCTTAAAAAAAATGAAAATGTCGACTACAGCAACGTTATAATAAACTTCCAGTACACAATCTTCGGTTTTACCTGCAAAGACCTATTTATCAGACGACACAAGAAACAAAAAATATCTACAGTACTTTTTCATTAAAAAATTAACTAATTTTAATTTTAAAATAATCACGGTGCTTTTATTGTTGACAGAAGATATTTCGAAATAAAATTTGCCGGATGGCTCATGGATTATACTTCAGAATTTTATGTAGAGTAATCATAAAACATCCTATGGTGAAGGATATTTATTATTCTTATTTTCTACCACATCTGTATTCTATTTGAAATGGGGTTGCATTACATTAACGTTCGACTGCTCCCGGATGTACCTAGTGTAACACAATCATTGTGCACTTCTCTTTCTTATTTATTTTTATAATTCGAAATAGGAACAGATTTTTTCCACCTTCGGGTTCGGTGAAAGTGATACCAACTTTTGATTTTCAAATTGAACACTCTAGATATTATTACATATTTGGATTCTACATAATTTTATTTCATACTGATGTCAAAAATGACATTTTTCGAATTATTTATCGTACAAAAAATGTAACATTAAAGTAGGCTACTTTAAAGTAAAATATTAAAGTTCAAGTACTTTAAAATTAAACGTCAGTTGTTGACATGAAATTTGAAGATTTACAACTTTTTATTCATGAAACTTGCAGTATGAAATAAACCGTTGTATTCACCAAGAACGAAAAGTGTTTTTAAAGGTTCTCGCAACTAATTCCGTCCTCGGCTGACGCCTCGGCCGTAAACAACTTTCTCGTCCTTTAAAATGTCACTTTTCGTTCTAGATAAATAAACAACAACGTATTTAATCCAATGGTACTACATAAATAACATTTCAAATGTCAAAGTGTTTTTAATTTACTATTTACTTTTTAATGTCAGTGTTCCGAGGCTATTTCGATTTCTTGCAAACGATCCCTGTAATACTAGGACAATCAAAGTTACGTTGAAAGCATTGAATTATGTGATATATAACTAAACAAACTGTTTAAAATGGTTGTTGGTACGAAACTCGTAAATTTTAATAAAGGCATTTTGGTACCACGATGCCATTAATAGGAAATATACCCATAAGTTTTATTTAAATAATGAGATTCTAATACAATCTAAATAAGCTTAATCACAATGTCTGTTGTTTATATCTTATAATTACATCGATACCACCATAAATGCATCGATACCACCATAATTACATCGCTAATACGGATTTATGTGCATATAATCAAACAAGCCATAAACTGTTTTTTCGAGTTGACAGTCATCAGTTTGTCAGTTTGAAAATAATAGTTGTCACTTCTTTCGTCTAAAACCTAAAATGGAAAACGATAGCGACAATAGCGATAAACTGTGCTGTACTCCCCCTGGAGTACGCGAACCCGCCAAACAAGCTACACAAAATTTACTCCCAGAAAAGTCGAAGAAAACTTATAATATCGCATAAAAATTTTTTTTGGAATGGAGATTAAAATAAAGTAGTTGTAAATAAAATAGCGTATTTTACTCGCATATAATAGCTATTATTACACCTAGTTATAAGGCTATTACTAGATCGATTTTAGACCTCTAAAGTGGCCCTTAACACACCAGCGAGTTAAACCATAACCCACTAGTGTATTGTTGGTAGCACTGTCAAGCTTTTTCAAATTTGAGATTTGCAGGTTAAGTTTTGCGTCAATCTGTGTTAAATAACAAACAAAACCTAAGCTATAACCTCGAATTTGACATAGACTGACAATACTCTTCAATCCTGCCAAACGTATAGCACAAATCACAGGCGACTTTAATTATTATAAATGTACTTGATCTGTCGGTACTTTCTAATTCGTCACTATGACTTTTCACGGCTGTCAATACAAAATTTATGTTTTGTTAGATATTTATTGAGTTGATGGATATAATTGTGTATGGCACGTGTGTGTTGTTACAAATACTTCTTTAGAGAAAATACTTCTTTCAGTCAGGCTGCCTCGAGGGCTCAACTTTTCTCTTGTGGATTATTTGTAATATAATACACTTATACCAAAAATAACTATCTGTCGATTTATGAAATTATTAAAATTTGCGTAATACAATATTCTTATTTTATATCAATAACAAGAGATTGTCATCCATAATTGAACGATATTTAACTAAATCTATTTTTTCTACGACCACTACTAAAAGTGGGCCTTTTAGCGCTAGATGTTTTTTTACTAAAAGTGACGTTTTATAAATCAGCGTGTTAAAAGAGAAATCAGCTGTTTACTTTTAGCCCATGTGATAAAAGTAAACAGCTGGTGTGGAATTTAGAATTTTGAACTGGAAGTGATGTTATAAAGTTATTCTAGTTACTGCTTTCGTTAGAGGTAAAGTGTTTTTAAAATAATTAAAGCATTATGTAATGAATAAAAGTCAGATGTGTACTATTATAATTACCTTTGATAACTGACTTTCACCTTTGTTAAATCGACGTTTATGGATTAATAACAGTACATTTAAGGCCGCAGAAAAAATACTGTGTGTCAACTCGTGCTAAAAGTGTTTATGCACGAGACATGTTATGAAACTCAGCCTTCGGCTTAGATTCATAATTTTTATGTCTCGTGCATAATCGTCCACTTTTAACACTTGTTGCACAAATAGCTATTAGTTATTTTGAATGCAAGTGTATACGTTCTTCGTATAATATCTTATTCTAAATTAAAAAGATACTCTGAAGATGATTCATGGCAACATTTTATAAATATTTTCAATAGAATATTCCTCTGCACTGAAAATTAATCTGATAAAGGAAGATGTCTCATCAGTAGGATTTTCTTTGGGACATGGCAGCAATACATATCTCAAACAAATATGTTTTATTGATTTATGGACAAGGAGAAGATTGAGATATGTTGTTAACCAAGCAACCTTATTAGACTTTAAGTACTGGAAGAAGTCTATCTTGTTCTTTAGTTCCAACCCCAGACAGAGTTATTTAACGTATCAGTTTTGCATTGGTTTTATGGTTCTAATTCTCAATTTTTAAACCCTATGAAAATACGCCGAATATGAAGATAACTGAAAATATATACATTTTTAATATAGGTATAACTATCCGCTTCAATATGAACAATAAATTTATATATAAATCGCATTTTAGTAGCATATTATCTATGCTTGAAGTTGTAAAGCAAATATGCTTTCAATTATTAAAAAATTATTTTGTAATTCTGATCATACATTTTTAAGTGGTTGGTCTGTTGTAGTACAGCTACATAAATGATCTGTAATCAGTTTGTGGTAAAGTTGTTGCAATTAAAAGTACGACCAAGGTCAGACACACCAACGCAATTTATTGATTTTGTTTTTATCTTACGTGCAAACCCCTTTTCAAATCCATATTGATACTCTGAAAGTCGAAGGCTTGGTTGTTACGGAAACGCCACTTGAAAGACGATTTTCTGTAATCGTCCGTAAGAGGATTTTTTATGAAAGGACAATTATGTTCAAGAGAAAAGCAAGATTAAAACGGTTATTTGCTATTATAACAAACTAGAATGAAATCGTGTATCATTGCACTTATTCTTTATGGTTTGGAAATGTAAGTAAATGAATGATGACAACGGGAAAGTTAAACAAAATATAAATCAAGGGAGAGGCCCAAACACTTTATTTAAATTAGTATGTAGTTAGCTGTAGACGTAAACTGCAGTTTTGGTATCAAAGAATTCAAAAAAACTTGTGTCTATTTTTAAATTTTATTGTATGGTTACATTTACCGTCAAGAGATATACTGTGTCAAGCATGTAAAACAATATGGTGAATCGTTCTGCTTTATGTTATATAAGGTAAAAGAGTTATTTAAAAGAGTTGCCATTTCACTGCAAGAATATCTAATTGCTATGCACATGTCAATACAAAAAAAAGAAAATAAACTTTGTTTCACACGAAAGCGGAAGCCTGACTCATTGAACACAAATAGCAAAGAAAAATGTACTTGTTCCTTGGTAAAGGCTCCGTTAAAGGTTTTAAATATCTGAAGAAGACCATAAAGCACTAGACGATATACCAAATGGAATAAATATCAACAGAATTTTGATCAAAACTTTGAGGTATGCCATTGATACCGTTCTTCTAACCGATTTCCTGGAGGTTTTACAATAACTTTTAGACCGAGTCATAGACGTAAAAGATGAATACGGAATAAGTCTGAACACAAATCGTGACGTTTCGTGTCCCTCCAAATTGTTTTAGAATGCTTTAATTACTGTTATTAATTTGTATATGCTATCACTGTCACAAGAATGTGTGACGTGCGAAGATTTGGAACCACGCGGAAGGTAAGAAAAACTTGAGAGATGTTGATGATAGTCCGATAAGAGCCCAGGTATAAACCGACGAGTTGCGCATCCCTACTCTCTGGCTCCCACCTAACTAGCATGTTTTATTAGTCCCACTGTAGGTTCACCAGGTCGGCCGTCTCAAACCATATAAAAGAGCGATCCCCACTCAGTCCGAAGAGAGATTAAACCCGCTCCTTTCAGCATCCAGAGGGCTTCACCAGTCACTACCAGTCCAGATACCTGTCCGGTAAAACCAGAATCCTGTTCTGAACTACCTGACCAGAAACCTTCCTTTCCTATGTTAGTAAAACTGCAGAAGCAGTTCTGTTTCTAAACTACTCTGTCCGGATAATCCTCCAGTGCAATGGAAGATCTTTTAGCTGATAATTAACCATTCTGTCCTGGTAATCCTCCAGCGCAATGGAAGATCTTGCTGCTTAAACTTGACCTAGATACCTGTCCAGTAGCCCGTGAAATCCTCCTGCTAATAAATAATTTCTCCAGACAGCCCACCGTACAGATCCACCAGCCCGAGATTCAAAGAGGCCTAAATTTAGTTCAATAATTGCAAAAGCGCGAGCTAGCGTAGTATATGAGAACTAGTCTAGGAAGGTCACGCCTGGGCTCTGAAATTAAATGCATTTAACTAACGCGGCGGGCTTTCTCGACCTGGGGTGGCTGTTAACTGCCCCAGAATAATTTCGGCTTTTGTCTAATCAAGGTCAAAATCTGAAGAAACCGGGAACCGACGAGCTAAAGCGAAATTATTTAATTTTGATCTAATTCGAATCACAGAACAGGGAGAACCGTCCGTATCCACTATCAGTGAATTCCGTACCGCCCGCAACGCAGAGGACACCAGGGGGAGTTATATTTTATTTTTCTCTTACGTCAGCTGTTGACAACCTTGGACCAGAGCTACTCGCGAGAAATAATAACGCAAAGTATTCAAATTTAATCTTCAATTTAAAGTAAAATTTTGCAAAAATTACTTAGCATTACAAAATAAAACGAAATATATGATAATTACTAAGAATCATGACGCCGATGTGGCCACCAGACTTTATGCGAACAATGTTGCATTGGAAATAGTGGAAAGCCATCATGGATCCTTGGTAAATGATCAATGTGAATGGGACCACAGCAGGGAAATAAGGCAAAGAATAGAGAAAGCAAGACAAATATTCTTAAAAATGCATGATGCACTTTATAGTAATACTTTGAGTCGACCACTGCGTATGAGAATAGTTAGGTGTTGCGTGTATTCAGTTTTGCTGTACTGCGTGGAGACCTGAACACTCACGGAAGCTACTCCCAAAGGGGTTGAAGCATTTGAAATGTGGGTGTTCCGACGAATTCTGAAAATCAGCTGGCCGTAGTATGTGACTAACAACGAAGTTTTAAAAGAATGGGAATGGACAGAGACCTGATAAAGACCATATAAATACATTTAAATATCTGGGGCATTTCATGCGTAATGAAGAATGTGTCATACTCCAACTAATCATCCAAGGTAAAATAAACAGGAAAAGAAGAGAGGGTAGACAAAAAATATCCTTGCTGAAGAACCTACGCCAGTGGTATGGTAAAATATCCAATAAACTCTTCCTAGCGGCTCGGCTGTTAACAAATTCTTGATCGCTATGATGAAAGCCAATGTTCGATGAGCGGAAAAGGCACACAGAAGAAGAAGAATAACACCTGGCGTCTTTTCGGTACCACCTTTAGCTTCAGACGCTTATTGTAAGAGATTTCTTGAAAGGCGAGTTACTCGACCTACCAGAGCATTTACCACACAAGAAGCGGTGACTCATGTAAAAGACGTATAAAGGTTTTATATAATTTCAACAATGTATTAAACGGCTTGACAATTGCTGCAACAGACCAACTCGGTGTTTGTACAATTGACACCTCTAGGTTATTTTGTTTGTTTACTGCATTTACAGAATTATATCAAAGGATATGTAGTCCAAGCAATGGGGCGAAAATAAGGGATCTACCACGCAAAAGGTCGTAACCAAATGAAATTTGGTAGGATCGTAAAATTTACTGTCCTGATTATAACCCTGAGTTTGCGACCTTGGGAGAAGACCGCTCGCGCCGCCTTCTTGAAGAGATGGCGGTCAATATCAGTTTTTTGCAAATAGCTCTGTTCATCTTGGTCCTACGAAAAAAAAGTAAAGAAATAAATTGAAGAGCATAAAATTATACATAAAATATGTTCTATGCATTTTTCCGTTAGATCAATAATTTTCAAGATACAGCGCGCCAAACGCAAGAAAATAATGGTAATGTAGCGGTGGAGCATTTTTTTGCATCTGTCTCCTTAAATATGAACTAAGTGATGAGTGCAAAGTAATTTCCACATAAATATCTATTATTATTAAATACATTTGCACAGTTGCACAGTTTTCTGGTGAACTTCAAAGATGTTAGCAGATCAGTTGCACTTGTTATAAATATAATTGGACCCGGAACTGATTTCCGTGGAACACTACTAATATTTCCATACTGCCATGAGAACGCAAAAACCACTGTTTATAAGGTAGTTCTTAAATCCGTTCAACAGATATTCGCGAATAACATAAAATTCCAGCTAAGCTAGTAAGGGGATATTTATCAGAGGCACGTGAGAAGTCTACCTAAATCACATCAACAGGATTTAAATCTCTGGTTTATCTGTCTAAAATATGCACAACAGGCTTGTTGTGGTAAACAGACCAGGAACGAAGCCACTGTGATTTTTGGGAAACTTCACTAAATATGAAATTAACTTACCAGTAATGAGCATTATTTACTGCAGATAACAAACTCACATGGTGATAATTCGAAATGCCAAACTTATCAACTCCATCAGCAGTGTCGTGTTAGAAAGAAAGAACTCGAATATCAAAAATGCTAGAGGACTCACAATCTGGACAGAACAGGACTTCAACGATCAACAAGGCCGTCCCCTTGTCAATTCCTGAAGCAGAGTGAGCATCAAATTTCGCAGTACATCATAAATCCATTACTGACGGTGCAGGGCTGGCTTTCATCACATATGGCTGCCGAAAAGATATACGGAAGGGGGCATAATTATATACAGGGAGTTTATTATAACGCGCAATATGTGTAAATGCGTTTATTTTAAAATGCAATATGGAAACGTGACTGAGTATGTAAAAACATAATATATTGTACGGAGGAAGGAATCCTGTTGATCAAATAGTATAAAGACTATAAAGACTTCAGTTTGCAGCAAATATGTGGGTTATTACATGCCCTGTTGTTCTTTCTGATGCATCTTTTTCAATAAAATTACGGTTCATATATTGCATATATTGCTTGAATATTGTGCACATGAAAGCTACGAACTTAAGTACCAGTACAATTAAGGCTGTTACTATCCAATTATTGCACCAAACATGCCTTAGAGTAGGACCTGCAGTGTATGAAGTAGGCATTTTCATTAATAAAATTTCCCCCCTGTAGATAATGTTTGGTTTTTATTTGTTTTATCTCAAGCGTCCTTTTGCAATGGCTCTTAAACTGATGAATTTGGTAAATCGTTTATACAAAACTTTAGAAATTAATAGCTATTTATGTATTTAGGATGAAAAATTGTTTTTATGGACGATGCTTGCAATTGCTGGCCAAGGCAAGCAAGCAGGCAAGGCTATAAAAAGTAAGTTTTCGTCCGAGGTGAATATTAAATCTTTCAGTCGACCGTCATAATTTGAAAAAATCTATAAAGGGGTGTACACGAAACTTTCCTCGCAGGGATTAGATCAATTTGTAAATTAAAAAATAATGTATTCCGCTGAGGTTTGAACTCAGCCGCATCTACGTAGCCATCGTAACCGCATCGATAAGTTGTACTGCCTCATCCAGCCTTATTGAAATGTGTGAGGCGTGCGCCTCTATTTAACGGAACGGTCTTATTGTTGTAACGTTTCGACTCTTTTGTGACATTATCCTGTATCTGTTGAGTCTTATTTTCGGCAAGCCTGATCTATGTTAAAATTATTACTTCCATCTATTTCAAAGTTAACGCAAAAATATGTCTGTAATTTTCTCGGTTTCATGCTAGGTAAACATAGTCGTCATCCATCCAACAAATAGTTTTTGAGTTATACCGCCAACAGATAGATAGACAGACAGACGGAATTGAGAAAACCTGTCATCTAAAGACCTTAAAACGTATAGATCTGAAGAAATCTCGGAAGGTGATTTTTTTTGCGATTACAATACTTCCTTCGTCTTTTAGAAGAGGCAAGTAAAAAGGAGAATGTGAATTATAAGAGTTGTTGCTGTCGAAAAAAGTTTGTGGATGGAAAACCTTTGCGGACAAAAATGGTTTGCAGATAAAAAATTAATGGTGTCAAACAAGTAACATTTTTCGTACGTAAATGTGTCGGGAAATCTCATTTTATAGAGGGATCGACGGAAAATAACGATTTCCTATTAATTATATAATAAAATATATTTTGAACCCATTTCTGTTAACCAGCAAATTATAAAAGTATTTCATTGTTCGTCCTTATATCATAAATAACTATTATGTAACAAGCGACTTCCGGGCTTGGACCGGGTGATTATTTAGATTGAAGAACTTGACGTTTCACCCACTTTCATAAGGGCTTTATCTGGAGGCAATCAAAGAGCAAGGTAACTCAACGTGTGAACCACCTAAGAAGCAAAACTGTTCTCAGAAGAGTTACCGTGCCCTTCTATTCCTGCCTTTCTTTGCTAAAAGAGTTTCGCTTCTGGCGTAGTTTACACGTTGACTTACTACGCCTTTTTTACTTTCTGATGAACCCCTTCTGAAAATGGGCGAAACGTTATGTTCTTCAATCTCAATAATGACACGGCCCAAGCTCGTAATTCGTTGGTTATATAATAACAATCATTGTAAAAACCTCCGAAATTATCTATAAATAACTATCTTCGTTATTTACTGACCTTGAAAGGTCGGAAGAAATCTCGGAAAGGGATTATTTTCATGATTACAATACTAAGCGAAATAAAAACCTTCCATCTGAATCAACTAATTTAGAAACATTTATAGTAACTACAATTAACATATTAAACAGTTAATTCTTAAAATAGTGTACGTAACGCATAACGCTCCCATTTATATTTGAAAATTGTAGTACTGCAAAGTTAAGACAGTCGTGTGGCATCTTGGTGTAACTTTTTAAATATTTCACGCTAGTATTAATTATCGTGTAATTACTTCGTATCGTTTCCATCCTGTATATATTTCTGAGTTGAACAACATTATAAGATCTTGTAACTTGTAAATGTTTTTGTGGGGAATGGTATTTTAATGTAGAATAAAACTGTGGCCGCCCATCCACTCTATTTAGGTGGTAGATGTTAATATTTATAAACACAGAAAAGTTATTTACATGATTACCCTGAAATAACAATTATCTATCATATATATTATTGCGAGACGCCTAAAGTCGGGCTGACTGGCAATCCTTTTAGTTAAAACACACTTGGACACGAAGACCAAAGCTACTGTTGCGAGATTAATAAGAACACTTAAGTACAAACACTTGCATTTATTTTTCTGCCGTTTACAGAACACTTAAGTTTAATAGCGTTGTTTCTTAACTTTACGTATTTACATCTTCTTATTAACTAACTTAATTCTAAGTCCATTCTGACCAAGAAAGCTCGGTGGGCGTTTACAAAGTTCCCAATAACCTATCAGAGCTGGTCTAAATTTTGGAATTTTGGCACGTACATACGGACGTGATAGTTCATAATAGTTCTATGAATTTTAAAAGTTTGAGGCTTTCCCACGGTGAAATGTGGTTTGCTCGGACCCTTCGGAAATTGTCGCTATAAAGATTTACAATTCTACTAAAAGCGTTTGGTCCCAGTTGCAACCGTTGCTTCTTCTAATCACGTACCGGTCATATACATCACTCAATACTTCGGTTTATGAAGTAAACCCTGCTCATTTTAAGATTGATATAAAACTAACACGTGTTTAGCAGTAAATTCCTTCTCGCACAAAATCAGTCAGTTTATCTCCCGCGGAGTGTCTCAGCTAATGACATCACCGAATGAAGAGCATGCACCATTTTTAAGTCAATAGTCGCAAACATCTAATTCCCCCCCCCCCCCCCAACGTTTTCAGATCTTTTAAAGGGATCTTTGCACACTGACAGAGGCAGTTCCTTCAGTTGCCGCATCGAAGCAAGTTGGTGTCTAGTTCTTTGCGTATTTTGACCACGACCGTTCCAATTTCCGGAGATATTTTCTCAATCCGATCTGCGGTATTTAATTTACGGAACCGGATCGATGTGAGTCATTTAACCTGGAGTGTTTACCGAATTTACGTCTCGTCATATCGAGGCACTCCGGAATTATCCTGCACAAGGAACCAGACACGAAGACCAAGTTCTTGCACTGCATTCCGTGGTATCGTTTTTTTCCAGGATTCTCCTGCACAAACAGTTACGGCGGGCCGCTTGCCGCAGTCTTTTCTATCAAGCTCCCGGATTTTTTTGCAGCACGGCAGCGACTCTTCCAAGCGCGTTTCCTGAAGGACATCAAGCAACTCAAGCTGCAACAAGGAGCTTAAAAGATTCTCTGTAAAATTAATATTAATGTAGACGCCCATTATTTTCGCTAAGTGAAATAGTGTCGCGGAAGGGAATTAAGTGACGCACGTTTAAGAGACCTCATATAGCATTCAGATAACGACAAGTAGTAACCTTAATAATTTCAAAGTAGAATACAATACGTTTGTTAAATTTCCTTTTGTTTTTTGGTTTTTATTGAATGATTTGTTGAAAGTATGCACCTCCAGTGGATTTAGTGTGCCGAGTGTCATTTAAATCTTTCATTGGGTGAAAATATTTGTAAAACAGGTTGTAACGGAAGGTTGGCTTTAGAGACAAGCAATTGAACTTTAAAGTAAGTATTTTGTACGAGACCCAGTTGCCTTAACCATGGAGAGGCAATTCCATCAAAGGTTGGGAGCTGCGGAGGCGCTCAAACGTAATAAATACCGACCAAGAGCCCATAACACCCAAATTACTAGTCATAGCGGCAAGCTTCGTAGGTAGTAAACCTTTTTATATTGCCCAAGTAGGTGTCAAAAACGCAAGTATGGCAGCCGAATTGCGGTTGCAAATATTAACGGAGGCTTTGGAAAATTGTTAATAAAATTAAATATATTTTTTTAAAGCGGCAAGACTAATTTTGGTTTTAATCGATAGACAAGGTCCCTAAACCCAGACTAAAATTTTGTGCCATACTGATAGGAAGGGTATAAAGGGCCGCCATACTAGGTCAAACTGGTAGTTTTTTATTGTAAAAAAAATAATAGCGGCAAGCTTC
This sequence comes from Agriotes lineatus, assembly GCA_940337035.1. NCBI lineage: Eukaryota > Metazoa > Arthropoda > Insecta > Coleoptera > Elateridae > Agriotes > Agriotes lineatus. The sequence goes on along the minus strand of OW679194.1, from coordinate 231,208,800 downwards.
AATTTTTGTTTACTACTTCATTTAAACACCAATTATCCAAAAATATAATTGCCATACCGCTTGGATGGTTATGTGGGTAGCCATACTGGTACAACCATGTACAATTTTATTATCCATGCTTCTATCACAAATTTTTGCCAATAAATTATACGTGTTTGTACCAGTATGGCTAGCCATATAACCATCCAAGCGGTATGGCAATTATATTTTTGGATAATTGGTGTTTAAATGAAGTAGTAAACAAAAATTGAAGCTTGCCGCTATTTTTTTTACAATAAAAAAGACTACCAGTTTGACCTAGTATGGCGGTCCTTTATACCCTTCCTATCAGTATGGCACAAAATTTTCGTCTGGGTTTAGGGACCTTGTCTATCGATTAAAACCAAAATTAGCCTTGCCGCTTTAAAAATAGTAGTTTGTATACCAAGGCACTGAAGTATAACTTTTTATCACGAATGTGGATTTAGTTGCCGAGGCCCGTAGGGCCAAGGCAAATAAACCACATGAGGGATAAAAAGGAACTTCAGTGCCGAGGTGTACACTATGTTTTATTTGAAATCGAAGAATCGTGAAATTACAACATTTTAACCAACTTTTGTAGGTTATGTTCGGTCGATTGACGTTTATCTGTCGCCTCGCCACCTACAAAAAAGTCGTAAAACAATGGATTACTTCACTGCCGATTTCTCGTATTTTAATGACGATTTCGGCGTACTTCACTGCCGATTTCAAATAATAGTAATTTATTATACAAGACGATAAAGTTAAATTTTATCCACGAGTGAATCGTTTAACGTCGAGACGAAGTCGAGACGTTAATGATTCAAGAGTGGATAGAAATAACTTTATCGTCGTGTATAATACAATATTTTTTTCTATAGCAAGAACTTTAACAATTTCAAAAGAAAATAATGACAGTCAATCACATTTTAAAATGTCAGTAGCTAGATTGGGTTGCTACGATAATACGAAGCTGACATGTTTAATTTAAACAAAAGTTAGAAAATTAAATTACTTTATCTATCCTTGATGTTAAAGTGCTACTTTATCTACCCTTGCTGTTAAAGTAAAACTTGACCTTTTGTTTTGAGTTGATAAAAGCACACTTTAACATGTGCTATAGAAAAAAATATATTTAATTTTATTAACAATTTTCCAAAGCCTCCGTTAATATTTGCAACCGCAATTCGGCTGCCATACTTGCGTTTTTGACACCTACTTGGGCAATATAAAAAGGTTTACTACCTACCAAGCTTGCCGCTATGACTAGTAATTCGGGTGTTATGGGCTCTTGGTCTATTTTATTTTGTCATTTTATCCTAAAACAGGACTGAACTCTACAAGCTTCGCAAACCATGTCCTGTCCTTGGCTAGCCTGGAACCAACGGAGGGGATATTTTACCGCTTGCTTCCCAAAGCAATCAAACCCGTGGTAAGTGTTATCGTAAAGTCGAGTTTATTGCTTAACAAAGTTAGAGTTATTTTTTCCATGTAACGAACGAATCAACATCTACTCAATTTTGAGTTTCTAAAATATAATATACCACTAATTCAATATTAGGGTGCAAGGAGAAGGTGCAAGCGACTTATCGATACTTCAGCACAGAGTTGGGATGCAGTGGTTTTTGGGATCCGCTCTTTGGGACGCCTGCCCTCAAGACACATTAATTTAGTTTTCGCAATTTGTTAAAACGCTGCTTCCAGTGTGGGGGCAAAAACGCCTATAATATGGCATTACATATTCATAGCTCATAACGGAGACACATTTTTATTCTAGCCTTTCGATAATTTAAAATACACAGTTCAGTACCCAGTTTCGTATTAGGCTGCTTAATGGCTATTACTGTATCATAAATACAAATCGAAAAACACATACAAAGAAAAGCGACCAACCTCACACAAAAGCTTTACAGTACACAAATTGGTGTAGAAAGTATGCTGATAGGTTGTCGTTATCGAGATAGCGTTTTTACATTTATCCAGCGGGACACCACTACTAAACTGCATTTTCTGATGTTCTTCACAAAAGTTAAGCAGTTTCATGAGACCTGTCGTATAATATTGGTTTGGTCGCGATTAATTGAGCGGTTTTAGCAAAAAATGCAAATTAGTAAAATGGTCACACTCGAGAGAAGCAAAATAACTTTGCCTTCAATTTTTTAAGGAATTTATTAACACTTTATTCTACTGTGGAACACACCGATTCATCCGTAAAAGTCCGATGTAGGAATGGAATCGAATACTTTGTCTTTCTATTAAAAGAAGAGAGCTAATTTCTGTCAGGTGCAAATCCTGGGAAAGCATTATTCAAAAAATCTCATATAAATAGTATCACACATTGCATATCTGACAAGTCGTTCACCAGCACTAGAACTACGAGTATATCTCTCACATGACCTGCAATGAGCACCGAACGAGTTAAATTTGTACAGTATGTGTAGTGATTCGTATTTAATAGGATTTTCCTTGAATGTGTCTTTCACATTGCATCCTGCCTGTTAATTTGATCGTCACTCTCGCTGGTGTGTACAATGGCATTCAGTATGAATTGAAACCACCACATTGTAGCGATGCTGCACCTACACCGTTCCTCTGATTTGTTATAAAATTATTAGTACAGTAATACCTCGCGCAATGAGTATTTATGAAAACTGTTACACGCATCACTGTATTATTTTTTAAGCTACAGTACCTAACATTAATCTGACTAAAAGACAAACTATGTATGGCAATAGTGTCTGCTGAAAATTCAAAGTGTTTGTTAAAATTGAATTTTTCTACGACCACTACTAAAAGTAAGCCTTTTGCACTAGCTTGTTTCACTAAAAATGACGTTTTATAAATCAGGATGATAAAAGTGAAATCAGCTGTTTACTTTTAGCACATGTGTTAAAAGTAAACAGCGGGTGTTGAATTTAGAATTTTAAACAAGGAGCGAGGTTATAAAGTTATTCTAGTTACTTCTTTCATTCAAGGTACAGTGTTTTTTAAATAATTAAAGCATTATTTAATGATTAAAGTAAACTGTGTACTATTACAATTACCTTTGATAACTAACTTTGACAGCTAACGACTGCAGAAATAGTCACCTGCGCCGGCTTTGTTTCATAATTTTTATGTCTCGTGCATAAACATTCACGTTTAGCACTTGTTGCACAAATAGCTATTATAGTTCTACTAACTATACCAGTACACATGTTTCAGTATTTGGGTGGTATCAGCAGGATTGCGCAAGGTGGTGATCGGTGAATTGCAAATTACTTAGAACTGGAACTAGAATAAAATCTACAGCGACTGGTATGAAGGTACAAAGTGAAGGAGGGATAGGGTGGTTCCTAAAGTTTCGAAAATTATGTAATATGCTTCTTTTCTTAGGATTGTGAAACTGTGTGAAATGTATGGCAATATTTTTTAAAAATTTTAATTATTTAACTCCCAAGAAATAATTTATAATCTGCCCTGTGTGGATAATAAGTGAATGTGTTGACAAATACACTTGACAGGATGGGCAGCACTGGCCAGCGTCAGCATGCGCTTAGTTAAACTTAACTATTACAGTTATCTATAGTAGTACCTAGGACTAATTATAATAAAACTACATTAAGAACTGAAAATGTGTATATTACATTTTAAGATGTTAGATTATTTTCGACCTCTTTCGTTTTGCTCAAAATTACGTTTATTTGTCGCCCGAATTCTTACTGATTACGGCCCTGTACAGTTACATTCAAGTTCGTCTTAGCAAGCATTCTTCGTTCAGTGCACAAAGTGCGTATTTGTTTCGACAATCAAGCGTTGAACGCCTAAATAAATCAAATTCTTTATGTTAAGCAGTAACGAAATTCAGGCCTTGGAGCTTAGTGTTTTCTGTCAAGAAATTGACGCCTGCAGTTCTTGCAAACTGTACTTTGGTAATTCGACCCTTTGAGAATCGCTGTAGCATTAACAAACTCTTCTAGAACGTTCTTTGTTTAACCTGATTACTGCTCGATAATTAGCCTTTGAAAATAAGGTTCGATAAATCTCTGGTTGCCGCGTAGTGTTTAAATACTGTTTTAGAAATCTATCCTGCTTTCCGGCCGTCATAGCTTCAATATATTTTCGTAGAACGCGTCGTTATCAGTATGATATTCGAGGACTGTGGAATGTTCATTGTAAACTGGGGGCTTCCCCTGGTTCTTGCCAATTCAGCAATTGCATCACCCGTTAAAGCCTTCTTTGCTGTGCTTTCAGCCCACGCATTTTACGTCCAGCTTTGGGACCATTGGAAATAAAGTTTGATAAACCCTTGTTGGACCATACATTTGGAATTATTAATTTCGGAGTTAGAAACTTTCTTCCGCGGGAGCAAATCTTCAAGCCCGCTCGTTCGAAATTTTAATTAGTAACCAGCACTCAAGCGAGCAAAACCTATGTGATTTTTTTTTTGCGCTCCGGTTCGTGGGCTGTTGCCGCGAATCGGGGAGCTGTCATCTGTTAAAACTCCGTGGTTGATTGTCGTTCTCGTGTTAACGTGTCCGTGATGTAGTTATGGTGGGCTGAATTCCGGTTTTGGTGTGTGTTACGACCGACCTGGTGATCTCCGAGGCGAAGTGTCCATTTCGTTTGCCGTTTTCGCTCACCTGCCTGTGGGGAAAACATTCTGCTACACTAGACATCTGGAGGAGACCTTTCGATTAAGCCTCGTAAGTGCTTTTTGGCACAACCTGCATTATGCAAATCCTGTCGCCCGTCGTGTCTTTGGAATTCTACGCTCGCTGCGGGACGCAACCTTAGTCTTTGTGGACGCCGTCTTCGCAGTCCTCGACCTTCTGCAGCCCCGCTTGGTTTTTGGCAAAGCCCTTCAACAACCCTTTCAAGCTGCTGGAAGCTGTATTGCTGGAAGCTGCCACTAGGCCTATCCAGGAACCGATCAGCAGCAACCCAGTAGGTGTTCTAGCTACAAAAGGTAGGATCTACCGCTGTATTTTTGTTTTGTTCCTTGCCTTAATGTGTCGCGAAAGTGCTACCGAATTGTATGTTTATTGTGCCTTGCATGCTGCGGGACTTTGCGCCTGCGAATTTAATTTCGTCAAATAACTTGTGTATTGTAATTAGCCATTAAGGTAACTTTTGCTTGGGATCCCCCGACAATTTTCAGTTAGGGTGTAACCTTCTTATGGCCATCTTGTGGCCCTGTGTGTGTCAATTTTTATTCATTAAATAATAATATAGTCACACTTAATTTGTTTAATTGATTTAAACCCGAAATCTGTGGATCTTCAATCCCAATGTGGCAAAAAGCCGAGTGTAATCAAATGTAAAGCTAGAACACGTGCTTTTATTAGAAAAGTCCGACAGTCTTTGGGCTTGAGTAAGTTCTTTTGAACTCCTTTAGGGAGGTGGTCATAAGGTAAGTCATTAAGGCCACCCGGTGTTTACCGCCCGACTTGGAGGGAACTTAGTGGACGACGCTTCGCAGCGTGCAGCTAACCCAGCGAATCTTTAGTAGAGCCCTGTGATATTTCTCGATTTGGGTCACGAGGGCTGTTAATCTATCAAAACGAGTGGCGTCCTTAGGCAATTCTTTTAAGCAAGCTTTAGGGTAAGTACCCCGTCGGTTTTTCATTCAAGTCTTCGAACTACCCCTTCCCGACTGAGCTAGGTGCGAGTAACCGGAGCAACAAAATCTGTTCCGACACATTAAGATCTGTGATTTTTAGGGAAGGCCGGCGAACCCTGTAGTTTGTACCCGAGTTTGGACAATAAATACGACCTTTGTCGATCTGATGAATTAATACCGTAACAAAGAATCGGTGTGATAAATCGAGGGTTCAAATCTGCACTGGCATTCGGATGCAGCTTTAAACGGTGTTGATATTTTGCACTAAACTCACTGACCTCTTTGTGCATATATTTTATCTTTAAGTTACAATAGATCACTTCGTTGCTAATATATTTTAGGAGCGTTGGCAATTACTCTGTGTTTTCGGGTGGAATTGAGGAAGGATTTCAATATTTGACGAACTTGTACACCCCACAGCTGGATAACGGAAGTCCAAACAGGTTTAAGTATAGCTTTATACAACAATATTTTATTTTCAAGTGCAAGGTGGGATATTATTCAAATCAGCCAATAAAGCTTGCTCAGTTTCCATCCAAGTTGTTTGCGCTTGCTGAAAATGTGATTTCTACATGTTAATCGGTGATCCAAGGTACTCGTATTTAGCGCTTTCGGCTTGTGGTAAATTTTGATTGTTAAGTTGGACAGGCGGGCACGTATCTCCTCTCATTCTGAAAGTTACATGGGTTGACTTGGTCTCGTTTACTTTGATGCTTCATTTTCGTAACCAAGCTGAAATGCTGTTTAGATTATGTTGTCATTTTTACGATGCTTGAATTGGGTATTATGAGACGCAAGAACTAGGTACCGTTTTATCGGCAAACATCGCAACAGTTGTATGTGGAGATATGGGTAAGTTCGCCATGTGGAGTGGGTACAACAAGGGACCAAATATACTTCTTTGAGGTACTCCGGAGATAACAGGACATAAAGAAGTCGTTTCTGTTTGAAACTTTACCTGAAAGTGTATATCGGTAAGGTAGGCTTTTATCACTCTGAGGTATTCAATAGGTAGTTTCTGTTTGATCTTAGACAAAAATCCTGTATGTAGATACTTACTTCCACAAGATGTGGGATTGGTTGTTGTGGTCGTCTCAGTCGCTTTGTGGCCTTCCACAGTGAGTATTCGGTGGCGCCTGTGGGTGTTCTTCAAAATATCGTTTAATTGCTCAGTTCTTTATATTGTTCCGCATTTTTTTTTGGTTTCTTACTGCGCTATTGTAAGCAGTTTTTTTGTTTGGTGTTATTTTCCCAGTTGAATGTTCTTTTATCTGCAACTGCTCTTTTAACTTATTTAGGACATGATTTTATTTTTGAGCTGTTATCGGGTGAAGGTATAGCTTTCAAGTTAAATGTTCAACTGCGTCATAGTTCTGAAGTTGTTTTTAATTGCACATTTAGGGCCAGTTTATGTATCAGCGTTTCTCGAGAGGCATCCTAATTCCTCTTTCGCGTATGGAGGGTTGCAGACCTAGGAGGGCAGATGACTCCAGATGACGTTATTAGTACGGGTGAATGATCTGATGACATGTCTAGACTTGACTGGCATTTTAAATGATTATCAGCCATTTCTTTGGTGACGCAAAAATCGATCAGGTCGGGCACTTCTTCTATCGGCCGGCCAATAGGTGGGTTGACCTGCAGAATGATGTTTGGTAAACTTCTTCAAATTAAACTGATTACGTTTGGTTATTGGCGTTGGTGGGCAGTATACCGCAATTACAAGAATTGGGCCTGTGCAGTATTCCACGACGACACTCGATGCTTGTAGATGTTCTTGTTCAAATTTTGGCAATTCGGTGGTGTAGTATATGGCGTACTTTGACATTTGCAAAATTTTCCTTTCGTAAAATTCGTTTCGAAGATCAGCACATGTCAATGTTGTTGTGGGAAATAAAGGATTTTAACTCTTGGATATGTTGCACCAAGCCATTGGCATTCCAGAGCGCGATTTTAAGCTCTACTACCATTAGATCTCCTTGGATTATAGTTTAGTCAAGCGGTTAGACAGTCTTCCAGTTTGTCTACCAAATACATAATTATATTTTCGAATATTAGCACGTTAATATTCGTTGCACAGCTTGATTTTGTGTATGCACTTTTTATACTTAGTTGTAAAATAATATATGTACCCATGTGTTTTTATCGAACTTTTTCCACTGTCTAGGGTGTATATCCCACGACGTTTCGGGAGTTTTGATCTACTCCCGTCTTCAGGTGTTCCTGGTTAGTCCCGAGAAGGACTGGATAGTGTAAGCTTTTATTCGTAAGTTCTTGCCTCTCCCGGGGTTTGAACCCGGGACCGCTAATCACTAGTCTGTCATTCTTACCACTAGGCCACTAGCGCGGTTATATATTTTAGTGATAAATTTATACATAAGTTGGAACCATATGGAAATGTTTTTTATTATTGGTTTTAGAAAAGAAAGGTATTCTTGATAAAAAGTTCTGCATGGTCCAAAACTCAAAATGCAACCGTTAGATATCAATTTTTTCAAGCCGTATACGAGGTTTGTCAAAAAGTATGAATTTTTCTCTAGAGTAAACTACGTTTATTTTTGTCAAAATGGCACAACCGTTCACGTTCACGCTCCAAACTCGAAAGCATATTTTGCATGTTGAAAAAATAATTAGGGTTTATAGAAATTATAAGAACAACATTAAGAAATAAGAAATGAAATAGCAGGGGCTGTATATTCAAAGGTAATACCACAAGTAGTGGTTATATTTTTGACAAATATTTTGCCGTTTGCATGTAAATTATTGCGTTTAAATTTTACGACACAAAATCATATAAAAAATGTCACGAGCTGAAGGCGAGTGAAATCTAAATGTGATTTTGTTGAGTGAAATTTGGAATAATTTTAATGGAAATGGCAAAATATTTGAGCGGTATTTGGGACGACTATTTAACAATATTAATATAAACCAATTAACTTAATTGGCAAGAAATAATCCAACAATTAATGTAATTAGTTACAAAAATAATTTGTAGTTATTAAAATAATAATTATACAGTTTGTTTATGTTTATTTTCACGTAACCAAGCGACCAAGACCAAGATGAATATCATTGCAACATTGTTTTCTGAATAGTCTGTACTGTGCCCAATATTCAGTGATATATTGTTCTTATTGGTTGAAAAAACAAATCCCTGGAATATGATTAGCTTATACTATATTATAGTGTTGAATAATCGCCTATAGGGAGTTTCTGACAAAATTGTACCACTATTTTAAATAATATCTTTTTTATATAATTATATTAATACCCATAGAAGCCGGGTAGCGCAGTGGGGAAAGAGCTATACTTCGCGCAGCAAACAAATAGAGTGACTTATGCAACCCAAATAACATATTACAAAGGTCACTCGATAACCATTATAACTATAATTACTAAAAGGATCAGAGTTGGCAACCCTTATAATTAGAACTAAATTCACTATTGACATTAAATCACTTTATGACTTTTTGAGGTTATGATCGACCAACTTAAAAACCAAGCATGAGATTTGTGCGCTTGTAATTGAAAATGTTTAGGCCTGTGGCCTGACTCTTCCTAAATCTCATTATTGACAGCGGCGTCGAAACTAAAACCCGTTCCCCTTGATTTGGTTGAAGTTTATAGCGTTTTTTTTTGAGTTCCTGCATTCCACCATTTTCAAGGACTAAATTGTGCATTTCTACTGCTGTTTTCGGAGTTACATGTAGGCTAAGTATAAAATATTCATTTGTGAAGTAGTCTCTAAATGAGGTTTTAATTATTCATACAGCTGCCTGCATTATGGGTAACCGTAAGCAACTAATTCGTAGTCAAGAACGTGAAAGAATCTGTATCAACTACAGATTTATGAAGGAAGAATAAAGTGCTCAAGTGGGACTAATGCAATTTCTCTGTCGTTTGCAAGAATGAGTGACTAAAGCAACCGATGTTGGCCTAAATACAAGTGAATTGTTAAAGGAGCCTAACAAAGTGGCGGAACAAAATTTACTACTCCAAGAAAACAAATTACTAAACCTTGCCCCAGGTCATCTGTCGATCCATTTAAAGAAGAAGTAATCCGAAGCGTGATCTATAACTTTGCCATAAAAAGAGACCTGCAATGAAAGCTGTGTTCGAAGTCGAACAAATTGAACGGGGGTGTTAATTTCACTCAGAAGTTACATTCCTTTAGGTGATTGGTACATAGAATGGGTTTTCAATAGAGAAAATGTCAAGACAATAGGCACATTCTAATAGAGAAGAGAGAGATTCCAGCAAAACGTGTTGGATATAAAGCCGAACGCCGAAATATTGTGTACACTGATGAAAGGTATTTGCATAGTTCCCATACTGTTCTAAATGATGGAATGATGGTACCAACAACTGTTTAAAATTCCCTGTCAGTAAACGGCAGCCATTGATTGTTCTTCACAGTTATCAGTAAGAAACATTTATGTTAAGTTGAATGAAACAAGAACAAGTATGTGGTAAAAGAAAATTATATAAACCTACACATAAAAGTTAGACGATTGAGAAATTACTAGCCGAACATGGGCATACGTAGTCCTACGATTATCCCCTTATTATCCAGAACTAAACCCGATTGGGAAAATATGGGTGTCAGTAAAGAACTATGTTGCTGCAAATAATACAACATTCAAATTAGACGATGTCAAAACTTTTGCAGAAAATAAACTTGGAAGTGTCAGTGTGCAAGAAAAGAAGAATGTATGTGCAGTGTCGATAAATAGAAGTGGGAATACATTATTGATGACAGAGAAGAAATAATTATTACTGTAGACGACAGCTGCGAATCCGGTTCTAATCTATCATCTGAACAAGATGATTCTGTTGAAGACAGTTTATGTTGTCAACCGTTAGAAGAATCTATATCGTATTATTTTACCATTTATTTGATTAGTTGACCGTTATTTTTCTGTATTCTATTTTATGTATTTATCTTTGCTTCACATATAAAAATAATTTCAGAAACTAGAAAGTCGTCAGATTTTTAAAGTTATTGTAAATTTTTATATTTTGTAAATCCAAATATATGTTCATTTTCAAACACCATCGAAGTGACAACTTATGTGACTTGATTCGCAAAGTGAAGGCGTTATCGTAATTATAATCAAAGGTAAAGATAGTACTTTGACTGAAGTTGCCACTGTTGCTACTTTATCTGCCTAATCATATAAACTAACAAAATCAAACATTTCAACAATATAATTTAATTATTACTTGTGATTTTCATCCATCATAACCATGGATGAATTATTTCCAATGTATCAAAATTCTACCTCAATCTTGATTTTTTACATTTGTACTAAATTATTGTTTTCTAATTTTGTGACTTATTGCAGTATAAGTATTCATTTGAAAATAAAATTGTATATGTTATTCGCATATTCACATAAAGCTTCTCTAAAAATATTAATTATATATAATTTTTCAACCAAACTTACAAAGTAAGTGGTTACTATGATCGCTCTTTCTGTGTGTCTGTCGCACGGTTCCCGTTAAGGCAGAATACAACTGATAGTGGATTCCTATGTATTTTTGTCCCCTGAATCCGAATCCATCACTGGCTTTTCGATATCTCAACCCGTTTTCGAAATATTCGACTTTAATGTTCGAATTTTCACATATTTGGGCTTTAATATCACTTTTATGTAGTTTTCTCTCCTGATTCCAAATATGTCACTCATTTCACGATATCTTGAATAGTTTTCGAGATATTTGATTTTTTAAAAATCCGACTTTTCTTTTTGTAAGTTTGGTTTTCAGCCGTACATGCGCGGCTAAGCTTTTTTTTTAGTTGTTTTATGCTTTAAAACAATTGTGATATAATTTTATCAAGTATTCCAATAGTACTCCTCTATAATCGGTAAGTTATTATTTAAACATTATTTTGAGCAATAAAACCTTGATAGTAATTTATTTACTTCCCAGTGTGTACATAATAAATAAATTAACAGTCTGTTAGCTGACATGCAGCCCCAAATCATAATCCCCTTGGGAATCTTCACAGTTCCTTTAATGTAGTCTTTATGAAAAGCTTCTGATTTACTCCTTCTAATTCGTCTGATATGGTCTCCAATGAAGTAATAAAAAAAAGTTAGAACTGAAAAAATACAACTAAATATAATATAAAGGGTAATTCATACTTATGATCATTAAATTAAATAGGTGCATACTGACCTCAGTAATAGCACATTGATCTTAAAATTAATCGGATATAGAAAAAATTGCATTAGGGTCTAGACCAAACTTTTGAGAACCAAAACCTTTATTAGATAAATCAGATAATAGTACATTAACCGCTTTCCTCTCACATTTGGTTCCAGGCTTGAGACTGGCAGTAATGTAAGTAAATAATTACTGGCATGTTTAAAAAGAGGTTGTGATCTGTGTTTAACGCAATAATGACGAACACGTATGCACCAAATTGATTGAAATACCCAAATAATTGTTTTTTGCTTAAATTCAGTCTTATCGCAACCCCCTGTGTGAACTTACGTTGACAGAAGTTCATTCCAATGACCGTCAATCGATTTAAGCATTTAAGGGCCGGTTGCAGAAAGCAATGTTAAGTCTGGTGTTAGCTAACGTCGCGTCAAAGTGAACAAAATCGCATCAAATTTTGTTTACTAATGTATTACTTACCATAAGCATTTGAGATTTGATTCGTTTTTATTCACTTTGACGTCGCGTTAGCTAACACCAGACTTAACATTGCTTTCTGCAACCGGCCCTTTATGTTTTAATTTTTTGTGGGATTACTATTAATTTTTGACGTTTAGTTTATTATGGAAGGTTGTTCTGTTTGATGTCCTCTAACTAACCTTATATATAATGACCATGCTTATAAATCACCCTGTATACTTAGTAAAGAGTACGGATAATGAAATCTAATTTTCATATAAATCGTCAGATTCTGAATCATCGGAATTTTCTTGTAGATTTATTATCAGGGGCTCTACCTATATGTCCACCACGGCATCTAACTCCCACATTTTCTTTTCAATAGAACCCACATGGTTGCATGCATTCTGCCAATTTTCAGAGGTAAAGTTTTCAATTGCTTTTAAAAATAAATAGCAAGGGATCTTTTACATACTACACATCGTAGTAACATGAGACCCACGGCTTTACATCCCATCCAAATGATGGTATTCTGTAGAAATTTTCATCCACATTTTTTTATTTTCTGCAAAAGTTTTGACATCGTCCAATTTGAATGTTGTATTAGTTGCAGCAACATAGTTCTTTACTAACACCCATATTTTCCCAATCGGGTTTAGTTCTGGATAATAAGGGGATAATCGTAGGACTACGTATGCCCATGTTCGGCTAGTAATTTCTCAATCGTCTAACTTTTATGTGTAGGTTTATATAATTTTCTTTTGCCACATACTTGTTCTTGTTTCATTCAACTTAACATAAATGTTTCTTACTGATAACTATGAAGAACAATCAATGGCTGCCGTTTACTGACAGGGGATTTTAAACAGTTGTTGGTACCATCATCCCATCATTTAGAACAGTATGGGAACTATGCAAATACCTTTCATCAGTGTACACAATATTTCGGCGTTCGGCTTTATATCCAACACGTTTTGCTGGAATCTCTCTCTTCTCTATTAGAACGTGCCTATTGTCTTGACATTTTCTCTATTGAAAACCCATTCTATGTACCAATCACCTAAAGGAATGTAACTTCTGAGTGAAATTAACACCCCCGTTCAATTTGTTCGACTTCGAACACAGCTTTCATTGCAGGTCTCTTTTTATGGCAAAGTTATAGATCACGCTTCGGATTACTTCTTCTTTAAATGGATCGACAGATGACCTGGGTCAAGGTTTAGTAATTTGTTTTCTTGGAGTAGTAAATTTTGTTCCGCCACTTTGTTAGGATCCTTTAACAATTCACTTGTATCTAGGCCAACATCGGTTGCTTTAGTCACTCATTCTTGCAAACGACAGAGAAATTGCAGGAGTCCCACTTGATTCTTCCTTCATAAATCTGTAGTTGATACAGATTCTTTCACGTTCTTGACTACGAATTAGTTGCTTACGGTTACCCATAATGCAGGCAGCTGTATGAATAATTAAAATCTCATTTAGAGACTACTTTACAAGTAAATAATTTATACTTAGCCTACATGTAACTCCGAAAACAGCAGTAGAAATGCACAATTTAGTCCTTGAAAATGGTGGAATGCAGGAACTCAAAAAAAACGCTATAAACTTCAACCAAATCACGGGGAACGGGTTTTAGTTTCGACGCCGCTGTCAATAATGAGATTTAGGAAGAGTCAGGCCACAGGCCTAAACATTTTCAATTACAAGCGCACAAATCTCATGCTTGGTTTTTAAGTTGGTCGATCATAACCTCAAAAAGTCATAAAGTGATTTAATGTCAATATTGAATTTAGTTCTAATTATAAGGATCGCCAACTCTGATCCTTTTAGTAATTATAGTTATAATGGTCATCGAGTGACCTTTGTAATATGTTATTAGGGTTGCATAAGTCACTCTATTTGTTCGCTGCGCGAAGTATAGTCTTGCATTAAATAACTCCTCGGTTCAAATACCGCGGGGACCAGAATTTTTCCGCAGCCTCGGTGATTCGAATCGGGCTCGGTGAGACCATTCACAGTTGGACACCAAATTAACTCTGCTCTACTCAGAACCACAGATCTAAGAGATAGAGTAACAAGGTCAACACATCACCAAGATACACACCTCACAGAATAGTTGTTGCGCAAGCTCAAAAAGCGCTCTCCAACCTTGTAACTCAAATCCGGGGCAAGGTGAGTATTTTACCGCCAGACGCAAGCGTATTTAGCACCAGCCCCTACACCGCAAGGTAAAATGAGGTTACCGACAATACATACATATATTAATACCCTGCAAATTATATGAGTATAATAACAAAGTAACATTGTATTTATGAAGAATATATTCGTATATTAAAATTTCCAAAATGTAGGTAATCCTTTTTAGCATTCATCGAATTCATTGAATTTCTTCTGTAACATGAACCTGATGCTAACTTTTCATGAGGACGGGAAAAACATCGCTTATTGATGTTGTAGGGGGTAGATAAGCAAGCACTTGATAGGCAAACGTCCTTCCTGAGCTGTGACCTGAATGGTGTGTTAATGCCTTTTGTATTTTAAGGTGCTACCGGTTTACATTTAGCATTCTGCTGTAAAATTTAGCTCAATCGTTTGTTTTCGCCAGAAAGTAGGGTATCCAATATCAGCCTACAAATGTGAGGACGTGGGATGCGAAAGTAAGAATACTGTGCCACGAAAAACAAGCAGCCACTCTTAAAACACAGTGGATCAATCTATGTACGTTTACGTCAATATTGGAGACACGTATAAGCAGTGGCGGATTTAAAGGGAAAGTCCCAGGCGGTAAACGTTACAAGGAGCCCAGCTTTATGTGATAGATATTTTCAAGTTCAGTTTTTAACACATTGTTTTATGAACATGTACGATTAAGGACTAATTATGGTTATTTATAATGCCAGTAATAAAATGCATATGCTTTTTCACGAAGTCGTATATTTATCTAATGATACCTGCCGAGTTGGACGTGTATTATACACTATTTTTGCAGTTTTCAATTAAACTCATAAAAATTAATGAAACCTACATTTTCAAATCAATTTCTTAACATTTGTGCAGTGTCCGCTGTTAGTATTTTTGTGATCTAGTAACTACGAGAAAAAACAATATTTAAATTTAAAACGTCAAGTGCATTTAGTTGGAAAAATGAGTGATTCTGAAGATTATGTCCTACCAAAAGACGTGGAAGCAGCTGCACAAGTTTTAATCGGCATTGCTGTCAGAAAAATCAAAGTACTTACAGGAATCTGCCTAAAAAAAATATTAAGAGTGGTGCACACAACATAAGGTTAAGATCATTAATAAGAAAACTTCTTGTGTATCTT
The DNA here is from genome assembly GCA_940337035.1 of Agriotes lineatus. Classification (NCBI taxonomy): domain Eukaryota; kingdom Metazoa; phylum Arthropoda; class Insecta; order Coleoptera; family Elateridae; genus Agriotes; species Agriotes lineatus. The sequence goes on along the minus strand of OW679194.1, from coordinate 231,193,248 downwards.
AACATTGAAAATGTTTAACGAATTGGAGGTGTGACGCTAGTACTGGGCTCTTCTAGCGATTTGTGTGTCGCAGTTTTCGCGAATTTTTGCAAGTTGTACGCATTGCAAGTTAATGTTGTTGGTGTCATTTTGAAGATCTCGTAAAGGTAGAACTTTCTGCAGAGGTTGTGAAAATGTAAGGATCGAGGGGGCGAAAATACGGGGGTTAAAACGATTTGTTGGACACGAAAGCGTTCGGTGCGGTTACATCGCATACTTTTTGAAATATCCAAATGTGATTTATGGCTAGTTGGAAAGAGGATGAACCAACGCTCATCGTACTGGCTGCTTTTTGGAGTAACGATGCACGGGGGCGAAGTTACAGAAGTAGAAAGCTGAGGTGCAGTTGTAGCAAATTGGATGTTCGCATAAACAGGGGCAGAGAAAAAAATTCGAATTTTGCTTGTGGTAGTATGTGAGGGTTTTTAAGAATTATGCAGCTCAGGTGGATTTAGGGGTTGCAAAATGGAGAAAACGTTATAATTATCAGAAAAACCTTAAAATTAATATTTGTCTGAAATTCGCTGTTTGGGGGTTTTCTGCTGATCAATTGGATTTTTCAAGAGAATTCGGGATGTGGTAATTCTGCGATCCATGTGGATTTGGGGGTTGCAAAATGGGAAAAGCGATATAATTGTCAGAAAAACCTTAACATCAATATTTGTGTAAAATTTGATGTTTGGAGACTTTCTACGGGTCGATATTCGAAATGTGGGAGTTTTGCGGCCCAGTTGGATTTGGGGGATGCAAAATGGGGAAACGTTATAATTATAAGAGCAAAATTAAAATTAATGTTTGGGTAAAATTCGCTGGTTGGAGACTTTCTACTGGTCGATTGTATTTTTTAAGAGAGTTCGGGATGTGGCTGTGAGAGAGGGAGGGAAGGATACCTTATTTTCTCAATTTTTAAATAAGGAAAATATGCATTTTTTATTCTGGCCTTTTGTGGAATTGTAAATTTGCAAGTAAATAGTAAATAGCGTGTCGGATTGCATTTTCTCTAACATGAACAATATATCGTGGGTTAAGGTAATTGCCGCGTTGCACTTGGTTGCAGAATGGTAATGGCCACTGGTAGAGTTGGTATGTTAGTGTCAGCTGTTTGTACCAAAACTTAATGCGACATTGTAATAGAAAAAATTGATAAGGACTTTAAAAAATAAATACATATACATATTATGAATATGTACGGAAAAAGCAAAGTTACTTGGTTTAGACAATGTAAAAGCTCCTCAAACAACAAATCTTTAAAAATATATTTATTGAACAATTAACACAAAACTAAAGACACATGTCGACTAAACAACTCAAAGGTCTATTCACATCTAATTCCTTTTTCACACTGCCCCGTTTATTCTAATAAAAGCATCTTCGCCCCTGTTCTTATATTTGCTGTTAAAGCACGTTTCATAGGTAAAAAACAACTATGAACATTAATATGTGGAACCGCCAATCGGCTGGCTTGTAATTCTCAGAACTCCTTTAAAACAGCTAATAAATGTAATAATAAAAATGATTCATATAAGCAATACATCTTCTAAAGTTCTATTAAAAAAATTGAATATAATATCGAATTCAACATCTTTATGTATGTATTATCGTTAACCTCGTTTTTACCTCTAATTGCAAGTTAATATTACGGTGTACAAGATGCTGAACATGTTCAAAACTGTAGTACATATTATTTATTAATGATCTGCTGTGCAGTAGAACTTCGCCGTAAAGTTTTACGTGGCGTGTGATAAAGAATAATAATACAAATGTGAACAATTTTAAAACTTTGTTTTTATTTCTATCCCTTGTAAATGTTTCAAATTTTGTGAATTTTATGCCAGACTTAAAAATTAGCAAAATTCATTTTCAATGCATTAACGAAGGTTCATAAATTGCAACTTTTGTACATTTTTTTGCATACGTTCCAAAGTAAAAAATCTGGTGTGATACACTTCCTTTTACAGTGATTTTATAATCAGACAAAAATTTGATTTTTAATTTTTCAGCATTTGTCAAAATTTTTCAAAAATTGCAAATTCTACAAAAACGATACAAAACAGAGCATTAGATCAAGAGACAAATTTTCTCTAGAATTTTAAGCTAAATTCAAAAATGTAATAGTATACCGGGTGTTCTACTTAAAATAGGAGTTAATACAAAAAATACACAAAAAAAAACAAAAGAAACTTATTTTAGAGGTATTCAACTGAAAAATTACTTACCTCACATCAATAGACATTAAAAATGTATTAAAAATCTAAAGTTTAAAAACATCGTTACAGCCGTTTTGGAAAAAATCAAAAAAAAACTGAAAAATCACAAGAGTAAACACCTACTCCCGGTTATGCGATTTTCTTTAAAAGCTTGCTGTCGTATCTACATAGTACACCAAACCTATATATGAAGTTTCAATGCCATATCTTTTTTCGTTTTTGAGATATTCTGTTCACAGACAGACACACAGACAGACCAATGAACAAAAATATATTTTATCTACTAGGAACATGATATTGTACATTTTCGTCATAGAAACAAAATATGAAAAGCTACTCATAACTCCCAAGGGACTTGTCAAATTATTTCTCCCTCGAACTCATGGTAACAATGCAACTACAATTAACGTCGTAGCAACCATACAATGAGGCAATCCTTGATGTTACTTACATATTCTAATTTTAAATGTCCTTATGACATTTTGAAATTTCATACTATTTTTACGAATATGCTAGTAGAAAAAATATTGTATGCACCACGGGAGATATTCATGTTCTTTACCTTCGGTTGACTTACAGACCTCGGGCCAGAGGCCAGAAATTGGTTTTTAAATAAAAATATTAGGAGGGTCTGCTGATGCTTCTATAGTCGTTTTTTTGCATTATGATTCAGAGTAGGCTTTGCATTTGTTGACACTTCGGTAAAGCGTAATAAAATGTCTCGGAAGAGTAGGGTTAATAGTAAACCGTTTTACTAATATAAAATAGATTAACGGTAAATTAAGTAAAACAGCCATCATTGGAAGGGTTGGTGAAATACTTGAGTAAGTATTGAGAATTAAACAAATATAAATTTTCTAAAAAATGTTTATAATGTTAGGTATCGAATGTAAATATGTTTTAAATGAAACAAAATCACAACTGCAGCAACAACCGAATAAAAATATGAATAAAGAACAACAATTTTTAACTTGGGGGGGAATATAGTTTCTGGGACGATGTTAACAAGAAAATATATTTAAATAAAAATATCAATTGCCGCATGTATGTTACATTATCATTGAAGAACGGCTCCACCGATTTGGCTCACTTTTTTTGTTGTGTTCGGGACAAAGTTTGTATGAAATTTTAAAAATTGTTTCGATACAGTCAATAAATTTGAATTTTCTGTAAAACTATAAACCATATTTACTACCTACTAACGGGTGTTCATAAACAGTCGTCATCCCAGTTGCTTTGAAAAACAAAATGTTATGTCTTTGATTAATTCGTGCAACACAATGGAACGTCATTGAGTACTGTCATAGCGCATTTTTTCTCAATTTTAATAGACATACGTTTCTGAAGTCAAAACCTACTGGGATGACGACTGTTTATGAACACCAGTTATATATCATAAGTAATATGTAAATGCCATATATGGTTTATTTGACTTGATTGCTTGAGGTAGCACTGAATTAAAAGTCAATCGTTATTATGGGGTTTTTAAGAAGAAAGAAAGCCAGCAAAGATTGTGTTATCTCGGTGTGTAGCTAAAAAACGACTTGACCGGTCAGGTCACTTTGCTAACGGGTGTCCCGCTGCAAATTTCATTTTTAAACTTGAAATAAATTTTTTATTTCTTCAAGTATTTTATTGAAAAAAATTGCAAAATAAACCTCAATCTTTGGGAAATTATTTGTGAAGCAGCACATCCGCCAAATGACGCCCCTCACGTCGTACCACTTCTTCCAAACAAACCTGAAAATTGCGCATCACACGCATAAGCATAGCACGTGTAATTCCACGAATTTCTCGGGTGATGTTCCGCTTTAACACATCCACAGTGGGTGCTGCATTCTCGTAGACTTTCGATTTGAGACAGAGGGGGGGGGGGGGGGATTTAGAGTCCCTCTCTTAGAAATGATGCTATTCGGGAAAAGTTGGCGAAGCTATTACGATATTCGCGGTATCAGGAGTAGCCCTATCTTGCATAAATCAGATATCTTGACCTCTGTTAAACATTATCCGACGACGAAGAGAAGGCCACAAAAAGTTACTGATCATTTCCAGGTATCGTTCTGACTTTTCCCGAATCGCATAATTTTTAAGAGAGGGATTCTAAATTGGCCTCCGCGAAGCTCTGATTTAACTCCTTTGGACTTTTTGTTGTGGGGATATCTCAAATCAAAAGTCTACGAGAATGTACCAGCCACTGTGGATGTGTTAAAGCAGAACATCACCCGCAAAATTCGTAGAATTACACGTGCTATGCTTATGCGTGTGATGCGCAATTTTCAGGTTTGTTTGGAAGAAGTGGTACGACGTGAGGGGCGTCATTTGGCGGATGTGCTGTTTCACAAATAATTTCCCAAAGATTGAGGTTTATTTTGCAATTTTTTTCAATAAAATACTTGAAGAAATAAAAAATTTATTTCAAGTTTAAAAATGAAATTTGCCGCGGGACACCCTTGGAAAAACGTCGCATGGCAAATGCTGACTGATATTTCACTATTTGTTAACTAGGAGTTCTAGATAAAGATCATGTATAACGTCCTTGAGGTCGTCTAATTTACACGACGATAATGCTAGCCCAAACAGCGTTTCTTAAACAACGAATGTTTTAGCCAACTCAGGTGTTGAATTATTAAGTCATCTGCCGAATTTGATTTCTTCTTATTTCCCACAGTGAAGAATAATTGCGTGTATTACGATTTAACTCTTCCAAAGAAGCTATCGATATATTCCATAATATGGTCACTAATGTGTCTGCAAAACAATGGGCCCGGGAATTCGAAGACTGATTTATTAAAATTAATAAGTGCATAAAATAAGACGAATGATTGAAAAAACAATGAAAATAATGTCATCTAAAATTTCATATCTTTTTTTTTTGGCATTTCGGGATCGAAGCCCATCAACCACATTAATAACGGTCGTAGATTAGGAAGAAAAGACTAGACACTGTTCATATCTTCTAGATGTTTTTGCAGAAATTAATTTATTAGCCCTCGTAACTTTGCCCTCGCCGCTGGAGCATTTGGATTCTTCTCGTGCAATTGCCTTTAGTAATTATAACGCCACTATACCTTATAGCTATTTATGCAACAAGTGCTAAAAGTTGACGTTTATGCATGAGACATGAAAATTATGAAACGAAGCCGAATGTTGAGTTTCATAACATGTCTCGTGCATAAACGACTTTTAGCACGCGTTGCATACAATATTTTATCTACGACCTTAATTTTACTGTTATTAATCCATAAATATCGATTTAACAAAGGTTTACATCTACGACACTTCTAATTTATGTCATAATAAACAGTAGGCCATGCTGCGCTGGCAAATGTTTGCGAATGACAGTAGTTAAGGTCAGTTACGAAATATAATTATTAATACTCTACATCTGACGGTATTCATTACATAACGCTTTAATTATTTCAAAAACACTTTACCTGTAACGCAAGAAAAACTTTACAACTTCACTTCCAGTTCGAAATTGTAGTTTTATAACCTCACTTCACTTTTAGCACATGGGCTAAAAGTAAACAGCTGATTCCTTTAACCAAGGTAAACTATAAAACGTCACTTTTAGTGAAACAAGCTAGCGCTAAAAGGCCTACTTTTAGTGGTGGTCGTAGATTAGTATATTTTATCTGATAGTCCATAACACACATTATTGCCCCTTTGTTTTGGGTGTGAAGTTGTTTATTATTGCCCGCGGTCAATAATTAAAATTGGCGAATGGTATTGGTCGCTCAGAGTTGAATTGACAAAAGCCTTTACATTTGTAATTCAGCCTACTTAATTTTCATGAGTATTAATTAACTATTGCATTTACTGCTGGGTATGAATGCTAGGATTTAAGGTCATGAATAAACCACTTTGCGACCTCACAATAGGCCAGTAATGGTGTACCCTTAGAAACGTACAGTCGTGTTCAAATAAATCTGGGACAATGTTTTTTTTTATATGTAGATTCAGTTAAGAATTGAAGAATATCTCCATGGATTGTCTGCTATCAGAAAGAGTTAAATTACATTAAACTTTGACAGGTAGATGAACTCTGTAACTGTACGGATAAAAACGAAAAATTGAAAAATGTCAAAAAATGCATAGTTCCATTTGAAAAACAAAAGTTATATGCTCTCCCGAAAGTAAAAACAAATTTTTGGATGTACGACAGAGAGAATATTGATATGCACAAAAATAATTAAACATTTTTGATCTACTGCATCGAAAGCTATAAATTTCGACAAGGGTTAGCGGCCGAAATTACCCACTTTTTCGTACTAGTAATTTTTACTCTCTAGCAGTGATAGCAACAAAAAACGCTGTTTTCATTGGTCGAAATCTAAATACACATTGCCTTTTTTGGTATGGTTTTGACCTTTTCGACTTTTCTAGACCTCCTCGATTAAACTGTCATTTTTTAAAAAGAAAAATGCTTGCAAAGCTGTAGAACAAAAAATGATGTATGTAAGTTGTACGAAAACTTACTATGTGTCTCGCTCGCTACGCTCGCTTGGCCATAAACTTCGGCTAGTCCAAAAATTTCCTTAATTTTGTACTTGTAACATAAAGCTATTTTGTATATCGCAAGATCAAAAATTATTAAGTAGTGGGTGTTGTAGCCTACCTTGTGTGTGCTTCGATCTACATGTGTGTGGGAAGGTCCGAGTCGACTAGTTAAGGCAGGTTCACACGTGGTCCAAGCCATAGTTCACTGATGCAATCCACTTAGTTCTTACTTACGCCTAATTAAACTAATTTAATTATAATATAAAAGAGTCTTGGGGTTCCGTTGCCGCTAGGGGAAAAAACACGCACATAGGGCAACGCACAACAGATCCGTAGGACTGTTACACGCAAACTGGCGTAAAACGGTAAAAGTTTGTCCCTTAAGTGCGTCATGCGCAAATCGCTAAGCACAAATAATTGCGCCAATGGCCAATAGAGGGCGCTACAGTGTTTCTTCACAGTATAGCAAAATTATCAGTTGTCAGACGTCAATTTGTACTTGTATAGTAATAAAAGTCTTCATAAAAAGCACTACTTTGTATGTTTTCTTAGTTATTTCTTTAATTCAATAGTAGAATATTAATTCTCGTTAAGACACAGAACGGTTTGTTTGGAATCCCGACAAGCTTTGTTGATGGAGGGAACTAGGAATCTAGTGCTTTAATGCGTTAATGTCCTTAAACACTTTATTCACTATTCTGGAAATGATTTTGTTTCTTGTTTAATCAATTTTAGAGAAACTTGTAATTACTCACATTCGAAAAGTTGGGTATGTTTAAAATTGTGTACATTTATTAATAACGTTTTGCTAGCTTCTTAACAATCACTCGTTGAGAATATTGGATGGAAATGGAAGATCATTAATTGCTGTCAGTAAAATTCGTAGCATGCAGTAACTTGTATTAATGTACCCCTTCTTGCTGCGGTATAATTATTAATACGGTAGGTAGCAGAGGAGGTTTCATTAATGGGGGACTGATAAGTAATGCAGACGATTAGATGGCAAGCAGGTATAAAGCGTTCATACCTTTATGAGCATGATTTTAGTAGACGAAGTTTATGCTGTTTACATCTCATCGCGTGAAGCGATATCGAATGACGTTGATGCATGGCGAACTATTCATATTAGTTCCGTAGTAAATAATAGGTGAATATTTAATATGTTAACATTGCTTAAAAGTTCTAACAGATCACAGACCAATTATTACTAACATCAACAAAAACATACAAGTGTGTATAAGACAGACCGATTAACTTAATATACCTCGCTGGTTTTTATTTCCTAGGCTGGCTTTCACATGACAATTGCTGCTTGTGTTTATTTTTTTCACATTTTTGGTTTCCAAATAGCTACTTGTACAATAAGTTGGGAAAAGTGATGTTTTTCCGTTTTAGACGGGAGATTTTTTTTCGAGGCGTTAGCCGAGAAAAAAATACGTCGTAAACGGAAAAACATGCTTTTCCCAACGTATTGTACATAAGATTTTGTTAAATCCGGTAAAAAATTACTCATTATTTAATTATTCTATAACATAAAATCGTTGCTCTCTTTCTTTCTGTCGTCTGCCTTTCTTTCTATGTTTGTTCGCTATCTCCTCCGAAGATACTGGACCGATTGAGTTGTACGATGGGTTAAAAGTTTGCTAATTTTTAGACTTAGATCGTAGGCTGGTTTTTCTTTACAAAAAAAGCACGAAAAAGTTTTAATTTAATTAAATCCTCTAAGCAGCGAAGCGAAGCGCCTGTCGCCGTGGGCTACGGTGTGACAACTGCTGTCGCCGTGTGCTATTAGTGGAAATTGTTCTAATTTTGTAGTTAACATATATAAAAAATAAAGTTTGCATTGATCCTTTTTTGTCTTATTTTTCCATTCTAATTTGGAAAAATTCAACTTTTCCGCATCCAATTGAGTATTGAAAAAGCATTGATTCTTTTTTGTCTTATTTTTCCATTTTAGTTTGGAAAAATTGAACTTTTCCACATCCAATTGAGTATTGAAAAATCGAAGAATTCCTAACCGGATTTAACAAAAGTCAATTGTATGACTTATAGATGTGAATTTTCAAGCAGAATTCGATTAGTGAGTTAATACATACATATTATCCATAAAATAAACAAGTAAACGTTAGAAAGAAAAAAGGCAGGTACTTCTGAGTTATCTAGTGAATTAAAATAATTCTAGCTTTCTTATACTAAGCGCTCAAACTAAATTATAAAGAGTAGGTATACAGGATGATTGTTAATTAAGGGCCAGTTGAATTTCTCCATTGTTATGGGAGATAAGAAAAGCTTTTATATAGGATATGACAAATATTGTAAGGTTACGAACAGAACTATTCGACTTCAGGTTAATTCGGAAATTTAATTATTTTTGGTTTTTATGCAACACTATGGGCCGGTTGCAGAAAGCAATGTTAAGTCTGGTGTTAGCTAACGCGACGTCAAAGTGAACAAAAACGAATCAAATCTCAAATGCTGATGGTAACTAATACATTAGTAAACAAAATTTGATGCGATTTTGTTCACTTTGACGTGACGTTAGCTAACACCAGACTTAACATTGCTTTCTGCAACCGGCCCTATGTATTTTTAAATTAATTTTATAGCTTAGAATATTACCTCTACAATAGTGATAACCACCTATAAGCCTAAAATTAATAATTAACGAGATATTAATATTGAAAGCATTCTAGGTACACAGAAACGGCGTGACTAATTAAAATAAAACTGATCACATACCGCCATAAAAATAATGACAGACAAACAAATAAACAACTGCTCAATATCTGTAAAAATACGTTTGTGTTAGCAGATCTGTTACAAATAAATTGGTTTTCCAATCAAGAACGCGTGAAATGCTGGAAGCATAGTTTTTGTGTCAGAAAATTCTCAACGAGCTGCTGAAATGTATCAAAATTGCTACTCAAATAACCAATAGTCGCATCTTGCTAAACTGGAAATAAAGTTGTGAACTTACGGAAGCTGTTCTACAAATCCAGGAAATGCTAACCGTAGGCTAAATAAAAATAGGGAATTTCCACTTCAGAGAAAATCCGCATACTTCAATAAGGCAGGTATCCATTTAAACTAATGCAAAGTTATAAAACTAACATAAATTACTTCTGTATTTGGTGGTTGTCATTGTTTCGTAGCCTCTTAAGCATGTATTTAGCTCAAAGTGCTGTTGGCTACATAATTTTAAACGCTAATAGCTTGTGATTTATTAACCCCAGGCCTATAGCTGGCTAATAGTATTTAAAGATAATTTTATAAATCCTAAAATTAATTCAAGAAATCCAGGACATTCCATAAGAAAAACCAAAAATAATTAAATTTTCGGTTTAACCGGAAGTTCGTAATCTTAAAATATCTGTCATATAAAATGGTATAACTTTTCTATATAAAAGCTTTTTCTGTCTTTCATAATAACGGAAAAATTCAACTGGCCCTTAATTTACAATCAACCTGTATTGAAGTGGTATTAAGCCCTTCGACTTGGCTCTAAATGCAGTGCAGAATAGTTGACAAATAAAATAAGCACATAGTTGAGGTATTTTAAGTAACTGCAATGTTTAACTATTATTAATACAGTAAATGCATAAGTAATGAGATGCGAGAGCTTATAATTAGTAAAGAAAGGCATGCTAAGGTAAAACATGTTCAGAGGGTTTCGAATTGGCTTGTGAATTAAGATAATTTAATACGAAATGTTTGTGCACATGCAAAGCCAGACCACAGAAAATTTATTGAACACAAATAGTTTGTTGGGTGCAATTTGAACAAAGCGTAAGATTATTAAGTCAAAGAATAAGATGGTGAAAAATTGTGAACTCGGCAGAAAGGTAAACCGATTTGAAACAGAAGAGAACGAATTTGCAAAAGAGCAATTATTAAATATTGGCGAAAGAGTGTAGCGAACAACATGAAAGTGCGGGACTCGATAACCAGTGCATTTATTAAAAACAAAGTGAATATAGCAGAGCAGTGAATATTAAAATAATAATGTGTGCGCCATCGCAGAAAGACAATGATAATTATAAGAAAAAGGCAATATTTTAGTTTGTAAGAAATTTGAAAATTTAAAATTATGTAGGTAATCAAACTTATTTCTATTATGTAATAAAATTTATCAAATCTTATTTCCGTTAGCTTTTTAATTTAGCAACATAGATTAGATTTTGTTTAATAACGGAAGACAACAATTGAAATAAATTACTTGACGTTTGTGAGATTTGTTGCTCCATTTAAATAACTGATTTTGAATAATAAACGAGGATATTAACAGTTATAAATTATAGCATTTTATTGCCCATGTGTTTGTGTTTATGTGGAAGTGTTTGTGAGGCTTTACACCACAAATAAATTATAAAATTCTCCGATCCATTCCGAGGACATCGACAGCAGCCAACTGGGACGCTCGAGCTTCGTTCCCGGAGAAATTAAGTATCCTGAGTCTGAGGAGTGTACACCAAGGCGTCGGCAGAGTCTGCAAGAGGGCCACCATCAACAGCAGCAGCAAGGGAGCCGCCTCCAGCAGCACCTAAGATCGTCTACGTCGCAGAACGAGCCAAAGTTTCCAGGTAGGACAGGCACTAATTCATGTGTTAGCGCCGGGGTTTGCAGCATAGAGCGAGAACCAACCTGTTCGGAGACGGCCAGCGTGTTTACCAGCGTCCATTTGCTTTGGTTTTCTCAAAATTAGCGTGGATTGGGTAAATTCTGTAGATTCAGCGAAAAACCGAAGCGTCCAAAACAAATGCCAGAAGTAGCGTCGCTTCTAACAATCAAGGGACGGTCTTGACGTCATTATAGAACAAAAGCTAGTTTAATTATCAAGCGGGAAAAATTCAAACGACTTACCTGATGCGTTGTTCATAATTACACAAGTTTAAACATCCGGTTATGCCGTATTGCACGACCGACTAATTTGTGTTTATCTGAATTTCGAGTTAGTCAACCTCAGATTATATGTTAAAAGATAGCAAAATTCGTGACCTAACCTGTAGAGAGTTTCATGTTTTACTGATGAGCTAACACACTGAGTTTGCAGTTAAATAGAATATTACAAAATAGAGGGCATATAAGAACTTTATTAATAATGCGATAAATAAAGATTACATTTCTTTTTAATCAGTTTACCAATTAGAAAAAAAGCTTACAGAGCCTTTCTTATCCACAGCAGTATAGTAACTAAATAATTAACTTGTAACTTGTATTAGATATTTTGCCGGCTGGTAAATATCGGCCTAATTTGGCTAACTAGTCGAGAGAATCGGGGTTCCAGCAAAGCTGCAACAAAACTAAGGGAGAGGGCACCAGGTCTTCGACGTTGACTAATCCTTGGGTCGAACCTTCTCAAGGTAAGAGATAAATTCAGCAAAACAAATTAGCAAAGACCAAATAACTTATAACAACGTTTATTTAAATAATTGGTACTATAATGCAACACAATAACAATGAATAGTCAAACACGGACAACCAAATCGACAAGCAAAAGCCATCAGAAATATACAAACAAATCAATAACACAGCAATAATCAAATATCTACACAAACAATAAACAACCTATAACACATTAAAATTGACAAAGGGCATTGTATCAATATCTGTAAAACCATTTAATTCATGGACTAATAATAAAACAACCTAAGCTGTAAGCTATCGTGAACAAAGAAAACAAGTTGCTACTCATTTGGCAAGGCAGGTACAAGAATTCGCACGCAACCTCTGAGGCAGAATTTTCCAAAACCAGAGCTATTCAAATAAGGAGTCTAACTACAACCCCGAATGTTAGCTTGAACTTAAATGTGACAGCGTCAAGATTTTGAAGGGTCGAAACCCCCTTACAGTTGTATGAACATACAGGTCGAGGCGATTTCTGTCATCAAGTCATCATGCTTTTTATGACTACAAAACTACGGATTGAATATGCTCCTGACAAAGTTAAAATAACAAGTTGCAAAATCGCTTTACGAATATCCAATATTTGAGCATTAAATTACCGCCGGCGGTCCGCTAGTTACAACTTATTGCCGAATGACGTTTATAAATCTAACCTCTGCAGCTAAATTTGTTAAATAGAGTAGTTATTGTTTTGTGAAATACAGCTAGCCTGTAATCTGGGTAAGTTTAACTGTCCTAAACGGGCTTAGTAGCATAACTGAATGTTCCATCACGTTACAGGGGCCCAATTCAAAACGACCTTCATCACATTTGTTGCAGGCCAAAGATAAGCAAACTTAAAAGTATCACTCAGTACCATGAATATCTAAAATCTCATACCACGAGCGTGGCTAATACAGCTGTCACAAAAATTTTATCTACAATTACATGAGGTGCAGAACGAGTTGAACGGTATGCCCGATACAATTAATTTACTATAACAAATACTTAATGAAATGCCTACAATGAACTAGGCGGTTAGTTCGCTAGCATAAATACGCACACCAAATCAAATGTTTCGTACTATTCACACAGATACGGCTGACCATGGCCGAACACGGTCCACCAGCTCTTCCGGAACATCTAGTGCGTCAAGGCGACAGGAAGTAGCAAAGGCGCCGGCTTTCAATAGCGAAGCGTGTAACGTAGGGGGGACAGCGAACAGGCCGCAGGCAGGCGATGCAAGCACTAATTGCCCCAATACACATACAAAGAACCCATTCCAGGTAACAATTCATTTCCGGGGTGGAGTAAAATGGCTAAAAATACAAGTTTTCCAGATAGACTACGCCGCTCAAAAAAGGAGATCGTAGGCAAACACCAACTACATACCTTGAGGTGTAATGCAGCCATCTAGTACAGTCAGGCGTGCAAAGAATGAATGTTCCATTAAATCCGTCCGTGACGAAGCGAATGCCGGTGATATCAACACCAATCTCCGGAACATTCCAACAGGGTTTAAGAAGCCTCCATATCCTTCCAACAATGAAGATGGCTATCAAAGCCGTGAAGCTAGGTCCCCAAAACGAAACGATTCACACTTACACGACGCAAGACTTGCCAGAAAATGTCCAGAAAAATGCTCAAAATCAGCCCAATTCAGCTTATCAAAGTTCCAAAAATCGGAAAGTTGGCCAACAGAAAAACCAAAGAATGCAGAGTGTGCTTTGTACTGATAAAGACAGTGCTGTACTTTGTTTGAATTTGTAACTGATGCTAGTAGGGTTGCTTAGGCAGTGAAAATTATTGTATTTTTAGGAAATAAATGTAAATTGCGAAATCTGGTTAATTATTTCAATTATTCTAAGGAAAATGACAAGATGAGCGTAACAGTACATTTTGCAGAAATTGGAATAAACTAGAAACCAGTTTATTTGTATATTTTCTTGCACAGATAAATACCAATATAGAGAGATAATCTACTATTGGCTTTATTTATAGCATTTATGTCTTCTTAAGACACAAACATATTTTTTGTAGAAGTTTTACGAGTTAACATTTTTATATGATGTCGCATACAAAACTCTGCGCCATACTCATGACCAACAGCAGATATTAACTGGAATTATAAAAAATTTGGAAAATGTTAGATAAACTGTAAAATTTTCTTATACTCATTTTTTGACATGTTTAATATTTTATTCGCAATCACATTGTAATGTGTCAATTTCATGACATGTCAACAGTTGGGAACTAGATGTTTACTGAAACTAGCCGGGAAATTATTACATACCCCGAAAAATATTACATACCTGAAGACTGGATTGTTTTCATGGTAACAAAAATATTGAGTGGGTTGTTTTTATGGTAACAAAAATATTAGCTACATCAAGATATCTATTATTCAGAATTCAATTGTAGTTATTTTTAAAATTAGATGATTGCGAATAAAATAGTATACATACCACGGTGAAAAGTTTCATTTCTGTCTCGAGATAAAGTTAACCTCAACGCTGCGCGTCTCCGTTAACTACTTAATCTCTCGACAGGAATGAAACACTTCACACCTCGGTATGTAATATACTATTATTCGCAATCACATTGTAATGTGTCAATTTCATGACATGACGACAGCTGGGAACTAGATGATTACCGAATCTAGCCGGGAAATTATTACTTACCCCGAAAAGTATTACATACCTAAAGAGCGGTTTGTTTTCATGGTTACAAAAATATTGAGTGGGTTGTTTTCATGATAACAAAAATATTTGCTACATCAAGATATCTATTATTCAGAATTCAATTGTAGTTATTTTTAAAATTAGATGATTGCGAATAAAATAGTATACATACCATGGTGGTAAGTTTCATTCCTGTCTCGAGATAAAGTTCACCTCAACGCTGCGCGTCTCGGTTAACTATTTAATCTCTCGACAGGAATGAAACACTTTACACCTCGGTATGTAATATACTATTATTCGCAATCACATTGTAATGTGTCAATTTCATGACATGACAACAGCTTGGAACTAGATGATTACTGAATCTAGCCGGGAAATTATTACTTACCCCGAAAAGTATTACATACCTAAAGAGCGGTTTGTTTTCATGGTTACAAAAATATTGAGTGGGTTGTTTTCATGATAACAAAAATATTTGCTACATCAAGATATCTATTATTCAGAATTCAATTGTAGTTATTTTTAAAATTAGATGATTGCGAATAAAATAGTATACGCGTCTTGTAGTCCGGTCAAAATAGACATTCAAGGTTACAATAATTTGCAAGAAGCTGAATATTGGTACACGTGTTGAGAACACCATCATAAACAAATTGTGAAAAGTCCCCATCGATACGTGTGCAAACAAAATTATTCAAGGTCAAAGTTTGCGAAAATGGGTTTTTTTGCATTTTTCAGCCAAACGGTCAGTTTTATCATAAAAATATGCCGGACAAAAATTGTAGATCATGCAATTATCTATAAAACTTGTTCTTGTACTTTTTTCCTAAGAATTACCATATCTGAGATATAGCGATTCTAAAAGTTGAAAGAGTCGTGTTCTCCATAATATGCACACGTTTCCACGCCACCTGTGAGGTAGTGTACTTGGCTCGTTTTTTTTAACGTGGTTTCCCCGGTAGGCCTATTCCATGATGTAATTATGTAATGGAACTTCAAGTGTTGTCTTCTCTTTCTTCTCGTTCTCCTTCTTCTCATTCTCCTTCTCATTCTTTTTCTTCTTCTTCTCATTCTTCTTCTTCTCATTCTCCTTCTTCTTCTTCTTCTTTTTGTTCTGCTTCTTCTTCTTCCTGCTGGGTGCAAGTGAATTGTTGTAACAGCGAAGCATCAGTTGTCTCGTCGCTGATGTCGTAAGAATCCTCTTCTGTTGGAGATTCAACATTGGAGCAGGACTGGCCTTGACAACTGGTGCATGCTGGTGAACAAAACAATTTGACTTTTTTGCAGCCGCATTTAGAAGTACGCCCCTTTTTGCAGTTGCAAAAAATAGCATTGAGGAGCTTTTCTGGTGCAGGTGGAAGTAAAGTCTGGATTGGTTCCAACGTATCGTTAGTTAACTTCCAACCCCAGTCTTCTGGGTTCAGTTGATTACCAAGCCACACATGAACTTGATAATATACTCGATAAAGATGTTGATGAGCGGAAGCAGAAGTTGGGGAAAGACAAGCTAATTGTACTCGTTTCTTGTTCCGCAACGTAACTAATCAGAACGTCTGACAGTGAAAAATCCTTCTGTAAACCTTTGGTAAACACTAGGATTCATAAAGTTCTCTAATTGTAACATATCTTGTAGATATAAGTGCGATAAGGAAAACGTTCTGATGCGTGGAAATAAAGAAGCATTTCTTTAACTCTGTTCAAATGAGCTTTCCAATCTGCCATACGTTCAGCTCTAATAAACTCTTTTGCTATCGACACCATATGAAAATATTGTATCCATAGTTTTGCGGTGGGTCCTCATTCTTCATATTCTCTTAGTCTTTGATTAAACTGATAAAGTAATGTTTCAGATGTTTCAATATCATTATATGAAATAGTGTTATTTATTACGTTTTCAACAGTAATGATAAGATTTGCATCCATGACGTCATCAATAGCAAGTTCTTTGATATTATTGTTGCTAAAGTAAGCTGAAGTAATGTATGAACTCAAACAGCTCTCGCGTAAGCATGACCATTGAGCATTTTTTCTAATGACTTAGGTGCATAAATCAAAGAGAGTACTTTTTTCATGCCGCTTCCTTGCATAATGTAACCAATTGCTCCAAAAAACAACATCAGTAGATGGAATCCTGCGAGCCTGATTATGATCTTCGATAATTCAGACCCTCCACGTGCAGCTGACACGATTTCTCGAGCTTTTGCATACAGAGGCTGATCAAAAGTAATAATGCATACATCGTGACCATAACGTTTTGCATTATCTAAAGCACAAAGTAAAGTAGTGTCTAATAGTAATGTAGTTACTGGCAGGTTGATGAATAAATGGTAAAAATGAAATTTTTGATATTGAAAAATTCATAAGATTATTTGTCAAATGTTCAATATAACCATTCCAATCGGGGAACGACAAATTTTTCGATTTGCCATATAACCATAACACATCGACTTTTTTCAGTAAAGATACTGTAGCTTCACTTCCATAAGTAAAATCTTGGACATTTATTTTACTGTAACCTACTACACCATTATTTTGATAGACCTGTATTGCCACATGAGCTTTTGCCGCGAAATCTTCTAGTAAAACTGAACTTTTTGGAGTAACAATTTGAATGATAGGTACCCATTATGTGAAGCGTGTTATGACCGTCTAGCGTATTTACATTTATATCAGCATTGTCTGCAACATATTGAATAAACGTGCCAGTTTCTGGTGGTAAGATATGAGGTGGTTGATGAAAAACTGTAGCTGCTTCGTACATTACAGTATCATTATAAAATGCACACAAACCGAAAGATGAAAAAATGTGTATAAGACGTTTTGACCCCACATCGTCGATGGAAAAAAAAATGAGAGACCCAATAAATTGTAATTTGGACTTAGAAGACCGAGGCCGAACAGCAGTCATAATACTATGGTTAATGTTTGTACAAACTAATTTTAAATGTTCAAAATTTAATCGGTTATTTTTTAAAATAACTTGCTCCAAAAAATAAGTCAGTGACTCTGGAATATTACTGTTAATATTTTCAAACATACGCCCTGGCGGGGGGTAATTAGAATTATTGACTACTACAGATTAAATATCTTCTCGAATAATTGCTGCCGCAGTTTCCAGGACCCTAAATCGCTTTTCTTTTTCATTTGAAATTTTTTTGTCATACCAAGCTTGATTAAGAATATCATAATGATTATCAATAAAACATACCAATGTTAAATTTCCCGATTTTTGAGTTATAATAATTTTATCGCCATACTTCAACTTTAATCGTATCTTAATGGTTCTGTTATCTAAAGTTGAATTTTCGCAAATATTTTTTAATTCTTCTAATGTAAACTGACAATCATTGCTATTTTCAATGTATGTAAATATTTCTTCCATTGCAAGATTCGTAGCTTCATCTTTAGGACGACCGACTTTACCCCCAGTGGACGGTCTCAAGAAGGAAATGCAGCAATCATTATGATACTTAGCCTGAGCAGCAACTAAATCATATCAAATTCAATGCGAGCAGTAACAGCTTTTGCTACATCATCAGAACGAGTCTGAGCTACTTTCAGAACAGATTCTTTGAATGAAAGTGTAGCAACTTTACAAATTCTACGCCGGTATTTCATTACTTTTTTCTTTTCATACTCTTCATTCAATTCATCACCGTAAAATAAGCAAAATTTTATAAAACAAAAAACTGATTCACTTACGCGTGTTCTAGTACAAGGAGGACTTATTTTAGATGTACTGGCTTGTTCCTCTTCATGTTGTCTTTTAACTGCAGTAGTACTCTTCCGAGTGTACTTTTTATGACACTGCACGTGAATTGTCACAGATTTCTGGTCTTTCAAGTATACAGAAAATCCATCATCTCTTTCAACACTTGCATCAATCAACGTTTTCATGCCACGATCAACAGTAACAATTTCACTTTCAGTCAAATCTTTGTTACAAATGAAGCAAAATTGCGACAGATCAATATTTTAACTTATACTACTGGTCCCGTAATGTATATAGGCGGCGTACTCGTGCATATTATGGAGAACACGACTTTTTCAACTTTTAGAATCGCTATATCTCAGAAATGGCAATTCTTAGAAAATAAAGTGCAAGAACAATTTTTATAGAGAATTGCATGATCTACAATTTTTGTATGACATATTTTTATGATAAAACTGAGCGGTTGGCTGAAAAATTCAAACAACCCATTTTTTCGAACTTTGACCTTGAATAATTTTTTTTGCACACGTGGGATCGATGAGGACTTTTCACAATTTGTTTATGATGGTGTTCTCAACATTTGTACCAATATTCAGCTTCTTGCGAATTTTTGTAAGCCTACCACTAGTTTTCGAGCTAACTTGACCGGACTATTGGTAAACTACTTAATCTCTCGACAGTAATGAACACGTCACTGTATAATACAAATAGATATGTAGTTATGTAACTGGAGTACGGATGTCAATTTTTTCTTCCATACTGTATTTGTTATAATAAAGTTTTATTTAAAAAATCTCGTTATTTTGTTGACAAGACTAATATTATGGATGGGGCAGAGGCCGTTACACTTGTACATGAATATTCATGTTTCGTTATTGATTTTAAAATTATGTCGGTGAAACTCAACTCTGGATAGTATTAATACCGTGTTCTGGAGGGTTGAAATGTATCTGTCTACGGAGCGTCGGATTAGAGTTCCAATAAGAGAAAATAACATTTTTTCCATACGATTTTATTAAGTATAAATACCATTAGTGAGGCTTTTTAGCAAAACAAAAATTATTTTCAAACCCAAATTCTGGATGGGTGTATCATTTTAGAGTTTTTCATCATTAGTAGCTGTCATATATTCTGCTACAAGTGAAAAATTTACAAGATCTTTGAAAAGTGCTTATATGAACAATAAAATTGTATCAATACTTACATTATTATTATGTGTTCCGGTATAAATCTTGTCCTGGCTAGCAGACAAGCAAATCGCGTGAATGACGGGCTGAAAATAAATGCGTATAAGAGGTGTTTAAAGGTGTAATTTAATCGTAAAAGAAGTGAGAGTGACTAATAGAAGGGTGGTGGATCAAGTATCAACAGTTTAAAGTAAGGTGTGTAGCAGGTGCGAGATAAGCAAGCAGCTGGTCAATCTGAAATATAAACATAGTGCAGAGCAGCATTAAAGCAAATTTGTATATGGCCAGAGGCATAAAAGGAATAGTGCAACCAAAAAATACATAAAAATGAGTGATACAGAATTTTTTTTAGAAATGTTAGGTGGAATTACAACGCAATTAGATGACATGAAGGCGCAAATTAAGGATTTGAACAAAAAGATGGATGATAATGCAAAAGAATTAAAAAATTTAAAAAAAGAGAATTTCGAATTAAGAGAGAAGGCGGAATTGCAGGATAGAAGGATGAAAGTTTGGAAAGAGAAATCAGAAGGAAAAACATAGTAGTCCAAGGGGTAGGAGCCTCTGAAGATGAGACAGATGAAGCATTGAAGGGGAAAGTAAATGAAGTGTTTAAAAAATTGGATTTAAATGGAAAGGACATGATAGAAGGAGGAGAAGTAATGAGATTAGGAAAATACCAGAAAGTAGAGAGGGACACACCGATACTAGTGAAACTGTCAGATTGGAACAAAAAAATGGGGATCTTAAGAACTACTAAGAAATTAAAAGGGACAGAAATATGGATCTCAGAGGACTATCCAAAGGAAATACGTAAACAACGCAAAAAACTTGCCCCTTTTGCGAAGCAAGCCCGTGAAAAAGGGCTAAAAGCACAAATTAAGTACAATAAACTCATAGTAGAGAGCGTGTGGCCGGCTGGTAGAGTGCTTGCGCCAGCTGTCGGCAGGTAGTGGGTTCGAGCCCCACACCCGTACATTGGAAACATCAAACGCTCTTCGGCCATCATACGAACATCTTTGGTGGTCGTGACCCCTGTGAGGGCATTCTTCCCTAATTCAAGGGGTTAGGCTAGCCACCTACCCCGGCCGCGGCTTAAGATGGCTTATAAAACCGCACTCAATGTGTGGAAATAACAGGCTCTCAGCCTATATTAAGAGGAAGAAGAAGAAGAAGAAACTCATAGTAAACGGGAAGGGTTATACGCTTGACGAATTACAGACCAACGCATCTGTAAAAGAGTCTTACGAAGGCGATAAGGCTTCGACAGCTAGAACATCAAGTATGAGGTCGCCAAGGAACACTGAAGATGAAGAATTCAGGAAACAAATGAGGACTATCACAAATACAGGAAGGAGAACAATAAACTATTAAAAGAAAACCGGATAGAGGAAAGGATGACGGACGGCGACGATATGGACAATGAGAATAGGCTAACAGTATTAAAAAAACAAAAAAAAAGTACGTAAGTGTTCGCAGAAGCAGAGAAAATGTACCCTTCTGGCAACTTGGAATGTCTTAAGTTTATATCGAGCAGGGGCTTTAGAAAATCTGAAGCTGGAGATTAACCGCTACAAATTAGACATAGTGGCTGTTCAGGAAATGAGATGTAAGGAAAGCGGGATAAATGAGAGGATAGCGATTTAAGAATTAAAGCAAGGTTCACGAACATATCTTTTTGTAATGTCCATGCTCCTACAGAGGACAATGAAGAAGAAATGAAGGAGGATTTTTACGCTCAGGTGCAAGAAATATTAAACAAAATCCCACGTCATGTCAGAATCCTATTAGGAGATTTTAATGCGAGAATAGGTAAAGAGGCACATTACCAGAAAATAACCGGAAGACATAGTCTGCATGAGGTCAGTAGTAACAACGGATCAAGAATGATAGATTTAGCGGGAAGTAATGATATGGTCGTCTGCTGCTCTAAATTTCAGCACAAAAGAATTAACAAAGAAGCATGGATGCACCCCGACGGGATAACAAGAAATCAGATAGATCATATATTATAGACGCGAGACATGTATCAGATATGCAAGATGTGAGGAGCTTTAGAGGGGCTGACTGTGGCTGTGACTATTTTCTGGTATGCGCCAAATATAAACAAAAGATAGCAATTAGGAAACAACAGCCAGGGAAAGTAAGAGAAAAGTACGATACAGACAAACTGAAATTGGAAGAAACAATAGCAGCAAAGTACGCGCAGAAAATATCAGACGAGCTAAAAGGGAATAGCGAAAGAAAAGAGAATGAAGGTGAAAGGGGCATAGAAGAAGGATGGGAACAAGTAAAGAGTGCATTAATTATAACAGCAGAAGAAATATTAGGGAAAGAAAAAATCGAGAAACGAGAAAAGAAATGGTATGATGAAGAATGCAGGAAAGCGATCAAGGAAAGAAATGCAGCTCGCATTAAAATGATGAACCTAGTAAATGAAGAAAATAAGGAAGCATATAAAAAAAGCAGAGAGAAAGCAAACAAGATATGTCGTAGGAAAAAAAGGGAGTATGAGAAACAAACGATCCTAATACTGGAAGACCCCGAACAACAGAAGAATAAAAAAGAATTTTATAAAGCAGTAAAAACCCAAAAAAGGGCTACTAACCCAGAGTGAATTTATATAAAGACACAGAAGGAAACCTAGTAGGAAGTAAACAACAATATATGAAGCTATGGAAGGAATATTTTGAATCCCTTTTGAACCCCGAAGTAAACCGAGGTGAGGAACTGGAGCAAGAGTACCCAAACAGAAAAAGGCAAATGAAGAAATAGAGTTGCCAACAGAAGACGAGGTTCAAGAAATAATCTATAATAAAAAAAATAATAAAGCGCCAGGAAATGTTTCTGATTGTGTCGTCATTAATATTGGTCATAAACATATTTTCCTCTAGCAAAATGACGGTTAAGCGCAATATTTTAATGTTATTGACATAATATTCTATCGTGAGTACTCAGAATTAGGGGCGGAAAAGTGGGCGTAGTGACACTAAATCATTTTAAAAATCGAAGGAAACTGTGGGTAAAAATATTTTCACCTTTCTAATAATAGTAAATTCGATTTTTAAATAAAAAAAGATATTATCCTTAATGGGATTCGAACTAGTGCCTGCGAACAAGTACGAACATTGAATTCCTTTATGTATTGGTGAACCGCCGCTGCGCTGACTGTTAACACCTACTTCCGGTTATGCGATTTTCTTCAAAAGCTTGCTGTCTCATCTACATAGTACATAAAACTTATATATGAAGTTTCAACGCAATACCACGTCTTGTTTTTGAAATATTCTCTACACAGATAGACACACACATAGGCAGACACACAGACAGACAAACCAATGAACAAAAACATGTTTTTTGGGTTCAAGGGACTGTTCAAAACTCAATTTCGAATTTTTGGTGTGAATCCAATACTTCCTCTATCTTAATAGGAAGTAAAAATATTGTAAATACAAAAAAGTAAATATGTTCTTATCTTAATTTTTAAACAAATTTTTTTTTCGATATCTTAATAGTTTTAAAGGTATGAAGCAAAAGCTTAAGGAAGAGCGTTATTTTCTAAAAAATAACAATACTTTATTTTTTATTTATATGCCAATTAAACATGATACAGTTATAATTACGTAGTTGATGCAGCACTATTTAAAAAAATGTGAAAAAAGCTTTACCCAGTATTTCCACACAAGTGAAAGCTATAACACTAAAAAATTTAGAAAATCAACGGAAACTAGGGGTGAAAATATATTAAGGTTCCTAATAATACTGAAACAATAATAGAAAACAATTTGCAAATTAAAAAAAATCGTCTTTCAGCCGACGGAAATAAAATATTCGTGTTTATAGACATATCTGCAAAGGGCTTTACACGGAACTTTTCTCGCAAGTACGGCTCGCATCAATAGCTGTACCTTGCGGCACGAGGGGCAAAAATATCTAAACGCTACTAATAATACGGAAACAATAAAAGAGAACACTTAGTGATGCGAATTATGTCAATTTTCAAATAAAAAGAAACAGCCGAGGTGGGATTCGAACTTTAGTGCCTCTGAAGCGATTGATTTCAACGTCCGACCATTTGTCGCACACTGCCACTCAGGACATTTCACATGTAAGCGATGCAGCTGCATTAAGCAAAACGCACTTATTTTTTGTTTTTGTTTGTCTCTTACAACATTTACACTGAATCTGTTTGGTCCCATTTTCGTCAAGGGTAAAACCTGAGCTATGTGCGAATTATTACTTTTATCTATTTCTCAGTTAAAGCAAGAATGAACAAAATTTAATTTTTTAAGATGCTGACCCTGTATATCTTGGGTCCAAAATATGCTCTTCCTGTCAGGGGTAAAAACCTGAGCTATTTGCAAAATACTACTTCCATTTAAGTAATAGTTCTTAAGATCTGTTCCCGATTACAATACTTCCTTCGTCTTTTACACAAGAAAAGTAACAATATGTGATAAGGCCGAATGTTTAAAAATGTGTAAAACGAAGAAAGTAACAAGCTTTGCGATTTCAGTGGTGATAATAATCCATACCACTTTTTGAAAAATTGTAATTGCATTTTTTTTGTGTTGTGTTGTGGAGATATATTCTTCCTACAGACGGCTATTTTCATATTTTTAAATTGTTGATCTATATTTTTTGGATGCGCGTACGTATTACTTCTCAATTTTTTAAAACAGTTTCTCATACAATTTACAGAACTCTTCGACAAATTCTGTATATAAGGTAATCGAAAATTATATTGCTATCTTATATCCATTTGTTTATAGGCATAGTAATTTCATAAATCAAAACATGCTAGTGTTTTATGATTTCATTTCAAAGTGTTACGAAGAACGCCTAGGAATTAATTTTGGTAACAACTTAATATTGGAGCTGGGCGTACAAATTTTACATGTGCCTACTACGATGCCAGGAATTTCTAGTTGGTTAGCAGTTCATCACTCAAGGCTCTGTTAATCCGGGAACACCTTCATTAGGCCGCAGTAAATCATATTATTCCAACGCAAAGCTACTTCCAAAGTTTATATCGACTTTCAACGGTTTGATGCAGAAGGAGCTTTAACAGGATAAAGTGAAATGCTGGAGCGTACACGTTCTATTTAGTATCGCTGTACATTTTGTTTTACTTTTATTGTTGGGGAGGATTTACGACCGTGCTATATTAAGGCGAGATCTCATATTTTATGTGGCATATTCTGATACTTTTATTTCATTTTGCTGTTGCGTTTCGGAATACTAAGTGTACATCTACGATTTATATTTTTTTATTCATGCTCTTGAAGAATATCGACATATCAATTTACTTGTAATGATAAAAATATTACCAATCTTCATACAAAGTATTAAGATAGTCAGTGGCATAAATTCTAAGGGTGGAAGAATGACAAAAATGAAGTCAAAAACTTTTCTATATTAGATTCAAGGATTCTTCAGGAATGGACGTTTAAAACTGATTCGAAAATTTTAGAAACTGCTGACATGTTTTAATAATAATAAGCATCCGTAACATTATCTATGTTTTAATTATCATTTGCTTTTCAGAAATTACACACGGTCGGGAGCTTGAAATAAATATTTTTTGCAACTGTCTTAAAAGTAATTACTTTTAAGACCAAAATCTATCATTGAAGTGCTAGGCAGCCTTTTAATTCCTAGGATTAAAAGTACTGTTTCCTAGTCGCTAATACAAAGTAGGCTTTTTCACAACAGTCATATCAGTCATAGAAAATGTTACATTTCATTTAGGTACGAATCGTTGCTATAGAAATGCTGCTGTAAACACTATCCATTGATTTGAAAGGAGGCACAGAAGGCTTTGCCTGTTTTGCGTTAAACGCTTTGCGAAACTGACAGTAATTATTACCAAAACAAGCTTATTCATAGCAACTAGGTTGCGCGTTACTTGTTTTGGATTATTTTTGAAGTGCTAAATTATGTACTGTAAAACAGTTTTTAAACTTCATTAATTAAACTCGTAGAAAAAAATGTATATAATGCACATAGAAAGTTATTTGTTGCTCTCGTGCTCTTGCAACCCTTCCTACGGTCGTGTTGCAAACAATCACTCGGTGCAGCAAATTCTACTTTCTATGCTTATTATACAAATAACTATTTTAGTCTCCCGACCTGTAAACAACACATTCATACACAGTTGACGTTCACCGTAACTATGTTTTACAGTTAGTCAGTGTTTTTGCGCATCCCGGGGCGGTAGAATAAATAGTAATTTCTTTTCATTGATCCTTATAGAAAAAAGTTGCTTTGTAGTAATAATGGGTATTTTCAGAAAGGCTAGTTACGTAATTTTTCGTCCATTTGAGATATTTAGAAAAAAGGAAATTGATATCTTATTACTTTGATTTTTGACGTTTTAAAGTGTCAGCTATCAAATTTACTGAAGGAATCCTGCTTGATGACAACGGTGGTTTTGATATTTGAAAGTAAAATCTCAAATCTATAGAAAATGTTAAAAAATATATGTCGGCCAATAAAATGTAATACAATACTCGGTGCGTTAAGCATTTTACAGCGCTAGGTTTTATTAAAACATTCCGATACGCGTTGTGCTTCCAAAATTAAAAGGTCGCGCTGTAAATCGCAGCTTACCGTACTCGTCTGCTAAGAAGGCAGTTGTCTTAATAATTTTTAAATGAGAAACGTCAAAAACAGTCAATCTTCCATCATTTTGAATATTTTGTACATTAATTGGTTGCGGAAAAAAGTATGTTTATTCCGATTAAAGGTAACTTTTTGACTAGTAATTTCTTGTGCGCTCGGTTAAGCTGCGATTTGCCTCACAAATGCAAACATAAATGCTTGTCAAACAAAGTGCTACTTTTAATTCTAATGAAACAATATACTACTTAGTAGTCAATATAAAAAATATACTGAATGTTAGCTGGTGATGGTAGCCAACTAAATATTTCTAGAAAACATACACAAATGGGTGCATTTCCATTAAAATTAAAATCATTACAACAGCAAACTAAGTTCCAATAACGGATTGTATCAATAAGCATTTCAGTTGTATCTACAATTTATTGTAACATTTTTTAACATCGAGTTGTGAAAAAACTGTTCATCTAATTGAAAATTTGTAAGGACATTTCGGTTCCGTTTTTATAGTAATTTTATGTCTAGAATTTATGCTAACTACCCTAACGCTCTGTATAAAATGTATTTCGCAAAGTCCATACCATACTTCTGTCAGTTCCCACCGCTGCTGCAATTTCCTTCGTACTGTAATGTAGCTGACTTGTATCGGAATTTTGAATTTTGTGCTTATTTTAAACTTGAACTAAATACCCTACACTTAGTTTCAAACTGGTTGCCTCGTGTAAAGCTCAAATGCACAAGGGTTTCTTGTACTCGAATGTATAATGACAAGAATAATACAATATAAAGAAAAGTAACTCGTATAATGTGTTTAGATACACACAAAATAATTCGTAATTTAGAAAATGTTATGTACTATTTCGGAAAAAATATTTCGTACGATACTTAATCTAGTTATTTGGTATTATCCACAGTGGCTTAGTGTGTATCTGACTATTTGACTACTTGTCATTTTTCACATTTTGGGGTTATTGTCGTATTACTAGATTTTTCAGGTTATGTTAAGAAATGGTACTTCTTCCGCAACCAACTTCATCGGCCACACGTTGCAGTGACCATCCGTCTTCTAGTTTTGCGATAACAAAGCCTTTTTCGGCCTTGCTTAGGACGTGATTCGGCATTTTAAGTTTTGATGGCAGGATGTCAGTTGTACAACTGACAATTCAGTGTCTTTAGTCCACTTGATAAAACCATACATATACAAGGTAAACAAACCGTGCGAAATATGTTTTTCGCAATAGTACTTACATAAATATAAAAGAAACTCCTTCTGGTCTCTTGTGTTCGGTGCACCTGATCGGACCGCAACCAAATAGCACCTTAGTTTGGCTCGGTTGCTGCGCCTGGACCCTCTTAAAGGATGTTCGTCGAATAACGTAGAAATGAGTGCACGTCGGTGTCGGTTTGAATGAAGTAGACTTGAAACGGATCTGAAACAGGCTATATTTATGCCATTAATAAGATGGCGCTGGGTTGTTATGAATTTGAGAGCGGACAAATTCGATTTAACAGGTGCCTTACGGGGGTCTGTGGTGATTACTGTGAGTGCATAAAGTTTGGCAGGACGTAGTATCTTCTTCGTGAATAAGTTTGGACGACTAGGAATAATATAAACTGGACATTTTATCTTTTACAATGTCCGGCCCCAGCTAGAATCGCCGGTGAGCGCTGGAGGTTTTTGATTGGTTCGGACTCACGGCAGGCGGACCAATTTGCCTACGTCTAGCCACTTGGATTATGCCGGCTTGAAGATCTCTCCTAGTACGTAGGTAAGTTGGGTTTAAGGTTAAATTTATGAAAAGGTTATGATAATAATGGCCTGGGGGAATCAGCTAGTGCCGGAATTCAACGGGGTTTCTAGTAAAATAGGGACCGACCGGTGCTAGCGGGTTAGGGGAGATCAGGAATGCGGGGGTCAGGTCTAGGAGGGGATCTGGTGATCAGGATCGGGTACAGATCTCAAGACTTAAGTATTGAAATGACTGCGAATTCTCCATTTATATTCTTCGAGCACCTCGATGGGATTGTTTTTAGAAAGGATGGAAGAACTACGTGGAGTACCGGTTTACGCTACGTCCGCGCATGACGGTTAAAATAGCTTCATCGAAAATCCGAACGCTATTAATATGCAGGCAAAGATTGTAACAGGAATTAGCGCCATTCAAATTTCCAGCACACTATTTGTGCCTTAGGTAAATTTCATGCGGGGACTAACTTTACAGTACCAATGTTGGGGTTATTTTCCACCTTGTTCAAACACTTTTTCGTGGATGTTAACTTGCAAGGCCTTTTCAACACCACCTTCCTAACGTAGCTCCAGCGTACCGTGATTTCTCAGCATTTGGACAATGCTGGAAATTGTTCGCGGGGCAGGGTGATTCCTATTTGGAAATCTATCTGCGTACCTACGTCCTTCTAGCAATCGCTGCGACGTAATTGGGCTCCCCATAGATAGTCACCATATCCACTATTTCGTTATTTAAATAGTGACGATTCATTTCCACCATGCAACTCACACAAAACTTACGAATTCAACTTTCCAGAAAGCCATGGCTATGTAAAGCACAATCCACAATTGTCAACTGACAGTTAGAGACTACTACCTAAACAAAGAGCATTTCTTTTACCAGCATTGTTGAAAAAAAACCTTATAAAATGTTCACATTATATAAAAGTGAATTTATTTAATAACACGGTTATTAGACAAGATAGGCAACTTGTTATTAAAAAGATGTTTATTTTAGGGCAATATATCACCTCACCAATCGCCAGTTTGACCGAGCGGTTGGGGAACACATCTGGCAACTGGAAAACGGTTCACCCAGTCGCTTTAAAAGTTGGGTACCTAAATCACTGTTGTGGAAGTAGAGAAAGTAAGGCAGTTGTCGAAGGCACCACATCACCCAGTACGCCGTTAACAATGTGGCAGATGACTGAGTTTCGGAAAGAGGTATTTCGGCGATCCTGACTCGTCGAGTCTCAGGCCATATTCCCACGTGTGAATGAAGCACCTTGAACTTTGAACTGTACATTACCTTACCAGATAAATTAGAAAAATCTTGAAGCAGCCTGCGTACCTTAACGAGTTGGGGAGTGGAGACTTTAGAGTCATATTATGTACGAGTTCTATACAAAGTTTGACTGCTAAAATAGAAAAAGTCGAGTTTACAAATTTGTCGTTTATTCTTTGACAGAAAAATTTGACATTAAGGTGTCTTGATGGATATTGGTAAACATTTATTTTGCTTTTGACAGATAAAATAAAGCTACTTTATAGTACTAGTAAAATAAAGTAAACTTTAAACTAGAATATTCACATGGATGCCGTGTGACAGGAACTACATCAGCGCAAGAAAACTAATCTATTCAATGCGTAAATTTAAAGCAAACGAGTATCCCCGTTTCTGAATATATGACAAAAAACCAGTCGGTTACAAACTTCAATACGGGGTGATTTATTCATAAATTTCATCAATATTTTAAATGGGTGTATTCTGACTTCAGTAAAAGTAGATTTCACTAAAAAGTAATCAGTTACGCAAAAACAACGCATTAGGTCTGGGGACTCTGGGGCAGACTTTTGAGAACCACTGGCTAAATCAGTAAGAGTACATTAAGGGCCAGTTCTACAATCCAAGGATAAAGTTATCCCAGGAATAAATACCCTAGAAACGATGGTTGTAACAAAGAAAACTATAACAATTATACTTCGGATAGCTTATTCTAAGTATATACTTGCATTGTAGAATCGGCCCTAAGCCGGCTTCACACATGAGGTATTCGCCGAATATAGAGCAACAAATGTTTGTTATTCGACAAACACCTACTCGTGTGGATGGACGATTTGAGGCTAATGTTTGGGATTCGCCGAGCACCGAACATTTCCCTCTAGATGTCGGTAAACTAATACAATTTAAAGGAGACTAATGTTTTCCTTTTACCAAATTTGGTCTCTAACCACACATTCGTTTATTCGTTTAAATGTTTGTGAAGTGTTCGGTAGTTTTCAGCGCAACAAATAAATAATTATTGTTTTGATTTTGATTTTGAGATCATTATTTTACAAATTCTTTGAATATGAAGTGGTCTAATGAATAGTATTAGAGTTCTTAGAAGGATGTATGCACTACCTATGATAATAAAGACACTTGCTGCAATTTTCACATTATTACTATGGCAAAAAATATTGCCATTATTATTATTCATGTTCTGAATAATAAAATAATTATTAATACTTTTTAATAATAATAAATAACAATATACTGCTATGTTGGATTGTGTCAAAACGTAATAATTGCTGTTGTATTTTAGTTCGTAATAAAAAACTATGCTTTGCCGCTTACAAATTATTATTTTCTCTTCTGGCTAATTAAAATTGCATACTCAAATAAATTATTTGTCTAAAACCAAGTATGCTGTCCTGCTATTTTTTACTAATAGCAAATCTTTACGTTTACACCGGCTGGATTACGAAGAAGACTCTATCTTCAGGGTTCAGTCGCTACACAGTTGAACTTACACTGAAAAGTATGAGTAATGCCAACCTCTAATAACACGTACGAAGCATACGCGAAAATGCAACATATATCGATTTTGATAGAATCCAACTAATAACAACTTTATCACAGGTAAATCAAACAATGATTTCTTTATTTACATCACGTAGCAATACTTGTTGTCTGTTGCCAGGCTAACAAACCGACGTCTCCAGGTCTAAAGTTGACTTGATCCCAAATATTCACAGGACGCCTCCCTGCTCCAGATCTCTGCATGGGTCCCAAATACTGCTGACCGCACTTGTATTTCGGTTAAGACCCCCTTTTGCCTCTACTGCTTTCTAGTTCTGCTAGATGATTTTGCCAAAATTTTACAAAATTAAATGTCTAGAAGCAAGCCCTCTTCAATTTTTCTTGACTTCCTCATTTATTTCCAACAACTGTCCATATAGTTCTTCTCTTGTTGTTCTGTAAGATTTTTATATTAATTGTCTTCTTAAAATGTCATATTCAATAATGTTAACCTCACTTGTTACCGCACTTCATTTCTGTTAAAATCACTTTCCGCAGGCTTTTGACACTTTAACCTATTCTTTCTTTTGCTAACAGATTGCCATTATCTGCTCTTTGCATGTTGCATGACTCATATACACCATTTTTATACCCTAATTTCACTATTACTAGTAGGCTTTTGTAACTGTGACTACAAACTTTATTGCACAAATCATGTGTGGATCTTCGTCACATCTCTGTACTAATGCATGTTTTACGTTATTAAAATATTACATTGTTTATCAATATCATAGCTGCATTTATCATACATACTGTAAAATTGTATCTACGTATTTAAAACATTGCCAATATTATTTTCAAACATGATCGCTAACCTTGGTTTCATTAAAATACATTTAATATTCATCAATCATGGTTTATAAATCTACCATGGTTTAATTCTTGCTATTACTGTACTGTAGCGATTAATAAATTACCAATTCTGATCATATTTGAATTTTAATTAACATTCGAGTAATAGCAATAAACCCAGAATTGTTGTATATCATACCACTGCAATGTGGAGTCGAAGAATATTCGTCGATTATGCGAAATAGTCGCATGCGTGGAACAGCATGATTACATGATTAGTATGTGGCGAATAGTTTGACAAGTAGTTGGCCAAATTGCAAGTATTCGAGATTTGGCAAATACCGCATGTGTGCCGCCGGCTTTAAACGTATGCACCAAATGTGATTGAAATATCCAAACAACTTTTTGTTGTCTTGCTTCTGCATTTTATTCAAATCGAGTCTTAATGCAACCACCTTTGTTGATAGAAGTCCATTCTAGTGCGTTTAAGCAATTAAATGTTTGAAATTTTCTGAAATTATTATTAATCTTTGACGTTTTTATTATGCACAGTTGTTGTGTTTGATGTTTTCTAAATAGTTCTCTGAATGTCATATTTTGGCAGTGGTCTATTATACCGAGTGACTATAAATGATTGAATTTTTTTTTATTAGGTTGGCATTGTTTATGTTGGTGAAACTGTAAGTCTATGTCAAATGCGAGGTTAGCAGGTTAGGTTTTGCGTCAGTTTTGACATAGAATGACGCAAAACCTAACCTGCGAACATTGAATTTGACATAGACTTACAGTGCCACCAACATAAATAGTGCCAACCTAAGAAAAAAAAATTCAATCATTTATAGTCACCCGGTATGTTTTATCGGACCTTTTCCACTGTCTAGGGTGTATATCACATGACGTTTCGGGAGTTTTGATCTACTCCCGTCTTTAGGTGTTCCTGGTTAGTCCTGAGAAGGACGGCGCTGGTGGCCTAGTGGTAAGAGTGACAGACTAGTAATCACAACGATCAGCGGCACCGGGTTCAAACCCCGGGAGATGCACGAGTTTACGTATAAAAACGTACAATATCAGTCCTTCTCAGGACTAGCCAGAAACGCCTGAAAACGAGAGTAGATCAAAACTCCCGAAATGTCGTGTGATATACACTCTAGGCAGTGGAAAAAGTCCGATAAAACATGTCCTCTAAATACCCTTACATTTAGTGACATACTTATGAATCATCCTGTATAATAAGAATAAATGTATGCACATTTAGGTTTATTTCTGATGCTTAACATGCACACTTGACGGTCAAATATTTAGCTTATCTTTAAAATATAGCACAGAGTTGCATTTTTAACCTCAACTTGAGTGATGTTTAGAGTTTTGTCTGACTGCAAGTTTTTACTGAAATCACTGTAAGAGCATCCTTGAAGGGATTCGAAGTACAAAATAACAATAATCCTGCCCGCACCGAGATTCGAACTCGCGGCCTCAGGTTGGGCAGTTCACGAGTATGACACTATTCTACTTTGACAGCGTAGTTACGCGACCGCTTAATATCTACATAGTACTGGTAAATACGGTTGTGATTTAAATAGGGTACCATTTAATACATAACATATCAACTTGAATTTATAAGTCTCACGTAGATAAGGATGACCTTGTTTTCATTACATCTGAACGTAAAATGCAGAAAAGACAGTCCTTTCAAATTCACGAGTAAAAATAAGTAGAATCACTAGCACGAAAGATTTTAAGAATAGAATACATTTCGTTATTATATAAAGCACAATTATTGTGCGATGTGCAAAACAATAAAACTTGAATTGAAAGTTTTAAGGGCTTAAACTAATATAACACTGAAGTTCAGCGGCGTCTCCAACTTACCCGCCGCTGGCGTGCAAACTTTCGTGCCCCCCCCCCCCCCTCAATAGGTAAGTGGTTAGACGGTTAGTTACGGAAGGCGACTGATTTGAGTTAAGTGAAGCTAAATGGAGACACATTCTTAATATAAGCCAAACGCTTTTATTTATTACTAGCTGCTACCCGCAACTTCGTTCGCGCGAGGTTCGTTATTTGTGCATTAAATAATGACTAATTGTTTTCTGTCATTTCATCCCATCCCATCCCATCCTATTCCTGTCCCCTTCCCCGTCCCTTTCTCCGTCAACGTCTTCGTACCGTCTCATCCCGTCCCGACCCGTCCCCTCCCATTCCATCCCACCCCTTCCCTTTCCTTTCCGTCCCGTCCCGCCCCGTCCCGTCTCGTCCCTTCCCGTCCCGGCCCTTCCTTTCCCGTCCAGTCCAGTCCCGTCCCGTCCCGTCCTTTCCCGTCCCGTCCCCACCCCTTCGATCCCATCGCTTCTCTTCCCTTTCCGTCTCGTCCCGTCCCGTCCCTTCTCCTCCCGCCCAGTCCCGTCCCTTCTTGTCCCGTCGCGTCCAGTCCTCTTCCATCTCATCCCTTCCCTTCCCCTTCCGTCCCGTCCCGTCCGGGCCCGCCCCGTCCCGCCCCGCCCAGTCCCGTTCCGTCCCTTCCCTTCCCGTTCAGTCCCGTCCAGTCCGTCCCGTCCCGTCCAGTCCTTGGACTTAAAAATAAATGCCATTTTTGCAATCAACATCCCAAAAAACCTCAATAACGACACCCATATCGTATTTTAGGCTTATTTACCCCATTTCACCCCCTAAGGAGTTGATTTTCAGAGAATCACAAAATACGTGTTTGCTTATTTGCTTTTAGGAGTACTCCTACGAAGTTTCAAGTCGAAATGGCTATTTAATATTATTTCTCCATACAAAATTGGAACCCCCTCTCCTTCCATCCCACCCCTTCCCTTTCCTTTTCGTCCCGTCTCTCCCTTTCCCGTCCAGTCCAATCCCGTCCCGCCCCGTACCGTCCCTTTTCCTCCCGTCCAGTAACGTCCCTTTCCGTTCCGTTTCCTTCCAGTCCCCTTCCATCCCACCCCTTCCCTTTCCTTTCCGTCCCGTCCCGTCCCGTCCAGTCCCGTCCCGTTCAATTCCGTCCAATCCGTCCCGTCCAGTCCAGTCCAGTCCCGTCCCGTCCCTTCCCTTATGTCATGTCCACCTTCTTGGACTTAAAAATAAATGCCATTTTCGCAATCAACGTCCCAAAAAGCCTCAATAACGACACCCATATCGTATTTTAGGCTTATTTACCCCATTTCACCCCCTAAGGGATTGATTTTCGGAAAATCACAAAATACGTGTTTGCTTATTTGTTTTTAGGAGTACTCCTACGAAGTTTCAAGTCGAAATGGCTATTTAATATTATTTCTCCATACAAAATTGGAACCCCATTTTACCCCTTTAGGGGTTGAATTTCAAAATATCCTTCCTTATTCCTTGTATACATCATAAAGGGAACCTCTGTGCAAAATTTCAGCTTTCTAGGTCCACGGGTTTGGGCTGGGCGTTGATGAGTGGGTCGGTCAGGACAAATATATATAAGATTAGTTTCACAATCTGGTAACATCATATCAATTACCATGTAGAAAGTAATATTTGTTACTCTTCAACACCCAAAATCTTTTCTTGATTTTATTATTGGAAATAATTTTACATTATCATTTATACCAAAGAGCATATAATGAGAAGAGGCGCAAGCTTATGGCTGTAAACGTATTGCTTGTTAATTGGGTTGCATACCACTTTTCTCGAATTAAAATGTGGAGAAAGCAAACGTTATTTTGGGTTTTCTACCTGAAACCAGCGGCACTAACCCTCAAGTGACTCGAGCGCGAAGATAAATTGCCCATGTTGCCAGATTTGTTGCCGCATTGTAAGAAGGTCGTACGGACCAGCAAACTACAAGGCCTTTTACAATCCAGATATTCGAATTTGTTAAAATCCGGAAAGGCATTTTTCCGAAATTAAGTAAGATTTCAATGAGGTCGCCAATGCGCGCGCAAAATTCTTCGTTGTTGTAAAAAGCGTGTTTTAACAAGAACGATTTTATTGTTATTTTAAATTTATTAATCGGTATCATTCGAATATCCGGAGGTAATAAATTAAAAAACTTCGGTGCATGGTATAATGGCCCGTTTCGGCTATTATTGAGGCGCAGGTAATCAACGCAAATATTATTTTTATGTATGCTTGAATTTGGGGCAACCGCCGACGGTAATTCTAATCTAGCCGTGTTAATGAATTTCAGTTACAAAAATTCTGTAAATGTTCTTTTACAATTGTCTAAATAAGGAGATTTTTAGAACATGTAATTGGACAAAGACAAATCTCTTTATTTGTACAACTGTAAAAGAACATTTACGGATTTTTGTTACAGCAATTCATTAACAGGGCTAAATTAAAGTTTCTAGAAGCCATTTAAATAGATATTAATTAGAATGGAAAAATATTCCACTTAAAAAACGCCTTGCATGGAAAACCAGCAATGTGTAACCAGATTACATGTAGGTAAACCCCCCAAGATTTTTGATTTAGTTACGTGGGGTTATGTTTTAGAGAAGAAAAAACTATGGAGAACTATAAATTTAGTAAATAGTTATCCCTAGCTGCAAAAAACTTCTATCTTTTTAACAAAAATAATAACAACACTAAAATATAACAATATAAATCACACAACACAGGTAGCGGTAACGATTTTTTGAAGTGCGATCTTGCAGCTGTTGCTTTGGTTGTTGTCTGCAAGCGAATGTGTCTCGCAGAATTCTGAAATCAGAAAACAGAGCGAGCAGCGGAAACTTAAAACATGTAATACCTACAACGAACTAAAAAGTACTTTGCAAAGCAGCAGCATTGCATTACTTAATACTGTAAGCAGGCTTAATGCGATCTTAGCTTACAGTACCCTTAACACCCTGCAAAACAAAGTACTTATCGGTCCTTTTAATTACTTTAAAAGGGTCCAGATATGTAGGCTAAAGACTCTTTGTTTGCGTACTGTTACGCAAGAACACATTGTACAATTTGTCAAATCTTTGCTGATATAGCATTTTGCAACCTAGCAATGTGTAACCAGGTTACATGTAGGTAAACCACTACAGTATTGTAACACTAGTTATGGCAAGACTAATGTGTAAAAATAGTAATTTATTATACAAGACGATAAAGTTAAATTTTATCCACGAGTGAATCGTTTAACGTCGAGACGAAGTCGAGACGTTAATGATTCAAGAGTGGATAGAAATAACTTTATCGTCGTGTATAATACAATATTTTTTTCTATAGCAAGAACTTTAATAATTTCAAAAGAAAATTATGACAGTCAATCACATTTCAAAATGTCAGTAGCTAGATTCGGTTGCTACGATAATACGAAGCTGTCATATTTAATTTAAACAAAAGTTAGAAAATTAAATTACTTTATCTATCCTTGCTGTTAAAGTAAAACTTGACCTTTTGTTTTGAGTTGATAAAAGCACACTTTAACATGTGCTATAGAAAAAATAAATATATTTAAAAATGAGGATATAGAACCTATTTACCTACTCGTACATAGGCACCGAAAACATCATTTGCTTAAAAATCTAATAATGTGTATTCTAAATATTATTTAAATGCTGTACCCGTTTGCTACTTGCACTTTTATATTGACCTGCTACTCGCAAGTCGCGAGATAACCACTTAAGTGTTTTATATAATTTACACATTATTAAATGATTTACGAAAAACATTTTATGTTCGTAGCACCCGTTATCGTCCTTGAACCATTCTGGTTTTAATGTTTTTATCTGATTTACACTTAACACTAACAACTGTTTCTTAAAATGTAATGAACTCTTGAAACTTGTTGTAATTTGTGTAGGTGTTTTCAAATATTTCACGCACTCATTTTTACTGTAATCTTTTTCTAATAAAAGTAGTTCACTTGCTGTGCTTAGTGGCTCTTTTGTACACATGAAACTTAAACAAGCTGCACAGTTATATTTTTTCAAAGTTTTATGTGCTACGTAACCAGCGACGTATACAATAGAACATTTCTCTAAAGTTGATTCTTCTATTGCGGGTTGGATGCATAATGAGTGTTCTTGATTTATACTGTCTGATACAGTTTCAAAGTTGTCCTCATTAGCGGTAGTACGCTTAATTTCAACTACTGGCAGAGATGCCTCGTCAAACTGCAGTTGTTCTAAATCGATAAGATTGTCTCCATCAACTTCGCAATTTGAATTTTTAGGGGCTTTGAAAAGCCTTACGTACAGTCGTGTGCAAATAAATCTGGGACAATGGTTTTTTCATATGTAGGTTGAGTTAAGAATTGAAGAATATCTCCATGGATTTTCTGCTACCAGACAGAGCTACATTTTCATTTACTTGTCAAAGTTTAATGTAACTCTTTCTGATAGCAGGAAATCCATGGAGATATGCTTCAAATCTTAACTCAATTTACATATGAAAAAACCATTGTCCCAGATTTATTTGCACACGACTCTACATATTAAATTGTAGAATTTGTCGAAACGATTTGGCTGTAGGATTCGAACAGTTTCCACCCTTACGCCGTGCAGTAGCAAAGAAATTTTCAATGGGGTCTTGATTTAATCTACTCGTCAATAGAAACTCATAACCTTCACTCTTCAGATCTTGCCACAGTTCTAAAACAGCTTCAATAGTCAACAAAAAACCCTTAAAACAGTAAATACCCTCCCTTTGTTTGTGATTCTTTGTATATGACCTCCAACTATGTATCCAGTTCTTCGACTGAGTTAAAAAAAGTTCCAAATTTTCTCTTCTAATAGACAGGGCACATCGATAAGGGTTGGGGTCATTTAAAATTCTACTATTTAAAGTGTCAAACAGATTGTTCATTTTTAACAGAAACTCGGCTGTGTTAATAGCACTAGAACTTTGCAACAGGCCAGTTTTAATGCACGTTTTCATTGCTGCACTCATTGAATTGGAAAAACTTTGCGTAGCGTATTTCACCCTCATTTTTTTAAAACTGTTGGGATTAATATGAATGTCTGAAATTTTTATTGCGGCTCTAGCTGTAGTGGAAGATTTGTCAATTTGATAAGTTTTGTC
Source organism: Agriotes lineatus (assembly GCA_940337035.1). NCBI lineage: Eukaryota > Metazoa > Arthropoda > Insecta > Coleoptera > Elateridae > Agriotes > Agriotes lineatus. The sequence goes on along the minus strand of OW679194.1, from coordinate 231,154,575 downwards.
TACCTCATTCCACGAGATCATTTTATCCTCAACAAAAAAATCGTTAGCAATTAAATTATTTCTTACGCTTTTTATTAAGTGTGGAACATCACACATGGCAAAAATTTTTACGTCATGAATAAAAAAATATGGTCTATCTTCCGTTACTTCCAAATCCGCAAATGCAGCTCTGTTACTAGCTGCTTGATCACAAGTTGTAACTCGTACATGAAGACCCATCTTTTGCAATGCCTCAATATTTTTTACTATTAATCACGCAGAGCCTCGTGTTTAACGCTTGTTGAAGATAAATAGTAACTTATGGGAAGTTTCCAATTTTTAATAAGTCCCCTGACCATAAAAACTAATGCCTGAGTTGCAACTTTATCTTCCCGTCCAAGGTGACCTAAATCTTGAAATCCCTCAATGTTATCGTGGTGAAAGTTGTAGTCAACACCCTTCTTTATACTAATTTCGTCGAAGAGCAAAACACACTGCTTTTCGTCGGTTGTCATACATCGGACTTTATTCGCTAGCTTCTGAAGAAGCTCAGTTTCAGTCCCCGTAGATAATTGATTTATTCTTAACCAAGATTCTATCGTGGATTTGGAAGGCAATGAAAATTTTAAATTTACCCGCATAAAAAGATACAGCGCGGGGGACTTGTAATACATACTCAAAGCCAGTTCCTTCTCTTCTTTTGTCCAAGGGTGGCCTCTTTTGTGGAAAAGCTGCATATTAATAAATACTCGTACAGTTTTCGGCTGCACACTCAAAATATTCATATCGAAAGGATTTTTCACTATTTTTTTTTGCATGCGGTGAATTCGAGAATTTTTTAAGGCAATGGTTTTCCTTAATTTATTTATGCGTTTTTTGTATATGGGAGACGATGGATACCTTGGAACTCGTCTTTTAGTAGGCGTGGACATATCCGTCATTGCCTGTAATTGTTTAACAGATAATTTTGATTATAGAATATACAGGGTCCGGCAGAATGACCGACCCTATTTAAATTGTTAATAACTGTTTCAAATTTAAAAATATTGAAATTTTTTTTTAAATGTAAAGTAAAAACTTGCCAATTTTATTTACAATATAATTTATTTATTAAAAATATTAGCACTTGCTCCAAATTAATTTGGTTATTATTCAGTAATTGATGGAATTGTTCACAAAACGTAACCCGAACTTCTAAATCTCATGGTAGTAATTGGTGCACGACTTCTTGAACTTTGTAAGGATGGCATTTTAAATCCTTTAAAATACGGCGAAGAGTTCTGTTTGATAGACCTAACTTGATGAATTTAATCAAGTTGCCCAACTTGATGAATTTAATCAAATTAGGGATTAGGTAAATCTGTATTAGTGTGAAAATGAATATTTTAAAATTTGAAACAGTTTTAACAATTTAAATAGGGTCGGTCATCCTGCCGGACCCTGTACAAGGTCCACCCACTATGTGAGGTTGGAATATATTTCTAAAACTATTAATAGACTTACTCAAAGATCACTTATATAGATTATTCAACACTATAATGAACAAACCAATGAAAATTGTTCAATTTGTCAGAAACGGCCAATCAAAATTGACTATCTTTGAAAACACCTAATGTTGCAGTGTTTTCACGCGAGCCCGATTCGTATTAATAATTTCAATTTAGTGAGTAGCCTTTGACGGACATTTCACCAAAACGTCAAAATGAAGTTTGCAAATCATATTCGTTCTAAAAACTCATAATAATTATGTTGGAAGCTCCAGTATTGAATTAATAGTGGAAATCGTTAAAAATGTGTGCTGTCGAACACGGTAAAAGTCATCTACCAATATTGTTGAATAATCTTTCCAAATACCACACAAGGCAACATTTTTTAAGAGAAATTTTTTCGTCAGCATGCAAATGATTGCAAATTTCTCTCAACAAAAACTGCTCAAATTCCACTCGACCTGCGGTATCACGAAATTTTTAACGCAGTTTTGGTTTCGAGAAATTTAAACGCAATATTTTGCATATGAACGAAAAAAATTCTCAAAAAAATTCACCTTGTGTGGTATTACCCTTGAAAACACTGTCTATCATTAATTATTGTACAATAGCACTCACCTGTAATAAAATAAGGTCTTCTTCCGAACCAGAATAGCGTGACGGTGAGAGATGTTCTTCAATTGGCAATTTCCCTCGGTTTGTGGTGTTCGTATACACTTTCGGAGCAATTTATTTTTTTAACAAAATTTTCTCCGGCGACACAGAAACACATTGTTCAGTCAAGCCCTGAATACTGGTAACCTTATTCGTTTTGTAATGCAACGGAATTGCATCAAAAACTAATTTATTTTTTAATGAATTCATAAAATGGTGTTCACTAAAATGCACGGCACAAATTCGCTTTTCACGTAATTGTTCAGAAGAGAGTTTATAAAGATTCAGATTTCCACAATTAGTTAACCACTTCCCACGTCTGCAGGTATCTTTCGGAAAACGAAAGAAACTTAAATCGCAGTCTTGTTTGCGATTTCGCAAACAACCAAAATAGGCACATGTTAAAGGAGCCATTGAAAATGTATTATTATGACTTGCGTCGCACCAATTATTAAACCGAAGAATACTTAAAACACAATCTCAATACGTAAATACGTTGAATACAAGATTTAAATCCAGATCTTACTAAACTGTAAGGTACTGTACCATCAGCTAGCTTGACTGAACTAAACTAAAATCAAATTACTTGTCCTAATTTCCTAATTCATTTTGTTGTAAAGATCACATGTTTCTTTCCCAACTATAAAGTTTGAAGTATTTATGACTAACCCAAAAGCAAAGAACAGAGTACCTATTTTAGCCAGAAGTACAATTTGTCTCGGTTCTCGTATTTATTTATAGATATTGACCTACCCGTTCTAGCGAGTTACAGCTAATAAATAAAGAAAATGAAGCATTTATTTTCGCTAGAGATTATATAATGTTAGTCACATAAAATATTTAAAACGACCATCTAACGAATTTAATGCTTTTATAAGTATTTTGATAAAACAATTTCCCACATTTTATGAAAATTATAAATTATGTAACAGTGTAAATATACAAAAAGAATGTATAACAATTATGAAAGATTTTAGAAATTTAACCTGCGAAACTCATTTACATTATGTCATTTCTCTTTTTATTAAAATTATGATTAACAGCATTCACAAAAATATAATTCAAAAGGTACATTATAATAATTCTAAAAATAAACTTCCAATTTTGTCATCTCAATAAGGCAGGCTACAGTGAAATGAATGCTTCATTTTACGATGTTCCACAGATTTTATTCGAGATATTATTAACTAAAAATAAATTTTAATTGTACAGAATAACTTGTTTATAACTTGAATTGAATTTCCTATAGTAGTCTTACGCGTGTGGCGGCGCGGCAAACACGATCGTTGACAAAGAAAACAAAATACACCGTTCATTTTGCATGGAATGTGCCGCCTTTAAAATAATCGTCTAGCGGTCATATTTATTTAGCAGTGCCTCGATTTTTTGCTGAATATCAAATTGATATCATACGAACTCTAGCTCCAGTATATCTGATTTGAAAATAATGATAAATGATGTAGATATGGGAGGTTTTTTGGAATTACCTAAGTCAAAAAATAATGCTGTTATAATATTTAAGATCATTTAGTAGCTTATTTGTGTATAATGACGTTTCTTTTACGCACAGTAGTAAAGGGCCATAAATAACTCGACCCTTAGCTTTAAGAGCCGTTGGGTTGGATGTCTTTTGTTGTCGGACGGGTTAAATCTAGCCCAGATTTGCCAATGGTCCGTTTCCTGTTTTAAGTGACACTTGTGAAATGTGTTAGATTTTAAGAAGCTGTAAACAAACGGAGGAGGTCGGCTCAGGGAGCGATTGAAATAATAAATGTTTTATTGATTTTACGGTGTTTTTTAATTTCTCACAATTAAAAACATTTTTCGAAATTATGCACGCAATTATGAAACTACAGTAAACTAGAGCTGATATTTACTTGATCACTCGATATACTATAATCAAAGAGCACTCAATGCTCTTTGCTCTAATGCTGACAAAACTATTATAGCTGATTTTGTGAGGCCTGTGAAATCTGACACTTTATGTGGGTGAGCGCCCGACTCTGTTTTGGCTAAGAGACAATGGGAAATTTTGTCTGCATTTTGTAACCCAAGTTACTTTCGTTCGAAGGTTGTGTTAACCTTGGCAACACCGTACTTTAGTTTAAACCAACGAATTCTAGAATTATGGTTTTGCTCTGAGCTGTTTTAACTGGGATCCCCTCCGTCAGAGGGATAAGACCTGGGAGCCTAGCGGGCGGGAGATTTTAAGCTATACGCTAATACTGCCCAGCGCAGTCTCTTCTCATTATATGCTCTTTGTTTATACAGTGTAATCCAAAGTCATTTTCATCAACGAGCGCCAAGAGAAAGAGAGATAGATATAAAATGAATGAATAATATTGATTCAAGAAATAGATCATAATTTTAACTGATACTAATTAATACAACTGCCACTTTATGTCAGCTTAATTTGACAGTATCAAATACGGTGTGTGCATGCTGGAAGTGTACTTTAAGGATGATCAAAAAATCAATAGTGTATGGGCAATATTAAGTAGTTTTTCCGTTGATCGTTTATTTATGGGTTTCATTAATGTATAGAAAATCGTCTATTAATGACCCTTATTAATGAATGATTTTTATTAATGAACAATTTTTAAAAACCGTTTATTAATAACTCCTATTAATGAATGATTTATTATTAATAGACGATTTTGGTATAGGTAATCAAAGATACCATTAATGTCAGAACTTTGAGTGTCAAATTCTTTTCATGGAATAACATTAGATTTTCTTCAAATTAATAAGATACGATCAACAAAAAACTATTGTAACTAACTCGAGTGTTAATCGGCGATTAATTAACTTGTTATTATTATCTGAGAAGCAAGAAAATGGAGATATATTTTAGGAGGACGAGATATATATCATTTGACTCAGCTTGCAGAGTAGATTCCAAAAATATATAGAAACCGGAAATCGGATTTCTTTTCCGAGGTCGACTTCCGGTCAATTTTTTTTTAACTTTTAACTTTTTCCTTTATAGCTCCTGCAGTTTTTGAGATATTTAGCTCAAATTTGGAATACAGGTTACGCTGCAGGGCTTACATCATTGAGCATATCAAATGGTTGTGAGAATCTACAGGGAGATATTTTTTCAGGGGTCATGCTTCCTTTTCCCCCCCTGAACTTTTTTGCGGTGCGCCGCTGTTAGATTATAAAATACAAATTGAGTTTTCTGTTTTGTTTAGAATCTTTTTGTTTTCTTGCAGTTTTTTCGTATCTGCAACCGTTATCGAGAAAAAAAAAGTATAAAAACGATTTTCTGTAATTTGCTAGACGAAATTTAAATTTTTAAAATGGTTTTAAACGTTAATTATGTGCTAATAAGTACACGGTAACAATTTATAGATTAGTTCAGGCACATCAGTTTTGAGTCATTATAATTTTTACCGCTACAAAAACTTTACAACACATACGAGGGCTGTTCAACATGTTATCTACTTGAAATAAAATGAATAATGAAATTAAATATTTTTTGCCACTTGTAATCTCTACAATTTAGCTAGCGCGTTAAAATGTCTCAATTATTAATCGCTCCCATTGACATACTTGTTTGTTAAATAACTATAAAATTTTTCAAATGCAAGCAAATACATACGTGATTATTTTGTACCTATCTTATATTAATCTTATTTTCGATCACATGATATCAATGTCACTGTCATTTTAAATACTAATGTGATACCATTTTTCGTGTCACACTGCATCTTAAATACTTTTTTATAATTTTTAACTTTGAAAATGATTTTCCACCCTCAGCAGTGACAAATAGATGCGTAAAGCAATTGGTTCATTTGGGAATGTGCTAATGAAGTTATTTTTAAACAAATACAAGGGGAACTAGATTAATAATCTTTTCAGCCATAATAAATATATCGATATTTCACTAAACGCCCTTGTACGAGGGAAGAGCCAAAATTTCCGGTCCTGAGATAGATCCAGGTAGCGCAGCCTGTTAAAATTTTGGTAACACATTGGTTTAAGTCTTATTAGCCATGGAAAAAACAAAAATGGATTTTATGTCAATTAGTTTTCTTATAACTGACACTCGTTCATCGCGATGTCAGAAGTCATGAAAATTGAGTATCGAGCTGTTATCAAATTCCTTACTCGAGAAGGTATTTCTCCTCAAAGCATCAAAGATCGGCTGGATGGGGTGTACGGGGTAAATTATCCGTCTTATTCTGTGGTAAAAGATTGGTCAAAACGGTTTCGAATGGGGGCAGGAATCCTTGGAAGATGACGCAAGAACAGGAAGGACGGTGGAAGTGGTGACGGACGACAAGATTGCCCTTGTTGAGGATCTCGTATTAAGCGATCGACGCTTGAAGGTGAAAGAAATATCAAAAATGTCGGGGCTTTCAGATACAAGCGTTCGCCGAATCCTCCACGATCATTTAGGGATGAATAAAGTTAGTGCAAGGTGGGTCCCCAATCATCTCTCAGCAGTTCAGCGCCAGTGTCGTGTTGAATGTGCCGATCCTTTTTGGAGCTCTGTGGAGAAAACCCTGTGGACGTGTTGAAGACAATTGTAACAGGGGATGAAACTATGGTTCTTTACTATGATCCTTTGTCCAAAAAGAAGTCAATGGAATTGAGACGAAAAGGAGAAGCATCAGTCGACAAAAAAGGCGATGGCTAGGATTTTTTGGGATCATAGACTTTAAAGAACGCAATATCACAGTGAACGGAGCATATTATGCAGCAGTTCTGCACAAATTACGACAAAACATTCGGGTGAAAAGACGTCGGAACCTAACCAGGGGCGTGCGTTTGCTGCACGATAATGCATCCGTGCACACTGCTGGAATTGCGCAAGCCGCAATTCGTGACTGCAGATTGGAACAAATCGATCACTCTCCGTATAGTCCAGATATGGCCCCCAGTGACTATTACCCTTTTGGAAATTTGAAAAAGAACCTTCGCTGGAGCCATTTCAGTGACGATGAAGAGGTGAAGGCTGCAGTTTGGGCACATTTTGAAGACAAACCGAAGGAATTTTTTTTAAGGGTATTGAATTGTTGCTGAAACGATGTAATAAGTGCATTGATGTCAGGGGGAATATATTGAAAAATAAAATTTAATTGTGAGTCTACCTCGTTTCTTTCATAGTCAGGCCGGGAAATGTTGGCGCTTCCCTCGTATCGTACTAGTACACTACATTTTGTGTTATTGTTATTGAGCAAAATTTCATCCACTATGGTGTATCGTTGCTCTCATGTGTATTAGTTTGTTATTAAGGATGATTTTAATTAAATTAGAGCACCAAAGCGTAATAGAAACCCTAATTTTGGAAGGCCACGGACTCAAAATTATACATGAAAGGATACTAGCAGTGTATGATACTGGTCAAGGCGGAAGGCAGACACAATCCAAGACCAGGACAGCCGATAACTGGAATGAATTCTGAAGTGTGTAGAAAGGTAGAGTCGATGGTTCTTAAAAAATCGACGTTTGAAGGTAGCAGAGATCGTTGAAGCGTCGAGGTTATGCAAACCAAGTGTCCTACACATTTTGTATGAAAAGCTTGAAATGAGAAAGGTGTTAGCCAGATAGTTTCCAAGACTTGTGACTTCTGAACAGAAAGATCGTCCAAAGGTCCCGGGTGGTGTAGCTTGAACAAGCGTCCACGTTCGATCAGCAGAGTTAAGCAACGCTCTCTCTAGTTAGAACTTGGATGGGAGTTCCACGGCTGTATCTCTCGGCGCCTCGTGATACGGCTGTCACGGAAATAGTTGGTCCCGGCGGTCATAACAACATCATGACTGTCGTTAGTGGGGTTGGAAGTCCCCATAACTGCACAGCGACGCCTATAATTGGCCTAACGTCTTTTGGCTGAGTGCGAAATAAATAAATAAATAAATAAAAAATTCTTGAAAGAATTTGTATGTACTGGAAAAAGATCCAGATATGTCGTGGAAAATTGTGACAGGAGATGAAACCTGGGTTCGTATTGAAATCCTGAGATAAAGCAGAAATCAATGTAGTGAATTCATAAAGGTTCGCCTCCTAAAAAAAAAACGTCAAGCACAAATGCCTACAAGCAAGTTTATGGCGTTCTTGGATCATCAGGAAATTAATTAAATTGAATGCATGAAAAAAGTAAAACAATCACCGCAAGTGCCTATTCTATAGCATTTCAGAAACATAAGTGCACGAGCCCAAATCTGTTTCATTCAGTGCCGGTTGCAGAAAACAATGTTAAGTCTGGTGTTAGCTAACGTCGCGTCAAAGTGAACAAAATCGCATCAAATTTTGTTTACTAATGTATTAGTTACCATAAGCATTTGAGATTTGATTCGTTTTTGTTCACTTTGGCGTCGCGTTAGCTAACACCAGACTTAACGTTGCTTTCTGCAACCGGCCCTCAGTGTCTAGACCCAATATGCCCCCCTTCGATTAGTATTTATTCAGAAATGTAACCTTCAACAGGCATCATTATTTCACCAAACGTAACTCGTATTGTGGGGTGTAATGGTAATCAGTTGCATGGCTGAGAGAAAAGGAAAACAAAATAGTAATAATAATAATAATAACATTGCCACTGATATCACCATCTTGTACAGAATAAAACCGTCCCTTTCCGATTTTTCTGATATCACCTTCGCTATTATCACCGAAGTGAGTAGCAGGCTGCTCAAATTCATTTTCGCTTAGATAACGAGGTATGCTGATAACCAACGACAAAGGAAAAGGCAACGTAACTGGTTTGGTACGGTCGTTGGACACCCCAAAGCACTTTAGCAATGGCAGTAAATCTTTTATAACACTACATGTTAATTCAAAACTCAACAGGACGTTTTTGGCGCCAGTTGTAGTTGTAAAATATTGAGCAAATTGCTGAAAAGCTTTCCGGCAAGATTGGTCTTTTTTTCTGTGTATGTATTGCTATGAATACCTTCTAATGCCCCACGTTTGGGCACCCTGACCCCATTTACTCGATATAATTTAATGATTATACTATGCTTCAATCGTTAGGATACTACAACAAATCATGTTTTTAACGAACTTTTTGGCGAAACCGTTTGTCATTACAACGATAATTTTGCGGCATTACAAAATTTCGATCAATCGGCTGCTGTGGTTTAGACAAAAAACGGGCATTCTGAAACTTTATTAATTTTGGCTATATACGTATAGACCAGAAACACATTTGAAATAGACTCTTCATTCTAAATTAGATGGTTCCGAATTCACGGACTTGATTCTAAGTTGGCTCTTTATTCTAACTTGATTTTTAACGCGGCAAGCATCTACATTCGTAACGTTGAAATCCATGATGGGTCACATTAAAAATAAGTAGAAATTACAATTTAAATTTTGTATCGACCATTCAAGGCGGGCCAGTAAACCGTTTCCTTATTCAAATTTTTATTCGTTTTATTTCGACGAACCGTTTACGCTATGTGTGCAAAGCCGTAATAATGCAAATACTATTTACCTAATTCAGTGTGAGTTGTTTTGGGCGACCTGAAGTCCTGTTTGGCGAGTGTACGGCAGAGAAAGCGGCGCCGAAGTCACCAGGGGACGGCGCCGCTCGATGCTTTGAACTACACGTTAAAGCGAACGACTCACCAGTACCGGCGATTTTCCAGAAGCGTATCATAAAGGTAGAAAGTGCACGTTGTCTTTGCAATATTAGTACGCGAAATTGTAAATGTTTGTTCCAGTCAAGATTCTAATTTTTGCTAATAATATAAAGATATTTTCTTTGACCTTAACAAAGCCTCACGATTAAAGTTTTAAATTGTTGTTTTGTGAAGTCAAGTAACGGATAAGTTCATTAACTTTGTTAATATTTCTTTTTATGAAAAAATTTTGGCAGGGTAAAGCGATTTTAATTATAGGGCCTACCCTATAACCACCTTTATGTTGCTACGCCATTTGTTTTAAAAGTTATGACACCATCGATTTTTTTTAAATGACAACCCGTATTTTTTATAATTGATTTTGGTAGTACTTCTTATGTTGTTTTCAATTATATAAAATTTTCAATATGTTACTTCTGAAAAAAATCGAGAAAAATGGTTTTAAAGTTTAAATATTAAAAACCAATAAAATGAGCAAAATGAATCTAGTTACCTACGTTTGATGGAAAGTCATTGACGGCGCCTTCGTTTTTATTGAAATAAAAAAAACAATGGGAAAATACAACTAGAACTCCATTCAAAGCTAATTCACCGCTAACTAGATGTATTTTGCCCATTTCATTGGTTTTTAATATTTAAATTTTAAGAACATTTTTCTCGAGTTTTTTCAGAAGTAACATATTGGAAACTTTATATCATTGAAAACAACATAAAGAGTACTACCAAAATCAATAATAAAAACTGTAGGTTGTTATTTAAAAAGAAGTCGATGACATTATCTCATGAAAAACAAATTACATACGAAACTGAAAATCAGCTGAAAATATCCCCTTTGGTCAAAATCGCACAACCCTTCGAGATTTTTTCATAAAAATGAATATCAACGAAGTTAATAAATTTATCCGTTACTTTATTTCCACACTGTATAGTACTAGTGCATTAAATGTTGATTTAAAGATAAAAATTTGTTGTGGTATTCTAACCATTGAAGCATAGCACGATCATTAAGAATTAAATTAAATAGAGTAAAAAGAGTTAGAGGGCTCAAACGCGGGGCATTAGACTGCCTTGGTTCTCAAAGCGTGTTCCGCGGAACACTGGTGTTCCGCGATGCACTTTCAAGTGTTCCGCGAAAAATTCAAATGTACAATTCAATTAAAAATTGTCTGAAAATAAAAATCAATTCAATGTAAAATTTACACGTACTATTGCGGAAATATAAAACGGGACACTAAAATTTGCCTAAGTTAAATTGTCGTAATGAATTCATTGTCGATGCTATCCCAAGCTGCTTATATTGCATTAACCAGTTCTTTTTGGTTCATAGGCATGTGGTAGATAGGATTTCATAAACAATTAGGAAGGCACAATTGCAATATTCAAATAGTGAAATATTGCCTTACACGCATACAGGACTTGTCCCGGTTTATATTTCCGCGACTGTACCATTCGGCTTTGTATGAATAAAAATATCTTTCGGGTTAAAATTACTTCTTGGAAACATAAAATATTATTGCAGTTATCAAAATTCTGCTTAAGCCGATTGTAGATTAATTGTAGATTCCACAATTAAAGTCTGACGTCGTTACGGATGTCGGGCGCATGCGTGTTACTCTACTCTTTTGCTAGGGGGAATCCCCTTCGGTGAATTAGTTGAGAAAAGCGCCCGACATCCGTAACTACACTTTAATTGTGGAATAGGCTTTAGACAAAGATCTCTCTACATATAATTTATTTAATTATAGCTATCAATATATTCGCGTGTTAATGTGACTCATATGCAGTTTAAATTTTAATTCTCTTAATTTGCATTTTTTTAATTAAATAAATTTAGGTAAGTTTTGCACCATATTATTTATTGATTTATATTGCATTTTTTTAAAAATGTATAGTAATGGATAATTTCGTCGTAAAGAAACCTCGTCTTGATTACGATAATGACAATGCTACTGCTAGCACTAGTAGAATTGAAGAGAATGAAGAAAATAGAAAAATTGTGAAATCAACTCGAAATGTCAATCGTTTGTATGACGAAGAATACTTAAAATTTGGATTTACCTGGACCGGAAATACAGATTGTCCAACTCCTCTCTGCATTGTATGCGGAAAGAAATTAGCCAATAGCGCGATGGCGCCCGCTAAATTAAGGCGTCATTTGACAACTGAACATAAAAATCTTTTAACAAAAAACAAAGAATATTTTAAAAGGCTTTTAGAAATGTAAGGCAAACAAAGAAACCAATTTGAAAAAACAATGAAAGTAAGTGGTAAAGTTCAACTTGCGTCATATAAAATTGCTGAGTTAGTAGCATTAAAATTAAAGCCACACACGATAGCAGAATTTCTCATTTTACCTGCCTGCTGTGAAATAATGACAATTATGTTTGGGGAAGAAGCAAAGAAGAAAATTTTGAAGATTCCAGTATCTGATGATACGATTCGTAGAAGAATTAATGACATGTCCTGCAACATTTAAAGAACAGTCGCAGGTAAGCTTGTTAATATGCCTTTTGCATTACAAGTAGACGAATCAACTGATATAAGTGGCAAGGCGCAGCTCTTAGGTTTTGTACGATTTATTTATGAACAAAAGATAATAAATCAATTTTTATGTTGCAAAGAACTTTTGGGTCGTACAACTGGTCAGGACTTGTTTGATGCAATAACATCGTATTTGAATGCTTTAAAATTATTATGGGATCAGTGTGTCGGTATTTGTACCGATGGAGCAGCGTCCGTGACGGGATCAATAAAAGGATTTGTGGCTTTAGCTAAAACCATAAATTCAAATATATTTCATCATTGTTTCTTGCACCAAAAAGTACTTGCCATAAAGACAATGCCCAAGAAATTAAACGAAGTATTTGACCAAGTAGTTACCATGGTTAATTTTATTAAAATGAGACCGATGAAAAGCCGAATTTGCATAAACACCTTTATTCATCGATGGAAGCAGATTATGTGTGTTTGCTTCTTCATACCGAAGTGAGGTGGTTGTCACGAGGAAAGTTTTTAAATCGTGTGTTGAAATTAAAAAAGGATTTACTTGTTTTTTTTGAAACAGAAAATCAAAAAACTTTTGTAAATTATCTAAAAAATGATGATTGGTGCAATAATTTGGCGTGAATAGTTTAATACTGTCAATATAAGTATCCAAGGAAAAGATTTCTTACATCGACTGACAAATTATGTGCAATGAAAAAGAGAGTTTTACTATGGAAAAGACACGTAAGAGAGAGAAACACAGAAATGTTCCCCTCTGTGCAAAATACCAACGAGGCAATCGTTTCTTTAATAATGGAACATTTATCAATAATAGAAGAAAAATTTGAAAAATATTTTCCATTGTTAAACACAGAACAATATGATTGGATAAGAAACCCGTTTATTTCTTCCGATTTTCTAGTTTTACTTTAAATGAAGAAGAATTGACGTCGCTTTCTTCAGATCGTGGATTAAAATTACAGTTCCATGAAAACACTTCTGAAAATCGTACGACACTCATTAATGACCAATAGAAAAATTAGTTCACGAGCCGTATCCACATCAAAAAAATTTCTTGGAAATTTTTTGTAGATAGACTACTTCTTTTTAGGGTTTGTGTTGTTACGATTTTCTTACCGAATCCCCACTCGAGCATTAATTCATATCCGTAAATTATTTTTCGTGCATTACAACAACGTCCTAATTTGCCCTCGCGTCCCGCTCGGGCAAATTAATATGACGTCGGAACGCACTCAAAAAAAATTCCGGAAAGAATTAATGCTCTTATGAGATTATATGTGAAAATTTTTGGATCTCTGTTAAAGATGAATACCCGAGTATAAGCAAAAAATCCCTAAACATATTATTGTTATTTTCCACGTCATATCTTTGCGAAGCAGGATTTTCAACTATGGTCAATATAAAGACAAACAAATTCGAGAGACTAGGGAATTTAGAAGAAGAAATGCGTGTGGCGTTATCATTTATTCGTCCCAATATCGCTGAGATCTGTAAAGATCGTCAAGCTCATGGATCGCATTAAGTTTGAGATTTTTTTAAAAGTATTGTAATTTTAATTGTGTTTTCAATAAATATATTTGCATCAATCAATATCGGTACATATTTTATTTATATACATATTATTTTCTAAAAGTAGCACTTGGAAGCAGGGGGTTGCCAATCACACGCGCGACACAATCCCATTTCTTTTTTGCTCTATAATAATGGAGTGTTTTTGCGAACATTATTCTGTTTTTTATTGCTCTTTTGGTTTCAAAAAGGTTAGCAACCCGCGCCCCCTGTTTTAAAGTTTATGCAGTATTGTAGATGTTCCACCTAAAAATATATCAGAGTTTAGTGTTCCCCGACTTCAAAAAGTTTGAGAACCAAGGCATTAGAGGATATTCATAGCAATACATATTAAAAAAGCGACCAATCTTGCCGGAAAGCTGTTCAGCTTTTTACTTAATGTTCTACACCTACAACTTGCGCCAAAAACGTCGTGATGGGTTTTGAATTGACACGTAGTGTTATAAAGGATATAGAAGACATTACGTATAAATAATGTCATATATCGGGCAAACATGATAACCAAGGGGTTAAGTTTTCTATGAGTACATTGAGATAATCGCAAAACCATTCAATACCAAATCTAGGATTTGTATTAATATATTAATTTTAATGTAGAAGACCATGTCCGTTTACCATCGCGTCTCTATTCAAATCAGTTGAATGTTTACCTACATATCTAATTATCTTTAACATAAAGTTTGCATTGCATAGTCAATTTTTATATGCAATTTATTCTAGTAAAACTTTCATTTTCATTGTTATTTTTGCTAAAGTCAATTAGTATTAGGAAATTAAATATTTTTTAAAAAGGCAATTTTAATATAAAATTATAGCTGAATAAAATCAATTAATTTTACATCGTACTAGCAAGTTTCTCCAGCTTTCCAACTTCTAAAGCAGCTTTAATGTGGCTTCTACGCTTTCTTTACTGTAACAAGAACTCACAATTACATTACCCTCTAGCCTTATTAAATGTCCTTATTTTCTGGTAGTTATCAGCCTCATTATACTGAAATAGCTGTTTCCTCGGCGTATCATTTAGATTTAAAATGAACCGTTTATTATTTCTATCAAAACGTTTGTGGAAGTTTTTATCGATTTAAGTTTACTGCATCATACAATTACTTTATTTAGTTAAGAACGCTTGATACTTTCAAAACCATTATTTTGCAAAACAATTTAGTTGTATTCAATTTCAAATTCAACCAGCTGAAAATGCTAAGCCTAGCATTAACATACAAACTTCTAGAATTCACAAATCATAAACCCTATTACGAGGGCCAAGTTGAATTTATTGAGAACCTAATAATCCAAGTAGCTTTAAAGAACAAGTGCTACTTAGTGTCATTATTTACTTGCACTTTGACGTTTAGTTCATTACTGTACCACCGACAGTTTTTGTTATATCGTGATTCCAAGTAAACGATTTGTAGAAAAACACAATTATCCCGAGAGCATTTCCGAGTCATATTTTTTGTGATTTTAAAAAGGGTTTAAGTATTTATTAGTGTCGGGCAAGTTGGAATGTAGCAGTAAATAATACATATTATATTGCACTTAATTATTAGATCTCTATAGTTTTTAATTTTTTTGACGAACATTGAAATGCTGTCTTTGTAAGTGTAAAAAGTAACTATTTTAGCGTTAACTCACTCGCTTCTTCGAAGTAGCTCAGCTGGCCAGTCATTGGTCACATGACCACTTTGGTGCTCTCGGCTCGCTATCTAGCTTACATTGAAACGTTGTCGGATTATCATTATTTTATTTTATTGCTGTTGTGTATTAAAACGTTTAGCGGTGGCAACAGATAAACGCATAACGAGTTTTGTCTGCCATTTCGTCTTTAGGAGGTTGATTCTTCAGACGTTCCCGTTCCACTCTTCCTATCCGAATTTGAAGTCAAAATCTAAAAATTCAGAGAAAAAACACAAAAAGAAACATATAGTGGATAACTACAATTAATTAACGATTTCAGATACCACTAAGTTTTACGGAAAATACATGAGTTAGCCGTGTGTAATAAAATTAGTGGCATTTCTTAGAATTTATTAATCATTATCATTTTGTCACTGCCAAAACGTTGATAGACAAATATTGATACGCATTACACTACAAATTTAATTATCCATAGCTTGCATTTAAATATTTCGCAGTAAAATATCTTTTATTTGTATTAGCATTAATAGTACTTAATGCGTTAGCAACATTGTTCCTGTAATCGTGAAAAAAAACCACCTTTAGAGATTTCTTCAGATCTTTATGTTTCAGGGTCCCTATAATATGAAGAATAACATGTTTTCTCAATTCCGCCTGTCTATCTGTTCGTATTTCTACTTTTCTACCTGTTGGAGTTATAGCTAAAAACTATAGTTAGTATAGAAAGTCGATATTTTGCATTATATGTCTACTTGGCTCGAAACCTAATATACTTTTGATCAAATAGATACAGGGTGCGCATCTTAGAAAAATAAAGTGCTGTATATTTTTGCCGTAACTCCGGGATAGATTATTATTATAATCAAGATCCCTGTTACCAACTGGTGTAGGGTGTTACAATATTTTCTTAACTTAACTAGCTACTTTGTCAGCATAGTTACTATATTCTAAATAAATTGAATTCTTATCTTACACTACTGGAGTTTTACTGTACACTATACACAAATGTTCGCCACTCTTTTCTCACTTGAGCTATCCCCTTTGCTTCCTGCCATGTTTTGCCCCTTGCCTCCAGTATCTTCCCTATCATCTTGTCCCACGTCTCCTGTGGCCTTCCTCTGCTTCGTCTCCCGTTGGTCTTAGCTTCCCATATTTGTTTTACCGTTCTGCTTTCTTCCATTTTCTGGATGTGTCCCCACCAGCTGAGTTGTCGGTTTTCTATGAATACTGTCACTGCGGTTATTTCGAGCTCGTCTCTGATTTGTGTACTTTGTTACGGTATTAAATAGATCTTACGACACCCGCGGATGGGCGAGTATCAAATGCTAAACAAATCCGGGGAATGGGGCAAGCTCACCCTGAGAAATCGTTAAAACAGGCTAAAGACCTCGGCTCGAATGCGCTCAGGGAGATGGGCGTTGTTCAAAACGGTACGCCACAGGACAAGCGTGTCAAGACATATACGGGTTTTTGTGAAAGAAATGGGCGCCACCAGATCCAACTCGGAATTCCCACGTATACCGGACCTGGAGGGTTAAACGGTGCGAGAAGTACTCAAATAACTATTTCAAAAGAAGGCTCATATATCTATTCCGAGAAAATACCCAAATAACTAATTCAAGAAAATGCGATGCAGCGACAGTCACAGACACCTACCTGGATTGCTTATCCACCACGTCCTGGCCTCGCCTTACAATGGTAGTAACAGAGTGACACAGTCACCCTGTAAGCAAACAGTCACAAACCCCAAAGGGACAGAGAACAAGACAACATGGTTAATACATATATTGGTTGAGCCGAACACCAATTTCAGGCTGAGTAATGCGAAACGTCGATCTAGGCCCCAACGGGCATGACACGCGAGTGTAATACCTGAACTTGGGCTCGAGTCACCAGAACGCCCTCTCCTACAGAAATACGGTGGCCTCGCAGCTTAACTCGTTCGCATACAACGATAATTTTTAATTAGAGTGTACTCTACGGTTATTGATTTATTTACAAGAATACACGTCGCTTCGCAACACAAAAATGTCCACATTTAACGATAGTTTTTGCACAGAGTGTACTCTGGTATTGTTAATGAAAAAGCACGCGATCACAGTAGGCGATCGGCACAAAATGTTAGCTCACAGCATGATATTTTAAACAGAGTGTTCTATGATATTGTTCATGATTAAAGCATGCCAGCGCAGTAGGCGATCGACACAAAATATTAGCTCACAGCATGATATTTTAAACAGAGTGTAATCTGGAGTCATTAAATAATTTGGCAAAAGGAGCATGCAAACACAACAAGGTTATTACACAACTGGTACCTGTCCATCGGCTTGGCCTGCAGCGACGGTGACTCCTCCGCAGTGTCTATTACTGGCTTGCACCTGGACACACATGACACGAATCGGAAAACTACGTAGCCCCTCTGGAGTCCGCTTATGAAGAGCGAATAGCGTGTCGGGTCACCTTGACCATCACGCGTTCAGCGACGAAACTATTGTTTGGGAAAGTTTCAGAAATCGAATCCCACGTTCAAATGACCGCGGAAAAATTGGTTATGACTAACCCATATATAGTCTGATTTCCTATAAGGATTCCCTACTGGTTTCTACATCACACATCCACACCAGCGTGTACTACCGCTTGACTACCCCGCGTCACATTGCCGACTGCCGACTCCTCGTCAACGTTCGGGAAAACACAGAATTAACTGGAAAAGTCACAATCGGGAAAAACACGGTACTCAATCGGCACAAAGAAGCGGTAGCCGCATTAACCAACGGGCGCCGTGCCCATCGGGCAGGCGGCGCCAAGCGCCAAAAACACTCGCAGAAGCATCCTTATGCACCTCCGACTCGTGACTGACTGCCTAAATCGGCCGCTAGCGACCACCTGCAGAATCCGCGCGAAAAACTGTCTAATCAGGGCATCGCGCCCGAAGACAGACGCCAGACGCTTCCCCGCTCACCGGCGAAAAATAAGCAAACTGTCCTTGTCGCTCTCGCAGGCTGAATTTTAAAAGTACGCCACTCGAGGCGTTTTTAACTGCGAAAGCCTGCAGCTGCGATTAGAAGGAATGCCCAAAATGATACAAATTAGAGACAACGCCACCAGGGGCGTACAAAATCATTATTGCTATATTATGCAATGAAAAATACCTAAAAAGGATTTGAACTACAGTCAGGACTGTTGAGAAGGCTTAAGTGGTTAATTAAGTTGCTGGAGACTGCAAAATGGCCTAACAACTTCTTATCCTATCTCTGAGTGTTACACCTTGACTCTCCTCAAGAATTTCATTTCTACTGCTTCCACTTTTCTCTTCATCCTTTTTGACATTACCCAGGATTCAGATCCGTATGTCAATATTCACCTGAATACTGTTTTAAATACACTCAATTTTGTTTTTTGTGACATTTCCCTCTTGCTTATAAAGGACTTGTTCATTGCTTGGAATAGTTTGTTTGTTTTCTCTATTCTTTCTGTTTTGTCTATTACTTGTTTGCCTTGTTGGTCACTCCCAGATAGTTGTATTTTTGTGTTTGTTCTAAGTGTCTGCCATTTATGTTAATTTCTGTGCTGTGTCCTTCGTTGTTTACCACCAGTATTTTTGTTTTCTCCGTGTTTAATTCCATCTTGTTTTCTAGCAGTATCTTATTCCATACGATTAGGTTTCTCTGTAGGTTTTCTTCGCTTTCTGTTATAATTGCCATGTCGTCTGCAAACGCGCACTCTGATATATATATATATATATATATATATATTGTTGTAAGTTTCGATATCCTATATGCATTCTCTTGGATTCTAGTTGGAATTTCTTTAATATTTCATCCATAAAGAGATTAAATAGCATTGGGCTCATCACCCCTCTCTGCCTCAGTTCTTTCCTCGTTATGAATTCCTTGGAGCTGTTGTTGTTGGTTATGACGTTATTTCTAGTGTTGTTATACAAGATTTTAATCACTCTTCTCAGTTTTGGATTCCCCCCCCCCCTTGTTCTTTAAGCTTTTCCATGCTTTTCTTCTTGGCACTTTGTCAAAAGCCTTTTTTAGATCCAGAAATGCTACGAATGTCTTCTTGTTGTATTGTAGTCTTTTGGCTATTATATCTTTGATGGTAAATATGTGGTCTTGTGTACCTATTATTGTGCGTAAACCACTCTGCGCCTCATCCAGTGTCTGTTCTGTTATGCTTCTCAGTTTCGTTTCAATTATCCGCTCGTATACTTTGAGTGGGATACTTAATAATGTTATGCTCCTATAGTTATCGCATTGTTTGTTGTCACTTTTTTTGTGTATGGGTACTATTTGTCCTATTTCCCAGTCTTCCGGTATTTTTCTTCATTCCATGCTTTGCTGTATATTTCCAATAGCCATTTCTTTACTTCTTCACCCATTTCCTTGACCATTTCCGGTGTGACCTTGTCGCAGCCCAGGTATTTCCCGCTTTCTTTTTATGGCCTCTTCCATCTCTTCTCTAGTAATCTTCCCCTCGTGTTCTTGATGCTCATCTCTGTTGTTGTGTCTTTCGTTTTCCGTATTTGTACTGTCTTCTTCCGGACCTGCTTCCAGCAGGGTCTGGGATCACATTTACTTTTGGACAAATGAATGTCGGTTCGCTCATTTGCTGGTTTGGTTAGTAAATGCCCAACGGTGTCACCCTTCAGTAGCTATAAATGTGTTAGCTGTTAAAATCGTCGCCTGCGTTGATTATCAAAAACGGTTGGAATACAATTCTTTTTGACAACTTTTGTCAATTTCTTTTTTAGCTAAGCAATTTACAAATCGCTCGCTTGATATAGTTATTTCCGACATTAGGCTAGTAGCTAAGCATTTATACCGAGCTAGTACATGATGGTCGAGCCAGTCAGGGCGAAACACGTAAATTAACGAGGCTGTTAAAGAACAAAAATTTCTTATGTAATATTTAGCAAGCTTTTAGTAACTAAGACATAATACACATATGATAAAAATTATTACATATTGAATTACACTGCAATAAAACGTATGTTTCAGGATTTTGTTGTTATGGAGGTCGATATTTAAGTTTTTGCAAGCACATTACAAAAAAAAACATAAAAGCAAAACAAGTGATATGAGTTTTTATTAAGCAACCAATGTTTGTACCAACTTAAAGAAATCTGCCACATTTGTAGTTCTCGGTAATAATAGTAATTAACGAAGTGGCACGAAACATGATTTCGTACGTTGATAGAGTGGGAATAGTGACCTTCTTGTAGAATGGACTCATACAAAGTGAAGTTGCAGAAACAATTGGGTTTCACGAAGTGATGTTTGCAGAATTTATAAAAAAATATAAAAGCTGATAATATTAAAGATAGGCCAGGAAAGGGTAGGAAGGTTACTACACCTAGACAAGGCCGCCAAATTGATCTGATAGTCTGAATTTCTTCGGACATTGTCATGCAATGCCGCACAAAGAAAATGCAACTAACTAATGTCTTGAGATACACGGTTTGTAGGTGGTTGAAATTGAACAATTTACATTTTCAAAGATCTTTTTATGTGCTAAGACCAACTCAGTAACACAAAATCACCCGCCTGAGTTGTACATGAGAAATGATGACGATGGCACAAAATTGGAACACGGTACTGTTTGCGGATGAAACCATAATTGGTCTAGTAAGAAATTCAAAACGGATACGTGTTTGGAGATGTCTAGAAATACAAGCGCACTTATCCACAGTTCTGCCTCATCTTCCGTTGTAATGTGGTAGCGTGATGTTTTGGGCAGGCATAATGGAGAATGTCCTTGTTCCTGTTGTACGTCTGTTTTGGGGTGTATTGGGCGAATATTTCATTTACATGAACGATAATGTAACTACCCATAGTACCTTTGCAGTCGAAGAATATCTACAAAAAGAGGATATCACAAGGTTGTGGGGGCCAGCAAATTCGCTTAATATGAATTCCATTAAACATGCTTGGAACATGCTTAACGGTCGAATTAGAAACAGAAACGATCTACATTTAACGGTGAGAAATACAGACAGATCAATAAAAAAACCAATTAAAGCAGGCTGTGATATGTGTTATACGTTTGGCAGTACTGAAGTGTATTGTCAGTCTATGTCAAATTCGATATTTTCAGGTTAAGTTTTACGTCAGTCTGTGTCAAACAACAAACAAAACCTAACCTACTAATCTCGAATTTGACATAGACTGACAATACACTTCAGTACTGCCAAACGTATAACACATATCACAGCCTGCCCTAATTGTTTTTTTATTGATCTGTCTGTATAATTCACAATGGAAATAGAGGAAAATGGCAGTATTCCGTTTTTAGAGTCTGCGTCTTTTGTGAAACTACTATCGTCAGTTCGAAATGATGGAATAATTATGGCTTGTTTTAGGATCTCTTTGATAGTTCTCCACATATCCCCTAGGTTAAGCAATTCTATGTAAAGATTGTAAGATGCTATTCTGAATTTATTCATTTTATTTTTGACAGTCCGTATCGGCATATTAGGGTTCGTTTTAACTTCTGGGGCTCTAGTATTTTGCAAAAGTCTATGTTAAATATGTTTTTCTTTAATTAGTTTTTGTATAGGTATGAGGGGGTAGAGGATTGCGGTCAGATCTACGACGTCGGGTAGTCACAGTGGCTTGTTGAGCTGTTTCAGTGGTTGCTTCCTCGAAATATTTTATTGCACTATTTATATCTTCCTGCGATGTTAAGTTTGTTAAGAATTTGATCCGACTGTCCATTGTTGTTCGGATATGTTCCCAGTCAATTGGTCCTTTTATGAATTTTATAAGTTTGGGATAGTAGTGAGTGGAACAATTCAGAGTGAACACTGCAGGCAAATGGTCTGAATCAAGTTCAGTTAGGACAGACTGAGTTATTGGAAGGATAAGGTTCTTATGTAATAATATGTAATAAGTATATTCAAGGAGTGCTGATATCTGTACTGTTACTGTGAAGTGATATTATTAATTAGCATGACTCCGTTAGGATTATTTGTTTGCAACCCCAGTTCGTGTGTTTGGAGTTGAGATCGCCAGATGATATTGTAGAAAACGAATCTGTGAAAATGTTATTGAGTTTATTGTGATTCAGTTGGTTATTGGGCGGCTTATACACAGAAACTATTTTAAGTGAAGAATTGTTCATTACAGTTGTTTGATAGCTGCAGCGTCTATCTGATGAACATCTTCTAGGCCAATTGGGCTTGCAACACGGTTTCGATTTATAATTATTGCAGAGCCTCCCCAACCTATTACAGTGGAATCTAAAACTTAGTTTTTAACACTGAGATTTTTAAGTTTGCAATTGATGTCATTGTCAAATGTTTGGTTATGCAAGTGTTATACCATTATGAAATATTAAAGAGCTGTTTTATTGTTCCTTTAATATAAAATTGAAAATGAATAGTAGGTTAAAAATAACTTTGCATACTTATAGAGAACATTAACGTTAGTAGTTTTCTATTCAGTGGTTTACAATGGAAATTAGCAGAAAAGTTTGTAATCGTTCGAGTTTTTCAATAACTGCTAAGCAGAAGTATAATCAATTTTGATAAAATTCTATCAACAATGATTGTGTTCTCTACATCCAAAATGAAATTTTAGGGAATCTGTTAATGAATCTGCAGTAATTTTCTAAGAATTTTCATAAAGAAATTGAAATTATTCTAAAGGTTGGATATATTCTTGCAGAAAGTAGTACATTTTAACACCTATAACACACCAAGAAAATTTTGGAACATCTATAACTAATAGATAAAAATAATTTATTTACCTAGCTTTGGTCAATTACGACCCGTTAGGTGTAGGAAACCGTAGAAATCATTACGAGATTATCAATCCGATAACAATAATAATAAATGAGTTTATTTTCCAACTAAGGCTCATTAAAAATATTACAATGCCACTAGTGTTATATATTAAAGCAATGAAATATAGAATTGGACGGACATTACAAATAACCTCTGTCTTGTAGATATTGCTATGCACGTTACTGTGCTGTTTAGTTTACTTAATTTTATTAGCTCGGATAGATCATAGATGATTTAAGCCTGTATGATATTATTTTTGTATTGAAATAAATATTTGTTTAGCTAAGTTTATATAACATATATATGCCCTTTTATATAAATTTTCTATTTTACCTTATTTCTTTTGCTAGCTCTAGGAGAATAACTACTCTCAAATCAGGTTAGGTTCAGGCATTATCAAATCATTACTTGAGATAGTTGATTAGTACATTGAAAATTACTTAAAAATATTATGGCAGTTCTACAACTGTCAATGTCAAATATTTATGAAAGTCAGTCAAATCATATCTGTTACACATATTATTATTTCAAATATCGACTAGGGTCAGTAGTTGATTTCGGAGGCTTTCACGGCCATTGTCATTAAGTAAAAAAGGACTTCCGGGATGGGACCGTGTCATTATTGAGGTTGAAGAACTCAACGTTTCCCCCACTTTCGTAAGGGGCTTCATCAGGAGGAAAAAAGCCAAAAGAGCACAGTAACTCCACGTGTTAATTACGCCAGAGTCGAAACTCTTTTGCAAGGGAAGGGATAGAAGAGTACGGTAACTCAACGTGTCAATCACGTCAGAGACGAAACTTATCTGCAAATCCCCATTCCTCTTTAGCAGAAAGATTTGCGAAGCCATTGAGATTTACAAACACCCTAAAAATCTCAATCGGGACGAAGGCTTTTCCCTTCCTTTTATGTGGAAAGTGCTAATTTCTAAGCCCCACCCACCGACACTGAACCGCGACGGTATTTGCTAAACCGCGACGGCGCTTGCCTATAAATTCTCACCTTTCTCCTTCCGATAGTTAATCGAGTTTCGCCTCTGACGTGGTTGACACGTTCAGTTACCTGATGAAGCCTCTTACGAAAGTAAGTTGAGTCCTTCGACCTCAATAATGACACGGTCCAATCCCGGAAGTCGTTTTTTACTTAGGGTAAGTAGTTCCTTTAAATATGTAGTTCACTCACTATTAAAAACTTATTTTCTTTAGATCTTTTAACATATACCTTAAAGCTTACTCAAGCACTCCACTCAGCATATCAGTCGAATCAACCTAAGCAGTTCACCTCATGGTACTGTGGAAACCCCATTTAAATACAATTCCCTAACTAATGGTTACCGTTTCCGTTGTTGATCGCTTCCGAGACAGTTCCAATCTAGACACCACCACTGCAAGTTTCCAATCTACAGGAATAACAACAGCCACCAAGCTATCAGCAATCCAAACTGCCTTTAAGTCCAATGTAAGCTCCCAGTCTATAGGAATCACCTTATTCTAACAACGACCGCAATTCCCTTTATTCAATTCTTACAGGACGCACTTCAGACGTCCAACAAGAACCTCGAAAAATCCATTTAATAACCAGCTTGTCTAAGTCTATTAGAATAGTCACATGCAGTGTGCATTAAATTCTAACTTAAGTGTAGATGTATTAACCTAACAGCAACTCCCATAAAGTTCCAAATTAAACAGGATACCCAATAGTGACTCTTATGCAGTTTATCCAAATCCTCTGCAGAATTTATTAATCCATAAAGACTATTTTATTATTGTTAGTTGTTTTTTTTCTTCTCTGTAGCATTGTAACCTTATTCAGCATTCAGTTTGTTTTAAAAGTTCGTTTTATTTTTGTCTCGTTAATTTTTATTAGTCACACCCTTTAATACACCAACCAGATAATAAAATCATTTTAAGGGTTTTTCATTATTTAACCCTTTAACGGACAAAATTAGTTTACAGAAAAAATAGAAATTTTAATTTGTATGCGTTCTTTGAGATGCTAGGAAACCGAAAAGCAATGTTTTTATCAAAAACCTATTTTTAGTTTTTTAAAAGATGCTGGTAAACCGTTCTACCAGTGAGCATTCAGAATAAAAAATTGTTGTAAATGTTCACTGGTATAACAGATATACCACTTCATAGTATTGTCGGGTTATTTATCTAGATGCTTACTAAATTATTGGATAAGATATAGCATTTCCTACTCGCGATGAAATATGTTTTATTTTCGTTCGTGAAATCAAAATTTTCAATTCACGAAAAAATGGCACTTTGATTTGTTGCAAAGTATACTATTTTCTATTGTTATTTCTATCGTCTTAGCAACGAATACATTTGCGTTAGTTCTTGTTATTTAGCAACTACGTAAACATACCGAAATCATGTATTTTTCGACCTGGAAACAGAAATGAAAAGTATATATTTTTTGTTCAAACGGAGACAAAATATGTCTTTTTTGGAAAAAGCACGTAAATGCTTGCTATAAGTAAAATTTAATTTTTTGAAGTACTTAGTGCCCTTGTAAAATTTCTAACAAAGAATTCAATTACATTGGTATATATTTTATTAGTATAGTTAGTAGCGACTATTTGATCACTTACAAAAAAACCTGGCTTGAACAGAAATAACATACACCTTTCAAGAGGTTGCAAATAACATAAGTTACTTGAATGGACAAACATTTGTAAGTAGACCACTAACGTTCTGTTTAAAATTTCTGATTAATCCATCATAAAAAATCCGAACCGCCGCGACCTGCCTCAAAAAAATCCCCTTAAATGCCACCAAGATGGTTTTGACCGTAAATATTTTCCCAGCGCAACATAGTAGCAATACGAATTCGATTACATCTTCAGTAGATATGTTTATATATACTCGATAGACAAAAATAAATTGTATAAAACATAAGTTACTACTAAAAAATTGGACAAAAATATAGGCTATGTTACATCATTAATTGCCGATATTGAATCGGAACATGCACTAGAACTAACTCAGTGGAAGGGAGTAGGTAACTTACCTTCAAAACCAATAGATCTAATTTATAGGGGCGCCAAATAATTCAGGTCCATGTTCCCTTGTTCATTTGAGCGAACGAACCATTAAATTGCTCAAAGGTAACAACACACAATATAATCAATGAAACCCACAATTTGAAAAATCGTATAATGATTCATTCAAGTAATAGATCACAATAGGGGGAAATAAAATCGATTGTAATTACTGGAATCAACGAACAATAAACCTTAATACTATATCACATAATTAATTATCACAATTCATGCCTGAGATAGTGTGCGTAGAAACGCAGCCCTCGCTGAGTAAATATACCTATGCTCATTTTCCTAACTGGATTAATTTAAATTTTAAAATAACCAAAGCAATTAATTTTGAAGCAATACGATGGCCGAATAAATGCTAATACGTTACTGCGTTCCACACTTTGTGATTCAATTTCATATCGCGAATAACCTTACATTCAGATATCTGCATGGTAGTTTGTATTACAATGTGATATGCTACGATCACTTTGTCCAGCCAAGAAACTTAATATGGGCGATATTTAGAGGGAGCAAACGTAAAGTGGTGCAACCACTCACTCAGCTAATTTGTAACATACGAGACGACGTTATCTATCCCGGAAATAAACCACTCAGCTCTAAGCTGGCGTTAAATCAACACATACATAAAAACACAATTTGGTAAAAACGGTGATGCCGTAGAAGTGAAATCGGTTGCATATAAATTTATACAGATTAAATAAATATAAAGCCATTAGGCTCAAACACCCAAACTGGACATGATCTGCACATGCAGAATGAGGTAGGTGCGACATTAATTCCAACCCTTCTGCCTCCACGTAGGTGGATAAGGTACTCGGGCAATTCTCGTTCCACACGGAAGCTGCGAGCCAGTCTGTTACTCCAGAGACCTTCCACTCGAATCGATCAGCCTGGCCCGTAGGGTGAGCGACATACACTCCAAATTAGCAAATTAACCACCGAAGAGTAAAATACCTTACCAGAAAGATCTGCCAGTTCATGCACAAAAACATGTGCTCGCTCAACAATTCATATCTGCATGTTTTCGGGTCAAAATATGCCTTGATCGATTATCCTGCATTAGCCTGACATAGCCAGCAATTGAAAAAGCTCAACAAACCATCCCAGGAAGTTTTAAACCGGCCGATGGCCAAGAATTCCCGCAGACCAGAATGTCCAAAACGTCACTTCATAACATTTTGCTAACAGGAAAAGATGCAAAACAATATCGCTATTCAGCGACGAACCACTGCACTTGGCGGAAAGACCGCAGTTTGTAGGAAACTGTACTAAGCAGAAAACTTCATTCGACAAAATGTATGTTTGCAAAACCAGTTGCCTAT
Source organism: Agriotes lineatus (assembly GCA_940337035.1). Lineage (NCBI taxonomy): Eukaryota > Metazoa > Arthropoda > Insecta > Coleoptera > Elateridae > Agriotes > Agriotes lineatus. Next base: position 231,126,978 of record OW679194.1, on the reverse strand, counting down.
CCGCTCGGCGTTTTTCTGCTCGTGAAAATTGCTAAATAATGAAATGGGCAAATCAATTAGTCTCAGTTATTTTTGCGACGCAAATAAAAGGTTTCCAAAATCAATTTATTTTTCAAAATCGGGAGAAAATAATTTATATTACTTATCAATATTATGATCCTTACATATTACACTAAAACGCTTACCAGCTGAAAACTTGAAAGTTGCTTCCACAAAATAGTAAGAAACAGAAAACTTTACCAATGCTCGTACACACTTCAAAGTCATGTCGGGGAATGCACGCTGGTAGTATTGGCATACCAGATGCACATTTATATCAAGGTTTATTGAGGTAGTTTCATAACTACAATAATTCTAGAAAATATAAAATTGGACAAAGGAACTGCAATGTCTACAGAACTGAAACAAGATGTTTCAGAGCAGTATCAAGTCCCAAAACAAATATTATTGACTACTATGCACAGTAGTATAACAGTCACATCGCGTTAAAGGGTTAAATTTACTTTTACTGAAAGTACATTTTACATTTTTGAAAAAAATGTAATTTTTATATCCCCATTTTCCTTAGCAATTATTATTGTACCAATTTTTTTACAAGCTGACACTCCTGGATACATTTCAATACAGTTTATTTTAACTTGACATTTTTATAAGGGCATTGAGTGGACACTTCTGAACATGTCCTTGCATGTTTCCTACGTCAGAGCACTTAAACCACGCCCATTTTTGCTCTGGAACCAATCAAATTAAGAATTGGTCGATTTCTGGCTATGTGGGTATATAAAGAGCTACACCGGCTCTTTCGATTTAATGTACATCAGTTTGTAACAGCTGAACGTCTTTTTATTTCATAATGTCCCGTACGTGTATAAATAATCCAAACAGGATTATAGCATGCAACTCCAGGTAATGTACACTTGCTTTCAAAACTTTCGCGTATACATTCAAAATTAAGTAACGATTTTGCAAAATTTTAGCTGTGTGAACGGGTAATTTTGAGATTAGGTTAAAAATGACATTGACAGCATGTGCTCTGTCAGTCGAGGCATTTTGACTTTTCAAAAATTTAAATTTCAGAGTTGATTAATTACCACCCTGATTTAATACAGCGAAAAATAGGAGTACGCGAAAGTTTTGAAAGCAAGTGTACATAGGTACCTAATTAATATTATTTCATTTACTTTTCAATAGTTTTATTTTCCAAAACCTGACGAGCCAAAATAAATTTGTTTTTATTATTATTATTAGAATTATAAAACAAACTAAAATTGTACATAGTTTTTAAAGAAAAATAAAGAAATGAACATTTGTTGTCTAGTTTAATCGGCTTTTCGTTTTGTATCTAGCCTGCTTAGAGATGAGGTGAATAAATTCTTTGCTAAGCCCAGCGTAAAACCGGTTGTCTTTTTTCAAGGCACTGGAAGTTTTAGTAACGCAAGTGGAGTTTTAAATGCCAAGCATCTTGTAAAACTGCCTTCCTAGAGCAGTCCCGACTTTACTAAACGATTCTATTATTTACCATATTATTTTGGAGCTTTACGGTAACTGAATTAATCACGTTGTACTTCATTAAGCTAATATATCAGTATGCTGGTACCAGCCACTGGCCAAGGTCGCGGCACTGCCCAGCGGTGCTTGTTGATTATGCAATCGCTGTAATCGATCATCTGTTTCAATACGTCGCGTCGTGTTGTGATTACCAGCTTGTTCCAGAATTTTGTTAATCCTCTTAGTGTACCGGAGCATTAAATTCTTTTACGTAACCAATGCATAGTCTCGCATTTTTAATACAAAAATCGATGTTTATGTAAACTGTCAGCATTTAAAATTTAACAAGTAGATAATAACGGCGATGCAAGCGTTCTATGAATGTATAAAAGGATTTTTAATTTAAAAAAAAATATATTGAAATACTAATATTAGATTTAATGAAAACATCTGTTTAGTGACAGAACTAACTACGTAATACCCATGCTTTTTCCCATCGAGACTTTATTATATCCCGTAAGTATGAATAGCTCTAGAGAAAATGTTTTCGTATTGTGTATTCCTTTTTTAAAATAAATATTCCAAAATGTTCATTCCAATGTATGATGATATTATATCGTGTGTTTTAAAAAAACGCATTCGCAGCATGCTATGATCAAATTGAAGTTTGCCTTAACTTGATGAATACATACCCATTGTAACAAATGAACTACCTTACGCCAAAGAGAACTAAATTACATTTTGATCTTGAACTATTCTCCTAAAAAATATAAAACACTTAATAAAAAAAAATTATTGACTGTTATGTTTAATACCGTGTGTTTAAAAATAAATTACAGAAGGGTTGGCCATGGCAAAGTAATGTCAACAGCAAGCTTTAGAATTTCCAGTCATCGGGTAAGGTTTACACACAGCCATTCGTAGCGCAAGCGCCAGTACCTAATCTGTAGTTTTGTTCATGGAGGTTAAGGTGCATTATAAATAAACCAATTTTTGTAAGTAACAACTAAATTACCAAACTGTTAAATGAATCATAACAAGTAGGTAAACATTAAGATTGGAAATTGTATTTTTTTTATTTCACAGATACAAAAAGAATAAATAAAAGTTAACCAAGCTGTTCAAAATGGCCCCCACTTTCTTGAAAATAAATATTTACTCGTCTTTTTAAACTATTATAGGCATTTGAGGAATTATTTTGGCACACTGTTCAATAACTCTGTTTTGCAGTTCCTCGATATTAGTCTGATGTACATTATTTTTCAGATAAGGGAATATAAAGTGATTTAAAATAGTCAAGTTTGGTGATCTAGGTGGAAATTCTGGATTCGAACGTAAACTAATTACAGTAGACAACAAATGCCTATTTTTAATTTTTCTTTAGGAACTATGTACAATTTTCGTTTCTTTTATAGTTCTAATAATAGTAATAAAACAAATTTATTCTGGCACGTCAGGTTTTGGAAAATATAATTATTGAAAAGTAAATGAAATAATATTAATTAGGTACCTATGTACATTACATGGAGCTGTATGCTATCGTCATGTTTTTCTTTTTATGGTTCTTTTATACTGTTACTCGGCACTTTCTGATATCAATGTCCAACAATAATCAGCAAGCATTTCACTTGTTACAGTGTTGAAATCATTTAGATGCAGTCAAGCATTGTTACGTTTAGATGTTTCGAGTGTGACCTGCAGTTTCTAAGTGTATATTTGGTTGCATACTCCTTTCTCATTTTTGAAGAACGTCGATATTTATAGGATTATAGTAAAATTTTCAAAATAGATTGATAGTACGATTTCCGGCGACCATTTTATGCCTCTCATTTTTCTGGTGTGTTTATTTTGTGGTTGACGTAGATGGATTTCCCTGGAATTTTACTTCATGCAGATCTACGATTCCAGAATTATGATGTAAATCGTTGTTCACCCGCAATAAATTCTGTGTGATATTGCTCGAGGGGAGCCATTTATACTGGGATAATTATTTATTTGTGCAAAATTAGTCACCTAACGCCACCCAACAGCTTTGGTATGTCTTTGTAGTTCCGTGTGGACAGCGAATTCCAATATCGTGTAATTTTAGGTCTCCTCGTATTCCTTTTGCCTCATAATCGTACCTTATTCTCCATGTGCTTCCCCTGTGGCATTGATGTCGCTTGCTAGAGCACCTAAAAAACCAACCCCTACGCAGTTCTGAGCATCCTCAACTCATGTGGTAGCCTTCGAATACACGACTTTTGCCCAGTGTGACAGCACTCCGACGTTTCGAACCACAAGGTTTTTTTCCCCCGTGCAATAGATGGAGAAAGCCTGTTGCTCATGAGGTTGCACATTCATTGGATAGCATCTCCAAGTATAGCTGCCTTGTCATGCATCACAAGGTATCTGCTAGCGTTTTAGTCATCTCATTGCTGAAACTAGAAATACCGTTCGTGCTGGTCTTATGGAAGCTTATGCGTTGTGCCTACCTTTTACGCTGGTGATATTCCTAACCGATTGTGCCGAGAAATTAAGAAATGTTCTGTAACTGCGATGTTCACCTCATGTATGCGGAATAGGTTATTATCGATTTATGTATTTAATATTTTCTTGATTGGCTATTCTGCCTGTTAGCATTTTGGTTGCGTTAAGCTCGTGAAACTGAACTCAGCTTTCTAAAATTTAATTATCTTTTGCGAGGATTTCCGGGAGCTTAAATATTGAAATTAACTCCTTATTAGCGCTGAAAATACACAGTTTTAAGTGTATAACCCCCTAGCCGAAATGGTACCATTTGAATAGATCGCGTTTAGATGAATTAATTGGTCGTTGAAGCGATTTGATGCGAACGGGAGTTTATCGTTATCGCAGTTCTTGATTTTTAAGTCACCTTACAATTGAGATACGTGTACTCAAGCGAATTGCGAGTTAAAATTCTATCGCAGATTTATTCTGCCTTCTTCGAGTATGGTGCAGAGTTTTGTATATGTACATACTGTAAATAAATAATCAGGTCATTTCAAGCTGTGGTGTTTTCTGTCTTTTATTATTTTTATGAAACAAGTAAATGATTTAGGAACTTCCACGGACACCTGTAGGTTTTCTGGTTTGGGCCGTCTCGAACCTGTAGCGCTCCCGGAAAGCCCCCCTCCTCCCACACTGTCCCACTTGCTTTGATAACGTTTTTCAATAACAGAAATGTCTTGATGAAACCTTTCACCGTGTACATCCCTGAGGTCGCCGAGGTTCGGGAGAAATAAATGCAGGCGCGAGTGCAAAAAATGTATTTTAAGGCTCATGTTACAGCCCAATTCCTACAAAACTTTGTGTCACACTTTTAAAAGCATTCCAAGCAACACGCTCCAAGTCACTTAAGGTTTCTTCAAATATGTATCTTGTTGTAGAAGTTTAATTTGGGGTGCTACAAAAATTCTCTCTTTAAGTTTTGCATCTGAGATATTGGGAAATTTTTGCTTAAGGTATTGGAATCCACCGCCATCTTGATCAATTGTTATGACGAAATTTTTCATCAAACCTAATTTTATGTGTAATGGTGGTAGAAATATTTTATTTGTTATTCCACCAGTGACCAGAAGTATATTCTTTTGTCCAGGAATATACTGAGCCCTGACTGGCCAGTCTTTAACAATGCAGTGGGAATTTCTCAATCAACTGTCCCACTCACAAAGAAAACAGCAGTACTTTGTATACCCCAGTTTTAAACCGAGTAGAATTGCTACAACTTTGAGGTCTGCGCTGATATGCTATTTGTACATTTTGTATTTACGAGAAGACGAGTCATATTTTCATACGTTTCTTTCATGTGGATTGCGTGACCAACGGGGATGGATGGATAAACGTTTCCTATGTGAAGAAGGATAGCTTTCAAACTCAATTTCTAAGCACCGATAAAAAGACGCCATTCTTCTGAATGGTGTTGGTGACCTAATACCAGCATCAAATCTTCCACATTATTGCAGTATGAAAGACACTCTTCGGTTGAAAAATACTGTGATCGTTTTTTCCGACGATTACGATACACAGAAATATGTATGCCTGGAGCTAACAGTTTCCATCCTTAGAGTCTAGATCCTAGTATTTCTGCTTTAGTTTTTGACAAATTCAGATCTCGAATAAGATCATTTAATTCTAACTGATTTATTAGGTATGGTCCATTCTCTTGAGATGGCAAACATTCATCATCGCTGGTCGATAATAATGCTGACTCGACAATTGGTTCTTCTGGTTCGGTAACAGCATATTCTTCACTAGAAACACCTATGGATCTTGGTACTGGCAAGGCTTCCGCATGAGGTACTGGATGAGTAGCAGAGGGCAGACTTAGCATAACTAATAATTTTCTTGTTTTTGTTGGAAAAGCCGAAAGTTTTCGTGCAGCAAAAGTAAGAATCAGTCGAATGGTCCGCTTGTTCACGCCAAATCATAGGTTTTGCAAATGGCATAGCGATGTTCTTACTGTTTTACCAGCCCCTCAGATTAATAGCACAACGTGCGCAGCAAATGCTAGGGGGCCATAACTTGCCTTGATGTTTAATGGTTAAGCCAAAATAGTGAAAATATAAGTTTTCTATTAAAGGTGTAATATTCCGCTTATGCTGGTGGGTAGTGAATTCTCCACATATATAACAGAAGCTGTTTGGATTATTTATACACGTACGGGACATTATGAAATAAAAAGACGTTCAGCTATCACAAACTGATTTAGATTGAATTGAAAGAGCCGGTGTAGCTCTTTATATACCCACATAGCCAGAAATTGACCAATTCTTAATTTGATTGGTTCCAGAGCAAAAATGGGCGTGGTTTAAGTGCTCTGACGTAGGAAAAAAGCAAGGACATGTTCAGACATATCCGCTCAATGTTCGGCAGAACAATATTTCTTGTACTATCATTATTATGTAAAAGTAACTTTGAAAATGTGTAAATTTAATGCGTTTTTTGAAAAAAACTATTTAAGAACATTTCTCAAAATTCTGACGTGATGGAGCAAATTTGAAATGAGATTCAGACTCAGCATGACAAGAGACATAAACTACACGTATTGATGTATAAGAAAACCAAACGGTGTTGACTAGTGTTATTCGAACGTCAACAAATTCCCGAAGGTAATTAATGGTCTCTTCAGCAGTGTGGGCAGTTGCACCATCCTGTTGCAAGTAGCCTTACTGGAGCTCATCCTCATAAAGCTGATTAATATATTTATTTATAATATTTCCGTATTTCTGAGCAGTAACAGTTTCGTAGAAAAATATAGGTCCGATAATAAATACATCTTCGAGACACAGTCATCCAAATACCAGCTTTTAAGGGGTAAAGGGAAGTTTCACGAAAAGTGTGAGAATTTTCAGCACTCCACATCCTCATGGATTTATATACATCGAAACGTTGAACCAAGCCTCGTCAGAAAAAAACCGTTGAATTTAACAATTCGTCATTATTAATTAAATTTTGTTAGAACCACTGGCAATACAAAATTCGTCTATTGTGATGTGCTGGCAGCAACTCATGTAAAGCAAGTATTTTGTACGGGAATAGCTTTAAGTCTTTTCTGACAATAGTATGGCAAGTTCCTAACGATAAACCAGTATCTTGCAAAAGTCTACGTAGTATTATAGTGAGTTGCTCGTTGATATATTGACGAACATCATCAACTGTATTTTGAGTACGAAATCTTGGCCTACGAGTTCTACCTCTATGAGTAATGCTAGCTGTATCTCAGAATATATCAAAACATCTTTTAAATGCGCTGTAAAAATCTCCTTCAAGGAAAGCTGTTACGGTATTAAAAGAACCTTACGACACCCACCCAAGGTGAGCATCGCACCACGGAATCAGTCCTGAAAAACTGGCACACTTGCCCTGAGATCGGCTCAAAATAGGCTAAAGGCCACGGCTGGAACGCTCAGGGAGTCGGGCGTGAGTCACACGATACGTTCTGGGCAAGCGTGTTGCGGCATATATATATATAGGGTATGTCAAAATTATGAGGGCGCCACCAAGCCTGTCTTAACCCGACTAACCGGGCCTGGACGGTTAGACGAAAGCGAAGCACGCAAAATACTCCGACGATAGGATTACTCAAGAGTTGCAAGGTCAAATAACAATTTCGAGATTGCCTTATGCAAAGATTGTAATTAGGTGCCAATCCGACCGCGACTACGCAGCTGTCTCACCCACCTGTACGCTTAAAGCTCCCTCGTCCCGTCGCACAATAATCAGTACACTGAAGGGGGCGCTTATCTGAAACAGAACATGCACAAGTCGAAACAAAACAATAGTTCCCTTAACTAACAAATCATGTATTGAATCACGGGTTACAATGGGGCAGCAGAGTGCGTCGCCCTATATCTATGAATAGATTATATCTAAGAAAACACCAGCTGGCGCGCGCTCTAAACCTAGCGACAGATGTTGAACAGTAATGAACAAAGTAGCACTTGTAACATAGACAGTCTGTAATTTGGAATGAATGTACAAATATGCGGGCGCTACGCCTTATGCAGCAAACAGTAATGAACAAATTAGCACTTGCAACATGGACAGTCTGTAATTTGGAATGATTGTACAAATATGCGGGCGCGACGCCTTATGCAGCAAACAGTAATGAACAAATTAGCACTTGCAACATGGACAGTCTGTAATTTGGAATGAATGTACGAATATGCGGGCGCGACGCCTTACGCAGCAAACAGTAGTGAACAAATATGACGACAGTGCCTGTAGGCACAAGAGATGTGACGGGCTCGCTCGCGGCGTCCCAATACAGCTCGTACGCGGGGCTTAAATGCTCTCCGCGAGACAGGTACACTCGAGTTCACAGCGGTAATCAGTTCAAAGACACATACCTTAATATGTAGGCGGTTGGGGAGCCTGGTACAGTTGAGTTGCGACAGGCTGCAGTCTTAGGTGGCAGGTACTTTCGATGTTAGACGGCTATAGGGATGAGTGGACATCCGCCATAATGGCGACGTGAGACGCGTCAGGACGCGTACAACTGGACGACGAAAAATGGGCCACTTTCGTTCTGCGGGACAGATCCTCGAAGGTCGAGATGAAGGGGCACGATCCCTTACTTACGGGAGCAGAAACTGGACTCCAGATGCACCCACGCTACGCCGAAACAATTCGAAGCTCGCACAACCACAACACCTCTCGAAGGTGAAACAATTCTCGCAGCGCTCGCTGCAACAGCTCGAGACGGGCAACGGAAAAGAGGGCCTCCACGGCAACAATACTAAAAGGACAGCGGCAGGCGTCCTCGGGCACCTAAGGGGCCGAAGGACGCCGCCTGGGTAACACAACCACCGAACGTACGCTTTCTGCAACGGGCTGCGATCAACTGCCTAGAGGGAAGCGCTGCCACAGGTCACATCGGTCGCGTCCCCACGTGACTAAACCTCGGCAGCCAATCGCGAGGCGATAAAATGACACAAAGTATTGCCGGCGACCATGGTATCACGCCACAACGGCGTGTTTTCTAGAAGATTCGGAATTCTTGCGAGCGATAACGCTCGGCTGCCAAAGCGCCATCAGAGGGGGGCTCCAACCGACGAGAAATACTGCGTTTGGGGCCAAATATGTGCGAAATCATGATTCTGGAATTAGGCGATGGAGCCAAATAAAGAACTAAAAGGGTTTAGCATACGGGCACGCTGCCCTAAAGCCTAGGTGGCTATTTAAAATACCAAAATGACCTGAATCAAATGTGCGGAAGATGAGATTGTACTTGTGCGCAAAGATTGAAAATGGTTTTAACATAGCAACAAGTTGCCCTAAAGGCGTGAAATGCAATTAAGCATCTACAACAGCAAAATGACTTAACAAAGCACTGTCTGTATATTGTTGGCAAAATTCTGCTAAACATAGCACAGCACTGTAGTTCCATTTACCGTTCACTCGAACACCATTCTGAAAATATGGTGTAATCATACATTTTTTGTGTTCTACTGTAAAAAGCATTATAATCCTTGAAATATGAAACTTGAGCTTAGTTTAGGTAAAATTTAGATTGATCAAGTATAGGGCAATTAAATATGTAAATGACCTTTGACCCATAACAATAAACTTGTGTTACTCTTATCAGATGGTCTAGGTATCTGTTCTTATTCATTATCTCTTACAGTTTTTATCGGTCTAGTCTGTTGAAAGAGTTTTCGAAATCAATTAATACAATATGAGTCTCTAAGTTAAATTCACGTTTTTTTTCTATAATTTATCTTATAGTAAATATGCTACAAGAGCGGGCTTGCCTACATCATGCTTGTTCTTCTTCTAGCATTGCATCTGCGATTGTTCTTAGTCGTTTAGTTATGATTTTGGAATATACCTTATAGGGGGTGTTTAGCAGGAAATTATCTCGGTAGTTATCACAATTATTTCGCTCGTTTTTTAAAGGGATATCAATTCTGTGATTGCCAGTTTGATGAAATTTGGCATTTGTTTCAACACAGATGTAGTAGATGTAAGAATCTAAATTCGAATAAGGGACCTCCATATTTTAATAATTCCATATTAAGTTGATCTAAGCCAGCGACTTTTCGGTTATTCATATGTTTTAGCACCTCTTTTAGTTGTTCTATGGATATCATATGTACTGTGTTATCGTGGTAGTCTATGGTTTCTGCTTCTTTGTACTCGGTCTTTTTATTTGATCACATATTTAGATTGGCTACATGTACGTTTTTCTCAAATTGCATTTTCTAGTTGCTCGCTCCACACCCTCATATCTTTTCTGCTTCTAATTTTTCTTTTTTTTTATTGTTTTATTGGCACTTTTGGCTGCATTTCTTCAGATTTTTCAATTTTTATTTCTATCATCTTGTAGTAGTGTTGTCTCTAGAAACACATGACATAATTTAGAGAACAATCTATAGAAACTGTTGTAGAATTTTAGATGTTTTATACTATCTTCTTACAGTAGGTGTATTTTATATACTTCGTTATTTTTCGATCTGTTTGGTTTGTATTTCTTCCTTGGCAAATAAGGCGATTTCAGAAACAACTAAAAAATGATGAAGTGTAATTCTGCTCCTCTGTACAATTTAGTACTCTATACCAAGTGTGACATCTTTTGGTTGGTAATGATATGATCGGTGAGAGATCGATATCAACTTACATAAATCAAACAAGTAGAGACGCTCACTGTCGGTTCCTTTTATATCAAGCATGGAGTAAGAGGGAAGGAGACCGATCGCCATGCTACAGCACTTGCGATGATATTTACGGCTCTTTAATAGTACAGTATCTACCACTCGCAGCGCTAGTGTTCCACGCCGTTTCCTCGATCCGTCACGTAATCGTGGCATGCGACCGCTGCGCTGGGGCGAATCAAAACGTAACAAACCCCCACCATGCCGCCACTGACTCGGCGTGGAACATTTGCACTACGTGCGGCAGACTACGGTACTACTAAAGAGCCGCCAATATCAACACAGGTTTTGGCGAGCTGCTGGCATGGGGATCGGTCTCCTTCCCTCTTACTTCATGGTATCAAGATACCGATTTGAATGACCTTTAACGACTCCTGGGGGCTATTATCTGATATTATCAATAGATGGATCCACTACTTTAACACACCGAGGTTGGGATAGTGTCGCTGTATAAGTAATATTAAAATTCTTATTATTAATATGCAGAAACTCTAGGTTGGGATAAGGTCACTAAATCACGTTAGCTAATGTGGCTTAGTGACCTTAGGTTGGGACTCAGTCCATAGTACTCTAGACAGTCTCTACTTGCTTATGTACGCTGTCGATACCCTCTGGCGGTCCAAGTGAATTTGTGGATATTATTCTTTAGATTAAAGGTGTTCATCAGTTTCAGATTATTATATGCAACAAACTGTCTCAGCTCTTGTCCATTTTGGTTAATATAGTTTCCTAGCAGAATGTGCCTACAATTCCTTCTATTGGTATATTTCTGACTCTGGCGTTAAGAACTCCTGAAGTGGAAAACTACCATTTCTGGATACCTCGTACTAAGAGACAAAAATAAGTTGGAATTTAATGTTTATAGAAAAGAAACCAATGTCATTTTAGCTAATTCAAATAATTGTTTTCAACACGAAATGGCTGCTCTAAATTTTTTAGTGCATAAACTGATTTTCCTTTAAACAAAATCGGTGTAACACCTTCAGATTATAAAAAAACATCGCTGTGTACAACGACTTAAACAAAATGGCACGTTTCAAATTCCACAACTCTAGCCAGTCTTAGAAGTCAAGGACCCAACAAAAAGTACACCAAAATTCCGTTTCATCCGGTTACACACGCCCTAGAGAAATTTTTTAAAGATTCAGGCTATGAAGTGATTTATAGTTCAGACTTTAGGTTTAGAGATATCTGAAATTTACGAAATTAAATGTTCTCATTGTGATTCAAAATATATTGGGCAAACGCGTCGTTATTTTGGTAGTGGGTTTAAAGAACATATAGCTTATTTTAGATTCAACAGATTCGAAAAATTTGTGATTGCCCAACATATATACGAAACGGGTCTTAGTATTACGTAAACTGACTTAAAAATTGTAAAAGTGTTAACTTTAACAACGTAGCTAACTTGATATATTTTTTCGGATTTTTTTTACTGTTTCGGGTGTTTATCATATGACGATTCGGGAGTTTTTATCCGTCCTCAGGTGTTCCTGGTTAGTCCTGAGGAGGATTGCTTTTTGAACGTCTTTTTACGTACACTCATGCCTACCCCCGGATTTGAACCCGGGATCACTGATCGCTGTGATTACAAGTCTGTCACTCTTACCACTAGGCCACCAGCGCGGTTATATATTTTAGTTATGAACTTATATATGTGTTACCGCTGTATGCGCAGTAGACTATTTTTGTAATTCTCTGCAGCAGTGGCATCCAAATGGGTTTTATTTTTGCTCTAGCCTGGCTAATTGGTTCTTCTGCCAGAGCTATGTATGTAGCTTCTTTCAGCTTTCTACGGAACTTGTTTTTCCTTTAGCTAGAATTAATGCGATATCCCATTGTATGTGGTGGTCTTCGTTCCAGAACTGTTCTGCGATCTTGGATTTGATGGTTTCGCCCTTTCTAATATCTTTGCTATGTTCCGATAATTTTATTCGTAGGGGTCGTTCTGTTTCGCCTATGTATTGTTTTCCACACTCGCATGGTACGCTGTAGATACAGTTCTTTGAACTCTGATCTTCGGTCGGAGGTTTGGTATGCGTTTTCATGCCTCTCAGAGTTGTTGTGGACTTGAAGGCAGTTCATTCAGATAACACCTTGATAATCGGTACGGGCTCGAAATAAATCCAAAATTTCAAAAGCTTGAAAAGACTTTCATCAAGCCGGCCTTAAAAGAAAACCACCTTAAATTCCTCTGTAAAGCCCGCGACAACAACGTAGTTCCGAAAGGACTACTTCTAACGGTTTCGATAAACAGCCAACGAGCAGCCTGAATTACGAGAAGAGCGTGCGAAGCACTTTAGAGAACGAATTAACTATCACCGGTTCTCTAAACAACAACTCAAATTACAAATCGGAGACCTTTACAACACCATAAGGAACATGGTCAGTGAAGAAGACTTTGTGAGGATAGACGCGGCTACTGAAAAGACGGTGCTAGAGAAGGGACTAAACTACGCGGTAACGTTAAGGTATATTGCGAAATTCGACCTCAAAACCACCGCTGAGGAAACAGCTGCACGCCTAAAGCCAGAAGAGGCAGAAGAGTATCGATGGAGAGCAAGGGAAGCTCTTGAGCCATCAAGGAGAATTAAACCACATTTCACCAAAGTAGATATTAGAAAGATCAAACGTTCCCAAAAACGAAGTTACCATCAAGATACTACCTGCAGACAAAGGCAATGCAACAGTGATTATGGATTTAAACACCTACTGAGAGAAAATCCAAGACATGACAACCGCGGGGAAATACAAGAAACTTCCCACAGACTCAATACCGAAGATCGAACGAAAAATATACCGGACGCTCTATAAACATAAAGAGGAGTTCTCAAACTTCCAGAGAATGAAACTTACCGGTCTACCCAAGATACACAAAGAGGAAATACCCTTAAGACCGATAGTTAGTTCCATAAATTCACCATACCATCCTCTATCAAAGTTCCTGTCAACAATAACATCCCGACTAGCGGCCAAAATAATATCCGCCCTGAAAAATACTGAACACACAAGATCAAACAAACTCACATGGCTCCGACATGGTAAGCTTTGACATAGTAAGCTTCTTTACAAATGTGCCGACAGATGACGCACTAGCAATCATCAGAAACAGGTTGGAATTGGATGACACACTTGCCGAACGCACAGATCTACAGGTAGATACAATAATGGAGCTGTTAACGACCTACATTAAGACCATATACTTCCAAGCAGACGAGCAGTTCTTCCAACAAGAGTTAGGAGTGGTCACTATCTCCAGTAGTCAGTAAAATCTACATGGAAGACTTTAAAGAATAAGCTATACCTCAATATGAGTCTAGTCTATGGCTGCGATACGTATCCACGTATAATCTGATACGTTCGTAAATAATATGGCCCTATGGAAGAGAGACACTGGACGGCTTCCTGGAACATCTCAATTATCAAGCCCGATCAATTAAGTTCACGATGGAAATAGAATCGGAAAACAAACTCCCATTCTCAGACGTACTAGTCTAGAAGAATGGTGAAGCGGTACAAACAAAGGTATATCAAAAACCAACCCATACGGGGAGATACTTAGATTACGATTCTAACCACCAAAATAGCGTGAAACGTGGCGTCGCGAGATGCCTATATAGCCGAGCCAAACCATATGCTCGGAGGAAGAAGACCTGAAATGGGAAGTTGAGATAATCACAGAAATGCTGAAATCTAATGGCTACCCAAAAAAAACTTTAAACCAAACGCTAAAAGAGATGGAAAGAAATACAATACCGGCAGGGGATGAGAAAACGGAGCTGACAACCACGGCCGTAATACCATATATCCGAGCAGTTTCTAACAAACTGAGAAGAATCGGAAACAGATTCAACATAGGAACTGAATTCATGTCCACAACAACTCTGAGAGGCCTGTGAACGAAGATCAGAGTTCAAAGAACTATATCTAGAGCGTACCGTGCGAGTGTGGAAAACAATACATAGGGGAAACAAAACGACCCCTACGAGTGGGATTATTGGAACATCGCATAGATATTAGAAAGAGCAAAACCACCAAATCGCAGAACACGTCTGGAACGAAGACCACCACATACAATGGGATAACGCATTAGTTGTAGTTAAAGAAGAAAATAGGTTCCATAGGAAGCTGAAATAAGCTATATACATAGCTTTGGCAGAAGAACCAATTAGCCAGGCTAGCGCAGAAATAAAGCCCATTTGGATGTCACTACTGAGAAAGAAAATTACTAAAATATGCAACCGCGCTGGTGGAAACGGGAAAAGACGTTCAAAAATCAGTCCTCAGGACTAACCAGGGACACCTGAAGACGGGAGTAGATCAAAAACCTCCGAGACAATGAAAAAGTTCGACAAAACATACCATAATAGACCACTGCCAAAAATGACATCATTCAGAGGACAAGTAGCCAAGTTTTTTTGAATGATTGGCCATTTTTAAGAATCATGATAATGAACTTTTGAACAAAGCTGGAGCACCCACTCCCAACTGTGATCTTTAGGCTCTATTGAAGTTGACATCTGATTGGTTGCTTAGTACACGCCCTCCGGGTCACACGCGAGCAGTTTTATGTAACAAGTTTGGTAGTTTTATAAAAATAAGTTTGTTAATTCACTTTTACTTCCCGATTGTAATCACGAAAAAATCAGCTTCCAAGATTTGCTCAGATCTTTTTAGGATTCCCAGATAATGAGAAATGGGTTTTCTCAGTCCGTCTGTCTGTTGGCGGTATAACTCAAAAACTATTTGTTGGTGGAAGACGATATTTTGGAAGGGGATTTCATGTTTACCTGACATGAAACTGAAAAAAGTTAGAAAAATATATACAGAGTGAACAGATAGAAATAATAATTTGCACATAGCGCATAGCGTACAGTTACGGACACCTCAAAGTGCACGGTTTTTTGTTACTATGGTTATTTTTGCGATTTTTCGGCTTATTAAATGAGGGTTTCTCCAGTGGCGTTGCTTGTGATTGTAAGAATAGGTATTACTTTTTTAATGTTTGTATTTTAGCAAAGTTTCACAAGTAAACAAACTGTACATGTAATAATATGTATTTAATAAATATGTATCAGTATTCAATTGCTACTACGCTTTGCAGTTTGTTTCGCACAGAGTTGACCAATGTTTCCATATTGTATCCTCTCAGTTCCTTCCAAGCATTTATTATTCTTTCCCATAATTCATCGGCGTTGTTTGGTGCAAACTCCCTGGTATAATTTTTTTTAGTTAAATACCCCCAAACATTTTCGATAGGGTTCAAGTCCGGACTTTTTGCAGGCCATGGTAATAAATTGATATTATTCTCATCAAACCGTCAATGAACAATCCCTGCTGCATGCACAGGACAGTTATCCTGTGAAAATAATGTTATCAATTACGTTAACATAAACAAAATTAATTAATTAAGTAATATCTTGCCTGTTGAAAAGTAAATTGATTAGGAAAGACCTCTCTTACAGATGGCAGCATCACATTTTGCAAAATATTGCAATAATTTTCAGCATTCAGTCGACCATTAATTCTATAGCATGCCCCAGATCCGTGAGCATTGATATGGGGATGGCCCCATACGTTTACAGAGAATCGTCCACTACTTAAGGGTTGAATAATATTGCTTCTCAAATCTTGAATTTTGTGGTCTATTATACACCCTTAATCGTCAATTGGTAAATGATTGAAATACCTTTTCATCTGAGAAAACAGTCCTGTTCTAAAAATCGTCGATTTCATTCAAATAGTCGGTTGCAAACTGTATTCTTCGTTCTTTGTTCTCTGGGGTTAAAAAAACTTTTCTTGCAGAAGTCTCTACTGCCAAAACGATTTTTAATTTTGAAAATGCAGCTCTTGCTCACATGCAAATCTGCTGCGACTCGACTCAGCGACCAGTTCTCTTCCAGTTTTGTAATAGCTCGCATTTTCTCTGCTTCTGACAAATGTCTGGGAATTTTTCGAGTTTTCAGTTCTATGACAGTTGATGACAAACGTAAACGTCAAAACTCGACGTCTATGATTAGAATATCGTATTACACGCTAAAAATCTGCCGTGCACTTTGAGTTGGCCGTAACGGTACGTTTGATAAAAAGGGGACCCAACAAATACAGAGTAACTGTTGCAATAGAAAGCAAAATGGGCAACGATAAGCTTGTTGAATGTAATGCAGTCGAATTGCGGCGACAGGAGGCAGTGCTTTGTGACAGGCTGGTAATGACGAGCAGCGCTGTGCGCGGCCTGCTTGCCTGCTGCCTTTCGCTAAAATCGCGTTCCAACCCCGTCTGCATTATTTTTTTGCAAATTGAGGTAATTTGCATTATCAAGTATTTTTTGTATTGTTTTCGTATTATTAGAAACATTAAGATATCTTGATTCCTAGTTGCATTTGATATTTCAAAATATTTAGTGTCCCAACTTGCACTGAGAGGAAAGTTCTGAGTAAAGCTTTTTACAGATTTTTTTTAAACTGAGGTTTATTAGCTGTTAGCGTACACCAACAATTAATTTATTTACTGCAGGTTTGAACTGATGTTAAAGCGTAAAAATAAATGCTAGTGGATTATATATTAGAGAATTCCAAGCTTGCCGAATTTTGAAAACAACGATTATTTAATATGTAAAATGTCTGTATGTAACTACTATTATTTATGTGTTTGAAATGATTCAATTAAGCCTTAAGTTCAAAATGATACGTTTTTGTTTCAATTGACAATCCAATAGCGAAATACATTGTTAAGTGAAGTATTATTTATTATTAAAAAATATACAAGAGGAAAAACATAACGATGCAATTTAGCAATCTTCTTTCTAAAAATAATTACAATCCTCTAAATTTGTTAGATCAGATTACCATCTTCGAAAAAGAAAATTACTTTAACAAGTTAGTTTGGACTGTACAGGCAACTTCTTGTGTGTGATGGTCAGTAAATCTTTCAGAAGATAATTGCAGGGGGAATTCGTTTAGTTAGAAAAGTTTTCGAACTCTGAACTTTGTGTAAAATCTTATCGAGGTTACCTGTGCAAGTTGAATTCAATCTGGGTATTGATAAATTGGTATATTAAAGACCCTGTATAAGCATATTAAGATTTAAAAAAAGAGGTTTTACTTTGAGACCCTGCCGCTCTTTACCGTGTTCGTATGTTGTGAAACATCACCTTTTAATTTCCTGCTAAGCTCAACAAACCACATTTAACCCCGAACGCATGCAAATTACATATAATTTGTTTACCAAGTCAGGTTATTTCCCGTAATTTGGAGACATCACGAAAGAGTGTAAATTAAGCAAAGGATTTGAATATTGAGATGACATGTTTATCAAGTCTTAATTAATTTGAGCGCCGTATGTATGCTTATAGCCCACGCCGAGAAAATTCGTATCGACGTTTTCTGTGTTTACACTCAACTTTATTAATGGCGTTGTCCTTTAGAGGACAAAATAAAAGAGCAGAAATTATAGTTTTTAAAATTGAAGCATGAGTATGGCATCTACTGAAACTCTCAATAAAACAGACGTTTACCGTGTCTAACAAAATAACTGAATATCTTAAATATTGTCGTTAAAGAAAATACGTATTGGCGTGTTAACCCTTTAACGATCTCTGGTAGACAGTTATACAACTACGCATAACAATCAATAACATTTGTTTTAAAACTTAATACTGCTCTGAAACGTCTTGTGTCCGTTCTACAGACATTGCAGTTCCTTTGTCTAATTTTATATTTTCTACAATTATTGTAGTTATAAAACTACCCCAATAAACCTTGGTATAAATGTGTAGCTGGTATGACAGTATTACCAGCGTGCATTCCGCGTCACGACTTTGAAATGTGTACGAGCATTGGTAAAGTTTTGTGTTTGTTATTAGTTTGGGGGAGCAACTTTCAAGTTTTCAGCTGGTAAGTGTTTTAGTATAATATGTAAGGATTATAGTATTGATAAGTAGTAGAAATAATTTTGTCCTGATTTTGAAAAATAAATTGATATTTGGAAACCTTTCATTTGCGTCGCAAAAATAGTCTATATTTATGTCCAATTTTTTACTAATAACGTACGTTTTATACAATTTGTTTTTGTGTTTTGAGTATTTATAAACATATCTACTGAAGATATAATCGAATTGGTTTTGCTGCTATGTTGCGCTAGGCAAATATTTACGGTCAAACCGATCGCGGTGGCATTTTAGCTGAAATTTTTGATTGTTTGCGATAGGTTAGTCATAAATTTTAAACAGAACGTTAGTGTTCCACTCGCAAGAGTTTATATTATTCAGTTCAAATTTCAAAAACTATTTTACCACCTGTTATACCAGTGAACATTCACAAAATATTTTGTCCTGAATGTTCACTGGTAGAACGGTTTACCAGCATCTTTTGTCCTGAATGCTCACTGGTAGAATGGTTTACCAGCATATTTTGGGAAAGTGAAAATAGATTTTTGGTTTCCTGGCATCTCAAAGAACGCATACGACATAAAATTTACATTTTTCCCTCGTACAGTAATTTTGCGCGTTAAAGGGTTAATGCGTATTTAATATAACGGAATTTTGAAAATTGTGGTTGCCGTAAAATAGAACTTAGAACATTTACTTGTAATCGATTTCGATTTTAAAAGTTCGCAAATTTTATAGAGAACTTTGAAGCTTTCGCTGCTTTAGTTCAAAACAAAAATTAGGTATACTTGTACGCAATGTAGTAAACTTTGTGAAACTGGAACTGCTTTTATAGCTTTCAAAGGTAATATTTTGAAGTGTTTTCAGATTAATTTTTTATGTGATCTTTACAGTTATATTGTGTAGACTCTGGGAACTTTCTGTAGTAATTTTTATATTTTGTTAAGTAAAATTGTTAATATAGCTGAAAAATTAAGTTTAGAATGTTTGGAGTATGGATTTATACTTTATGACGGATTTGCTTTTTAAGTTTATTTATCTACTCCAGTGGGATAAGTAACGCATTACGTCACTCATTTGACACTATTTCAGTTACGTAATGAAGCTCATTACACCACTCAGTTATGTAATGGTTTCATTACGCAACTGAGTTGTGTAATGACTTCATTACGTAACTGAAATAGTGTCAAATGAATGACATAATGACATTTGCCTACTAAAATAGTTTTGAAAATGACAGATCTGACATTTCTCTTAATGCACTTTTCTCAATTTTAGGCAGTCGTAGATAAAATTTTGTACAATACATGTGTGATAATGCATCATTAATAAACTTGTGTGCTTACATAACTCGTGCTACGCACTCGTTTGTAACTTACACACACGTATATTAATGATACTGTTATCCCACTTGTATAGTAAATAACTATTATATTCTAATTGTAGAATAACACTGTGTACTGATTAATTTTTATGCAATATATTTTATATAAATACAGCAATGGTATCTCTACCAAGAAATTTCGGAAACTTATTAACGGGTTATAAAGCAACAGACGGGAGCAATAAATTATAATAAATGTGAGCTTCCATTATTATCATTATTTTCATATAATGTCCATAACTAATATGGGCTTGAATAATTGTAATTATTTTAATATTTATTTTCAATTTATATTTTTGTAGCTACTCAAAATGCTTACATAAATATCAAGTTCAAATTTTCTGCCTTTTATGTTCATCTCTAAATATTCATATTAATTGAGTAGCTTGCTAGAACACGAATACAATCGGGTAGGGACCCTACACTTGTGTAATACAATAATTTGATTCAATTGCCATTATATCCAGTGCAATATTGGTGGAATAATATTCGTGCACAAATACTGTTTATTCTTTTACATAACCTTAATTGCACATCTACCATTGAACAAAGCAAACACTTACAAAGTGTCGATTCGGGTACTTTGTATCTTATTTGCATATAATATAGAAATATTTGTATTTGGATGCCTGTTTTTCCTGTTGATTAGCACTATAACACAGCATTAGTCATCCTTCTTAAGAAAAGCTGCCTCAGTAAATTTTATATTGGTGGGCCACAATTTTTAAAGCTTGTTATTTCTTAATTTTTAATTACGTAGCAACATTGTGTATATACTTCAAATATTTCTTTGTATTCCATTATATACATTATTTTCATTTTTGTCATCTTTTAAACAACTTACAATTAGACATTAATTTTAACAGGTATTCATAATCATTAAGCATTACTTTTGAGGTCATTACACAGCAAATTTCTAAATAATTATCTTACGTTAGCATATTAAATTTCACATCGTCTTGTATTGATCTAAAAGCAATCTTTTAACATTTCTATTCAGTTACTAATCTCTAAAATATTACCTACTCCGAATTCAAGTTAATCATGTTTACCAGAAAAACCATGTAACTCTTATCTTGACGTATTATTCACCGTTTGATTAAACAAAATTTGTATTCTATATAATATTAAAATTTTTAACGATTAAACCATGAGCAATTCTGTTTTTATTATTATCTAATTACTTTTAAAATCATAATTAATGGATTACACAGAACCGCTTGCGGGCATCATATAATAGCAATATATTAATATATTCGAAAAGAAGTTAACAACTTTTGGAATATATTTTCTAAACGAAGATAAAATAATGACGATAAAAACTCATGTCATGAACCAACCAAGAAGTTATAGAAGAAGTAGGTAACACTAGGGAACCAATTATTATGGGCGACTTAAGTGCACGTGGTGTATCATGAATAAAAGGGAAAATAGTTGGCAGGTTTGGAGAAAAAGTAGTAAACCATAACAGCTAACGAAATATTAGACTTCTGCAGAAATAACCATATGAAAATAATCTAGAAAACTTCAGACAATAATTGATTACACAATTGTTCGACAAGAAACATAACTAATAGTTAACGACTTGAGAATCTGTATTTATGTGTTTCGAACCTATTTCCATATATTGTAACTTAAAGAAACATAATAAATTCACATTAGCAGGGACATAAACGAGACATATTACAGAATGTATAAAACATATTAGACAACAAGTTAGAAGAAAAGGCATACCAAAACCCCAGTGAGCTGTACGAAGATGTTAAGGAGCCCATCCTCGCAGAGCATTGAAATCTGAAAGAAAACAAGGAAATGTGGTAACATCACAAAATCGAAGAGGTCGTGAAAGAAAGGAAGAAGAGAAAATACTTAACATGGTTAAGCAATAAAACTGAAATAAGCTGATAACGATATATGGTACTAAGACTAGTAGTAAAGCAAAAGAGAGAAACTTGAGGTTTGGCAGTTTATAGAAAATGTGAAAACAGAAAAGAAAAGATATGCAGTCGATCAAACTAGGAAATAGGAAGCATACTATTCAAATATAATAACGAAAACCATATTACAGTTCAATTATTCAAACGACTGAAGAAGGTTAGGAGGAGAACCAATACATATCAGTATTGAAATATTTACAAAAGCTGTAAATGAATCGCAAGCGGACTGGGAGGTGTTCAGCGTAGTTAATAAAGAGGGGCAGTGCTAATGTAAGAATAATGATTCTATATATTTAACAGAAGCATTTTCAGCGAACTCATATCAAACGAAAGAAATATTGAGTTTATGTCATCAATGCATAAAAAAGAAGAAAGTTGTTCTGTTTAAATCAAATGATTGAGGAAAGACAATTGGTAATAAGGGATCTACATTTGCCTTTCATATATCTAACAAGGACTTATGCTGAGGCGCTTTTAAGCAAACTGTGGAAACTGTTAGACAAAGCAAATATAAATACCACTGTAATCCAAGCCATCAAAGAACTGTTCAAAGAGTAAATAATAATGATTAAAAAAGGGAACAAAGTTGCAACTGGATTTACAGTAACAGTATCTCATATTTCGATTTCGGAGGCTTTCACTGCCATTCTCATTACGTAACAAACGACTACGGAGTTGGACTGTGTCATTACTGATGTCGAACAACTCAACGTTTCGCTCACTTTCGTAATGGGCTTTATCAAGAGAAAAGGAAAACGAGCACGGTAATGCAACGTTTAAACCACGCCAAATGCAACACTCTTCTAACGATCGGAAGGTGAAAGGCGAGAATTTGTAGGCAAGTGTCGTCGCAGTTGAGTGACGGTGGGCGAGGCTTAGAAATGAGTACTTTCCACATACATGGAAGGGGAAAACCTTAGTCCCGATTGAGATTATTATTGTATTTATAATTCTCAATGGCTTCGGGAATCCTTTGTTACAGGCTAACACACTACTTTACGACAATGCGTCAGTTTGTTACTACATAAACGGGACTTTACGACATGACACTAAGCAGCTAAATGACTAGCGCGTAAAATGACTCAATTCGGGAAAGAATTACATAGGACCGCTGCCCCAGCCAGTAACAAAAAGGAAGAGGGGTGCTGGCGTCGCTCAGTGGAGATGGGGTGATCCAATACGAGACTACACAGGGCAAGAGCCTATTAAAAGAAAAACATATGTTAGATGCCACGGCGCCACTACTTTCTTACAAGGGAAATACACAGGTGAGCCCACTGAGAAAAGTGGAAGCCAATGCGTACACCTTCTAGCTTGTAATATTTCTTACAATTTGTGTGATAAATTATATTAACTTACCTCATAAACGTCAATATTTGACACACAAATCTTGTCAAGTTATAACTTTGATAACTAATTTAATATTGCTCCGGCTAGTCAGTAGAACTGATTAGAAAACCTCTTACCCTAAGCTGAATAATTGTCTTTAATAACAAGTATATATAATTACTGAAATAATCAATTACAATAAAGTGATTATAGTTTTTTTAGGTCCCTTATTGATACCTTACATATATCAATAACAGTTATATATGTACAATGACGTTTCTTTGACGTAAGGATAAACTTGTTTGTTTCAGATAACTTTTAAAAACTTTTTAAACCCAAATTTCCTAAATTACAAACCCAATCTTAAATTAAACCAAAAAGGTAGAATTTCTAAATATAATATTCAAAACTCGCCGAGTACTGAGATCACTATTGAATTTTGATAATTAATAGTAATTCTTAAGTTCTAAATGCAGTTTTACTAATTTTATATACAGGGTGAGTTAAGATAGCGGCACCTCCTATTTGTTTATTTAATATTGATATTAGAAAAATAATTTGTTATCGAAAGATGTTCAGAATTATATGCTCTATATTTTTGTATATTTATTTTATTTCATGACCTACTGAGGTTTGAGTAGTGACATTCAACTTTTTTATTTTAAATGACACCCTGTATATTTTTTAAATTTTTTCGGAAGAACTATTTTTTCTCTATACGGTGCTATAAAAATATTGTAGTATTAGATGGGAAAATTATACCGTTCAACACGATTAAAGTTGAAAAATGTCCAAATTTAGCAACTTCATCTAGTAACCTTGTTTCGTGGCAGTAACAGTAAAAAAAATGTAACATTTTTTGATATGGAGTCAAATGACAAAAATAACATCATTAAGGTGGTAAAATAATAATGTATCGAAAGCAGTTTTTATTAATAATTCATTTATTCTATGAATACAAAAGAAAGTATCAAAAGACATAACCAAAATGAAAACACCTAAAATCTATTCTAATTTGCTAAATGTTTAAAATTACCCCATTCTGGGCAATACAAGCTTGTAAACGCACCATATAGAGAAAAGATAGTTCTTCCGAAAAAATGTAAAAAATATACAGGGTGTTATTTAAAATAAAAAAGTTGAATGTCGCTGCTCAAACCTCAGTAGGCCATGAAATAAAATAAATGTACAATAATATAGAGAATACAATTCTGAACATCTTTTGTTAACAAATTATTTTTCTAATATCAATATTAAATGAACTAACAGGGGGGTGCCGCTATCTTAACTCACCCTGTATATACCCAAGTTACTCTTCCTTGAAATATTCCAAATATTGTTCGATAAAAGTTATAAAACAGTCACTGACCTTAACGTCGCTTTAGGGTAGGTACCTGATCAGCAGACTATGTAATCCCCTCAGCAAATGAAACAGGACAGCTAACAGGAACCTGGATAGTTGAACACTTCCCTCCAAAAAGCTCTTTGAATACGATTTCTATCTTTCAGATAGAATTTCCCACTTAACTTCACCACACACACGTAATCACTGGCTCTTTAATTATATCGCAAGTTATTTGCTTTGCAATATATCTTCAATATTCAAATCAAAACACTTCAATTATATCGAATCTTTAGACAGTTTAATTTTCTGAATTTTTATTTTATACTAGCCTTCTACACCCAAATTGGGCGCGAAATAATTCATTTAATTCAATTTGTGTAAGAGTGATCCATTTTGTGTGTCGAGTTTATTTTGAGGTTAGAAAATCCACATAAAAAAGTCACTTATAAAACTTTGAAAACCCTACTACTGGCTTACTTGCGTCGCCCTGAGTCGAGTGACACCAAAATCACCCAATTCGGCCCACGGGTTCGCTCTCAAAGTGGCGTCAAGCAAGCAAGCAAGCAAGTAAGCAATGAACATTATTATGTCGGATTATTACCAGTTACTTTCTGTGTAATAACTATTCAAATAAATCCAGTTTAAAAGACCAATTGGTGGGAATTGAACCATCATCGGTTTAATATGACCGTCTCGAGTCAAATATAAAATTGAACTTCCTATTTTGTTTATTATTTCTCTTTGGTTACCAGTAACCATTTACAACCCAACGACTGTACACAAACTTTTTTAAATTAACTATCTGGATATCTTATATACAGTCTGTTCTATAAAAAAGGTCCCGCCTTCTAGCAACTTTATTATTTATTTTAGACCCAATAAACCTTATATCAAATTAAATGACACATAAAAACCTACATTTTCACACAATCAAAAAATTTTTATCTTCAATTGTTTCAGAGTGGTGACGTCACATGCAATTTTTTTAAATGACACTGTATATATTTTTTACATTTTCTGGCAGAGGTTTTTTTTTCTCTTTTTAACAATATAAATATTTCATATTCCCTCCAATTTTAGAGCAAAAGATCGCAAAGGGCTTTTTGTTTAAAATTGTTAAATCTCTATTAGAGCAAGAGCCCCTAACACCTAAATTACTAGTCATAGCGGCAAGCTCGGTAGGTAGTAAACCTTTTCATATTGCCCAAGTGGGTGTCAAAAACGCAAGTATGGCAGCCGAACTGCGGTTACAAATATTAACGGCGGCTTTGGAAAATTGTTAATAAATTTAAACATATTTTTTTAAAGCGGCAAAGCCAATTTTCGTTCTAATCGATAGACAAGGTCCCTAAACCCAGGCGGAAATTATGTGCCATACTGATAGGAAGGGTATAAAGGGCCGCCCTACTAGGTCAAACCGGTAATTTTTTCATTGCAAAAAAAATAATAGCGGCAAGCTTCAATTTTTGTTTACTACTCCATTTAAATGCCAATTACCCAAAAATATAATTACCATACCGCTGGAATGGTTATGTGGGTAGCCATACTGGTACATCAAATGCTACAAGAAGAGTGCGAAAGTCTATGTCTCGTTTATGGGATATCGGAAGGTAAACCTCGTTAGTAAGCAAACATTTGGGTTTCTTTGAGTAAAACTGTCAGTTATCTAAGAAGTGAGAATATGCTTCTTTCAAGCGCTTTGAATTTAAGTTGTATTTAATCATTGAGTGGGAAAATTGTTAAAAGAAAATTGCACTTTAGTAACTGAAGCAATTAAGCAAATATTTTATACCATACCCAATCTGCTTCTGCCGTGAACGGAGTGGATCTATCGAGCTAAGGGTATAATTTCATGGTGGCACCTTGGCAGTTTATTATAATTTTTGCTGTACTAAGACAGAACCGGACTTCACGAGTAACGTTAACCACATCCTTTCGCAAGCTAGCTGAGGACGACCGGATGCTCCCCTACAGTAGCCTCCCATCGTACACAAACCTGTGGTAAGTGCGGTCCTGTGTTGTCTTAATATCCCGTTTATACCTTAACAGAATATTGCACTATGTAAACTTTTCGACTAAATAAACTTTTGAAATATATTCAGCACGTTTTATGACACCTGTATATAACTGCCTGAACGTGGATGTTATGATATCTTCTTAGGTTTTAGAATAACAGGTTTATACAGTTTTATGATTTAACATATTAGGGAGAAAGTTTTAAATAAAATTTAATAGCAATTTAGTTTCACATATAGTTTTGAAATCGACTGAATTGGAGAAAGCTTTAAATAAGATTTATATGAACAAGCTGCACAAACTAAAATTTAATTTAATAACATTTCTCTCTAATTACACGAATAAGACGCCATATTGTCGAATAATTTTGTATAAAAAGTAAGTCGTTTCGGGATGTTCACCAATTACCTTGTCAACTACACTTTTCGATTCATATTTGCACTAGCACAAAAATGGACGCAAGATAGGTAGGGTTTTATTTACATGGTAAATTTTAAATAAAAAACAAACGCTTCATCAATATTCAGCAATAGTCGTCGTTGTTGTTTATTTTCCTCTCATAGTTCCAGTTCTCAAAAATTCAATTTAAAAACAGTAAAAGAAAAAATATCATGTGAGCAAATGAAAATTAAATCAATTTGACATAGACTTACAGTGCCACCAACATATTATTCATAAAACAGATATTTCAAAGCCAAGTTTGATTTCATTTTCATTTGCTCACATGTTAGAAGTTGATTTTAGTGAATTATCCGAACCTGAAAGTGAAATAAGCTGTACCCCACGTGGTTTAAAGAAGTCGGCTGATAATACCACAAAAGAATTATTACCTAAAAAATCGAAAGAAGTGTACGAAAACAGTTATAGACGATTTATGGAGTGGCGACTAGCGAATAAGACAACATCGAGTAGAGTTTCGCCTCTGACGTGGTTCACACGTTGAGTTACCGTGCTGTTTTGCTTTTTCCTCCTGATGAAGCCTCTTACGAAAGTGGGCGAAACGTTGAGTTCTTTGATCTCAATCATGACACGGTCCAATCCCGGAAGTCGTTTGTTACTTAACGTTTTAAATGCATATTTTGGCGAATTATCTAACATAGTAAAGCCATCCACGTTATGGGGACATTTTTCTATGCTGAAAGCGACATCAAATGTGAAAAACGACATTAATATTGCAAAATACCCCAAAGGTGTATGTTAAAAACGAAAATCTAATAGGTACCTGCCAAAAAAATCAAGAACTTTAACTAAAGAGCAAATTAATCAATTTATATCTCAAGCTCCAGAAGAACAATATTTAATGACAAAGATATGAAATCGGATACTAGTTTTGTAGTTATCCGTAGTTTTAATGCCTAGTGTTTATTTTTTATAAATTGCTCTTATATTCGGCATCGCTGGAGCACTACGGCGTGATGAAATGTCAAAAATGAAACTTGAAGATATAAGTGATTTGGGATCTGCTTTATTAATACGAATTCCTGACACCAAAACGAAGGTCTTTTCAATAATTGGAGACGACTATATGAATCTCTTTGGAAGATACAGAGCTCTTCGTCCTAATGACATGAACGAAACCAGATTTTTTATTAAATGCCAAAATGGCAAGTGCCATAGAAGTGTTGTTGGAATTCATAGATTAGCAGGGACGGGGCAAGAAATAACTCAATATCTAAAATTACCGGATTCAAAATTGTACACCGGCCATTCTCTACGACGAACATCAGCCACATTGTTCGTAAATGCAGGTGCTGACTTAATACCATTGAAAGGACATGGAGGATGGCAGTAATCTACAACAGCTGAAAGCTATATTGATGAATCGTTGTCCGATGAATTGGAAACATCCAAGAAAATTCTCAATCTGAATGACGGCGATAATATGATGTTTTGCAATACACTGACCAAAACATTAATAAAACATAATTGCTACGACTGCACGTATCGCGCCATTAATCTGTACTGATTCGGGTTCTTACTTCTTGTAACCTATTATTATATCTTTATGAATTATTTTTTTATCAATTTAAATTGCCCTGTTTATTATTTGAATGTTAATAATTATTCTTTGTGCTAGCTCCTGAAAATCAGGGGTGAATTCCATTTATCTAGATTGCTTATTCTGAAATCTGATGTTCTGATTTTAATTTTATTACAAGTCAAAAATAACTTCTGTCAAATGATATGTCAAACAAATTTGAACATTAAATGACAAATACCAGATCGTTTCATTAGTCACAGAACAATATCAAACAGTAAGTAATTCTTTAATAATAAATTCATCTTTTAAGTCTTTATTTTCTTTTAGTGCTTACCCAAATATCTAAACTGGCCCACCTTTAACAGAAACTTATCAATGTCCTGGATGTCAATCAATCTGCTTCACTCTGCCTACTACCACAACCGCGGCAGTCCCTAAACACATTAAACAGCTCCAATGACAGACAAGATGTCCAAACTGACCAGAATCAAAGACACAAACTCCTACACAGCATGGAACCAAATACACCCTAGCTGCAGTCACCAAATCCAACACTACATCCGCCAAATCCCTCAAGCGTGCTTTCTCTACCAATGGTTCTTATTTGTAATTCTCTCCTAGCACTAACAACTCGACGTAATCCAAATCAATTGATATACAATTTCAAATGTAATTTTCCAATACACTTCACTTAGTACTTTTCTCTATTTATTCTCCTGTGTAGATTAGTTCTGCTCCCAGTTTAGTTTTTTACTACATACTTGCAAGCTTCCTTAGTTTTACATCTCTTCTTCTTCAATTAAATTTTATTTTTATATCACCACCCAAATTTAGTCTTACAAATAACCCTTCTTAATCTGCAAACATATTAATTTTAAAATAGGATTTATTTTATACTTTTCTATTACACCAAATTAATTACAGCCACATTTATTAGAATTTGTTATATTAATAAATAATCAAAACAAAAAGTCCTTAACGATATCATTTTCTACTTTTAACACTCTATATCCTTATTTGTGATTTCTACCTACTATTTATAATAATTTATTTCGATTAAGTATTTGTCATTACCTTCAAACCTTATTTTTTTTAATATTACATTATATTTGAATCCATCTGCTTTTCAATTAGCCATATTTTATGCAATTATAACTTCTATTTTTTTTCTAATTGCATACTAATTATTCATATTCCCAATTCATATTTAAGTAGAACCTGATTATATTTAACTATTGTAATCCCTTAATCATATTGTAAAATTGATTTTTATACCCCTTTTTATATCATTACACAATATACCATTATGTGCTCCAATACAGTTCATTAACTGTTGACATTGTATCGTAACATTACACGTTAACCACTGCAAATAATTTGAGTGATGAGATGTAAATGTACTTTTTGCTGTTAAGTAAAAAACGACTTCCGGGATTGGACCGTGTCATTATTGAGGTCGAAAAACTCAACGTTTCGCCCACTTTCGTAAGGGGCTTCATCAGGAAGAAAAATCAAAAAGAGCACGGTAACTCAACGTTGAGTTGCAGTGCTCTTTTTGCGGTTTGCTCCTGATGAAGCCCCTTACCAAAGTGGAGGAAACCTTTGAGTTCTTCGACCTTAATAATGACACGGTCCTATCCCGGAAGTCGTTTTTTACTTAATGACAATGGCAGTGAAAACCTCCGAAATCAACTTTGTGCTGTCTTTATTAAATAATTTAAGATTGTCTACAATATTTGATAAGTCATATTGCCGAATTTTTGAGTAGTTGGAGAAAAAATAGTATGTTTCATTATCACATAAAATGTTTTTTCGGGACGCGTAAGACTCGCCGGACGACGGGCAGCATAGTCCGACGATATGTCTTACTTATCCCGAAATCATGAAATTTTTGTACTAATGAAACAAATAACTATTTTAATACAGATTCCTAATCAGAGAGATACCATGTAATTACCTGCACAAGTAAGTACTGACTCGAAATGTTTACTATTTTACTATTTCTTTTTGATGACTTTAAGTAGGTGGATGTATTTTTTGAAGTACTATTATGAATACGTATTAAAAAAATAAAGTAACCTACATAATATTTCTATAATACTTATCAACAGTGATGTATTACGTGCCTAGTGACTTGCCGATAATGCTAGTTAGATTGCACAACCATCTGGATTGCGATGACTATTGCATACATCTGTTGAACGATGTCATTTGACCAATGATCGAACTCGCTTTTATAACTTTCAACCAATTAAAAACGACTTGCGTCGATAATTATTGTTATATAACAACTTATCGGTAATACTCTACCTTATTCATTAAAATGATGATTTGTTAGTTATTTTTTAATCGACTTAAGCAATAGTCACGCCAAATATATTGCGTGCATAGTTCCTTGCTTCGATAATGCTGACCAGATTGCACTTCCGCTGGATTGCTTAGAAAATACGCCCTCCAGCTTCGCTGTCGGGACATATTTTCATCGCAGTCCAGCTGGTCGTGCAATCTGACCAGCATTATCAGTAAGTCACTATTCACTTAATACATTACTCTTGAAAATATGTCCCGACCGCGAAGCTGGTGGGCGTATTTTCTAAGCAATCCAGCGGGAGTGCAATCTGGTCAGCATTATCGAAGCAAAGAACTATGCACGCATTATATTTTGCGTGACTATTGCTTGAATCGTTAAAAAAAATTAACGAATCATAATTTTAATGAGTAAGGTGAAGTATTACCGATAAGTTGTTATATAACAATAATTATCATTAAGTAACAAACGACTTCCGGGATTGGACCGTGTCATGATTGAGATCAAAGAACTCAACATTTCGCCCACTTTCGTAAGGGGCTTCATCAGGAGGAAAAAGCAAAAGAGCACGGTAACTCCACGTGTTAACCACGCCAGAGGCGAAACTCTTTGCAAGGGAAGGGATACAAGAGCACGGTAACTCAACGTGTGAACCACGTCAGAGGCGAAACTCGATAAACTAACAGAGAGTCTCTTGCTCTTGTAATGCTGTATACATTGGCGAGACAGGTCGTTCAGTAAAAACTCGCATCTCTGAGCACCAGCGCTGTCTCAAGTCGGGTCTCGTTTCATCATCAGCCATCGCCGAACACCAACGCGATACTGGTCATAAGATTCTTTTTGATGAAACTTCCATCATTTGCAAATCCCCATTCTTCTTTAGCAGAAAGATTCGCGAAGCCATTGAGATTTACAAACACCCTAACAATCTCAATCGGGAGGAAGGCTTTCCCCTTCCTTCTATGTGGAAAGTGCCAATTTCTAAGCCTACCGCCACTGAACCGCGACGGCGCGGCGCTTGCCTATAAATTCTCGCCATTCTCCTTCTATTAGTTAGTCGAGTTTCGCCTCTGACGCGGTTTACACGTTGAGTTACCGTGCTCTTCTATCCCTTGCCTTGCAAAGAGTTTCGCCTCTGGCGTGGTTATCACGTTGAGTTACCGTGCTCTTTTGCTTTTTCCTCCTGATGAAGCCCCTTACGAAAATGGGCGAAACGTCGAGTTCTTCGATCTCAATCATGACACGGTCCAATTCCGGAAATCGTTTGTTCCTTAATTACAATGGCCGTGAAAGCCTCAGAAATCAACAATAATTATCGACGCAAGTAGATTTTGATTGGTTAAAAGTTAAAAAAGTGAGTTCGATCATTGGTCAAATAATATCGTTTGACAGATGTATGCAATAGTAAGCTGAATAATTATACGAAACACAGCTGCATCAATTAAATTCAATATCCTTCAAAAATTAAGTTAATTTTTTATTATTAATGGGAGGGGCTCAGAGTTCGTATGCACACCATTTATATGTAATTACAGATAACTCTATTCTTCTCTTATTTTATATTTTCTCAGGCATTTTCACTCAAAACAAGTCAAATTCTTTTGATTCGCACCATTGCCAGATTTTTCTAGCTAGATTGGACAATTTTGCATATTTAATTCCACCCATACGGTTGATATATGATATTGCCGTAGTCTTATCAATTTTCAAAAGGACTGCACAGTTATGTAGCATTTTGGCGAAACACTGTAGACCGATGAATCCTGCTAGTAATTCTAAGTAGTTAATATGCATTTTGCATTGCTCTTTTGTACAAAACCCGTTTGAAGATTCCCCATTGCAAACAACACCCCAGCCGGAGCATGAAGCATCTGAATAAATTTCTAATTTATAACGGCGTGGTGCCAAAGAAAAATTTGCAGTGCGGATGTTCTGTACCCAACACCGCAGTTAATTTCGAATTGGGTCTGTAAGAACTACTTTTCTTTCGTACCGCCCTGCATTGGCTTTTAGAGCCAAATATTGGTGGCGTTGGAGTCTTTTTGTATAGAGCCAACCATAGGGTGCTGCAGGACAAATAAAAATTAAGTGTCCGATTAGCGTTGCTAGTTCGAATTTTACAAGTCCTTCGATTACTAAAGCCTTCGATTAGGTTGATACCTTAACAATTTTTTCAGGGGGTAGGGAGATAGAATTTCTCGAATTGTTAAACAAAAACACCAAAAATTTACATTCTTGGCTGGGCAACAAACGGCATTTTGGACAATTCACTAAAAATCCTAACGATTCTAAAGTGAACATCGTTCTGTGAAAATTAGTTGCACCCTCATTTTTGTTCTGGCCTAGTAACAAAAAATGGTCTAAATAATTGACTGATACGAGACCGAAGGATCGCAGGTAATGCATTACTGGTTTTAAAAGTTTGGCGAAAAGAAACGGAGCCGTACAGACTCCAAACGGGACACAGCAAAATTCATATAACGTGTCTTTAAACGTAAAACGTCAAATTTTCTGTCATATTGACATATGGGTATAGCAAAGTAGGCGTCTCTTAGATCGATGGTAGCCATGTAATCCAGTGGTACAATAATTAGATGTTTTACCGTTCTACAATCATCTAATTTAAAATGCGTAGGGGAAATGAATTGTTTCAGATGTTTTAAATTAAGAATAAAGCTGTTAAGACTTATCCGGTTTTGGAATTAAAAAATAAGGTGAAAAAAACTGTTCTCGCGCATAATTACATTTTCGTATCGCCCCAATCTGTAGAAGGTGATCAATTGCGGATTGGTATTATTGAACGGCCTGTGGCGAAAAAGTTTGTGCCATAGGCTGTTTAAGTTGTACATGCAAATTATAAAACGGTAGTAGCCCTTGATACATTGAAAAATGTAGGGATCCCTCGTTATAGTTTTCCATTTGTGCAAAAAATTTTTAAGACGGCCTGCATACTGGGATTCAACATGTACCTTTAATGTCTGGAACATGTCTGCTGGAACTTGTTCTTTTTGTTTAGCCTCTGCTGACGGCGAGGTTGGCGATGTTCTGGCAGTACTGTCCTCTGGCTTCCCTTCCTGTAGGTTGGATGTGGGTTCAGGAAGTTCTGAAGTTTGAATTTTGGATTTGGAGGCGATCTTGCTTCGAAAAAAGACTGCTGGTGCTTCTGAGGACCAGCATGGACCGTGTTCTTTATTTTCAAGTCTAAACTTGATTTTTTAAGGGACTGCCTCGCTTTGCATTTTTCAGAGAAATTGCTGCCAAACAGCAGTAAGTCAACTTTGGTGTTACGAGCAACTTTCTGCATATCGGGGTTGAGTTTTGGGAAAATTTGGTATCTGCGGTGTTGTGAGACTAAAACATTTGCATGAGAAACGAGTTTTGCACAGTCGACCAAGCCAGGGAGCACGGGCTTCACCTGATCATGGGAACTATTTTGAAGGAGAGAACTTAGTGTCTTTCCCAAAGCACTTAGCCCGCGGCCCAGGTCCATTTGGGTATGCGACAAGAATGCATCCTGTTTTTTTTTATTCTCTGTCAATATAGCATGTAGTTAGTGACCTCTGACCTCATCCCACGTAGCTGCAACTTCCCCAAAAAATCGGGGGCGATTAGTTACAGTCGGTCAGATCCCACTAATCAAAATTAAATGCCAAATGTCTGTCGTACGTATCGTGGAGAAGGGACCCCATTCGGTGGCAGTAGATGCTTTTACTTTAGATTGGTCAAAATTTTATTTCTATGATTTCCCGCCCTTATAACTCGAGTATTACACAAAATATTTCGGAACCTGTCAATTACAAATCGGATTGTATTCAAGTCAACTAAAGCAATTTTATTGTCACCTTCCAGACAACGTCACCCCTTATGGACGCAGCTTATCCTGGTTGCAGCGAGATTATCAGGCAATCCTATAGCATCAAAGAATTATCAGACGACGCCATCAGAATATTAATAGCCTCCTTAAGCAAAAATACCTTAAAACAATATAACACAGCCTATTTAAAGTGGTGGGTATTCGGACAAGAAAACACTTTGATATCTATCATCCATCTCGGAACAATTTTATGGAATTCCTAAATGACGAGTAAAGGGAGTGTTTAATTTAAGACCAGTCTTTCCGAAATATGCTTTTACCTGGGATTCTCAAATTGTGTTAAAGTATTTATCCACCTTGTACCCGTTACATAGTTTATCCCTACAGCTCTTACCCTTTCGTTTAGTAGGACAATTAGCCTTTAGTACGGCTCATCGAGTACAAACTTTTTCCAAAATCACGATATACAATATTAAAAGATCCGTTGATGGCCTAGAAATTTTAATACCGGAATTATTGAAAACATCGGGTCCATCAAAAACTCAACCAAAAATTATATTATCCTTTTTTGAAAACAAACCACAATTACGCGCTGCCTCAACACTCTTGTTTTATATGGAAACGACGTTAAAAATCAGAGATCAGATATTCGAACTTGCCCTCACGCATCGCAAGCCTTATAACGCAGCCTCTGCCCAAACTATATCCAGATGGATAAAAACAGTTATAGGTAGCAGTGGTATCAATACGAAAAAATTTTCAGCGCATAGCACTAGACATGCTTCATCTTCGGCTGCCATGAGAGCTGGGGTTAGCATTGATACTATTCGCGCTGGGTGGTCTAAACATTCTGAGGTGTTTTTTCAATTTTATAACCGACCACTTCACCTGCTGCACACTGCACGTTTGTTGAAAAAATTCTAACGTAGTATCATATACAAGTCTAAGATATACATTATACCTATCATTGAACTGTATCAATTTTTAGTTAATTCTGTGTTTTCCTGTTAAAAAATGTAGTGTATAAATAAAATAGTTCGTATGACGGTTATCGCTGTTTGTGCTTTAAACATCTACACGTGTTCTATAAGGACCGGACCAGGAAGTCTAATAATAATTTCCTGTGTCTTGTTAGCTGATTGTGTGAAGCACCTTAAAAATATGCATTCACTATGATATGACAAGGTATTTTGTTGCGTGTTATTATTCTAAAAACATAAATTTTATAGATTGAATCATTTATAAAGTTTCGAGATTGATATCCCATATAGTTGTTAATAGAAATTGTTGACATGACATACTACGTAATGAACCACAAAGCGCGATGTGTACGAAGAAATATTCAAATCGTAGATGCACGGTGGGGCGACGGCAGGCTGCCTAACAAAGTTGCATATCGCAACATATTGTAGCGTACCGAGGTAATTAACTTAAAAACGCCGGTCGTGCAAGGGATGGTCATAAATCTACCCAAACTTGACACTAAGTGCAATTCTAAATCAACTGAAACTTGACATTAAGCGCAGTTCCAAATTTGTAAACGTCAGTGCTATCTAAAACGCGAGTGACGAATTATCTATAAACGTCAGTGCGACATATGCGAACAAAAAGTGTTAGAACCCAAAGGTGATTTGTGTCTCC
Organism: Agriotes lineatus; assembly: GCA_940337035.1. Lineage (NCBI taxonomy): Eukaryota > Metazoa > Arthropoda > Insecta > Coleoptera > Elateridae > Agriotes > Agriotes lineatus. Next base: position 231,090,692 of record OW679194.1, on the reverse strand, counting down.
ATCAAACAATGCGGACTAACTCGTCAAAAACGTCAAAGTATAAATTCGGAAAACAGCAGGAAGGATGTCACAAGCGTAGGAGCACCCAGTAACAAAAGGAAGGGTTACATAAATATCCTTGTGACCTAAATTCCAGGCAATGAAGAACCCTTGGTCACAATAGAATCATAAATTCTTGAATATGAAAGAAGCCCATGCAATTTTATTATCGGAAGTAGCATCCCAAACTTGTCTGTCACAATAGAGCGAAGGGTGCTATTGTATCAGGAAGAATGGACGGGGCTCCTTCCATTCAAACAGAGGTTATATAAACTGGAGTAGCCTAGTTTTGGGGATCAGTCGTCCCAGATCAACGCGATCGCCTCACGTATTTGTATTTTGTATTTGCATTTGTGTAATATTAACGAATGTGTACGTGTGTATATTTGTTTATTTCTTTAAAGTTAAAATAAAGGAAAGTTATTGTTTTCCATAAACGTGTGTATTTTACTGAACTAAATTCTACAGTAAAAATTGCTGCGCATCAAATAAATTGGCAAATAATAACCAAATTGGTGACTCCAGACAAGTAACACAACGGGCACCAACCAAATTGGTGACCCCAGACAAGTAACACAACGGGCACCAACCAAATTGGTGACCCCAGACAAGAAACACAACGGGCACCAACTAAATTGGTGACCGCAGACTAGAAACCGAACATTAAATAAACAAATCAGTTCTCAGTGTTATTTACTTCGGATTCACGAACTAAATTGGTGATTCCAAACAAGTAACAGCATAACTTAGGGAATTAAAAACTCGCGTTCGCGGTAATTCGCAACTCCAAGTGCTAGTGAACTAAAATTAAGTGAACCGCTACTTCACAATGGAAACTCCAGAAGGCAACATATCTGTCACTACCAACAACGCCAACAACGAATCAACAACCAGTTCAATTGACAGGACGAATATCAGAGTACCTCCATTTTGGCCAACCAAACCAGCGCTGTGGTTCGTTCAATTAGAAGGGCAGTTCGCGCTCAACAACGTGACACGAGATACCACCAAATATTATTACGTAAGTGCCAATCTCGATAATAAGTATGCGCAAGAAGTTGAAGACATCCTTACGAACCCACCGCGGCAAGATATGTACGAAACGCTAAAACAGGCACTAATTAAGCGCCTATCCACTTCCCGTGAGCAGAAGATTAAGCAACTCCTGGAGCACGAAGAGATAGGCGACCGTACACCGTCCCAATTTTTGAGGCACTTGAAAAATTTAGCAGGCGGTGAAGTACCAGATGATTTCATTCGTACGCTATGGATTGGGCGATTCCCGGACAACATGCAGGCAATCCTAATGACTCAGGCAAGCAGCAACCTGCAATCTGTAGCCACCTTGGCAGACAAAATTGTCGAAATCACTCCCAGAGCGTTCCAAGTAGCATCCACTGTTTCACGCGTCGAAGATGAAAGAATGAGTGAACTCTGCAAGCAGGTCGCTGAATTATCCCAGCAAGTTGCGCGGTTGAGCCGCGAAAGACAGCCGCGAAATAATAGCGCAACCCGGTATCGCTCCAGGTCGCAATCTACGACGAGGGTCTGCTGGTATCATCGGAAATTCAAAGAAAATGCCACGAAATGCACGAAACCGTGCAATTATTCAAAAAACGAAGTAAGGAGCTCTTAATAGCGGCAACTGACTCCTTGTCTAGCAACCGCCGCTTATTTCTCACAGACGTGTCAACGAAATGGCTTTTTCTTATTGACACAGGGGCGGATTTATGTGTATTGCCGAGAACATTTTTAAAAGGCCCGCGCTCGCGAACCGATTATGAACTCAGTGCGGTAAACAACTCGACAATTAATACATATGGACATGTAGTGTTAAATTTAGATTTTAAGCTGAGGCGAACATTTTCGTGGAAATTTGTCGTCGCAGACATCGACAAGCCGATAATAGGCGCAGATTTTCTCAGCCACTTCGGTTTACTTGTTGACATAAGAAATAAGCGCTTAATAGACAATGTAACACAGCTGAAAACAATCGGTGTAGTGCGTGAGTGTTCATCGCCCCAAATAAAAACAATTTCTGGCGACTCGGTTTTCCACCAGCTGATAGCAAAGTTCCCGGACATCGCGCGTCCGTCTGTGCTGCCCAAGGAAATTAAACACACCACGACGCATCGAATAATAACGTCAGCTGGACCTCCAGTCACATGCAGGCCTCGGAGACTCCCACCGGATAGGTTACACGCAGCCAAGAAAGAGTTCCAATTTATGCTCGATCAAGGCATAGCTCGCCCATCTAAGAGTAACTGGTCTGCAGCACTTCACCTGGCACCCAAGAAAGACAGTGGATGGCGACCCTGTGGGGATTATCGAGCACTAAATGCACGAACTCTTCCTGATTGCTATCCTGTTCCACATATCGAAGATTTCGCTCACAACCTTTTTGGTTGCAATGTCTTCTCGACAATCGATCTGGTGAGAGCCTTTAACCAAATCCCGGTTCACAGCGACGATATTTGCAAAACAGCAATTACAACTCCATTCGGAATGTATGAATTTCCTTTTATGAGTTTTGGCTTGAAGAATGCTGCCCAAACGTTCCAGCGTTTTATAGATGAGGTTACCAGAGGACTCGACTTTTGCTACGCATTTATTGACGACCTGCTGGTAGCTTCCACATCTGAGGAACAACACCTGGAGTATCTCAGCCAACTCTTTGGCAGGCTAAGCGAATACGGAGTGCTGATCAATTCGGCGAAGTGTAACCTTGGCAAGACGAGCGTCAACTTCCTTGGGTACTCTATTTCCCACGAAGGAATTAAACCCCCAGAAGACCGCATCGAGGCTATAAAGCAAGTGCCCCAGCCTAAGACAATTAAAGAGCTGCGCCGTTTCTTAGGAATGCTGAACTTTTACAGAAGGTTCCTTCCTAACGCAGCAGAAGTCTTGGCTCCATTAAATAAGCACTTGCAAGGGCCCAAAGCCAAACCGAATTCAGAAATTCAGTGGAACCCCGAGTCGGAAGAAGCTTTCTCCCGCTCCAAGACAACCCTGGCGAACGCTACCCTCCTGGCGGATCCAGCACCTGCAGCCCCAACGTCAGTTATGGTGGATGCATCAGATGTTGCCATGGGAGCAGTTCTGCAGCAGCAAGTGGCCGGAGCATGGCAGCCCTTAGCATTTTTCTCGAAAAAGCTAAACACTGCTCAGAAAAAATACAGCGCCTACGATCGTGAACTACTGGCAGCTTATTCGGCTGTAAAGCGCTTCCGCTACTTTGTAGAAGGCCGAAAGTTTACGCTCTACACCGACCACAAGCCATTAATATACGCGTTCCAACAAAAACCAGAACGCGCCTCGCCCAGACAATTCCGTCACCTGGACTTTATTGGACAATTTACGACGGATATTCGTCATGTCGCTGGAAGCGACAACATTCCCGCGGATACATTATCACGTGTGTCTGTTGCAGGTTGTACAGCAGCTTTTCCAGGCAGCCCAATTAATTACAAAGAGCTGGAAAAAGCCCAAGAATCAGATGCCGAGCTGAAGACATTCCTCCACCCTGAGGCCGTGCTAGCCTTGAAGAAGGTCTACTTCCCGGATCAGGATGCGGATGTCTACTGCGATTCGACTACGGGGACACTACGCCCTTTTGTCACGAAGCAGTTCCGACGCTCAGTGTTCGATGCCCTCCACAACCTCTCTCACCCCGGAATTCGAGCCACGACGCAGCTCGTCTCCTCCAGGTTTGTATGGCCCTCCATACGCAAGGACTGCAGCCAATGGAGCAAGACGTGCGTCCCATGTCAGCGCTCGAAGATCACCGGGCATGTAGCAGCACCGATGGGGAGCTTCACCACGCCCTCCTCCAGGTTCGAGCACGTGCATCTGGACCTGGTTGGGCCACTTCCTTCATCGCTAGGCAATACATACTGCCTGACGTGCATCGACCGATACTCCAGATGGCCTGAAGCCATCCCAATTCCTGACATCACTGCGGAAACCGTGGCTAGAGCCTTCTTCAGCAGCTGGATAGCTATGTTTGGTGTGCCTCTGCGGATCACGACAGACCGCGGCCGGCAATTTACCTCCAACCTATTCAAGGAATTAGCCAACCTCTTGGGATCACAACACCTGCAAACTACGGCATACCATCCGGCAGCTAACGGCATGATTGAACGCTTTCACCGTCAGCTAAAAGCCGCAATTGAATGCCACACAGATACCAGGTGGGCAGAATACTTGCCAGCAGTTCTCCTCGGCATCCGCACAGCTATCAAGGAAGATCTCAACGCCACCTCAGCCGAGATGGTCTACGGAGAGAACATCCGCGTACCAGGAGAATTCTTCACTGCTACGGAGGATGTACATGCAGCCGACTTCATAACTCAGCTCAGAGAGCATTTTGACAAGGTACGCCCGACTGCAGCTCAGCATCATGGCCAGCGCAAAGCATTCGTCTTCAAAGATCTCGCGACCTCAACACATGTGTTCGTCAGAAACGATGCCACGCGCAAGCCGCTGCAAGCTGCTTACAATGGCCCATTCCCGGTTATCTCTAGAGCAGCAAAGACCTTCAGCGTGGAAATCCGTGGAAAGCCGGCGACGATATCAATCGACAGGCTAAAACCCTCCTACCTTGCAGCAGAAGCTAAACAAGAGAAACCCGCAACCAGCACCGCGACACACACTGACGCCGGAACATTCAATCAAGCTACAACCACCAGAAGTGGACGGCGAGTAAATTTTCCAGATTACTTCCGGTTTGCATAATCTAGTGGACTAATCCACTGCCAAGGGGGTCCTGTAGCGTACCGAGGTAATTAACTTAAAAACGCCGGTCGTGCAAGGGATGGTCATAAATCTACCCAAACTTGACACTAAGTGCAATTCTAAATCAACTGAAACTTGACATTAAGCGCAGTTCCAAATTTGTAAACGTCAGTGCTATCTAAAACGCGAGTGACGAATTATCTATAAACGTCAGTGCGACATATGCGAACAAAAAGTGTTAGAACCCAAAGGTGATTTGTGTCTCCATCAAACAATGCGGACTAACTCTTCAAAAACGTCAAAGTATAAATTCGGAAAACAGCAGGAAGGATGTCACAAGCGTAGGAGCACCCAGTAACAAAAGGAAGGGTTACATAAATATCCTTGTGACCTAAATTCCAGGCAATGAAGAACCCTTGGTCACAATAGAATCATAAATTCTTGAATATGAAAGAAGCCCATGCAATTTTATTATCGGAAGTAGCATCCCAAACTTGTCTGTCACAATAGAGCGAAGGGTGCTATTGTATCAGGAAGAATGGACGGGGCTCCTTCCATTCAAACAGAGGTTATATAAACTGGAGTAGCCTAGTTTTGGGGATCAGTCGTCCCAGATCAACGCGATCGCCTCACGTATTTGTATTTTGTATTTGCATTTGTGTAATATTAACGAATGTGTACGTGGGTATATTTGTTTATTTCTTTAAAGTTAAAATAAAGGAAGGTTATTGTTTTCCATAAACGTGTGTATTTTACTGAACTAAATTCTACAGTAAAAATTGCTACGCATCAAATAAATTGGCAAATAATAACCAAAATGATACTCGGACATTAGCTACAGAAGACAGAATGTTAGAATTTGAAGATGCATTATTGAATATCAAATGGGACCTAATAGGAATATCTGAATTGAGAAGAAAAGGTAAAAATTTAATAAAGTTGAAATCTAGAAACATGTTATATTATGAAGGAAATGACGAGACCTCTGTAAATGGAGTGGGTTTCGTAATCAACAAGAAAGTAATCCCAAATATAGTTAGAATTGTTAGCATCTCTCCAAGGGTTATATATATATATATATGATACTAAAAATCTCTAAACGATATTGCCTTAAAGTTATACAAGTATATGTACCCACTACAGCCAACACAGATTAAGAGGTAGAAGAAGTGTATGAAGACATCGACAAGGCTATTCAAGAACAAGCTGTATATTTTACTCTTTTAATTGGAGACTTCAATGCCAAAGTAGGGAAAGCTGAGGATCGAGAAAAAAGCGTTGGAAAGTTTGGAATCGGTACACGCAATGAAAGAGGACAAATGCTTGTCAATTACACAGAAAAACAACAAATGCACATAATGAAACCTATTTTAGCAAAAAAGAAAATCGTAAATGGACATGGAGTAGCCCTAATGGGAGTACAAAAAACGAAATAGATTTCATAATCTCTAATAGAAGAAACATCATGCAAGACGTATCTGTACTGAACAAATTTCGAACGGGCAGCGACCATCGTATTGTCCGAGCAAAAATTGCTATAAACTTAAAATTAGAAAGGCAAAAATTGTTGACAACTCGTAGTCCCAAATTCAAACTAGCAGAATTAAGAAATATTAATAAGAGAGAACAATACGAGACAACATTAAACGATAAATTAGAAAACGACATAGAAGCAAACACAAATTCCACAATAGATGTACTGGAGAAGAATATCACTCAAAGCGTCATTGCAGCGGCAGAAAAGACAATCGGGAAATTACCAGTAAATAAGATAGGAAAATTATCTGATGAAACCAAAAAGCGTATAGAAGATAGAAGGAGAAGAACATTCACATCGTCCGTAGAATATGTAGAACTTAATAAAACTATTAGGAAGCAAATTCGGAAAGATATACGCAGATATAACACAGAACAAATAAAAACAACGTTAGAAAATAATAGAGAAAGGAAGGTATTTCAATCTAAAATAGGAAATGGAAGAAGTGAAATATTCAAACTAAAAGACGAAAATGGATTGATAATATATGAAAGCAAAGAAATCATAAAAAGAACTGAAAACTTCTATGGAAATTTGTATGAGTCTGAAAAGACAAAAGAACAAGATCCAACAGACCCGCGTGCAAAACTGACCAAACACTACACAGAAGATATACCTGAAATTAGCAGTGATGAAGTACGAACAGCAATAAAAAATGACAAAGCTCCTGGTGAGGATGGAATAGTTGCAGAGTTGTTAAAAATGGGGGAAAACACCTAGTAAGAAAACTTCAGGAACTGTTCAATAAATGTCTGAATGAAGGAAAAGTACCATCAAACTGGAAAAAATCAATCGTAACATTACTGTTCAAGAAAGGAGATAGAACACAATTGAAAAACTATACACCAATATCACTGCTATCACATGTGTATAAGGTATATATGAAAGTAATAGCAAATCGAATTAGTGACAAATTAGATCAACTCCAACCCCCTGAACAAGCGGGTTTTAGGAAAAAGTACAGTACGATAGACCACATACAGACCATAAGAGAATTAGTGCAGAAAGCCAATGAATACAATAAACATTTAATAATGACATTCATAGACTACGAAAAAGCATTCGATAGCATTCTATATGAGCCGTTATGGATGCGTTACAAAGAAATAGAATTGAAAGCAGGTACATTCAACGAATAAAGGATCTGTATGACAAAGCAACGTTCACTATACAATTGCATGAAAAAACGAAACAAATAAACATAAACAGAGGAGTAAGGCAGGGGGATGTACTTTCACCTAAGTTATTCACAAGTGCTGTAAAAGACCTTTTTAAAACCTTAGTGTGGGATAAAAAAGGTATAAATATAAATGGCGAATATCTATCACACCTACGATATGCCGATGATATAGTGCTATTTGCAGAAAATCAGCAAGATATGCAGGATATGGTAAGTCAATTATACAAGGCTTCAAAACGAGTTGGACTACGTATGAACCTGGACAAAACTAAAGTGATGGCAAATTTTGATGTTACACCAAACATAAAAATAAAAGACAATGATATTGACGAGGTCCCAGAGTACATGTACTTAGGGCAAGTAATAACAATAAGCAGAAGAAGTTCAAGCAAAGGAAGTTGCAAGAAGGATCAAATTAGGATGGGCTGCGTTCGGGAAGTTACAAAACGTTTTTAAATCAGAACTACCTCAGTGTCTTAAAACTAAAGTATATGAAGGATGTGTGCTACCAGTTATCACCTATGCTTCCGAAACGTGGTCCCTAACAAATTAACTAATGAAGAAATTAGTAGTAAGTCAAGGAGCTATGGAAAGAGCTATGCTGAATATAACACTGCGTGACAGAATGACAAACCAGTGGATTAGAAACACTACAAAAGTCACTGACGTTGCCTCCAGAATCGCAATACTAAAATGGAGATGGGCGGGACACATTTCGCGATGCCGGGATGACAGATGGACTAGGAAGATAATGGACTGGAGACCACGCACAGGAAAAAGAAGTGTTGGCAGACCCAAGACACGATGGTCTGATGATATTTCCAGAACAGCAGGGAAAGACTGGAAAAGAAAAGCACAACATAGACAAAAGTGGAAACAATTGGAATAGACCTTCCTCCAGCAGTGGACTGATATAGGTTGAAGAGAGAGAGAGAGAGAGAGAGAGAGAGAGAGAGAGAGAGTGAGAGAAGCACGGTGCAATGATGTTCTTTCGTAGCTTTGTTAAACTGCATCTTTTTAGTGAAACATTTTGGTATTAACAAAATTTTAGACTTATCGTCTCTAAAGTCTAAAGCATTAGTAGATTATAAGAATGCATCCAAATGCTAAATCAAACAGACTCAGTATTAGTAGATATCAGAGTGCCTTACATTTAATTTACAGAGGTAATAAATACATCTCTACAATTCTACGAAAAAAAGAATCTTAAATACATAATAAGACCTGAGTCCAGGATAATGCAGGTATAACAAAATGTTTTTCCGGTCCTTTTCTGGATTATTTGACCATCTCAGTAAGAGTGAAAACTCCTTTACTTGATCTAAGTTCGCAGCTAGGAAGCGCAGTTTTCCACCAAAACCATGAAGTTGATCTTTAACTCTTTTTGAACTGTAGACGTTAACTTAACAATACTCATAATAAAAGGACAAATATGCTAAATACACTAGATAAAATAATAACGTACTCATAATTAAATCCTAAAATAAATGGTCATTTCTACCAAACATTGGTTTTTAAGGAAGAAATGCCTATCAATGAGCAGAAGCTACTTCTACACGCATTTATATGGTAATAAATATTATTTTGTACACTCATATAGAAGCCCCGTAGAGCAGTTGGGTAGGTGTTAGGCTTGCATTAAGCAAGTTATCGGTTCGAATCCCGCGGGGGCCGGAATATTTCCGCAGCCTTGGTGATTGGAATCGAGCTTGGTGAGACCATTCACAGTTGGGCACCAAATTAACTGTGCTCTACTCAGAACTACCGACCTAAGAGATATAGTAGCAAGATCAACACATTACTATGACACCTCACATAATGGTTGCTGCGCAAGCACAAAAAGCGCGTTCCAACTTTGTATCCTGAATCCGGGGTAAGTTGAGCATTGTACCGCCAGATGCAAACGCATAAAGCACCAGCCTCTACACCGCAAGGTAAAATAAGGTTATTGATAATACATACGCTCATAGAATAGTATCTAGCATACATTTAGGAGTTAAACAACATTAAATCACCGTCACAGTAACTATTTATAATTTGCCCTATTTTAAGTGTAAAATTTTCGCTCTGTGCAATATCGATATTACAGCTTTTTCCAATGTAATAGTAGTCACCTGTTCTGCACCCTAACGCCACTCGTTCAAACAATAGCTACGATGTGGCTCAAATCCGCCTTTAGATGCCAAGACATGCCATGACGCAATCGGCCTCGATGTCGGCTATTATTGCACGCTCATATGGTAGGGTAACCTCAATCTGTACTGCGTCTATAGATGCAATTCGTTGTTTACCATCTGGTTTATTCGTCTTCAACGTGCTCAAAGCAGATACTTTGCCCTTGGAGGTGGTGTTCGGTCTCCTGGCGTGGTGAAACCTTGTAAACGTCGCTTCCAGCTTTTATCAAAACTGATGATTTACTAAGTTCCGCATTAATTGCGCCGACACTGGCTGGGCAACAAACTCTCCAAGCCGGAACACTGTTTTACATGCAGACGAAATGTCGCTTGTAGAACGTTATAACACGGGGAATAATCCGCTGAGTCAAATTGCAGCACCACCACTACTACCTGTTGTTCTGACCGGCCTACCTCTATTAATGTTAACTGCACGCATAAAAATCTCACTTTCGACAACGCTTTAAAAGCACTGAACATAATAAAGCGCGGGTATACGCTGTCGGATGCATTCCCTTATTGGCGTCAAGTTAAATTTACTTACAATCTAACACTACTACATACAAATGAACAAACTGGCTGTATGTCAAAATATTATTAATAACTGTCAATGAGCTCAGGTTGAATTAGGTCAAGTCTCGTCTCACGAGCATTACGAAAAGAAGGAGACACCGTGTACGGAAACTTTATTTTTATTAAAATAAGCTAAAAGTTTACGAGAAAGTTTACACTCTCAAGAAGTTCTGTTTATTTTTGGATTTTCATATCACATGTCAAAAACTAATATAAAAGTAATTGATTATTTTTTTTTGGAATCTATAATAATACTGTGGCTATAATTGCAATACTAATTTTCATAATTATTTGGCTTGGGTAAAATTTGATAAGTAATTTAGGAGAATAATAATAATAATAATAATAATACAGTTTATTTCCAAAAAGTAAAACAATAGTAATTTTTATGAAATGCATTATAAATAATCTATAGGAAATTAGATGGCAATCAGATGACCTCTGTAAAAGAGACCCCTGCTTTTACATACCACCTAGCAAAATAACTGAAACCAAATTCATTAAAAATACTCAAAAATACTCAAAATACACAAAAATACACATAATGCAATCTACAATGTACAAAATACCATATAGTATATACTATATGCCATATACAATCTGTAATATATAACCTAGAATATACAATATACAATGCCCAATCACTCACAATTATAAAAAGTAACAATGTTATTAAGTTGCACCCGTTAATAAACGAGTTTCCGAAATTATATACCATTATTAAATTGCATATTTCTAATTTGAACTTTAAAAGTAGTCAAAGGAAGAAATTTCAGTGAAGGCGGAATGGAATTATAAAGCTTCGACACATTATAAGAAAAAGAACGTTTACATAACTCAGAGCGATGTATGCAACAATCTATTAATCCCCTATGTCTCAAATTCAAATTATGAATATCCGTTCGAAATTTGATTTTAAAGTATAGGTAAGGAGGAGTTTTAGTATTAATTTCGACGCTTATTCATGTTGAGCCAATTGGTCTCTTTAATTTTGTGTGTTATATGTTCTGGACCGTGGCACGTCAAAATAGCCCCGTCAAAACAGCCCCGTCATAATAGCCCCGACAAAAAAGCTCACACACAAAATAGCCCAGTCCAAAATAGCCCCGACAAAACAGCCCCACCAAAACATCCCTAGCGAAAATCACAATAATATTTGTAAACACAAGACATGACCAAAGTTACTTTGTTTATTTATATACACATTGTATATAACTAATACCGGTTGGTGACTTGGGCGACGCAGGGTGACGATCTCAATGATAAATTCTTAATATTCAGTTAGTTGCTTCCCTTATTATTTTAAAACGAAAGAATACTTACGTTTTTTTAAATAATACTGTATCTGTACTTTCCGGAACTAGAAAATGAAAGAAGTAGATTTTCAGCTTTTACAAAAATTATGAAAAATAAATAGGCACTATTTACTATTTTATTATAGTAATACATGTTGTGTACAGATGCAAACTACATTTGGTTATGAAATAACAACATAAAAGGATAAGTATATTAAGAGCAATATTACTACAAAGTAGTTTTTATACTATTTTTTATTTTACCATTCTAAATTTCTGAATTATATGAGACAATAACATTAAAATTATGATAATCTTGTACTACCATTTCTAATCTGCGATTAAGTTGGACTGCACTAAGCTATTTTGGTACGAAGCTACTTTGTCATGGAGCTATTTTGTCCTGGCTATTCTAACGGGGCTGTTTTAACGGAGCTATTTTGGGTGGGGCTGTTTTGTCGGCGCACCGTTCCCGACGTTTAATACCATGCATAAGTCGCAGACATGAGTTCTGAACCATTTGAATTCTTGCACTGGTGATATTATCGATACAAGGTTCATAAACGACATCACCATAATTAAACTGAGACAGCACAAGATAGTTACATAGAAGCGCCTTGATATTTTTGTTCAAAATGTGCCTATTATTATAAATAAGTTTAAGATTTGCGTAAGCTCTACGAATGCAAATATTTACATGCTCACGAAATCTGAGTTTATAATCTAAGGTTAGGCCCAAATTTCGGGCAACGTCTTTACATGGAATTATATTATTATTAATCATTATCTGAATGTGAGGCAATTGTAAAAGTCTATTATTTCTACTACCAAAAAGCATAACAACTGATTTTGCAGGATTAATTATAAGTGAATGGGCAGAACAAAATTTAACTAAATTATTGAATATTAGTCAAAATTATTTAGTGTGTATGATTTTCGATGATAAATAAAAATCATAGAGTCGTGAAACATACTTCAATTTAAAGTTGAAGAAAATTTAAAATTATTAAGCGTTTCTCGATTTTTTGTGGCTTCTTCAGTAATTTATGTATTCATTACAATTTAAAAGTTTATTGCATTCTGAAAATATAAAAAATAGGATTAGCGAACAATAGTATATTGTATGTTACGAGATGAAAGTGCATTCTTGCCGCTTGCGCAAAAGCGGCAAGCCCACTTTTAGCTCGAAACATACATACTATTTTTCGACGACTGAGCATGTTATTATGTCCAAAATAATCATATTTTATTTTAGTGCAAAAATTTATTGACAATCAATTTAAAATTACTAGCGTAGTCTATGCCATGTGACGCAGTTACTTAAACAAATGACAGGCGTTGTCAAGGAAATATTCGGACGTGCCGACCTATTTTGCTCACGCGGAAATCCAAAACGCTCGGCGAGCGGCAAAATGATGAAAACGCACGCTCAACGGAGAATGTCAACTTTCTGTTGTCAAATGACAGTGAGAAAAATTTACTTTCGATGTGAGTCGTCGAATAATTAGGTTTTCATTTAACATGTGTATGTACTTACATGATTAGAGTATAAAGATTTTTGGAAAATTCCTTCACGGCATTTTCAAAGTTGTTTTACAAATTAATAATTAATAAAGGCAATTATTATTCATGTATAATCCGTACTTGGATGTAATTAAAAACCAGAAAGCTTAGCTGTTCTGAAAGCAGAATGCAAATGAAATTTGATAAAGGGGCTTGTAAGTCCGTTCACATATTTAAGTTATCAGTCAATGCGTAAAAGTGTAGAAAGTTCGGAAATGCAGGTGCAGAGAAGTATTAAGTTAAATTTTGATTTAATTGAAAAGTTAGTTTTAAAGATAATAGCATGAATATAAAAGTAAAATATTTGGTTCAAGTATACAAAAATTTTATTTAAACAAATTATGATAAATGAACTGAGACTATCGATATCAGTTCTATAATTAATTGCGTTGGGTCTTTTTTGTATTTCAATCATCTATAAGCATAGACTTTTTTTTTAGTTATTCTCTTTATGTACGATTTTAGGTGTATTAAAATTGAATTTATGTAGAGATTCATTGGCGTAGTCAGTCAATGCAGTTTTTTTTTTATTAGAAAGAGATAAATTACTAATTTTAATGGAGAATTTATGTTGATTAAAGCTGTTCTTTAATAGCTGTTTTGTTTGTCTTATGTAGATGGAGTTGCAATTATTACAGTTAATTGGATAAACAAGTTTTGATTGCATATTATTTTCAGTCTTGTTTTTTAAATTCATGAAAAGCTTTTTACCTAACGTATTGTAGTTGTTAAATGTTCTTATAAGGTTGTATTTATTAAGTTTTTTTTTTCAATTTTCTCAGAATTTTTTGGGATATAGTTAATAGAAACATATTTTCTTTGATTAGAAATGTTTGAATTATTAAATTGCCCAAGCAATTTGGTTGTAGATCTATTGATTAATTTTATTGCAATCGTTAATTATATTAATTCGATTTTTAATTTGTATTTTAATACAATCAATTGGATATTCATTTATGATTAAAATATTTGTAATGATTTCCAAGTTTTTTTTATGAAATTGTCTTGAAGATAGTTTGATTGCCCAGTCGGCTAAATTGTTAATTACACTTTTTTGTATTTAGTTGTGGTATTAGAATTAAAATTTAAATATCTATTAGTTTTTATGTTATTTCGAAACCAATTCGTTAATATATTTCCATTAGCTTGTCTGATTAATGTTAGGTCAAGAAAGTTTATGGAGACATTATTGTTTTCATTTTCTAGTGTAAATTTTAATCTTAGGTGTACATTGTTGACAAGGTTAAAAAAATTTGGTTTAGGTATTAACTGAATCAGTAGCCATTATGATGTCGTTTACTTTTCTTAAGTAAAGAGAAAAATCGTTGTTTTGATTTAGAATTTTGGTTTCTATTTCCTCCAATACAATATTGGCGATAGTGGAGGAAATAGGGGAACCCACAGCAACAACTAAAAGTTTGGGTGTAAATTGTATTATTGTAAGTAAAATAGGTAGTATATAGAACGAAATCAACTGCTTGGATAAACTCATTAAGTGGAATGTTTGTGTACCTTTTAATTCGATTCCAGTTGTTTTTAATAGTATTTAAAGCACGATCAATTGGTATGTTGGTATATAATGAAACAACATTCAATGAAAATAGTTTGTGGTTTTTGTTAAGCTTTATGTTATCAATGTGTTCTTTAAATTTCCAAGCGTCTTTTATGCTAAATTTGTTAAGTGATGTAACATTGGTAAAGATTTTTGATAGATATTTTGATAAGTTATAGGTAGGGCTCATATATGATGTAAAAATAGGTCTTAAGGGTGCTGGAGTGTGTATTCCAGACCCCTTTTTTACAAAATGGATCCCACACAACCCGAAAATGGCTTCTAATACTTTGTCAACACCAAATTTGGAGCCCACCAGGAGGAAACTTTTCGTAGATTATGTAAAATTAATAACCAAATTGTAAAGGTAAGCGAACGAATATTTTTCTTTAAAACATTTACAAAATATTGTTTAATCCCTAAATTTTTACAAACTAAAAACTCACATATCATTTTTCAAAGTATTTATCAGAAATGGCAATTTTTAGAATTTTAAAATCAAACTGCCATGAAAACTTTTTTTAATAAAAGACAGTTATTTTTACTTGAATAAACTTATCAGTATCAGTATCAGTATCAACCGGTCACTGCTGGACATAGGCCTCCCTTGAGTACTCCATAACTTTCTGTCTTGAGCAGCTTGCATCCAGTTCGAGTGGATACGTCTCAAATCATCGTGCCATCTAGTCGGAGGACGGCCTCTGCTTCTAAGTGCATCCCTGTCTTGGTCTCCACTCTACCATCTTTGTGGTCCAGCGGTCGTCTTTGAACCTTGCAACGTGCCCTGCCCAATTCCATTTCAAAGAGGCTATCCTCTCTACGGCGTTAATAACTTTGTTCTATTGCGTATTTCGGTGTTCGGTATTCTGTCTGGCAGCGATAGTCCTAAAATCGATTTTTCCATTGCGCGCTGTGCAATTATTATTTTATTAGCTGTTCTCTTTGTTAAGGTTAGGGTCTCTGCGCCGTATGCCAGAACTGGCAGCACACACTGGTTGAAAACCTTTCTTTTCATACGTATAGGAAGCGCAGACCTAAAGATCAATTTTAATCTACCGAAAGCTGCCCACGTCATCTCTATACGTCTACTTAGCTCGCAGATCTGATTATCGCGGCTAATTTTGATTTCGTGGCCTAAGTATCTGCAAGAGGTTGTCTCTTCAACTTGCTTCTCATCGATGTATATAGCGCCACCCATTACTAAGTTGGTGATTGTTTGGGTTTTTGACGTATTGATTTTTAGTCCCATTTGTTGCGAGGCAGCTTTTAGCTCTTGCTGGGCTTTACTTATACAATCAGTTATCAGAACCACATCGTTCGCAAAGCGTAGGTGATAAAGGTTTTGGCCATTTACGTATATTTAAACCCAAATCCTCCCATTCTATTTGTTTGAACATGTACTGGAGCAGATTATTGAATAATATTGGAGAAATGGTGTCGCCTTGACGAACACTTTTTTCTATTAAGAAAGTGTTTGTGTCTTCGTGGAGTCTAACAAAAGCCGCTGCGTTTTCATATATATGTTTAATTACCATTATGTAACGATGGTCTATGCGACAGTCAGCTAGAGATTCCAACATTTTTTGTTGATTTATGGTGTCGAAGACCTTCTCATAGCCCACGAACACCAAGACCAAAGGTTATCGTATTCAATTGTTTTCGCGATTAGTCTTTTCAGGGTTTGAAGATGATCGGTCCTACCATATCCTGATCGAAACCCAGCTTGCTCCCTTGGTTGGTATAGGTCTAATTTGAAGTATCCCTGTTGGTAATAATTCTGGTAAAACGTTTATATAAATGAGACAGCAGGCTAATCGGCCTGTAATTTCCAAGGTCCGTCGTATCGCCTTTCTTATGTATGAGAATTATAGCGGCGTTGTTCCACTGCCGTGGGTTTGTGTTTTTCGATACATTCGTTAAATAAAAGCTTAAGTGCATGTAATAACTTTTCTCCTCCCATCTTTATGGCATCAATAACCACCTCATCTTGCCCAGGGGATCTGTTGCTCATCATTTGAAATAGTGCTTTCCTTATATCTTGTGTAGTTATTTCTGGAATGTCGTCAGAGCTTTGGTTTAGAATCTTGGGAGGTTTTGTTTTATTGTCCTCGTTTTTGTTGTGGTCCCTATATAGTTCTTCATAGAATTTGTCTACTATGTTGGGGATATCTTCTCTGTTATTTGTGAGTTTTCCTTGATTATTTCTGAGAGTTGGTATATGTTTTTCACCTACAGAGATATTTTGCCCCAGTACTTTTAAACTGCCGTTGTTATCTATCACCTCTGTTATCATTTTTGTGTTGAAGTTTCTGATGTCATTTCTTACAGATTTGGAAATATCCTTGTTTACTTGTTTGTAGACTGTTAAGTTTTTCACATGTTTGTCTATCAGTTCTCTTCTTTCCTTCATAAGATATTTGGTGTATGTACTCAGCTTTTGTTAGAACAATTATCCCGGAGCTAGTACGGCCCTGTATTTTCCGCATAAGTTAAGCCAAATCCTTAGCTTGGTAATGTTATCAAAACTTAACCTGCTGCAAACAACGCGGTTCGTTGTTCTTTAAATTCTTAGTAAGCCGCTGGACAAAGCAGCTTTGTTCTGCCGTTGCCTCCTGCGTGGGTGATGTCATTCTCGTTGTTCGGCACATTCAAGCTCCTGGAAAGCGCTTAGTCAGTCATTTATTATTCTGGAACTTTCGTATATGCTTTGTTCCTCTGCAACGGTCGTAATGACGTAGTGCGTTATTTATATTTCGTTCAGTGGTGCAATCCTTTGAGATTATGCGACGGAGGATCTAGCCTGTCGTTGCAGGAGTGAGATGCAGTTTCGGGACGCTTTAGCGCCATCAAACGGCTTGCATTTTACGAATTCACTTCCTACCGGTCCTTGAACTAGAACAAACGTATTCGATTTTTAACCCCTGGTCCGCGTCGCAAAGCGACCGGGGGAGACTCTTGTAATGAACCTTGTAATTCCGCTTCAAGTAATGTGTTCCGTGAATTGTGCCTTTTGAGGACCTGTTGAACTTACCGGAGTGCCTTCTTAAGTAATGGAACTGTTTCGTTACGTGAGAAATTCTTGGCGTTCTTCGTGTTGTGAACATTAACCGTTTGGGGTGCAGTTGAAGCAAGTTAAGTTAGTGTGGTCGAGAGTCCTTTTCGTGGGTTGCGAGTCTCCAAAATTATCGCTGCCGCGGATTTTAACGAGCTCTTCATAGAACCAACGCTAACTTAAGTATGACGTCGTGTTGTTTAAATCTCGCACGTTTCCCTGTGGTTCCTGTATTGGAAGTGTCGTTACGTCGTCTATTTATCCTTCGGGGGATTCTAATTCACCTGGCCAACCCTTATCGTCTACATCATCGAGGGTATGGTCGCACCAGGTCAACTCTTGTGATTTCCGCGGTCATTCGTTCCTTCAGGTATCTTCAAGGCAGTTTGTTTAGAAAGGTGACTACACACACAGTGCCGCTCGTAAATATTCAGCTAGCTGATCTTCTTTAGGTAACGATTGTAACTTAGTTTTTATAGTGTAATATGTACAGTGAGCGCCCCCGTCAACTGTTGTAACAGTTCAACGTCTTTGTTGTTAACGATGTTATTTGCTATTTGCCAAATTTAAT
Organism: Agriotes lineatus; assembly: GCA_940337035.1. Classification (NCBI taxonomy): domain Eukaryota; kingdom Metazoa; phylum Arthropoda; class Insecta; order Coleoptera; family Elateridae; genus Agriotes; species Agriotes lineatus. The sequence continues at coordinate 231,072,422 of OW679194.1, read as the reverse complement.
GAATTGTAGTATTCCCTTGTTTGTGTAAAGTAACTGTGGCAGTTTCGTTTGCCTTGAGCCATGTCAATGTATTTGCAGTCAAGATTGTTGTGTGTCATTTAAGTTAACGTGTTCCAATTCTTAACCAAACTAACCTCTTGGATTATTTTTAATTCTTAACTAGTCAATAGCATGTCCATTGTCACCTAAATATATTTTATTTATCTCAATAGAGTTCATTGTCAAGTACTTATGTTTTTCATTTGTGTTCGTAACTTTTGCATGCGTTTTATGTGTACTGTTTCAGTTCATTGTCAAGTACTTATGTTTTTCATTTGTGTTCGTAACTTTTGCATGCGTTTTATGTGTACTGTTTCAGTTGTAAGGAGTTGAGCAGCTGCTGTATTGAGCTATATTGTAAGGTAAGTCGATACTGTACGTCTTCGCCAACCAAACTCTGCCATGGTAAAAGTAGCCAGGTGGACTACCCACTTCCATTTTCAAGTAATTTCACCTGTGCTGCCGATGTTGTGTTTGTCTCGATTTAGTCAAGAAAATGTTGGCGTTCCGTTATTTTAACATTATTTACCTCTCGTATCGGAGTTCAGCCCTAACTCGAAAGTCGTAAAGAACCCGCCCACGCGGCTGAGTTTTAGCTGGAGCAACCCTTCCTGTTGCCGCCATCTTAACATGGTTGGGGCCTTGTATTTTCGGTTTATTTCCCGATCATATCGTCTTATCTTGTCGTGGATAGCAAGTCCGGCTCTCGAGCGTATGATTTTGTTTTGCACGCTTGTGGGGCTGGATTTCTATGTCGTTGTAACGTTTCCGTGCGGTAACACTTTTCTCTTTTTGTTTTGTTTTTGGGACAATGTTTTTTACTGCCTCCTCAATTGTATCGACTATTGTTGTATTTAAAATATATATATATATATATATATATATATATATATATATTAAAGGTAAATATTTCAGGGTGTCATACCGCTTAATAAATTCGAAGATTTCTTCAACTGGTTGAAGAACATCTTGAATGGCACTTGGAGTTGGACGACGTTTCGACGAAATCACATTCGTCATTTTCAAGTCCTTGTAGTCCTGGTTTGGCTTCTAGTTATGCGGCAACACGACGGACTGTCAACTTGATGTACAGCTGACTGAATAGGTTGTTTATCAATTACTGTGGCAACTAGCATCGAGGGAGCTGTACTGCTAGAACGGATGGCTGGTGTTCGCAGAGAATGGCCGGCCGTTGCTTGTAGTAACGTTGGTAACCACGATGCAGGTAATCGGCTTGTGTCGTCGCGGGTGTTCATACAATTCGGACGTTTCACGATTTCGATGGCTTCTCGTATGATGCATGCGTCTTTGTGTTGGACGCTGGCAATGCTCTTGGTGTTGTCGAAATCAATCTTGTGCGAAGTATCCCATATATGATGCACTAGCGATGAAGTGTGTTCCATCTTCTTAACATAATTCTGATGTTCCTCCTTGCGTGCCTTTATTCTCCGGTTGGTGTGGCCTATGTAGCTGCTATCGCAATCCCGACACGGTATCTCGTAGACTCCGTGGTTTTCCAAAGGGATGTACTCTTTAGGATTCCTCAGTATGGACTGGATTATTCTATCCGTGGTAAAGGTTGTCCTGATGTTACATTTTCTAAGGATTCTTCCGATTTTCTCTGTCGTGCCTCGGATGTAAGGCAGGTACGCCGTGCCACAAGGTCTCTCCTCCTCTGCGTCTTGCGTTTTGGTCTTCGGTGGTCGGAACGCTTTCCTAATCGCTGCTCTGCCATAACCATTTTGTTCGAATACTCGAGCAAGGGTTGCTAATTCTTGTCTTGTATTCTCCTTGTCGGCTATCCTTCTTGATCTACAAACCAGTGTTGTCAGAACTGATTGTAGTTGAGCAGGGTGGTGGTGTGAATTAGCATTTAGGTAGCGATTGGTGTGCGTGGTCTTCCTATAAACCGTGTGCCCCAATTTTCCATTCTTCTTGGTGATGAGAACGTCTAGGAATGGAAGGTGGTTGTTCTTCTCCAATTCCATCGTAAACTGGATCTTATTATGGATGCTATTGAGATGGGTAAGGAAATCAGCAAGTCGATTCTTACCATGACCCCATATGGCAAAGACATCATCGACATACCGAAGCCAAAGTTTCGGTTTGTAAATGGTGCTGTCCAGTGCTTTCGATTCGAAGTCCTCCATGAAGAGATTCGCAATGACGGGAGACAAAGGTGAACCCATCGGCGCTCCTTCTACTTGCTTGTAGCGTTGGCCATTATAGATGAAATAGGTATTCTGGAGACAATGATCGGCAAGTTTGATTATGTGTTGAGGTGGATCATACTTCTGTTTAATGACGTTTAGAGCTTCGGCAACTGGCACTTTAGTAAACAGAGAGACGACGTCAAAGCTCACGAGGATATCGGTCGGTGTAATTTTCTCCTTTTGGAGGACTTCGAATCGAAAGCACTGGACAGCACCATTTACAAACCGAAACTTTGGCTTCGGTATGTCGATGATGTCTTTGCCATATGGGGTCATGGTAAGAATCGACTTGCTGATTTCCTTACCCATCTCAATAGCATCCATAATAAGATCCAGTTTACGATGGAATTGGAGAAGAACAACCACCTTCCATTCCTAGACGTTCTCATCACCAAGAAGAATGGAAAATTGGGGCACACGGTTTATAGGAAGACCACGCACACCAATCGCTACCTAAATGCTAATTCACACCACCACCCTGCTCAACTACAATCAGTTCTGACAACACTGGTTTGTAGATCAAGAAGGATAGCCGACAAGGAGAATACAAGACAAGAATTAGCAACCCTTGCTCGAGTATTCGAACAAAATGGTTATGGCAGAGCAGCGATTAGGAAAGCGTTCCGACCACCGAAGACCAAAACGCAAGACGCAGAGGAGGAGAGACCTTGTGGCACGGCGTACCTGCCTTACATCCGAGGCACGACAGAGAAAATCGGAAGAATCCTTAGAAAATGTAACATCAGGACAACCTTTACCACGGATAGAATAATCCAGTCCATACTGAGGAATCCTAAAGAGTACATCCCTTTGGAAAACCACGGAGTCTACGAGATACCGTGTCGGGATTGCGATAGCAGCTACATAGGCCACACCAACCGGAGAATAAAGGCACGCAAGGAGGAACATCAGAATTATGTTAAGAAGATGGAACACACTTCATCGCTAGTGCATCATATATGGGATACTTCGCACAAGATTGATTTCGACAACACCAAGAGCATTGCCAGCGTCCAACACAAAGACGCATGCATCATACGAGAAGCCATCGAAATCGTGAAACGTCCGAATTGTATGAACACCCGCGACGACACAAGCCGATTACCTGCATCGTGGTTACCAACGTTACTACAAGCAACGGCCGGCCATTCTCTGCGAACACCAGCCATCCGTTCTAGCAGTACAGCTCCCTCGATGCTAGTTGCCACAGTAATTGATAAACAACCTATTCAGTCAGCTGTACATCAAGTTGACAGTCCGTCGTGTTGCCGCATAACTAGAAGCCAAACCAGGACTACAAGGACTTGAAAATGACGAATGTGATTTCGTCGAAACGTCGTCCAACTCCAAGTGCCATTCAAGATGTTCCTCAACCAGTTGAAGAAATCTTCGAATTTATTAAGCGGTATGACACCCTGAAATATTTACCTTTAATACATATCAGCCGCGAAAACCTTCGTAATATATATATATTTATATATATATTTATACTTCAACAAGAACTTGAAACAATTCAAAACCACTTTAATAATTTTACAGATAAATATTTAATCATTAATTTTCTACAAACTAAAATAATGCAGAATGCAAAATTGAGAACTAAGTTACATGTAGGGTTAACTAATAAAATTAATTTACTAATTAACAAAAATCAAAAAGTTTCCAAGATAGACAACCCATATAGCACTCATATAGCAAACAATCAAATTAACAATAAAGTCATATGTTTTTCCGACTTTTTCCACCGTCTAGGGTGTAAATCACACAACGTTTCGGGAGTTTTGATCTACTCCCGTCTTCAGGTGTTCCTGGTTAGTCCTGAGAAGGACTGATATCGTACATTTTTCTACGTAAATTTGTGCCTCCCCCGGGGTTTGAACCCGGGACCGCTGATTGCTGTGATTACTAGTCTGCTACTCTAACCACTAGGCCACCAGGGAAGCACAAATTTACGTAGAAAAACGTACAATATCAGTCCTCAGGACTAACCAGGAACACCTGAAGACGGGAGTAGATCAAAACTCCGGAAACGTTGTGTGATTTACACCCTAGACAGTGGAAAAAGTTTGAAAAACATAATAGACCACTGCCAAAAAATGACATTCAGAGAATAACAATAAAGTAACGATTTTTGATAATACTGGTGAATTCACTTATAATATGACTGATGTAAATATTCCAAACAATGTTAAAAATATTTTAAAACTGGGTCCAAAATTTAACTATTATAATCCGAAAAACAAACTTACTATAGAAAATATAATATGTAACCTCGAAAATGGTATCACGGATTTAACTCAAACAGACCAAAACTCTATACGTGCCAATATTTGTAACATTTTAACCAACTTTAAAAAAAATAAAAACACATCAAAATTTAACTGTTTCACAAATATAATACAATAATGTACTTGCTAAAAATATAAATAAAATTACTATTTTTATTTGAAAAATAACAATGACTTAACACAATACGACACTGGCCTCACACTCGAGGGCGTAACGAAGGTTAAAAATGGCTTTTTACGACCATTTACCAAGCTAGCTCATGGTAGGGATGTCCACGAAAGACGGCTATTGGCGCTCCTGGAGAAGATCATGATTGGTTTTTAAGTGTGCGTTTATTTACAATTACAATGTACAATGTTATATAATTACTCCCAAAACTATATATATAAAAACAATAAAAATAAAATAAGCTATGCCGTGTGCGTGCCCGGTGGAGGGCATCTCCGAGGGCGAGAAGTGGATGGTGGCGGTCGACCTGGCAGCAGGAACACTTCGGCCAGGACTTCTTAGACCTAGGGCTCGCGTCCTAGCGAGGCCCTTTGGGGGCGGGGCGGTGTCCACGTTCCGGACGACCTGGAGGCAGGATGACACACCTCGGCGGCAGGCCAAGGGGGCGGCGGCGGAGGCTTGAGGCGTCATTGCCGTGGCAGGTGCATCCTCGGCGGAGCTGTGCAAAGCCGGGGCGACGGTGCTTGGAAGCGCGAGCTCAGGCGAAGTCCTCTTCGTGGCGCGGAGTTTCTGGTGTTTCAGGAGCGACCTGGGGATGGCGTCGAGCCGGATGATGCGCGACGGGCCGGAGCGCTCTCTGGTTCGCAAGCAGCTAGCGTCTCTCTGAAGCTTGGGGCGCCTTGGGGCCGAGCAGAGATTTTTGTTGTTTGTTACTTCCTATTGACCGGAGGGTCTAAGATAGGGAAGTAGTTGATCTGAGAACAGCGTTCGATCGGATGAATATTCTGGCGGCTGCGGCTCTTTTTAAAGGGATTTTTACTCCCACCGCTTTCTCTCGGATGTCCGTTTGTTTGGGGTGGGATGAACTAATTTCGCTTACGGGGGTTGATTTGAAGCATTTTATCGATTTTTGCATTTGGCGTCCTTATTTTCGTACGGCGGCTTTTTTTATGTGGCCCATCGTTTTCCTTATTAAATTATGCTTCTTTACATACCACGCATGCCTATAGTCTTATTAAAATTACTTGTAATTTAATTTGTTCGCGCTATTTGCTATTTCTTTAATTGTTGCGTGGCATGTCTGCATTGACCTCCTTATGGATAATTCTTTCCGGCGCTGGCCCAGTTCTCTGAGTTGACGCCTTCGTTCTTATTTACCTTACTTAACCCCGTGAAAGGGAAAGTTTTAAGCCGTCTTTGTTAGCCCGAGCGGCCGATGACATTCTAATAACTCGGGTTGTTGGCCTGGGTTTATTTTAGGGCCGTTTGCCCTAAGAATGCTGTTTTTAAACTTAGGCGTTCGGCATTTGTTTAGCAAAAAAAAATAACATGGCTGTAATTACGTGTTTTTCTGCTCCTTGAGAAATTGCATGCGAGGTTTGAGGGCGTTAACTCACATGTGATTTTTGATTGAGACGCTACCTTGACGAATAGGCGACAAGCGGCGATTATGCACGTGTGAGTCATATCAGACTTAATTATAACAACTGCAGATAAAACTCAAAAAACTGTAATTATGATAAAAACTGACCACCATAATAAAATGACTGATTTGTTAAGTGATGAAAACACATACAAAAAGGAATTAAAAGACCTTACATCCATAATCCAAATTAAAAACAATAAATTAGTAAAACATTTACTAGATACCAACTATGTAGATAATATAACATACAAAAATTTAATTTCTCACAGCTATTAAAGAACAGAATTAATCAACACGAATACTCAACTAAAATTAATAATTGATCTCTTTCTAATAAAAAAAACTGCATTGACTGACCACACCAATGAGTCGCTACATAAATTCAATTTTAATACACCTAAGAGATTACATAAAGAGAATAATCTAAAAAAACGTCTATGCTTGGAGATGATTGAAATACAAAAAAGCCTCAATGCAATTAATTATAGAACTGATATCGATAGCCTCAGTTCTATTTATCATAATTTGTTTAAATAACATTTTTGTATACTTGAACCAAATATTTTACTCTTATATTCATGCTATTATCTTTAAAACTAACTTTTCAATTAAATCAAAATTTAACTTAATACTTCTCTGCACCTGCATTTCCGAACTTTCTACACTTTTACGCATTGACTGATAACTTAAATATGTGAACGGACTTGCAAGCCCCTTTATCAAATTTACTGAGTAAATTACAGAATTGTGGATTTAAAATGTTTTATCATTATTTACTACTGACTGAAAATGAAAAAAAATAAATATTTATTGTAAAATTACACAGTTGCTTATTAAAATGTTCATTTGTGCAAGCCAAGTTCGACGAGTAGAGTAAAAGATATTTTGTGAAAATTACGTAGTAACTCTAATTAAAAGCGTTAATTAGCAACCTAACCCGTTAATTCCAGGGTCTACTGTGTCAACCTAAAGAGACATTTGTGGCGGTATAATTTTATATCTTATCGAAATATGCAAAATTCAGAATAATAATTTATGAAGAATTGTTTAATTATATTCGCCTATGTTGTTTTAACCAACGCTGAGAGCTATAAGTTCTAATTTTTAAAGCATTTTAACAAAGAACATGTAATGAATTGCTCATGGAGAAAGGTTAGTTTTTGGTCACTCCTTTTCTTACTAAGACACAAGAAATGCCATCGTGTGTGATTAATATCACTTTCCATTAAAAGCTATATAATTGTATAAGGATTTGTTAAACCGATTGAAAAGTTGATAATAGTATTATACTCGCATGTAACCATTAGGATGGTGTAGACGTAGACTGTATAATCTGATACAAAAGCAAATTAGAATGGGGATATAAACCCCGGTAGAATCGATTTCAGACTTTGCAAACACCGTATGAATTACTACAGCATCCGTTGTTTGTTCGGCTTCTGCTTATTCCGTTATTACAGCTAAGATGGGAACGGACATTTTGAAACAGGTTTTTACTAAATATTTATTTTTTGAAGGTCAAAATGAGAGAGAGAGACGGAGACTATTATTATTGGGCGAAATTTGTTCTAAGCTAGCTATTAATAATGATAGTAGTTTAGTTTAATAGTAGGTAGGTATTATCATAATATGGTTAATATAGTTAAGCAATTAAAGAGAACTATTCCAACCTCTTTTTTGTGGTGGGATTTTAGGGTTAAGTGCAAAATTCATGGAAAGTATCGGTTCTCGAATATTAAATTCCTTTAACACTTTTGATCTTTATATCTCAAACGGCGCCTAAGACGTCGTTTCCACTTGGTCTCTTTGCAGTTATTGGGAATCACTATCTGATCTTGCACATTGCCAGACTTTCTCTTGGTTTTATTTACAAAAATATGTCTTGTCAGCTGGTTCTGCACGTCGTCCTCAAATTGTTATAGTAACCTCAACTTTTCAATTTATTGTGTACGTTATTAAGTTACTTTTATATAGCTTTGCTTGGGGGTTGTTTCATTGCATTCCAGAGACGAGACAGATTACTTGGAATTTCTAATACGGCAATGTAGAAGTTCAAAATAAAAAAAAAATGTATAAAAATAGCAAGAGGTTTCATTCTTGTACTTCTTCTGTTGCTTAATTATTTTTTTTAAATTGGTAAGTTACATCAACAGTCACAACTATGTATATATAATTACAATAATAATATGTACAATACCTGTTAGCTCTATGAGCTGATTTGATGATAAGGCGGCTTGAGCGAATTATTTATTAGCAGTACTTTAGAAACTTTTTAATAATTGAGCAGGTTTTGAGGCAATTTCTTTTTAATCGTCTGAATGCTGGTACTTCTGGCAGAGTTTCTACGGATAGGTTTTTGTGTGTGTTACCAGACGGTCATGGTGTTTAACTGCACGTTGTTAGATTTCTTCTTTTATGTATGTCATCTTTAAATCGTTATGTAGGGTTTCATTGCTAACATACCATGGTGCATCTGCTATTTGTCTGAGGACTTTAGAATGAAATCGTTACATTATCTTTAAATTGGACATACTCGAACAACGCCATAATTCCAGTTCGTATGTCCATATTGGCTTAATTATTACTCTATATAGTATAAGACGTCTATTTTCGATTGAAAGGGGAGATTTCCTTCCAATTAGCCAATTCATTATTGTCATTTTCAGATCCATTCTTTTCTTTTTCGAGATCAACTTGTTGTCTAAATGTAATCCCAAATATTGAGTTTCGTTGGCATGTGGTATTTCCACATTATTAATATAGACTGTGTTAAGTTGTTTTAATTTCGTTATATTTCACCAAATTTTCTTTAGTTCGACCCTGGCTTTTGAGCGCAATTTAAAGTCATTCAAGCTACGGCAGCGAATTGCTCGGGCTTGTTTGTATTGCATTGTTTCTCACGAGCCTATTTAGTTTTTTTGGGACCTTGCAATTCATTGTAAATCATTTACAACCTACATATCCGTCGAAATTTTGGTATCAAGTCAAGCTTATTTCTGTTCAGGGTGACGCAATCTATACTCGCACGCAGCTCAGCTGCTTTCTTTCGTAGAATTCTTAACGCCGTTAGGGACATTTGATACTATTCGGTCTCGCGAACAAATTGTCAAAAGTAAGAAAATTTTAGTAGAGCTCTTGTTATTCTGTGCATTATATTTCTGATTTCAGACCATAATACTGCTTTCCTTTTCAAAGACAGCTTTGTTTCAGTTTATCGATAAGGCAACTTAACCGTTTTGCCTTCCGTAGCACATTGCAAGCTCTTTGGAAATTAGTTTTGATTAATCTGTTGTGCCCAAATAATAGGGCCACGTTCTGTAAAGTCCAAACTTTCTTTTCGATTAATTGAACTTCTGAATTTAAGACATTTGATACCCCTGGACTTTCCTTACTTGGCAGTTCAAGTATGAGAGACTTCCTTTGTGCTTTGTTTTATTCGGGGTTTCCCCCGAGTTTATGATGCAGTGTTTCCTTTCGTGTTGCAACAAGGAGACGAAAAATTCAGTTTGGATTAGTAAAAGTGAGATGGACTCTTCTTTAGCGCGGGGGCAATCATTAAGCTCCGCGATTTTAAAATTAATTAGTAGCCAGCCTTCAGTTGAGACAGACGTGTTTGTTTTTCCCCTCGGGGGTCGCCTCAACGATTCGCCTGGGGACCTTTTGTGTTAACCCGCTTCGGTGCTATCAAGTTAAATTAATGTTTTGTGAAGGATTTCTGTTCTTTCCCCGCGAAACGCGTATGTGTGTGACTCGGTTGACGTATCAGCGGGCGGCGTTTTTAATGTTCGTTAACCAACCCCAGAGCCGGGGGAAAGTTATTTTGCACATAGTTGCACATCTAGTACAAGACTCCCTATGAAGCCCACGTAGTTTTCCCATAGTGAGTGGGGAAACATCTGCTTTTTGCAAATTTTGCTACGTTCAGCCGATCTCGAGTTTTCTTGCGTTCCCGGGGGACGACCGCATTCATTGTGAATTTACTCTGCACTCTTTTGGGCCGCTGTCCACCGTTCCGCTTAACCCTTGGGTCTACCCTGTTCTACACTGCAGGAAGCAATCACCAACCCCAGAGGCCTTTGAAGCATTACCGAGGCTTGGACTTCCAACAGACTACCATGCCTGGGCTAAGATAAATTTGTACATTGTTAACTGTTACGCTTATCCAGTTCCGGGTGTGTTATTATCATTTGTTTATTGCGCAGTGTGCGGAGTTATAAACATTGCGTACATCTTTGTATTTTAATTATGTCAGTTGATCATTGAAGGCGGAAGCTTTACTCCTGCCAATATTTCAGTTGGTTATTCTTTGTAACTCTGTTTAGATTAAGTTAGTTCTTGCGTGGGATCCCCTTTTTGTCCTCAGCTAGGGTGTAACCTTTTTGATAGCCGACTTGTGGCTTGATGTACGAAAATTTAAATCATTAAATTTCATTATTGGCTAAATTAATTATTGGTTGCATTTAAATGTGTGAACCTATTGAGTCCTCAACTAAATACGGCTTTAGCCGAGTGTATTTTCATGTAAAGACCAGAGCATGCGATAGAACGCGTAAGCCCTTAATATCAGGGGTGTTTTGTATTTTGTTATTAGCTTCCAGAGCGGTGGCCATCGAAAGTAAGTGACTTCGATTTTTGTGGCCACCCTACTTTTGCATCCGGCGTCGGCAGAGCTGACGAGTGACGCTGGAGTGGGGTGAAGCTACTTGGAGAATCTCCCCTTAGGCTACGTGTACCTTCTTACTTCTACCACGTTAGCTACCTCTTTTAAGAAGTAAGTGGCGTCCTTAGGCAATTCTTTTGAGCAAAGTATAGGGTAAGTGCTGTCGGTGTTAACTGAGCTTTCGAACCACGCCTTCTCGACTAAGCTAGACCGAGGGTAACTGGAGCGCCGTCATCTGCTCCGACACATCAAGATCTGTGTTTTTTTTTTGGTAAAGCCGGCAAACCCTGTACTTTTCCCCGATTTTTGACAGTGCTTGTGATCAATGTCGATTTGAGCATTTAATCCTGTAACAACTGGTGGACATCGTTGGCTTCTTAAAGTAAAGGACACGTGGACCTGTTTTCATTTACCTTAATTCTCCACTGGTTTAACCATTCTTGCAAGATTTATATAATTCTGTAGATGCTGTGACGCAGTTCCTGGATCTTTATGTCGTTAATATTATTATGTCATCCGCGAATGTTCCGGTTATAGTATACGGGGTTGTAGATATAAAATTGGACCTAGCACGCTACTTTGTCTAATGCCTGAACTCATAGAGTATATTGCAGATATTTCTTCTCCATATTTCTGATGCACTCTACACATATAAAAATTTTGATATTTACATCGAAGGCAAATTCGCGGTTCCACTAAAAATATAATCGTAAGTGCTGAACTGCCAGAGTGTCAAATTTAATTGATATTATGTATCAGTGACAACGTTAAAGTAATGGAAGGTGAATGTCTTCTTACGCCCTTGGTACATAAATAATTATTACCCAGAGCTGGGCAAATTACTTTTAAAAAACAGTTAATTATTAATTATCACCTATTACCTCCTAGTGAAGTAATTGAATTACCAGAGATTCAATTACTCAATAGTAATTCAGTAATTGTTAATTAATTGGTAATTGTAATTCCACCACATAAATTACCTTTTTCAATTACTTTCAATATAAATTGTTCTCGTATATTTGTATTTAGTAGTATTTAGGTAGCTCTGTGCTAGTATATCATTTGCTTAAGCTTAAGCTAATTGTTATGGAAAAGAATACATTATATTTTCACCTAACTGTATTCTGTGTGTTACCGCATACATATCTTTCGCTTCTTACACAATAATTATTAGCAAGCTACACTGCTATACCAAAGACAACATATGCACATCCCAACTAAAAACAAACGCGTTTGCACCAAATATTTTCTTCTTTGATCGTGCACACCTCGACGGAATTGCAAATGTTGCATACAATTTGCTGTTTTCTAAGTTATAGAAAATCATAAATAATCCTTATATTAATTGGTAATTGTAATTCCACCACATAAATTACCTTTTTCAATTACTTTCAATATAAATTGTTCTCGTATATTTGTATTTAGTAGTATTTAGGTAGCTCTGTGCTAGTATATCATTTGCTTAAGCTTAAGCTAATTGTTATGGAAAAGAATACATTATATTTTCACCTAACTGTATTCTGTGTGTTACCGCATACATATCTTTCGCTTCTTACACAATAATTATTAGCAAGCTACACTGCTATACCAAAGACAACATATGCACATCCCAACTAAAAACAAACGCGTTTGCACCAAATATTTTCTTCTTTGATCGTGCACACCTCGACGGAATTGCAAATGTTGCATACAATTTGCTGTTTTCCGACTAAGTTATAGAAAATCATAAATAATCCTTATATTGTTCTACAAATACCCAATTGCCATTTGCTCAGCATATAGGTAATGTAATAAGGCCTTATCTTATTTTTAGAGTTTTGGAGATTTAGTAACCAATCGAGGTTTGGTAGTTTAGTAATTGAATTACCAGAAAGTAATTCAATTTCCGTAAGTCATTTAAATCACTACAGGTAAATCAAATACTTTTAAAGTTATTTAACTACTTTAGAAGTACTTACTTACTTAAATGTAACTGAGTATTTGAATATATCAATTAACTAATAAAACACTGCTGAAGCCTGTGGTTTGAAAATATCACAAATTCGTTAAAACCCCTCACCACACAAATATTTAACAACTGCTAAATACGTATTTCGACAGCCACGCTGTCATCATCGGTAGCTACGAGAAACTTACACAGCAAAAAGGCAATGATGTACTCGTGACCAAATCACAAATGCAAGCGGACGATGTTTGCGCATTTTACATCTATTTATACTGTCTGACCCGGAGGGCGTGGCCGAGGGCCAATTAACTTGGCCGACGGTCAATGTAACTTCAACAAGTCATATAAGACAGAGGACGGTATTGGTCCGTCATCTTTGTTCAAAAATTTATTATCATGGTTCTTAAAAATGGCCAAGCTTTCATAAGAATTTAGTTGCTTTGTTGAAGTTAACGCCTTTACAATTTCTCGGTCATCCTCTTTTATACTATGACCCGTTTCGTAAATATGTTGGGCAATACTCGATTTTTCGAATCTGTTGTATCTAAAATGAGCTAAATGCTCTTTAAACCTAGTACCAAAATTACGACGTGTTTGCCCAATATATTTAGAATCACAATGGGAACATTTAATTTCGTAAATTCTAGGTCTCTCTAAAGTCCTCAGTTTGTCTTTTGGATTTCCCAACAAATTTCTAATATTGTTGTTTGAACCGTATGCAACTTTATGGCCCGATTCTTTAATAGTATATCATGTTATTAGGAGCAAAAGTTATACTTTATGTGGCGAGGTTGGACGGGTTATCTGCCGAGATTACGAGGCAGATAAGTACAGCCGAGCCACATAAAGATACATTTGCTCCGAATAACATATAGTATTTTTTTTCAAACTTTTTATAACAAATTATTTACAACTTTGGGAACAAAATTCGAAGAAAATTACTTGATCTCGTCTGCGGCAGATAATATTATCTGCCGCTGACGAGCGGCAGATAAAGTGTTTTAGATGCCATGCAATGAAGTGACAGTTTAGCATCATCAATCAAGCACATTTTACTGCCGTTTGAAGAAAAAAATGTGTGCTAGGCCCTTTGTGGCCGGGTGAAATGGAATTGCGATGTACTTGAGTCCTTCACTTCTAAGGCTGACGAGAGTTGTGGAATTTCAGACGTGCAATCGTGTTTTTTGTTTTCTAATCAAATTATCGATAATTTTAGAAGAGAAACCATTGTACACAGCGGTGATTTTTATGGTCTGAAGTGGTATATCGATTTTTGTTTAAAGGAAAGGTTACCAGCTGTTAAATATTTGTGTTGTGAGGGGTTTTAACGAATTTGTGATAGCAATTAATTGTTTTTAAAAAGTAGTTGTCAAGTACTTCTTAACAAAAATATTAATTGCCAATTACAATTACCGCATTTTAAAAAATATTTCATTCCTAAGACAAGTCAACAGAAAGGAATTTAATTGGTAATTTAATTATAAAGCAATTAATTACAGCTCAGCTCTGCTATTACCTCCAGCATTTGTGTTTTACAGTGGTGGATTTAGAAACAACAAAACTCAATAATAAATCACTATGAAATTACTTAAATCTATTGTTTTCTGCTTTTCTTATTATTTATTATTTTTAAGTGCGTTTGGCAACATCACTTCTCTACTAAGCAAGTGAGCCTGAGCGATCGGGTTCAATAGTTCCGAATCGTGGTATTATTATCACGTGAGCACGAATTGTGAAGTGAATCACTGATGCAGCCAGCTTGATGGCTTGATGCCTTGTCGGTTGCGACGAGCGACAATTGCAGCAGATCGCCTTTACTATATGTCCACCGTGATATAAATGTAGATATTTTTCATCTAAGAAAAGAAGGCTTGATTTTGTAATTTAGTACAAAGTACTTCAGTTATTTGTTTATTTTTGTTGTTCTTATTGGTTGTTTTCGTTATCATCCCTATTTTGTTTTTTGTTGCCCTTCATTTATATTATATTTGTTGAAGAGTAAACTAGAAAGCGTTTTATTTTAATAAGTCTCAAGGTAATGAATCTTATTATCTGTATGAACTTATTTACATATGTTTAAAAGGTAACCTATTATAGGAGCGATTTTTGTGTTCTAAAAAAATTATTATTAAATATTAATTAGTAAAATAAATGGTTTATTTTCTCTACCTCTAATCTGCGCCCCCCCCCCTTTAAAAGAAATTCTAAATCCGCCCCTGTGTGTTTATGTCACCATGGATGCAGCACCAAAGCTTTGCAACATTATATTGATTTGAAAGTTAGACAAAATGTCATCGCAGAAATCTTGTCACTATATCGACTTTTAGAAATTTCGCATTGTGGAACATGCGAGGGTTATTTTTTCAACCTCCGATTGAGTAGGAATACAAAACAAAAATGAATACAAAAAATTTATTGTATACAAAATCTAATTACATCTTTTAGCTACGTTTTTATATAATCTCCATTTCGAAGGCACTCGTCATATCGTGGCAAGACTTTTTCTGTACCTTCGTCAAAATAGGTTGCCTCCTGGTCACTAAGTCAACGGTTTACGCTGGCTTTCAGCTAGCTCTTTAAACTTTTTTCGCCATTCTTGCACATATTCGTCCCACATAAACTGTACTGCACCCGCCTAGTGTAAATTTTTAACGGACGCAATATATTATGGGGATATAAACGAACGAATAGCAAAGAAAAAGTAATTAAATATGCTCTTCACAATTTTAACGATTTAGTCCTCTTAAATGATGGAATAACCTCTACAACCTCTTTGTGGAGTGATATAATTCATATTCTTTTTATGAGAATTTTGCAGAGTGGCGATATACTTATAAAAGAAACATAAATCATGGAAGCCCTACCCACTTTAGTGCAGTAACAAATTTATTTTTCTGCTATTAATTAATTTTTTTCTCTATTATTCAAGTAGCTCTTCTTCCAGGTAAGACAGATGATAATTTACAAAATAGTAATCATTTGCTAATAATTTTATCAATAAATATTCCTGCAAATATAAATAATAAGTCGTCTTCGGAGAATTGGGAAGATTATCAATTACTTTTGTAGAATTGCCATCTAAACTCTTCTGGATTAGAAACTCTAGATTCCATATGTTCAACGTTTACTCAAAAAATAAGAAATGTAGCTCCAGAATCCATTTCTAGAAAAAAGGCTTACTCGATAAATACAAGTTTCATGATGGAATCAGAAATGCGCAGATGCCAACAAAGAAAAGTATAAAGCTTTCAATTTATATAAAAAGCATAAAATGACCGAGAACTTAATACAGTTTAAAAACTTAGAGCATTTATCAGACGAACCATCAAGACGAGTAATGTTCGTTCACTGGCTTTGAGTTTTTCCAACTCAGAAAAGGCAAAGTAATCGAATTGATAAAATCGTCATCTGAAACTGAGAACCAACATTTTTATTCAAGCAGGAATTTCTCGAGAAGGATTGGTTACCAGTGGAGAAAATATTATTCTTTCTTGAAAGGGATGAGTAAATACTCAAATTTAAACGAAGCTCGTTATTTCAGCTTGACAACTCGAACTAAAGGTATGCATTAAGATAAAATTATGTCCTAACAAAATCTTTTGGGAGTTTATTTGTGCAAACGTCACCGTCGCCAGGAAATAAACTTCTCGCAACTAAATGAAGACGGAAGATAGATACGTAAATGAGAATGTATAGAAGAGGAAAGAGTCTAGTATCATGTAGCTGTAAGTCAGGATATGGAAAATTGTGGATGCAAAAAAGCGAGCTTAGATTACTCCGTAATTTGTGAGCACTGCAATGGATTGTCATGTCACCACTCACCTGTCTGTCTAAAAGAAAATTATTCTTCTTTTGGCGAGTGATTTCGTATGTATTGCAGATGTTGGTTGTATATACTGTAAATAACTAAGACTGTATGATATCGTAAGTCATATTGTAATTTTTAAACAAACTAGAAAGATAACTTTAAATGTTAAATTAAAATACTTCTTTTGGATTCCATTAAAATTAAGAAAAATCTTTAAACATTAGACCAAACTTAAATTAAAAGCACATCCTTTTAGGGCAATGACAAAAAATTACATCGTTACAGCCATTAATATGGGAATTTGAATTTTGAAGGGACATTGAAGGTAACCGCAGAAGGAAAGTAGTTTTAGAAAAATTTTGCTCTTGTAGTAGTCTAACAAGTGGCCAAAGTTTAGCTTTCTTCTAACTATTTCCGACGTAATTTCTTTATTTTTTGGACTATGTCAGTGATCGGTGAGGCGTGATACGCGTATAACTTAAAACATGCAGCGAAAAAATCGTATTTTTTAGAATTAAGCAATACAGTAATTCTTTAACCAAAAAGTTTTATATGCTTTTCTACACATTTCATACGCTGGAATTATGCATTTATGTACAATAATTTTCAAAACACCTAAATGCTGAAATATATACAGCGCTTTCCCGGTACACCTCGTTTAAAAGATGTCTGTAGCATTTTAAAAGTATTTTCGAGATTAATTTGACATCGTTTGAATCTAGAAAGAAAAATATTTCCACTAGTTTAAATGCCATTGAGAAATAATTAAAAATAAGCTTGTAAATGCGATTTACACATAAAATGAATCAATTTTCAGTAATAAAAACAATTCAAAAAATATTTGTTTCTAGTTTTTTGAAATCGCAAACAAAATGCAGCCCTCCACGTTTAGATCCGCAAGGTCATTCCAAATACTGTAAAAATGTTTTTTAAACTATACCTTCGAGTGCACACCCTGCGATGGAAGTTATGGTCCCTGATTTCTGACTAAATATTGCGAATTAAATATTAATCAATAATTTAGCAGGCCCATAACCAGCAAAAATCTTGTGATACCTATTGCAACGTACAGAGAATTCATTCCTTGGTCAAAGTTCACATTAAATTTGATTTTCGGATTATATTAATTAGTGCTCTAGGAATATAAATTGAAGTTATTCCACTCGAATTGACACTATCTGCACAATGGACTGGCACTTTCATAAGCTCTTAATATCCGTCGCTTAATTTACTTTGTATCGGATAATAGGTACCTACCGGAAACATCCTGTTAATAAGATTTAATGTATTAAGCAAAACATATTAGCTACGTAGTTTTATGACTCTATTTTATTATAATTTTTACTGGTAAAGCACATAAACCATTTTTATATAGTAAACATCTCAGTTTGAAATTACTGCTTTTCTTAATAAAATTCTATAATGTAATAAAGAGCGGTTTTTAAAATAGAAGATACAATCGCCACTCCACTGATAAGTAGTTATAAAAAACAATTTCCTTTACGATTATGCAGAAACTAGGATATTAGTTACTAATCATCGGTGTAACATCAAGTAACCCTTTTGTATTCTAATCTACCTGTAATACCTGAAATCCACAGGAAATGCAATTTGTACAGTACTGGTAATCAACCATAACACCGTAAATTATAAATTGCATTTCCTTAATCACAGTTAGTTTTAGAGTTTGTGCACCTTTTAATGTTTTTGTACATAATTTATCGGCAATATTCTAAGTAGGACTTTGATTATATGATCGTAGTAGTTGTTAACGCCACTTCTTGTTACCTATATTTTTTGAAAAATATTTTCAAAAATCACATTGCAACGCAACGCAAGGACCCACCAGCTCGGCTCAGTGGGGACGGTGTTCAGTTCTTTAAATAATGCAATTATCAAATACAATGAGGGCCAAAAAGTTTCTAAATTACACACGAAATAACACAATATCGGAAATATAAAAGATAGCAGTAATAAAATCAGACACTGAAAGGTGTAAACAGTGCAATTATTTACTGTGCACAAGTCTACTCCTTTTTTGTCTTTTGTCATTGGTTTTGCTGCAACTCATGTTTTTGCCCTTTTTGTTAGTATTTTTACTTCCTTTTACTATAAAGGAAGTATACAAATTCGAAATTGAGTTTTCAACGGATCTTCACGTTTTAGAGTCCCCTGATCCCAAAAAACTTTTTTTTTTCATTGGTCTGTCTGTGTGTGTGTCTGTCTGTGAACAGAATATCTCAAAAACGAAAAGAGGTATGGCGTTGGGCGTTGAAACTTCATATATAAGTTTTGTGTACTATGTAGATGAGACAGCAAGCTTTTGAAGAAAATCGCATAACCGGAAGTAGGTGTTTACTCTTGTGATTTTTCAGTTTTTTCGATTTTTTCAAAAACGGCTCTAACGATTTTTTTTAAACTTTACATTTTTCTTACATTTTTAATGTGTATTGATGTGAGATAGGTGATTTTCCAGTTGAATACTTCTAAAGTGGGTTTCTTTTGTTTTTTTCTATTTTTTTATTAACTCCTATTTTAAATAAAACACCCGCTATATTATTACATTTTTGAATTCACCCTAAAATTCTAGAGAAAATTTGTCTCTTCAACTAACACTCGATTTTGTACCGTTCTTGTAGAATTTGTAATTTTTGAAAATTTTTAACAAATGGTTAAAAATTAAAAATGAAATTTTTGACTAATTATAAGATCACTGTAAAAGGAAGTTGTGTGAGTGTATCACACCAGATTTTTTCTATACCATTATCCCAGGTTTCTTGCGGTCTTCCTCTTTTTATTTTGCTTGTCATTCTAGCGTCATAGCCACATTTTTCCTAAAATCAGTGACATCACAATTGCATATAAACAAATTAGAATTGAAATAGTGCTAAGTTATTCATTCATCCTTTATAATTCATTAATTCCTGTCTTACTTCATACTCGGTTGTTCGTAAGTGTTCTTAAGCGTTTTCAGATTTTCATAAAAAATCTTAATATAGAAATTGTGTAAAGACCTGAAGATTCTCAATTTTAAATTCATATTCTAGCGCCATGTAAGCAGCTTTATTGTTCTTTTCAATTACTGTCCTGGTTGCAGTAATATTTTGCGTGGTGGTACGTCCTGTAGCGCTTTATTGTGTCAAACATTTTGTATTCCAACTTTTGTGTCAGCGTTAAATTGCAGCGTACGACGATGCTGATCCAACAAGAAGCGAATTTCAAATCTCTTGCGTTTACAAGCGGAGTAGTCATAATGTACGAGTAGTATGATTTGAAAATAATCGTATACATTTTTCGCTTGTTCTACTATTCTCTAAGGTAATACAATTGTAAATGTAAACGTCAATTGACCAATTACATTTAAAAGATATAGTATGCTTATTCAATACTATAATAAACAAACCAATAAAATTGGTCAATTTGTCACAAACGGTCAGTTAAAATTGACTGTATTTGAAAACACCCAAAGTCGCAGTGTTATCACGCGATCATAATTGGTTTGAAAGAATTCGATTTAGTGAGTAGCCTTTGACTGATATTTTGCCAAAATGTCAAAGTAAAGTCTGCAAATCGGTGTCGTTATGAAAATGAAAAATAATGGTTTTGGAAGTATTGAATTCCTAGTGAGAAACGTTAAAAGAAACTTTGCCGTCCAACAAAGTAAAATTGAAGTAATACATTTATATTGTTGAATTATCTTTCCAAATATCACTCAAAGTATAATTTTTTAAGAGATTTATTTCATTTACATAAACATTAAGCAAATAATGTTTCTTATCAAAAGCTACGCAAATTCCACTCGACCTCGACTTGCGGTTTCGCGAAATTTTTAAAGCAGTTTTCGCTTTAAGACAGTTAAAAACAATACTTTGCACGTAATAGATAAAAAATCTAAAAAAATGTTTATCTTATGTGGAATTATTCTTCAAAATTTTTAATTTCAGGCTGGGATTTTAAGTATTTAATTTCTTTATCATCTGAAATACTGAATATTTAAAAACGCATATGGATAATAACGAATTTTGCCAAAAAGAGTAGTTGTATATTTTTAGAACACTTTACAGTTTAATTATGTCGAGGGTAATTTTCTCCTTTAAGTGAAGTTTCGTGCTGGCAATTTACTTACTTATGTTTATTATCAAGATATGAATATTTATAAGCAATCAAAATACGTAGCTTGCATCTTTTTGAAAACGGAATAGGCTTTTGTTCATTACCCAAGCTCATTAAACACTTTATGTAGGTCATGATTAAGTTAGTAATAAACGATGGCAGCAGCAATATTAAAATTAATATCATTATTAAGATATTCCCAGTATAATGACGATGCCGTCTTTTATCATAATTTCTTACTGTGCTAGAATATACAGTGCGTAAATTAAGTATGGAAACGGTGATATTATTTGAATACGGCCATAGATAGAACTCTGAAATTTGGTATAGAAGTAAAACATACGATTTTCTACTAATATGCGTAGTTCCAATTTTTTTATCGATCGTTACGACTGCAGCACGGCCAACGTAATTATATTTTTAAATTGAAATGGGGGTCGAAAGTACCATCATTAGAAAGCTGTTTTTGTGTAGAATCCAACTATGTAGCACTTGATATGGCAGTTTTGAAAAATAACTTCACTATACCAAATTAAACTTTGAGAATATTACTTTCAACGGCTTGCTAGATATGATGAAAATTTAGTTGGCGGTGAATGCTTTGTTTTGTTTTTCAACTTTAAACAGTACATTTATGAAGAATACCCATTTAACCATTAGGGTATGTTGCATTAAATAAATTACATACTTCCGCATAACTACGTCTTCTATCACCATACCCTATCATCGTGAGAATCTCTATTCTCGCATTTTCTGTAAGATTTTCCATGGTACTTTCTCACTAACTAAGCAAATTCAAACAACACTTATAATTTTTGACGTTCAATATTTGTAAAACAACAGTGGCATTGTTTTGTTTTCAGCGCTTACTATCGGTTTCAGCGTTTCAGTTATCTAATAAATTTTTATCTACAACCTTTAATTTGGGATAGTGAAGCTATTTTTCAAAACTGCCATATCAAGTGCTACATCGTTGGATTCTACACAAAAGCAGCTTTCTAATGGTTGTACTTTTGACCCCCCATTCCAATTTAAAAAAATAATCAAGTTGGCCGTGCTGCAGTCGTAACGATCGATAAAAAAAATGGAACCACGAATATTAGAAGAAAGCCGTATGTTTTACTTCAATACCAAATTTCAGAGTTCTACCTATGGTCGTATTCAAATAATACCACCGTTTCCATACTTAATTTACGCACTGTATAATGTATCCGAGTATAAACACTAAGCTACTCCTTTCCCGTATGGTCGAATATAGAGTAACATTTTCGTATCTGAACAAGTAGAAATGATGAAGATGCATACTTTAAACCAAAAAGTGAAACCTTTTACAACTTCATTTATCACAAGGATATTTACTTTTGAAAGAACATATTTTATGTAGGTTGTGTTTTGCAGGCTACATTTCTAATTATTATAGTTATAAGAACTAGTAACCATGCCGGTCTCTGTGGATCAGTGCGTTCTGACACTGGTCCATGGCTCACAAGTTCGGTTTTCGATTTCTGCGAGGTTTTAAAAAATACTGATCTGCTTCAGACTTAATTCGTATTTACGACACTGAAATCACGCCGCTTTAATGAGTAAATTCAAAAAGGCAATTTTTATTTTCTTGATTTAAGCTGCGACTAACAGTTACATGAAACCAATTACAGGTCGCAGCATATGTATATATCGTATATACCGTGTATTGTGTGTGGTTAGGTTACTCTTTCCCATAGGTCAGTCTTCTGGGAAGAGCGACGTTAATTCTATCCCAACGGCGAATGGCGATCGCGCCCGATACCGATTCAATAAACTGCGGAAAAATCCCGCCTACCCAAGGATTCGAACCGAGGACTCGCCTATTGCAAGCCTGACGCCCTTGCCACTGTGCCACGCGGTACTCCATTTTGACGATACACAAGCAAAATTGGCCCTAACTCTGCTCCATCAGTCCCAGTAACAGGAAGTAAATTAAGGCCATATGCTGTTAAATTAGTTATTGATTGTTGGACATACAAATGGAAGGGGGCGCCACAGGCTTTTAGAAATATTTTAAAAGCTGCTCTTTGAAAATCTGAAATGAGTAATAGTAATTTGGATAGGTGATAGCTGTGTGCGACGTCTAGGCTCGTCTATCCACGAGCCTACCTTGTTATTAAGTTTTTGTAAGCAGCTAGCATACCTTACACAAATAAAACATAAAAACATACAATGGGACGCCGCATCCAAACACCATAAAAGAAAAGCAAAGATTAAGTTGATCTACTTATATTGAATTTGACTGTCAGTATTGTAACGCTAGCTTCCGCGTAAATTATAATAAAACATTAAACAATGTATTTAATTTATGCATCGCCCAGTCAAGCGTTATCACGGGTTGCAACTTGCCGACGTCCGAAGAAGAGATAACGTGCATGCACCTGCGAGCTGCGCCGTAGTCACCAAAAGTCGATCCTCGCGCCGCTTCCCCTAACCGAAGGATATCAGAAATGGCGACTTAAAATGACACGAAACATATAAAAGCAGTAAAGTTGCAGCGCTCATTTTGAGGATATAATTTCGAGAGATTAGAATTCCGATTCCCATTCTGATTCCTGTTCCTGTTTTTGTCCCGTCCGAGAGATTCTTTTACCGTTGTTCTCTCCTGGAAATTATCCTGAATGCCCGTTTCGTAATCAGTTTCGACTTGGTGACGCAATAGAGTGACCGAGTACTGGTTTAATTATCCTGTAAGATCCGTTCCAAATTCAGTTTCGACTTGGTGACTTGTAACAGAGTGCCCGAGCCCTGATTTAATATTTCTAAATTCAGCCCGTAATAGTCATAGCGAAATTTCGAGCCACAAACTTCGCGGCCAGTTAGACATTCACTAATTGTTCGGATTACAGCTATCGAGCTACCCGAAGGTTCTCCGAGACGTAGAAAGCCGTCCGCAACCAGCCAAAAGCAAGCGGTTCCCTGGTGAACATTGCCAGGAACAAGATTCCCCACGTAAACCTGGAGGTCATTTTGCCGGCGCATCCAATCTTCGCTGAGAATTGCATACCAAAACCTCGAGAGACAAGCGAGTCGCGAAAGGAAGCGTTTGACGGCCCAGTTTCGCCTTTAATACACCGGCGTAAGAATGGTTACCGCAACTTCAGGGAATCGAAGAGCAGGACTCCCGAATAAATTATAATTTCTGTATAATATACATTGCGGTTTAATTTTCGAATAAGCCCTACGTTTGTAAATATAGATCAACAAAATAAAACTATTTAAGGTAGTATCCTGGTGTTTGTTTGTTAATTAAATGTATATCTGAGGGGACCAAAATATCTCCAACTTGAGCTTAACCTGAGGCAGTAACTTTGGCACCCTTAGTAAGGGGGTGAAATGTTACAGTATATGATATAATGAACACACACTGAACCTTAAAAAAGTTAATTTTTTACCTATCTAAAATAGGGGGTTCATACGCTGCTAAAAGATAATAATGACTTCCAAACAGGGGTTAAACGTGAGTTACGCGAACAGGACTAAAATTAAGAAGTTGCGTAACTATATAATGTTCTTTCATAAAGCGCCATTGGCTGTTTATTTGTCTGCAGCACCGTAAACTATAACACCAAAATTAGCGACGAATATTAATCACAGTGCCTTAATTAAAATCTTAGCAGCGCTGCTACTGGCTTACTGGAGCACCGCCGCCACCGGTCCGTCGCACGACGCTGGAAGAACCCCTTTTAGCTGACCTGCTGATCGAGTCGGGAGCTGGTTTAGACGAAATAAAGATAACATTTTCAAAAATGGCATCTAAAAAACAACTGGGTCGATTCTCAAGAGAGGCTGCAGGTTTCATATCCTTAAAAATTAGAAATAAGGGAGGTAGGTACTACGACGGCGACTTGGTCACTTCTACAAGGCTTTCAGAAACGACAACTTTCAACAGGAAGGCTCACGACCACTTATCCCCGTTTCACCGTTAATAAGGTTATCACCCCTACACTGAATACAGTATCACACGGCGTGACAAGCGTTCGCTTCAATATCCTTTGGGGAACTGCTTCAGGAGCCATGCAAGGTAATGCCTGCCTCGCACGTCTTTCACCATGTTTCTCCTCCACATGTGCGCTACATGTATTGCCCAAGATTGAACCATACTTTGCAGGAAAATATACGCTTCGGAAAATATGACTGGGCGCAAAAATTCAAAACGGGATCTAGGACGACTTCTGGTGGTTATCAACCAAATCAACAAAGCATTACTTGCGCAAAGCAGAAGCTATGGAATGGGGCTCGCGTTTGCAGAACCCTGCAATGTTATTATGAGGATGTGGAAAATGTGCTTAGATATCTCGTAAATGAGGCTGAACTTGCGAAGAGAGCTAAAATTAAAAAATATATCCTAACAAATGTTATCTTTAGAATAGATGTACAACCGTCCTATGTTACTTCGATGAGTATAAGAAAAATATTCCTTGTTAGAGTTGGTACACTTTAGTCTCATAAAAATTCTAGTAGGACTTTGACCATAGTACCATTTTTAGTGTAGTTCGGTAGAAGAAGCAACATTTTTAATTATTTAAATTTTTAATTTTAAAAGTTTCCAAATCTTGTAATTTCTATCTCTAAAAACTAACACAAATGTTTTAGCTTAATCTTAGTTATTAGGTATTAAGATCACTGTAAAGTTTCTATGTTTTCTTGTTTTCAAGATATAGAGTAACCCACATTTTTATCAATTAATAAATGTTATAATTAACTGCGACGCCATTAAAGAGATTGTTTTCTTACTTAATCAAAAATATAGTAAAGCTATGTTTATTAACCTCCGATTCAGTAAGACTTAAAAAAAGAATGAATAGTAAACATTTATTGTATAGATAATGTAAGAACATTTATCAGCTACATTTTTATGTAATCACCATTTCCATTCCAGCACTTCTCATACCATAGCACTAGTAGTTGTATGACCTGCTCAAAGAACGTACTTGGTCACTCAGTCTACCGTTTATATTGGCTTTCAGCTCGTTATCTAAACCTCTTGCACCTTTCTTCCACATAGCAGTCGCTCATAAACTGTATTCATCTGACATTGAATTTGCTTCAGTCAGAAGACAGTGAATTACGGCGTACGGCGAGCAGTTCACACTTGACGAGCCGTAACTTGCCTTCTTCTGGCTGAATGGCATAATGTGGTAGCCGAAATTCATCGTCAGATGAGTACAGTTTATGAGCAACGGCTGTTTGCGAAAATGGTGCAGACACTTTAGAAAAGGAGCTGAAAACCAACGTGAACGGTTGACTGACTAACCAGGAGGCAACCCCCCTTGAGAAAGGCATAGGGAAACTCGTGCCACGGTATGTTAGGTGCCTTCACCGGAATGGCGATTATGTAGAAATGTAGCTGAGAAATGAATTTAAATTGTCTCTACAATAAATGTTTCATATTTATTCTTATTTTTTATTTCTACTGAATCGGAGGTTGAAAACAAATAACCATCGTATAATTGTATCCATACCGAGTGTCCAGAAAAGCGCGTTGAACAAGGAAAACTTTTAAACGGTAACCAATTGAAATTTTGAAAAGTTAGACAAAATGTTCAGAATCCTGACTGTTACCTGATCAATATTGTCATTATTATAATTAAATGTCTGTTTAGAACGCGTCGTCTTTTTAGATAAGTGTTCAGCATTTTTTGGCTTAATGTGCCTACCACATTGTGAATTCAAACAAGCGTCTGTGTGATGGTTATGTTTTTTGGTGACTAGTGAATACTTACAAGCCACCCATGATTTGATCCGTGTTGTTAGAGTAGCTTGTGAACAAGGATAGGTTGGCTTTTTTACTATTTGTGGGCCCATACAGACTATTTTTTAAAGATCTTTGCAGCTAGCCTTCTTTTTGTTATTTCAACACTAGCTGACCCGACAAAAGTTGTTCTGCCCTAAAATAATTTGTTTTTGTACACAACTTCTGAATATAAGCCAAATCAGATAATAAATACACATTTCCGTAAATATCTAGACTCCAAGGCCACCTACCGGGTCTATTTTTTGTAAAAATATTTCTTTTCACGTAACTAACATATGTTCTGAATATGACAAATCCGACTATAAATACCATACATCGAAATATATCGACCTATTGTAAAATGGTTGTTTAGCAAAACTTCGCGGGCGTGCGCACAACAACTCACCAAAGATTCATCGCAATCGGGACAAACAAATTTAACATTCATTTATATATCCAGTGCGTAAATTAAGTATGGAAACGGTGGTATTATTTGAATACGGCCATAGATAGAACTCTGAAATTTGGTATAGAAGTAAAACTTACGGTTTCTTCTAATATTCGTGGTTCCAATTTTTTTATCGATCGTTACGACTGCAGCACGGCCAACTTGATTATTTTTTAAAATTGAAATGGGGGTCGAAAGTACCATCATTAGAAAGCCGTGGTTGTGTAGAATCCAACGATGTAGCACTTGATGTGCCAGTTTTGAAAAATACCTTCACAATACCAAATTAAAGGTTTTAGATAAAAATTTAATAGATAACTGAAACCTTAGTAAGCGCTGAAAACGAAACAATGCCACTGTTGTTTAACAAATACTGAACGTCAAAAATTATAAGTGTTGTCTGAATTTGCGTAGTTAGTGAGAAAGTACCATGGAAAATCTTACAGAAAAGGAGAGAATAGAGATTCTCATAATGATAGGGTATGGTGATAGAAGACGTAGTTATGCGGAAGTATGTAAATTTTTATACAATGGTTAAATGGGTATTCTTCATAAACATACTGTTTAAAATTGAAAAACAAAACAAAGTATTCACCGCCAACTAAATTTTTAGCATATCTAGCAAGCCGTTGAAAGTAATATTCTCATAGTTTAATTTGGCATAGTGAAGTTATTTTTCAAAACTTCCATATCAAGTGCTACATTGTTAAATTCTACACAAAAATAGCTTTCTAATCATGGTACTTTCGACCCCCATTTCCATTTAAAAAAATAATCAAGTTGGCCGTGCTGCAGTCGTAACGATAGATAAAAAATTGGAACCACGAATGTTAGTAGAAAACCGTATGTTTTACTTCTATACCAAATTTCAGAGTTCTATCTATGGCCGTATTCAAATAATACCACCGTTCCCATAATTAATTTACGCACTGTATATAGATTTCAATAACCACACTTGGATGAAGACTGTAATTATAATTAGCATCGTAATGGAATGCACCAAGTTATAAGTCAGCGTGCAGTGTTCGCCTTCATCGAGCAGAGCGTAGTCAAACGGTTTTCAGTCTTGCTTCCCGTTGCTCGTCTGTTTCGGAAGCTCGTGATGCTCAATTCCCATACACCGAAAACAATGATTGTACTAATTCAAGAACCTTCGCGGGCATGCGTACAACTCACCAATGTTTCATCGTAATCGGATGAATGGTATAGGAACGCATACGGAACCAACAAAGATCAACATTCATTTTTATATATTATAATCTGCTCAACGATTGAAGTGGCCCAGCAACAGAAATTATACTACCTATAAATCATAAATACGTCCATTAAATTGCAATATTATAATAGGTGTCCGCTAATGTCGCAGACGTGGTGCTATGACTCATGAAATAATATGAGGTTTCCGCTTTTGTCGTGATTTAAGTACGCGTCCCCTTTGACGTGTCCGCGTCTTACGCGACACCTTCTAAAAACATCCTACTGTCAATTATTTGCAATGTTTCCCATTTATGACAAATCTGAAATCTAAATTATTCATCTTTTAGATTTTTTACAATAAATATCTGTATTGTTGGTTATGTTATACATGATTCATAATTATTAGTTTACATATGAGGCTACTAAAATGTCATCATAGCAATTATATTTCGACACCTGGTATCTTCTTCAGTTAGTAAAATTTGTTTACACATTAAAATCCGTTATTATTTTTCCTTACACTAAGTTAAACAAGAAATCTTCGTTATTTCAACTATCTCGCAAATTACGAAATATTTCAATCCTTTATCCTCTCGTGGGTTTAATTTTATGGTTGTATACTTAGTTTAGTAATTGTAATAGGCTATTAGATACTTTAAAAGATGAGACTGACTTGAAAATTAAATCCCAATTACTTCTTGCTATATTCATGTTGATTGCGTTTTCTATTTAATACGGATCCCTAGATGATTTTAATTGTTTAAAGTTGAAATTATAAGTTTACTGAATATTGATAGCAAATAAGACTCCATTTCGAATTTTTAGTTTTGTTCAGTTTTGTTATAAAATTTTTAAAAATTTTCTGAATTAAGAAGATGATTTTTTACTTATCAAAACGCGAGTAATTAGAATTACTCAGCCATGACAGCTGTTAAAATCTGACTGTCTAATTGTCATTTAATTAACTTTTAAACGTCTTTGGTTACACAGAAAATTAACTTCAAACCTAAAAATGCACATGTACCGGGTGGCCAATTAAGAAGGGCACTCGGCCCTATCTCAAAAAGTAATTGTCGTAAAGACTTGGGGTAAAAAGATATATGACTAAAGCGGCCAAGAGAAAATGTTGGAAATTATTTGTAAGTTTCTAGAATGGCCGCCAGGGGGCGTAATCGCATTCTTGAATTTTAAATCCCGTTTTTTGAGAAATATTCTTATATTACAGATAGCTAAAATGGACACCGTTTTAAAGCTGAGATAAATTTGATTCTTTTTCGTTAAATGCTTTTTGCTCTATCTCTTAAGGGAAAGTGGTGGGGGGTGTCCGAACATTTTCGGAAATAAATGTCAATAATTTCAAAATGGCTGAAAGCATTGTGTCAAACTTGGAGTCGTTGAAAAGGGCTTTTCTTAGGATACCAATGCTGCCTTGAGCGGCTTGATTTACATTACTTGTGTCGCCGCTAGAGGGCGTTTTGCGACAACACTACAAATGAAATGGATTTTCTTAAAAAAATTAAATGCAACGATGTCACTTTTATTGCAACAAAAGATAGCCAAATAAGGGTCTAACATGCTAGTGAAAACCGCATTTCGATATTTCATTCCTAACCTAAAATATCAGCAAAAAAAAATAAAACTCGAAATAATGTCGCATCTTTGGGAATATTTTCAGTATACCTGCCATTAAATCCTAATTATCGTTCTTTTAGCAAAATATATATAAATTTACATTTAAAATACCAACATTATATTTAAAATGTCAATAATAATTAATACTCACTCAATATGATTGAATATTGTCCTTCTGTCCACACGCGCCTATCAGGATACTCCATCGCATAGATTCTAACAGAAACAGTTGGGGTTTCATTGTTTTGAAAATAAACAAGAAACATATCAAACACTTCAACAGGTAGAAAACGCATTTTTTACAAATAAGGCCACCAAAATACACTATAAATAGCTTCAATCTTAATATGATTGACACTTAAACACCACCATTACAATTTTTGCTATTTTGTTTTCCAAAGCACACTTGTATATTAAAAATTTCGAATTTCGTGTGGACAGAAGGGCAATATTCAATCATATTGAATGAGTATTAATTATTATTGGCATTTTAAATATAATGTTGGTACTTTAAGAGTAAATTTATATATATTTTGCTAAAAGAACGATAATTAGGATTTAATAATGGCAGGTATACTGAAAATATTCTCCAAGATACGACATTATTTCGAGTTTTAATTTCGTTTACTGATATTTTAGGTTAGGAATGAAATATCGAAATGCGGTTTTCACTAACGTGTTAGACCTTTATTTGGCTATCTTTTGTTGCAATAAAAGTGATATCGTTGCATTTAATTTTTTTTAGAAATCCATTTCGTTTGTAGTGTTGTCGCAAAACGCCCTCTACCGGCGAGGCAAGTAATCTAAATCAATCCGCTCAAAACAGCGTTGATGGCCTAAGAAAAGCCCTTTTCAACGACTCTAAGTTTGACAAAATCCGTTCAGCCATTTTGAAATTATTGACATTTATTTCCGAAAATGTTCGGACACCCCCCACCACTTTCCCTTAAGAGATAGAGCAAAAAGCATTTAACAAAAAAGAATCAAATTTATCTTAGCTTTAAAACGGTGTCCATTTTATCTATCTGTAATATAAGAATATTTCTCAAAAAACGGGATTTAAAATTCAAGAATGCGATTACGCCCCCTGGCGGCCATTCTAGAAATTTCCAACATTTTCTCTTGGCCGCTTTAGTCATAAATATTTTTACCCCTAGTCTTTACGACAATTACTTTTCGAGATAGGGCCGAGTGCTCTTCTTAATTGGCCACCCGGTACATAATATATGAGGAAATCTCTAATTGCTTATCTATCTAATTATTAAAAAACTTTTTTATTTCAGATTTCAATAATTAATAACCTGTGAACCTCAAATATCATATTTAAAAATAAAATTTCAATTTAAAAAAATCTGGCAAAGCTACCTTCTAGTGAAACGTAAGCTAAGATGAATGCAACCAAAACTTAATCAGAAAGTAACAAATTGTTTAACAATTTGCTGCACATATCGTCCGCAACCAAAAACATACAATTTCCAGCTTAAGAAAAAACACAAATTGGACTATAAATCATTCTCCCGTACGATTTTGTAAATCAATGATGGTTGCATTATACTTCTCTGTACTTCTGTCCATTTTACGATATTTACTTTGTATCTGTTGTATTCCATTTTCATTGTGGATAAAAACTTAAGCTATGTGCTAATTACTATTTTTATCTATACCTGCGCAAAAAATGCAACGTTTTATTTTTTTAAGGTGCTGACCTTGTATATAAGTATTTGACTTGAAGTACGGGTTCGGCAATAGAATCTGACGGATTTCAACGAACTGTTGCGAATTTAAGGTAACAGTTATTGGAATGAAACTAATGAATAACTAACGTATAAATAATGCAACTTATTAACAATCAATTATTTTTTTAATATTACATCAAATAAATGTGATCCGCGGCGTACAGCCAATTCTTCTAATTTTTTACGAAAGTTATCCATTACACGCTGTAATAAATTTTGATTTCGATTAATTTCTTCGATTTCTTGACTTATTCAATTTTTTAATTCTTGAAAGGTGTGTGGCCTGGATCGAAACACTTTTTCTTTGAGTTTTCCCCATAGAAAATAATCTGGCGCCGTTACATCTGAAGATCGGGGAGACCAAGGGATATCGCCAAATCGTGAAATTAAATGATTGTGGAAAACGTTTTTCGAAAGATTGAATGTTTCTCGGGCCGTATGGGCAGTTGCTCCGTCATTTTGAAACCAAGTATCATTAATGTTGATACCTGATCTCCACAATTCCGGAATAAAAAATGGTTGCAACATTTCTCGATAGCGTTCACCATTTATGGTTTCAATATATGTAGTTACGGCAAACACGCGGAAATTCACTGGGCAGTTGTCCATGGTAACTAAAACTGCATGCATGGAGGTATACATTTCTGTAACTTTCAGATTCCTGCTTCATCTGTTATATAAACTAGCACGCCTCCTAATCCGTCAGACTCTATTGCCTAACCCTGTATATTCGGTTTGGTGCCACGCACATATCTAATCCGCATGCAAAATATCTCCAAGAAGTGCTTTTTGAGCTATAATGTTACCAATAGATGGACAGACAGGAAGACAGATAGACAGACGGAATCCAGGAACCCTGAAACATGAAGATCTGAAAAAATCTCGGAAGGTAATTTTTTACGTTTACCATACCTCCTTCCTATTTCAGACGACGGAAGTAACAGCGGTTACTTGTAATACTTGAACTGATTCTGAGAAGAATGTTATACAAAATTAAAGTAAAACATTTTCATTTTGTTTAAGTTATTTTAAGTTTTGCGTGTCAATGGAAAACATAAATTAGCAGTATTAATGAATAGATGTTGCAATTTTATTCCCAGTTGCTATAACGCATAGTAATCATTGAATTGGAAATCTTGGATCTCTGAGACGCTTATAGGTAAAATTGCCATTCATAAATAATATTTACATTTTCTCATTAGATGTAAATTTGTTTGCAAATCACTTTATCTCAAATATTTTAAATTAAAGACTATTACTTCTAGCAGTGATTTATGTGTCCTTATAGGCGAGTGTGTGGACCTCGTTGAATTTTGCCTAGTAACAAGCTGAAAGAATGCGTATTGCCATTGTTAAAAAATTCCAAGCATTCCCTCTGTATGATCTTTTGTTGTACCCGAAATGAAATCCGTGCCTTACACGCTAAACAAGATTCCAGCTGTTGAAGGAGTTCAAATTATTTAATATTGGGAAATAGAAGACGTAGTTTTTGTTTGTAAAACGACAGCACCTTCTTAATTGATGTTGTTAATAATAGCGTGCAAATATAATCATAGCAGAGAATCAAAATTCTATTTTGAATCAAGAATTTAATATTAGAAATGTTTTCCTTATTGCGTTTCATTAGTTTATTTTAGCGTTAACACGTCTGGGAAACTACGGACATAGCAGGGGATGGTCCGTAAAAGCCGGCAACGTTTTATTTCTCCATTATTCTTTCAAAAAACGCAAGAGACGTATTATTCAGTTCATTTAGCGCCAACTACAGGTGACATAAACAAAATCGGCACTAAGTAAAAATAGTGTCTTAAGGTAGGCAGCGAAAATTGTGTGCTTTGAAATTTGATTAAACGTATCTGCATATTCAGCTCTTTATTGATTTAATAGTATTTGAGATGATGTGTACAAGTAAACTAATTCAATAGTAGTACCTTAAACGTTTAACTGTCGTATTATTTTATTTTAAAGGTTATTACTATATTTACAATTTGCGAATAACGTCTTCTCTTAATGTAGAAAACTTAAATTTTTAAACGGCGTAGTATTGGTCCAGAGCGATGAGCAATACCGAAAATGTCAAAAATGACTTACCAGAATAAAGAATCCATTTTTTATTTCCAAAAATCGCTTCTTCTTCTTTACTCTTTACTCATTTTGCTTTACGAATTTGGGGTTTTAAACCATTTCTAGTATTCTAGTCTTTCGGTGGCCAGATTTCTCAATGTCTCTTTCCTCTCTGTTTCTTCCTATTTTATATATTGTAATATGGTTCTTAGTGGATATTTAAAATAAATATTCTTTTCCGCCAATCGTACTAGAACTGTCACATTATTGGCAAAATTTTGTTGAGCAAAGTCAAACATTCCATTACATCAGCCGTTGCTAGGTAATTTACAATACAACTGTACAGGAATAATATTCCCAGCCTAGGCAGGGAATATTCCAGTACTATTTCCTAATTTTTTTAATTACTTGTATCGATTGGCGGAAAAATAGTATGTGTATCTTGGACAAAAAGCAACATTCCCAGACTCCTATTCACAGTCGTCTGGGAATGTTACGCTTTTCGTCCTAGATGCACAATGTACTATTTAATTACAGTTACTTCGTATTAAAATTACCTTCCACTTTTGCTTACACAAGTCTTTATTCCTTCAAATATCAGATAGATCTAACCTAAAATAATTATGGTTACTTACTTTATAATATTAACCACTTGCCCGGTTTACCAACTACGTTTTGTAAAATGAACCATTAAATTAGCTCATTTAAGAATTTTATAATTATGATTTTTTTACTCAAGTTGCAACATGTATTTTTAATCATTCTTAATTTAAAATTATTTTTTTACGTTGAAACTCTATATCGGTTATGTAGATTTCTTCTATATAAAGTGCACGTTGACAATTTATCCAATCTTTTAATTCAACGGCTCTTGTGAATACCATTTCTCAGCTTATTTCAGATAATAATTATTATTATAGTTCTTTCACTGATTTGTTTTGCATATTTTCAACAATTATTTTATTTTTGTGTATTGGGACATTTCTTTTTGTTATTTTAATAGTTAGTTTAATTTTTTGCAAAAACAAAAATGCCACTTCCCGTATCAGTTAAATTTAGACATCTAATACCAGTGGTGTTTATATTCCTGTTAGTGATTGTACTCGTATAGTCTAGGGTTGAATGTTGTCCCCTAGTGTTTTGTTATGTAAGTTTCTGTTGCACTTTTTGTATAAAGAAGGTGTTATTTATACGTAGCACGTTCTCAGCACAGAACCTAACGTCATTTCTCCATTGTCGTTAATAAAATTTTCATTAAATCTATTTTAATTCCTGCGATTACAGAGTTCCCATTCCTGCATTCAAATTCCTACATATTATATTTGTAGTACTGAGCCTATGATATGGTTCTTTATCCGCAGTTAGTTTGCGGTTCTCTAGTGCGTAGACAGGTATTACATTTTATTTTGCTTTGGGTGTGTTGTTTCAGAGGCGATTTGTTACAGGTTTGAAATCATTTAGATGTAGTTGAGGAAATGTTTCGAGTGTCCTGCAGTTCCTAGGTGTATATTTGGTTGCATACTCGTTTTTTATTTTTGGGATGTTTTGGAAAAACCTTGAATTTTGGGAGATTATGAGTTTTCAAAATAGATTATGAGTACGATTTCCGGCAGTCATTTTATGCCTCTGATTTTTGGTGTGATTGTGTCTGGGTGATGTAGCTGATTTTCCTGGAATTTTGCTTTATGCAGATCTACGATTCCAGAATTATTATGTAAATCGTCGTTCACCAGCAAGAAATTCTGAATGAGATTGCTAGAATGAAGCCAGTTATACTGGAATAATAATTTATTTCTGCAAGATCACTTACTTGAGGCCACCCTGCAACTTTGGTATGTTATTATAGTTTCGTTTGAACACCGAGTTTGCTATTGTGCCATTTTAGGCTTTTTTCGTCTTACTCGTGCCATATTCTGCATGTGCTCCCCCTTCGGCTGTAATGTCGCTTGCTAAAGCACCTGGAGGACCGACTCCTACGCAGTTTTAAGTCTCCTCAATTCTTGTGGCTGTTTCCGAGGTTTGAACCACAATGTCTTTCCCCAGTGTGATAGCTGGGGAAAAGCCTGCCACACATAATTTTGCACTTGCTGGGACAGCATCCTCATGTCCACCATCCTGCATAGCTGCTCTCACGATGCCGTTGTGCCCTGCTATGCATCACCAGGTATCTTGTGTACAGCTATCGATTTATTCATCTGATTTCTCAAAACGGAAAATATTATAAGAGCTGCTCTTATGAAATTGCAAGCATTCTACCTATGGTTTGTCTCTGGTCGATGGTGCCGAGAAATTAAGAAATGTGTAACTGCGATGTATTCACCTTGTGCATTTAGCTATGCGAAACAGTTAGTTTCACTTTTTATGTATTTATTATTTCTTAGATTAGTTACTCTGTTAGCATTTTGGTCGCGTTGAACGTGCCTCAACGTTTTAAAATGTAATGAATTCCACGCGAGGATATCCGGGTCCTAAACATTAAAATAACTCTTTTTCAACGCTGAAAATACACAGTTAATAGTGTAACACCCTAAGCGTATGGTACCATTCGCGAAAGTTTCGCGTTTTAAAAAATAATTGATCGTTGAAGCGATTTGATGAGACTCCCGTTTATCGATATCGCAGTACTTGATTTTTAAGTCATTATATTGTTGTGATAGCCCTACGCTGAAGGTGGTTGAAAGATAAAAATATAAAACTAATAAATTTGGAAGATTACTACAATCAAATCTTGAAGTGTTTGGACAGAATTGGGTGTTAATTTTGAAATGAATAATGAAATTTAATTGAGACAATGAGTGAGGTAATTTGATAATGAAATAACATTTGAGTATACGAATTTTATGGTTGAGTTTCATTTTAATAAAGTTCAAGCCAAGGTTGCAATTGACAAATGTATTTGTTAGAATGATAAGAATTAATAGCATGTAATAGTAGGATATTTAAAATAAATAAGTGTGCAATAAGAATTGTATCTAACAGGAATGAACATTTTGTCTAATTAGTTACCTAAACAACTCATGACAAATGTACATGTATCTTTGAAATAACGAATTTTGGTAATTAAAAAAATGGGAAATTAATGCCTTAATGTGTATCATTGTCTGGTAAATGCAAATTAAAAGGGGTTGGCAACAAATCTGCATGATGTGATGGGCGAAAGTGTAAATTGGAACTAATACAGACGTACAATCGGTGAAGAGATTGTACAAATACAGTGAATTGGAAATAAATAATACAGACGGTTACATTATTTGAAGAGATTTGGATTTATTGATACATACAAGATATTATTGGAGATTCTTACAAGTAACTGATTGATTTGGATAATTTTTGTGGGTATTTCTGACATCGGACTATTTGCAGAATAAACAAGGTCAGATTTGGATCATCATAATACTGAAACTTACCGGGAGTCGATTGGTGTGACGGTGACGTTTGTAAGGAAGCAGGACTGGATTCTGGGAATAGTAGGAGTTATTGACAGGATAGATGCAGTTCGAGGGTTGACAGACCATCATAGTTGTCACTATTTGGGGAGTAAGCGGTAGGTGTTGCAGACTATAGACACTGGAGACTGTTGTTGGTATATCTATATGCTGGGTAAACCCGCCACTTTCGTAGACGTTAAATTGTTTGTTGAAAGCATATTGCAGAGGGAGGTAGTCTACTATAGAGTCCAGAAGAGGAATCTTGTCGACGGCCTTATTCAGAATGCGGGTATGCCTGCCTTCCCTGCCTGCTGTGTGCCACAGCCCTTTGTAGCGCAGCCTCATGGCAGTCCTTACGGCTACTTCCTCCACAAAAAGATCAAGTGGTGGAAGGCATAAGACCACCTCTAAAGCCGCTGTAGGGGTTTAGCGTATAGCACCTGTAGAACTAAGACAGGCAAGGCGTTGCACATGTCCTAGTTTACTTGCTGCAGTAGCCTGTCTGACCCTGGGCCACCAGACAAGTGCTTCATAATATAGCATGGGGCTAATCATGGCAGTATACAGCCACAAAGTAACTCGGGGAGAGAGTCCCCAGGATTTACCTAAAGCGCGGCGAAGCTGCCACAAATGCCATGCATGCTTTTTCAGTTTTAACTTTTAAATGTTTCTCCCAATTCAGCTGTCTGTCAAAAATAACTCCCAAGTATTTGACATTGTGTGAAAAGCTGAGAGAAGTGTTGAATAGGAGATGTCTACGTAAGGGTTCCACCTTCCTTTTATTTGTGAAAAGTACCATTTCTGTCTTTGAAGGATTGACAGAGAGTGACTGTTCATTCGAAGAGCTGTCTGCATCAAGTTACAGAGCGTGCCCTCGAACTTGCCAGTAATAAGGATGACGATGTCATCCTCATATCCAGTAGTATAGAATCCAGCATCACTGAGAGTGCTTGGAAGGCTGGCTACCACTGTATTCCACAATAGTGGAGACAGAACCCCCTTTTGCGGACAGCCCTTCGTCGCAACACCTCTAATGGAGTTGTCTCCTATATTAAATTGTACTGCTCTCACCGTAAGCATGTGTTTCATCCATTCACAGAGAGTGGGTGCTACACCATGTCTGCGTAAGGCAGAGTTAATGCTCTCACAGGAAGCCTTGTCAAAGGCCAGAGTGGACATTTTATTGTCTAGCGATCTCTCAATACGGTTCACCACAGCATGTAGCGCCGATTCAGTAGATCTCCCTGAGATATAGGCGTGTCGGTTCAGGTGCAATGAGCGTAAAGTCGGCACAAAGTCTCTCAAGCGTCTTTAGTAAGAAGGATGTAAGACTAATGGAACGATATGATTTGGCCTGGGTATAATCCGTACGCCCTGGTTTAGGTATAAAAACTACCTTCACTTCTCTCCAGCTCTCCGGTATATATCGAAAAGCGATACACGCCCGGTAGATGCGCACCAGGTAAACAAGCATCAGGCCCAGTCCCCACTGTAGTAGGGCTGGAAAGATACCGTCCACTCCTGGCGACTTGAAGGGGAGAAAGGAGTTTATAACCCAGGTTACCTTGTCACCCCGTATAACCTGCTTTGCCACATTTCAAAGACAGGACTCTGTAAGCTCTCTATATAAAATGAGGCTGTCCCACAAACTACAGAGAATAAGGAAAGAAAACGCCGAAGCGCTATACACAAGTATCAAAGAATGCATACATGAATCAGCAAACGAAGCACTTGGACAAAAAATGATGAGCCGCATGAAGCACCCAGAGTGGTGGATGAAGGAAATTGAACAGTTGATAAAAATTTAAAAATGCATGTATCAAAAATGGCTCATGATTAAGGAGCACGAAGATAGGAAAATATATGCCAAGATAAACAGAGATGTGAAAAGAGAAGTATCAAAAAAGAAAAATGAATTATGGGAGCAGAAATGCGGAGATATGGGGCGACTTATGAGAGGGACTAAACTGTCAGTAGTTTGGAAAATAATAAAAGGTCTGGGAAAGGATGAGAAACCACAAACAAATACGTCGTTAATAAGTACAGAAGAATGGGCTAAACACTATGAGACGCTCTTAACGGAAGACAGGCCAGAATTCAAGTGGGATACAGAAATGTATAGAAATGGGGAAATAGATCAAAACTTAGGAATAATGATGAGAGAATTTGAGAAGACGCTCGCGGAAATGAAAAATGGAGTCGTCTGGACCAGGAGACATCCTCTATAGAACTTGTAAAACATAGACCAAGAATATTGTAGGAAGAACTAACACCCCTTATGAATAGATTATTAGTTCAAGGACAAGACGTACCAAGTGAATGGAACGTTGCTCAAATGTTTTCGATATCCAAGAAAGGTGGTAAAAGGAGTTGCAATAACTATCGAGAAATTAGTGTCACGTGTTCGATTGGGAGGTTGTACGGTAGAATTCTAAAGAAAAGAGTAGAAGTGGATATTGAAGACAAAATAAAAAAGCTGCTTTAGAGCGGGCAGATCCTGCCTTGATAACTTACTCACACTAACGAAGCTGATTGAAAAAAGAATGGAAAGAAATCTAGGTACCCACTTGATCTTCGTGAACTTGGAAAAAGCATACGACAGTGTGCCTGTGTCCAAGTTTTTCGAAGTATTAAACAATAGCACCTTAAAGAAATACTACATAAATAGCATTATCAATCTTTATAAAAACCCAGTGTGCTATATTGACAACGGAGGACAAACTTCACGAGAAACTAAAATAACAAAGGGTTTAAAACAAGGATGCTGCCTCTCTCCAACCCTGTTTAAAATTTACTTACAACTGGCCCTGAAAGAATGGGGTAGAAAATGTATCCAGAAAAACGACACTTGTTTATATAATCTTTTGTTCGCCGATGACTAAGTTTTAGTAGCTAATGACATCGAAGACGCTTCATATACTCTTATGTTTAGAAGACTAATACAGGAGTATGATAAATGTGGCTTAAAAATCAATATTAAAAAAGCCGAATACATTAGCATCGGCGAAAAAGTAGAGGACACTATCCAAACAGAAGAAGGGACCATAATGCATTGCACAGAATTTAAATATCTCGGAAGCTATATTACACAGGATGGAAAATGTGATACTGATATTAGAAGTAGGACGGCGCAGGGAAATTAGCAATACATAAATTAAATAGCTTGTTATGGTCATCGCAGATAAACATGAAAGTGAAACTAACGATGTACAAAGCCATTGTTGACCTATCACCACATACGCTTCGGAATGTTGGTCATTAACAAATAATAATAAAAAGAAAATAGAAGCTGTTGAAATGGATTTCTTGCGAAGAGCTTGTCGAGTGTCAAAACTAGACCAAAACGATCGTATAAGAGTGAGAACAAACATGAGCACAAGAATTACAGAAATAATTCAACAAAAACAGTTGATATGGTATGGACACATGAGGAGAATGAATGATCGGAGGTGGTTAGAGGTAAAAAAAAATCGATTTAAATTTACATTTTTTGGGGTTTAGCCCTGCTTGGTTAAAGGTCAATTTTTAACATAATTGTAGTTTTGGAGAATCAAGTATGCCTTGGAAATTTTCAAAAAACTAGTGACAACTTGTTTGCCTTTATTGACAAGGTAAAAGTGTCACTTTATCTGCCTAAGCAGATAAAATAGCAACTTTTGCGTACTTTATCTGCCTAGTCACACAAAATCGTTGCTCTCTTTCTCTCTTTCTATGTTTGTTCGCCATCTCCTCCGAAGATACTGGACCGATTAAATTGTATGATGGCTTAAAACTTTGCTAATTTTTACTTCCTTTTACAATAAAGGAAGTATTGGATTCACCCCAAAGATTCGAAATTGAGTTTTCAACAGATCTTCACGTTTTAGAGTCCCCTGATCCCAAAAAACATATTTTTTTTCATTGGTCTGTGTGTCTGTCTGTGTGTCTGTCTGTCTGTCTGTGAACAGAATATCTCAAAAACGGAAAGAGGTATGGCGTTGAAACTTCATATATAAGTTTTGTGTACTATGTAGATGCGACAGCAAGCTTTTGTCTAATTATAAGATCACTGTAAAAGGAAGTTGTGTGCGTGTATCACACCAGATTTTTAGACTTAGATCGTAGGCCGGTTTTCATTTTCAAAAAGAGTACGAAAAAGTTTTAATTTAAATAAACCTTTAAGCAGCGGATCAGAGCATCTGTCGCCGTGGGTTATGGTGTGACAGCTGCTGTGGCCGTGTGCTATTAGCTCGGGTGATTCAGTATGTTCATATATCATTACAGTAGCGCGTTATTTGAACAACAGGGGTTGGCGCAGTGCTCGCCTGTCACGCGGGTGGCCTGGGTTCGATTCTCGGCCGATGCATACTTTTTTTTAAATTTATATTAATGAAATTTACCTGAATGCGTTTGCGGATAAAATAGTATATGTTATTCGGAGTAAAAGTGACTTTATGTGGCTTAGCTGAATTATTTGCCTCACTGACGTTCGGCTAAATAAACTTCAGCTTCGCCACATAAAGTATCACTATGATGCATGCTGCTTTGAAAATTAGAGACAAGCTGTTATCATGGCCTAGTCAATCAGGTTTTGAAATTTCAAAGGAAACATGCACAAAAATAGTGCTAGATTCCTTGCATCTTTTTATGAATGTGCTGTTGAAGGAAGCAGATATTTTGGACAACTTGTGTAGTGACCTAGATGATGCTCGTGACAGTGATGACGAAGAATGTCGCGAGAAAATTCCAACTTTAATCTGTGATGTCGGAATATCTATAGCACAGGATATAGCGTAGATTGTCGGCAAGGGAAAGAAATTAACACCAAAACATATTGGTCTTGCTCTGACAGTTCATCAGGCCACAAGAAGCAAAAAGCTGGTCAATTTATTGCATGCTGCAGGTCATTATATGACCTACACCAATGTTTTGCAGGTTGATTGCAGCTTGGCTGCTCTGTCCTTAAAGTTTTGATAAAGAAACTGGTGCCATTGTTCCACTGAACTTCAAACGTTTATGCGATTTAGAAGATGCCGGTCATATTATTCACGTCACTGCTGACAACATTAACATTTTAACTGACACTCCTGATGGGAAAAAAACCTTTCATACGACACGAATGGTTGCATTTCAGAGAAAAGGTGCTGATACTTCACTCTTCCAATTCGCAAAGAATTAAATGAGCTGCCAGTTGTTTCATTTTTTGACAAGCAGGAGCCGCACTTTGATGAGCCAGTAGATAAATTGTGGTATACTACTTTTAATCCTTCACTTTGAGGCAATGCCGAAAGCAGTGCTGGCTTCTAGGGCAGAAGATCTAACATTTGTTATTGCCAGGTGTGAGTGAGGAAAAAATTGGATGGACAGAATTTACCAGGAAAGATACTAATTCCAATCTTGATGTTTCTGCCATGGGCTTCCTACCCTTAATAGCTAACCCTGCGCAAGAGTTATCAACCTGCCACAGTGTTCTTGTAAGATGCATCTCATTAGCAGACAGACTTGGCAAGAAACATGTCGTTCTTACAGCTAATCAAGCAGTGTATTGCAAAATTGTTGATCTCCGTTGGGGATCACAACTCTTCCAAAATTGTAGTCCTCCGAATGGGCGGGCTTCACATCATTCTCAATTTTATGCAGGTGATAGGGAAGCATAGGTATGTCAGGCAGTGGCCTTGGAGACTTGTGTGTGGTGAGTGGTTTGATGGCGGAAGGCTGAGTGACTAAAGTCCTCGATGGAAAAGCTTATGGAAAGGGTCTTTCATACATGCTCCCTTACATAGTTTTGTATGATCATGGGAACTACTTGAAGTCCCTCTCTATCTACATGACATAAATCAGTTGCCACCCGAAGTTGAGGCTGGGTTTCAGTCTGGTGACTTCGCTGTGCTAAGAACTAAAAAAAAGTTTCAATTTCGAAAATATTTGAATTAAAATTTAGTTCAAATATTGTTTTGGAGTTAATTTTTGAAATCCCAATATTTGAAAACATATATCGAAACACGTCACACTCGTTTTAACCTCCAAAAGGAGTATAATGATGATGGCGTCATCTTAGCCGCCATCTTAAAAAAACCAATGTTTCTGTACAGTGTATTTTTGAATTCCTCATGCTCAAAGACATACAACTAGGTATTTTGGACGCGTTCATATGTCAAAGGGGAGCATTACAGCACTGATTTCGGTTTCGGCGCTAAATTGGCCGCCATCTTGGATATTTCACTTCCGGTAAGGATTTCGCTTGGGCAACCGGCATTTTCAAATTCAGCAGGGTCGAAATAGGGGGAAAAGACCTTTTGAACAAAACTAATATAAAATGCTCCTAAAAGTTCTATTTTCTGAAAACTTGACTAGACTATATATACTAGGGACAATAAGTACTGTACAACCATTGGAGATATTATGTCTATCTTCCTTAGATTTTTCCATTTTCGTTTTTTCGATATCGCTGAGTCCGTCAACGTTTTGTCAGCCCCATTCCAATTCTGAGGCCATTGTGTGAGTAATATGTATTGTTTTTGGAGTAGGGTGCTAACCTTCCCGCGGAAGATTGTTTTTCGAACTGTTCTGGTTTAGATCCATCGTGTTCTGTCGAAACATATGCACCTCGAGAAGATTATGACTTTACACCACGTAAGACGGTCTCAAGTAGAAAGAAG
The DNA here is from genome assembly GCA_940337035.1 of Agriotes lineatus. Classification (NCBI taxonomy): domain Eukaryota; kingdom Metazoa; phylum Arthropoda; class Insecta; order Coleoptera; family Elateridae; genus Agriotes; species Agriotes lineatus. The sequence goes on along the minus strand of OW679194.1, from coordinate 231,028,857 downwards.
CTGTGAACCTTAAGCACATTCGCTTCACCAACCCCTGGAATTAATCCCGCGTCTTCAGAATACCATACGAAGGATAGCACTAGGAACGGCGGCGAGAAAAAATTAAATAGTTCTAGAATTAAATAAATGTGGAAGATACCTAGAAAAATAGTTTAAAAAAATTTGCAAACAATCATGGAGAGAAACGTACATAACCGATGAATGGCAACAGAATATAATTATCTTTCACGAAAAACGTAGCACAACAGACCCCAATAATTATAGAGGAATATTCCTGTCAACCGTGACCCTAAAAGTATATACAGGGATACTGGAAAGTAGATTAAGAGATCAAACAGAGGACAAGTTAGAAGTGAAACGGGTGGCTTCTAAGAAAAACAGGAAGACTGAGGATCAAATATTTATATTAACAGTAACATTAGAGAAACTTTTAAAAGCTAATAAACCAGTATACCTACCTGGCGTTCCTGGACCTAACAGATGCTTTTGACATGGTCTCGAGACAAAGTTTATGAACGTATTACAAGAACTGAACATCCTAAGATATCTCTTTGATGACATAAAAATCATATCTTATCCAACTTTTATTATAAATATCTATTATCGACGTTGATTTTTGATATTAAAACACGGAAAACCGTACTTTAATAAAACCTTTAGATACATAAAGGTGTACTTCAATTAGCATGTGGGATTTTACCAGAGCTGTAAACATTATTAAATATTGAGGTAAGCCACTTTATGCCTGTATTGTCCATTACCTTAAGAAATTCTGCACTGAAGTTGTCTGGTACTGTTGCCTTAGCATCTTCCATGCTTTCGATTGCAATTTTCACCTCGTCAATTGTGATTGGGGGCCTGATTCTTCTTTCTTCATTACATGGGGGGACTGTATCTGTCATTTTTGAAGGTTTTTTCTACGTACTTCATCCAGATACCCCTTTTCTTGTCCATATCCACAACCGGGTTTCCATGGGCGTCAGTTATTTGTCCTGCTTTTCTAGTTTTATGTAATCCGGCCTCCTCTTTAACCTTTTTATGGAAGTTGAAGGCATCGTGTTTGCCTTCTAATATTTCTATTTCCGTACATTGTTCTTCAAACCATCTATTTTTAGCTTCTCTGATAGCTTTCTTTATTTCTCTATCAATCTGCTTGTATCTTGTCATGTCTCTATCTTTGCATTTCCTTCTGCCCTTCATCATATCTAGTATACTGTTAGTCATCCATGTTTTCTTCTTGGGCGTAGATGTCTGTCAAGAATGCGATGATGCTATGTCGAAACTACGGATTTAAAAATGGTACAAACATTTCCAAGAGGACCGTCTGATTATTGGCAATGATAAGAGAACTGGGCGTGCTAGTACATCAATCACCGATTATAATGTGGAAAAATTAGGAGTATTTTGCTTAGTAATCGCCGAATCGCTAGAAGGGAAGCTGCTGAGGAAGTTGGCATCTCATACGTCTCATGCGAAGCTATTTTTACTAAAGTTGTAGGTATGAAACCAGTGGCAGCCAAATTTTTAAATTTTCAACGAGAGCACCATCACAAAAACATTGCTAAGCAAATGTTGGCTGAAGTCGCTGACGACCCAGAATTACTCAAACGCCTCATAACAGGTGACAAAACGTGGATGTATGGCTATGAAAACGAAACAAAGACTCAACCAAGACCGAAAAAAGCACACCAAGTGCGATCGGATGTTAAGGTCATGCTTACTTATTTTTTAATTTTCCCTAACGACTACCGTTGTCCCCCGGAACCGCTCACTCATTATTTCAGGGGGAGCGGGCGTCACTTAAACCTAAACCTTAATTTAGTGAAAATTCAGATCGCCCCTACCGGGAGTTGAACTCTCAACCGCTCCAGCTCGAGCGCTCCATAATTTTAACTGTGACCTCGGCTGCAACGGCAATCGCCACTCGCCTACCGAGGTCCCAAGGTCCTCTTTACTGCTTTCTTCGATTATAACGAAACAGCCTATTATGAATTCTTACCATCAAGCCGTAAGGTCAAAAAGGAGTATTACCTTGAAGTTTTACACCGTTTGCGTGATGCAATTCGAAGAAGACGACCAGAGTTGTGGACAAACAGCTCGTGGATGCTTCATCATGATAACGTCCCGAATGACACTGGCTACTAATTCGTGGATTTGTTGTCAAAAACAACAGGCACCGTCTTCACAGATTTGCCCCCCCCCCCTGCGACTTTTTCCTGTTCCGGAAGGTGAAAAGAGGGAATAAAGGCAAAATCGCTGAATGAGCTAGAGACTATACCCAAAAGTGCATTTCACTAATGTGTTACTGTTTGCAAACAACGTTTGCATAAATGTGTTAATTATGTTGGGAACTGCTCAATATTGTTGAATAAATAAATGTTTTTGTAATAAAAAAAAATCTTGTTATTATTTGATCAAACGTTGTATGACTTGGATTTTTAATAAATTATTAATTTTAATATTTAGACGATATATTCACTTAATTAATATATTCAAAATAGTACTTACGAGTGACGTTTAAAGTTCTTCGATGGTTAACATGGTTCTACTTGAAACTAAATTACAAAATTTGTGCTCCATCTGCAAGGACAGGTGGGGATGTGTGGTGGATCAATAAAAATGTCAGGTAAATTTTCCCACAGCACAACGAAATCGCGGGGTTTCACAGAATGCGACCAAAGTCGTACTCGCGAAAAATTCACCTTCCGAGATTTCTTCTGATCTTTAAAACAGGTTTTTTCAATTCCGTCTGTATGTCTGTCGGCGGTATAACTCAAAAACGATTTGTAGGAGGATGACAATATTTTGCATGCAGATTATATGTTTACTTGGCATGAAACCGAGAGAATTTCAAACAAATATATACAGAGTAAACACCTTAAATTTTGTTTGTTTTTGCGTTAATTTTGAAATAAATGGAAGTAATAATGTTCACATAGGTCAGGCTTTACACTTTCCGCAAATAAGACTCAAGAGATACAGGATAATGTCACAAAAGAGTCGAAACGTTTCAACAATAGGACCGTTCCGTTGAATAGGGGCGTGCGCCGCATTCATTTCAATAAGACAGGATGGCGCAGTACGACTAATCAATGAGGTTACGATCGCTACGCAGATGCGGCGGAGTTCAAACCCCAGCGGTATACAATTTTTTTTAAATTTGCAAATTGATCTAATTCGCTTGAGGGAAGTTCCGTGTAAACTCGTTTACAATTTTTTTTAATATACGTTTGAAGCGGTTGCACTTAAGTCTAAAGGCTAAAGTTGTAAAATAAGGATTAAGGATCTGTTTTGAAATAGCAGCGAACGTGTTTATGAATAATTTTAGGGTTCAACTGAACTGAAAGCGTGAGAAATAATACGCAAATATATAATTTATGAAAGTGTGAGAACTAATAACTATAAAGATGAAAGTCTTTAATTAAACTAAAGTCCAAGAATTATCGCGAATTGGTAGTTGTTAGTTACTTTTATAGTCTTTGTCACAAATATTATTTACAAAACACTATCAGCATCTAACACTATAGCAGAACAGTACCCAGTTCATCTGTCATACTCACCGATATAAAAATGAAGTTTTGCAGCCATTAAAACCAATATAAAATTGGGAAATGCAAAATCAATTGTCCTCAGACATATTACTTCGTTTTTCAAGTTGCTATTAAAGCATATCCAAGGTATTCCCAATTTAAGATACGTTTAAATATATCTTAGAGTCCAAGATCTGCAATTTATTCTATATCTAAATTTGAAATCAATTAAAAAAAGTGACTCCAATGTCGGAACTAGGGTTTCCAGTCCCGGGATCCGGTCTCGGGACAGTCCCGGGATTCTACCACAAAAACCGAGTCCCGGGACCACATCCAGCCCAGGCGAAGTCCCGGGACCATGTCAACTTGCGTGCGTATACTCGATATCAGAGAATTAGGACGGGTATTCACCAGCGTCCGGCGTATTACTCATGCCTCTTGTACATTCTGCATTATTTGCGTTTTGCGTAATGCAGGCGATGTACTGTTTTCGGTAGGTTAGAATTACACCTGTGAGTTGTTTCAGCCACATTTGCATATCTTCTTCTATTTATGTATTTGTCTGTTTTTTTGTTGGATTTAGATATGTGCGAAGAAGCTGAATAATTTATATTTTTGGGTTTTAAGTGTGTTCGTTATTTGTCTGCTAAAGCGTTACAATTAGAATGAATTCCGATTCGCAACCTACCTTCATTCAACATTTAAAAAAATAACAATTTGAAGTCACTATGGCAACAGTTTTATATATTGAAGATAAACAATTGGCGAAATGTAAAGTGGGTTCCTACAAAATTATCATAATCAGAGGCAGCTTGACGAAAGGATTATACACGCACTTTGCAGTTCAAACAAATGCAAAAGCGACATACATTTTTAGTAGGTACCAGAAGAAAGCAATGAAGTTGTAGACGAGCCCCAACGGAAATTATCAGCACAGAAATACTTTATTTAACTTAAAACACTTGTTTTTCTTTGTAAATTTCATTCGGGAATTTCACCTGAACACTATTTCTCTTTCGGGACCATTTTCGGGATCTTCGGGACTAGTCCCGGGACCTGAAATTTATCTCACAAGTCCCGAAAACACTTTTGGTCCCGGGACGTGGAAACCCTAGTCGGAACAGATTTGCGTTAATTCCTTTCAGGGAATACGTAATATTTTTACCTACGAAATCCGAATATTAGAATTATCAGATTTTTAAGTCTGCAATGCAAATACAATACACACTGTAAATTTAAGTGTGATTAGTATCAGCATAGGGATGCTTGTAAATTTGTTCAGTTCAAGCAAACTTTTAGACAAGTATATATTAATATTTATGTTTCACCATAAAGGTAGTCGACGCGGAAAATATAAAACAATGGTATTTATGTAATTATGTGTGTTGTTTTCGTCGGTTTGTTTGCTGTATCCTTGACATTTGATTCCACACAATCCGGCAAATAAAACATTATTTCCAACTTCTAATTCTCTCGCAGCTTAAAGCGGGGAAGTTCTATTCAGGAAATAACAGGGATTAGCATTGTGCCCACATATTGGAGTTTAACTGCAGAAACGTAGTAGTCTATATTACCTGTCTTTTCTGTTTTGATTCTCTGCTTCAGCCTTCTACGGATGCCAGAGAACTTTATCGGGTCCTTTATGGGAGGTACCTCGTTTACCGGAGGTAGCTCTTGCCATATCAAATTTTACGATGCCGTTCTCTAAAGTTTCGTATTCCACGCTATGCTAGCAAGCTGAAACTAGGCTCTAATTTAATCACAGAAACAATGTCGTTGAACAACTGCAGGGCGTTCAGATAGATGGCTATGGCGTGGGTCCTTACACTCCTTACTCGAGTTTACAAGGTGTAAAGCACATTATGCAGAGAATGTTGGGCTTGTATCTTCAAATACTAGGCCCGACTAAGCCGAAATTCTGTTTTAACAAGAATAATTAATTCGAGTAACCGCGAAAGCCTCAAACAATATATAAAAATTTAATTTTTAGAAAAGTTTTTGCGTAATTTAAAGGTAGTTTTAGGAATATAATATTTTTCAGTTGTTTTAAGGTTTGGCGGAATATGCAACTAATTTAAAATTGCTGCATTAGTAAACTACCTTTTTCTACTCCTGTAACTAAAATGCCATTTAACATACTAACATACACGTCGCTAAGTGACCTTTTAATCATGCCTTCATAACCTATGACTAAAGAGCCTCTTAGTCATGAGCTGAAGTTGGCAAAGATGTTTTAGTCATGGGGTGAAGTTAGGTTCAAATAGTATTTGCTTTATTAGCCACAGCCAAAACTAAAATCAAGTTAGTTTTCAACCGTCACTGTGACGTTTGTCAAGCATAATTTAACCTAATATAATAAATGTCAAAATTTTAATGAAATAATATGATGCTATATTCTCTAAATTTGTGGTCGTAGAAAAAGTATAGTATGCAACTCGTTTTATAAACTTATTAGTCACTCTTTTATTAAACACACGCTCCGCTGCGCTTCGCTCGTGATTAATAAAACTCGTGACTAAACTGACGTTTATAAAGCTTTATACATAATATACTATTTTGCACTTGCGGGACTAAAGTTGGCACTTTAGTCACTTACTTCAGGGACTAAAGTAGCTCATTTAATCTCTAGGCACAGAAGTAATTACTTTAGCCCCTAGGGGGTTTTGTTTGTCATTTGACACACACTGACGCAAAACTTAACCTGCGAATTTCGAATTTGACATAGACTGACAATACACTTCAGTACTGCCAACTGATTCAGGCTATCCAGGGCCTGCTGCAATTCAGTTTTTAAAAAATCATTCTGTACACAACATTCTTAATAAAATTCGTATTTGTCAGTTTCCAAATTGACAGATTTCAAATTTCTCAAATATTTGATGATAATGTTACCAAAAGTGCAAAAAATAGCGTATACCACACCGGAATAAAGTGCTTAAATCCCTTGAGTGATTATTTCCCTCAGGCCCTACGGGCCCTCAGGAAATAGATCTCACTCGCGGTATATAATGATGCACTTTAGTCCCTCATGATATAATATACTATTATTTAATTTTTTTAAAACTATTAAAAAATGATTACTCATATTTAAAATGTAAGTTCATATAGACAGTTCCAATAATAGTTATTTACTATACAAGTGGGATAACAGCATCATTAATATACGTGTGTGTAAGTTACAAACGAGTGCGTAGCAGGAGTTATTTATGTAAGCACACAAGTATATTAATGATGCATTATCACACATGTATTGTACAAAATTTTATCTACGACTGCCTAAAATTGAGAAAAGAGCATTAAGGGCATTAAGAGAAATGTCAGATCTGTCATTTTCAAAAATATATTAGTAGGTAAATGTCATTATGTCATTCATTTGACAATATTTCAGTTACGTAATGAAGTCATTACACAACTCAGTTGCGTAATGAAACCATTACATAACTGAGTGGTGTAATGAGCTTCATTACCTAACTGAAATAGTGTTAAATGAGTGACATAATGCGTTACTTATCCCACTGGAGTAGATAAAAGCTATTAATTATTATTTTTATTTATTATAATTGAACGTAATAGATTATTATATTTATATAAAATTTACAGAAGTTGCACCTTCTTTAATTCATTGAAAATGAATTTTGCTAATTTTCAAGTCTGGTATAAAATTTGCAAAATCTGAAAAATTTACAAGGGATAAAAGTAAAAGTTTAAAAATTGTTCACGTCTGTATTGTTATTGTTTATTATATGCCACGCGAAACGTTACTGCGAAGTTCAACTGCATCGCAAATCATTAATAAATAATATGTACTACAGTTTTGAACCTTTTCAGCATCTTGTACACTTTAATATTAATGGGCAATTAAGTAAAGATGTTAGATTCGATATTTCATTCACTTTTTTATATAACTTTAGAAGATGTATTGCTTATATGAGTCATTCTTATTATTACATTTATTAGCTGCTTTAAAGGAGTCCTGAGAATTACAAGCCATCCGATCGGCAGCTTCACACATTATTGTTCATGGTTTATTTTGTTTACTCATGGAACGTGATTTAATAGCAAATATAAGAACTGGTAAGAAGATTTTTTTATTAGGAGGGACGCGACAGTGTGAAAAAGAGATTAGATGTGAATAGACCTTTGAGTGGTTTAGTCGATATGTATCTTTAGATTGGTGTTAATTGTTCAATAAATATATTTTTAAAGGATTTGTTGTTTGGGGAGTTGTTATATTGTCTAAACTAAGTAACTTTGCATATTCCGTATATATGTATACAATATTGCTACTTCACGACTTCACGTATCGCGCCATTAATCTGTACTGATTAGGGTTTTTACTTCTTGTAACCTATTATTATATGTTTATAAATTATTTTTTTATCAATTTAAATTGGCCTGTTTATTATTTGAATTTTTATAATTATTCTTTGTGCTAACTCCTGAAAATCAGGGGTGGTTTTCTTTTATCTAGATTGCTTATTCTGAAATCTGATGTTCTGATTTTAATTTTATTACAAGTCAAAAATGACTTCTGTCAAATGATATGTCAAACTAATTTGAACATTAAATGACAAATACCAGATCGTTTCATTAGTCACACAACAATATCAAACATTAAGTAATTCTTTAATAATAAATTCACCTTTTAAGTTTTGATTTTCTTGTATTGCTTACCCAAATATCTAAACTGACCCACCTTTAACTCGAACTGATCAATGTCTTGGATGCCAATCAATCTGCTCCATTCCACCTGCTACCATAACCGCTTCAGTCCCCACACAGCAAACAGCTCCAATGACAAACAAGATGTCTAAACTGACCAAAATCAGACACACAAACTTCTACACTGCATGGAACCAAATACACTCTATCTGCAGCCACCCAACTCCAACACTGCATCCGCCAAATTCCTCAAACGTGCTTTCTCTACCAATTGTCCTTACTTGGAATTTTCTCTTAGCACCAACAGCTCGACGTAATCCAAATCAATTGATATACAATGTCAAATGTAATTCTCCAATAAAGTTCACTTAGTACTTTTTTCTATTTATTCTTTTTTGTAGATTAGTTCTGCTCCCAGTTTAGTTTTTACCACATACTTGCAAGCTTCCTTAGCTTTATATCTTTTTCTTCTTCAATTAAATTTAATTTTTATATCACCACGCAAATTTAGTCTTACAAATAACTCTTCTTAATCTGCAAACATATTAATTATAAGAGAGGGTTTATTTTATACTTTTCTATTACACCAAATTAATTACATCCACATTTTTTCGAATTTGTTACTTTAATAATCAAAACAAAAAGTTCTTAACGATATCATTTTATACTTTTAACACTCTATATCTTTATTTTTGATTTCTACCTACTATTTATAATAATTTATTTCCATTAAGTATTTGTCATTACCTTCAAACCTTATTTTTTTTTATATTACATTATATTTGAATCCATCTGTTTTCCAATTAGCCATATATTTTATTCAATTATAAATTCTATTTTCTTTTCTAATTGCATACTAATTATTCAAATTCCCAATTCATATTTAAATTGATCCTGATTATATTTAACCATTTTAATCCTTTAATCATATTTTTAAAATTGATTTTTAGACTCCTGTTTATATCATTACAATATATTAATATGATCATTAAATGATAAAGCATTCAATAACTACAAAAATAAAAAGCAGCTTAAAATAATGTTCCTAAAAGGAGTGATGGTTTCGTTTTATCATTGGAATTTCGGTTTCTTATAACAGCATTTGCAAATCATTTGTAAATAGTCGAGTTTTGGTTGCAATTGTAATGCGAATTAGTCGGGACTTGTCTGAAAGAGGTAATTATTGTTATAAGATGTAATATAGGGGTTTGGTTCTTACAGTTTTGGTCATACAGTTTAAGACATACACAATGTAGAATTATTAACCTAAAAATATTAGAAAATTAGAAAAGTCATAATATGCAATAAAAGAAAACTGTATTATCATTTGTTTGAGAACCATTGGTTTTGGCGGGTAGTTTAAAAATAACAGAACAAATGGGTCGTAGAAAAGTATAATTTGATTTGACACAAGTATTATTTGAAATTGAATTTAATAGTTAATTTTTAGAAGTTAATGTACTGGTATGTACCTATTAATATTGTCATACACCTAAAGAGTGTGATAAACCATTATTAGTGCGAAAGTAAAATCTTAGTGTGTGCATCGATTACCACTACAAGAATATGCAGCCAACCGCAGCGAGAATAGCTGTAACAGAGATCTGGTGAATAGAAGAGTATAGAACATAAAGAGCTCGAAGAAAGAAGCTTACAAAGTGAGTCTATTAACGGTCAATTTAAAACAACACACATGTAAAAAGAGAATAGTAATATAAAATATATCTGCCACGTACAGAGTTATTATAAATTGAATTCAAATGAATCATAAATTAGACAAACATAAAATTGTAAACAAACAGTAAAATTAATTTAAAAATATACGGTAGCCCCCACCCAAGAAAAGCGCCCTTCCGTGCTTTCCAAGAATACTTCGATACTCAGCATCACTCCGTTTCGCTAATACAATGAAATGCTATGAACCAGTTATTTATCAAAAAAAAAAAAAAAATTTTTTTTTGCCGACGACCATGGCTCAAAAGTTGATGTTGCCTTCATTTTCGGAGGACCTATCGTATGAAAACGATCCAAGACTTCAGAAAGGTTCCTGGCGACCGGAATCGTGTACACATACGAACATACATCCCCCGCACAGCACGTTTAGGCACCCCCCAATACGGGGGATTGATCTAGTGGGCTGGGATCTTCACCAAAAGATCCGCATTGCCGGGACGGAGATTTGATATAGTGGGTTCATTAGTCGATTGGCTCGAATTTTAGAGATATTTGACTCAGAGTGGTTTTCGATATGAGGGAATTTCAATACTTCGTACACTTCGTGTCGAAGTAATTTATTCAACTTATATTAAGTATTATCAATTATTATTATTAGAGGTGTTATACGTACGATAAAGGCAATTATCAATTTCTTAATAAATAGGATTGTCGTATATCTGGTATTATAGTTATTCATTTTTATGTCTTAATCTGATTTAAATAGTAAACATGAGATAGAGACGAATAACTAAGGTTATTACAATTTCGTGCTAAAGACTGTAGACAAAAGGTAAGAGTGAAATCAAAGTTTTAAAATAAAACCCTGAGAATACGAATTGAATTAAATAAAATAAAATAGAAGCTATTAGACCACAGCAATATATCTTCAAAGTCCTCATCACCATTTTGCAAACATGTGCAGCGTGCCATAACCTTACCTACGAAATATTATTTATGTTAGAAAAAAACGCAATCCCACACGTATTTACTATTTACTTGCAAATTTACAATTTCACAAAAGGTCAGAATAAAAAAAAATGAACATTTTCCTTATTTAAAAATTTAGAAAATAAGGTAATACCCCACACAACCGAATTCCGAACTCTCTTAAAAAACAATCGACCAGCAGAAAGTCTTCAAACAGCGAAGTTCACACAAATATTAAATTTAAGATTTTTCTAATAATTATAACGTTTTCTCCATTTTGCAACCCCAAAACTCATATCGGTCGCAAAATTCTCACATCCCGAATTATCTTAAAAATTACAGTCGACCCTTAGAAAGCCTCCAAACAGCGAATTTCAACAAATATTTATTTTAAGGTTTCTCTGATAATTATAACGTTTTCCCCATTGTGCATCCCCCAAATCCAACTGGGCCGAAAAACTCTCACCTCCACAGCGCATTTCACACAAATATTAATTTTAAAAAAATTCTGATAATTATAACGTTTTCCTCATTTTGCAGCTCCTAAATTCACTTGTGCCGCAAAATTCCCACATCCCGAATTCTATGAAAAAATACAATCAACCAGTAGAAAGTCTCTATACAGCACATTTCACACAAATATTGATTTTGAGGTGTTCTGATAATTATAACGTTTACCTCATTTTGCAACCCCCAAATCCACCTGGACCGCAAAATTAGCACATGCCGAAACCTCTTAAAAAATAAAATCGACCAGTACAAAGTCTCCAAAGAGCGCATAACAGCGAATTTAACATAAATAATAATTTTAAGATTTTTCTGATAATTATAACGTTTTTAGCATTTGACCCCAAATACAATCGACCCTTAGAAAGCCTCCAAACAGGGAATTTTACACAAATATTGATTTTACGATATTATACAGTGTGTCTGCTTAAGTTCGCACCATATGGAAAACTTTTTTATTATTGATTTTAAGAAAAAAAGTTATTCTTTATAAAAAGTGTTGCATGGTCCAAAACTTAAAATGCAATCATCAGATATCAATTTTTTAAGCCGTATACGAGGAATATCAAAAAATATAAATTCCGATCAAGAGTAAAGTACAGTCGCGGAATTAAAAATCCGGACGAGTCTTACAGATGATTTTTGCAATTTTTGGGTAATGTAATTACTTGCATTTTTTGTTCGACTGGCATGCTGTCATATACGAGTAATTATTTTGATTTTCACTAATTTCACCACGTAACGTGATAAGACTGATAAGTAAAGTAAAGTAAGATATACACTGAATCATTTTTAGTGTCCGGATTTTTAATTCCGCGACTGTACCTTTATTTGTGACAATATCGAAAATTGTTATTAAGAAAAGTTGATTAGAATCGAAAACCATGTTCAAATGTCCACTTACACCTATCTACGATGAAAATCAGGTTATGTTATTTTTCACATTTTTTTTAAGTTGTTTCATATGGAAAATCATCAAAATAATGCAACATAGAGGTTACGAGACGTAAAGGTTATCAAAGTTTTAACGAATAAAGAGATAACTGAAAGAAGTTTCCGATATTGTCGAAAATAAAGTTTTCCATATGAAACAACTTAAAAAAATGTAGAACAGTAGAAAGTCTCCAAATAGCGAATTTCTCTCAAATATTAATTTTAAAGCTTTTCTGATAATTATAACGGTTTTTTCTATTTTGCAACCCCCAAATTTACCTGGGCTGCAAAATTCTCACATCCCGAATTATTTTAAAAATACAGTCAACCCGTAGAAAGTCTCCAAACAGCGAATTTCACACAAATATTAATTTTAAGGTTTCTCTGGCAATCATAACGTTTTTCCCAGTTTGCATCCCCCAAATCTCACTGGGCCGCAAAACTCCCACATCCCGAATATCGATCCAGAGAAGGTCTCCAAACAGCGAATTTTACATAAATATTAATTTTAAGGTTTTCCTGATAATGATAACATTTTCCCCATTTTGGAACCTCCAAATCAACCTGAGAATTAACTCCACCAGTAGAAAATCCCCAAACAGCGCATTTCACACAAATATTAATTTTAAAATTTTTCTGATAATTATAAGGTTTTCCTCATTTTGCAGCCCCTAAATACACTTTTTCTGCAAAATGCATAAATCCCGAATTCTCTTAAAAATATGCAATTGACTAGTAGAAAGTCTTTTAAGAGGGAATTTTACACAAATATTAATTTTAAGGTTTATCTGATAATAATAACGTTTTCCCCATTTTGCAACCGCCAAATTCGCACATCCCGAATTCTCTTAAAAAATAAAATCTACTAGTCGATAGTCTCCAAAAAGCGCATAACAGCGAATTTTACACAAAAATAAATTTTCAGTTAATTCTGATAATTATAACGTTTTCCCCATTTTGCAACCCCCAAATCCACCTGGGCCGCAAAATTCCCACATCCCGAATTCTCTTAAAAAATAAAATTGCCCAGTAGAAAGTCTCCAAACAGCGCGTTTCATACAAATATGAATTTTACAATTTTTCTGATAATTATAACGATTTCCACATTTTTCAGCCCCTAAATCCACTTGTGGCGCAAAATTCTCACATCCCGAATTTTCATAAAAATATAATCGACCAGTAGAAAGTCTCTAAAAAACGAATTTTACAAAAATATTAATTTAAAGGCTTTTCTAATAATTCTACGTTTTCCCCATTTTGCAATTCCCAAATGCACCTGCTCCGCTAAATGCTCACATTCCGAAACCTCTTAAAAAAATAAAAGCGACCAGTAGAAAGCCTCTAAACAGCGCAGTTCACACAAATATTTATTTTAAGGGTTTTCTGATTGTTATAACGTTTGTCCCCATTTTGTAACACCCAAATCCAACTGGGCCGATAAATTCCCATATCCCGAATTCTCTTATAAAGTAAAATCGACAAATAGAAAGCCTCCAAGCAGCGCATTTCACACAAATATTAATTTTATAATTTTTCTGACAATTATAACGGTTTCCCCATTTTGCAACCCCTATTTCCACCTAAGCCGCAGAATTCTTAAAAACCCACAGATTCGTCCACATACTGCCAAAAACAAAATTCGATTTTTTTTCTTTTCCCCTGTTTATGCTAACATCCAATTTGCTACAAGTGCACCACAGCCTTCTACCCCTATAACTTCGCCCCCGTGTGTCGCATACCCCAAAAAACTACCAGTACGATGAGATTTGGTTCATCCTCTTTCCGACATTTCCAAATCACATTTGGATCTTTCAAAAAGTATGCGATGTAACAGCACCGAACGCTTTCGTGTCCAAAAAATCGTTTTAACCCACATATTTTCGCTCCCTTAAATTTCACATTTTTACAACTTTCCCAGAAAGTTCGCCCATGACGATATCTTCAAAATGAGATCAATGAGATTCACCTGCAATACGTAGAATTCTCAAAAATTCGCAAAAACTGCGCATTTTCCAAGCGCCACTCAAATTGCTAAAAGAGCCCCTTACTAGCGTCATATCTCCAATTCGTTAAACATTTTCAAAGTTAATACTTTATGTTCTGCTATTCGTAGGTATGATTAATGTTGAATTCCATGGCCGGTCAATGTTTATTTCATACGAGCGTTACAAAATCTTAAATGGAACAAGTAATGAGCTTTAAATACTAAAGTGCTATTTTGTACAAGCTCTCTACAGATACATGAGTATATTTAAGAAAATTGGAGTGTAGGGTTCAATAAAACCTTAGTGGTGAAAATAGCTAGTTCTTTGAAGCAACATAATTTTCAATTAAAAATCGCAGACAAGTAAGAATCAATACGTTTTATTGCAACTGTAAAATGACTCATATCGGGAAAGAATTACATAGAACCGCTGACCCAGCCCGTAGCAAAAGAGGTGCCTGCGTCGTTCAGTATAGCTGGGGTGGTTCAATACGAGATTACACAGAACAACGGCCTATTATAAGAAAAGCAGATCGTAGATGCCAAGCCGCCACATTCTTAATAGGATAAATACACGGTGAGCCCACTGAGGAAAGTGGAAGCAAATGGATACACCTTGTAACTCCAACCTTGGCAGTGTTTGGTCGACGAACCATGAACAATAGCTTTGCATTTACCTTGCGATAAATTATTGTGCAGCTTTCTAAACTCCTTTTACAAAAGAAAACACATACAGAATAGCATGCAAATATTGTAAACATCAGACAGGAAAACCACAGTTAAATGAAAATGAACTCTATTAACAATAATATGTAAATGGACAATGGTTTAGTAAATAAATGTAACGAAATGGGTTAGTAAGGGTTAGGTTATATTACGTAACGCTTTAAACTAGCTATATGCGATAAACTTGACAGAATTAAACGAAATGAATTGCAAACGGTAGCAACGTTAACTATTCAGTACTTACTCAAATGCTATACATACTTCAATTGCCACAGCATGGGATTAAGCAGGAACATAAAATCTGACGGTAATTAATTGATTTGACATAAAGCAACTACAATGGTTCAAACAGTAAAGGCTACATTGGCCGTAACGTTACGCAAAATTTTTCTGACACCACGTGCACTGTAAACGATGGCACTGTAAAACTAAGACATAAAAGAGGTACATACTTTAATAAGAAATCCAGGTAGCTGCATATGGTGTCCAACAGAACTGCAGGTGGCCGCTTCCCTATAAAACTGCCCGAAGACGTTTGAAGAGACTTCACAATAGCAACGAGATGCTGCCTACGGAAGGGCTCTAACATCCCCAAGCAAGGGTTACGACGTCCGTGACGATATGGCAAGGATCCTAAACGAGAGACCGGAACTTCATGATTCAAGATAAGCCGATATTGAGATTCCCACGAAATAATCCGCCAAATGGCGTGAATCGAAGACGCTTAACAAAAACCCCAAGACCAACTGTCAACAAGTAACACGTGTAGTTCATACACAGGATGCGGAAAAAGTCACTTTGACTCGAAACACGAACAATTGCGATCCCTAATTGACTGGACTTCAAATATCGGAACATTTAAACATGCTGTACATACGGTAATTACAACACAAACAAACGCAACACCTTTAGCGGGACCGGAAGGGCCCCCGCTGGGGTAGACGGACAGCTCCAAATAAACACTTTTTGATAATCGGCCAGCCAGGCCAAGGATCCCCAGCGAGAAGCCCAAAGCTTGCACGCATGTTATCAACGTCTTGCCTGCGCCAGACAGGGGAGGGGAAAACGTTCGCTCTCTCTCATTCTTACACACACAACGACTCTTTCTTAGCGAAATAATTATTGTCTTAAATTGAGCGATGCAACCAAATTATGCCGCTTTCAAAAAACTGCTGAAACACGTGTTCGTCTGTTCTCGCTTGCACTCACAGCGACCGCTTCCTTCTAGAACCAAATATTACTTCCAAAGACGACTCGACGAGACGGAATATGTACTAACAAAGCAGTTGAAAACAGGCGCGTGGTTCGAAGTGTTTCTTTACAGGCGGAATATTAAATTTGGAATTGCAAAAATACAACAAATTAGACCTAGGATCATAAAAATGAAAAAATGTCCTCACAAAACCTCTACAAATAAAAGTGATTTATTCTTCTTTGAATTTTAAATTTCTTTATACCTTTACGTTACACAGTCCCTAGATGACGAGAAACAGATTTTCTTAATTTCGTCTGTCTGTCTGTCCCTCTCTGTTGCCGATCTAACTCAAAAATTATTTGTTGAAGTAAGACGGTATTTTTCATGGATATTATATGCCTTCCTGGCACGAAACCGAGACAAATTCGTAAAATATATACAGGGTGAGCACCTTAAAAAGGCCTTATGAAACGAGTAATTTCTGCCCTCGCTTAAGGCGATAAAATAATCTTTCGGAACTTCTTCAGATCTTCACGTTTCGGGGTTCTTAAATAATAATAGTAATAGTGTCTTTATTGATATAAATATTAAAACAAAGTTTTACACATCCATAATATGCAAGGCGACGTTCAGGTGAGCAACATAGTTGCAGACCGCTCCTCCACTTAACCCTGCTTAAAAACTAAAACTAAACCTAAAACTAAGTAAACAAACAATCTAAATATAAAATCCCAAAATGAGAATGCTCATCGAAACAGCACCACAAGTTCTTTTGAACTTATTGCCGTATTAATGAACCACAAAATATTAAGTACGGGTAACTCTAAGAATTTAAATCCAAGATTTGAAGAGAAAAAACATTCATTAAGTTGCAGCGGGTGTAATTGGACAAAGAAGCAGTTGTTTAAGCCAGAACGATAATCTAGTAGGTGGTAGCATTTTAATCTCTAGGGGCAAATCATTGTAAAGTTTTGCAATACTGTATAACAAACATCTTGTACCTTGCCAGCTACAAATTAATGGTATATTCATTTTACTCCTGATTCTTAAATTTAAGTTATACGATATGTAATAGTTAATAGAGATATGGTGGACAATCAGTAGGTAGCGACTACTTTGTGATAGACTTTTACTCATATTAAGCCAATTAATTTCTTTAAATTTATGCAAAACTCTTTCAAATCTTTTAATGCCAAATATTAAGCGTAAACATGCATTTTGAACTTTATGCATCCTAAACTCCTAAACTAAGCAAGGATCATATACTGAATCACAAAAATCATTTTTGATAAGACGAGACTGTTGCTCAACATAATCTTAATTTTTTGATTGAGAAATTGACTATTTTGGAAAACCAATCGAAGGTTACATTATGCACTTTGCAAACATTTTGATACGTGCTATTTAAACCGTAACCTGCGTTACCAAGCGCTACACCTAAATCTTTGTGGATTCAGCTACAGGTAAACTGATGTTATTGATCTTAATATTTAAATTTTTTTAAATTTTCAATTGATTAGTTCTTTTACCAAATATTAATACTGTTGATTTATCTGAATTAAGTGTTACAGCAAGTTGCTCAGATATTTTTGCTAACTCTTTAAGATCTTCGGCAAAAAATATGCTCTCTCAATTCCGTCTGTCTGTCCTGCTGTCCGTCTGTCTGTTTGTCTGTCTGTGTGATGTTTGATTGAGAAAGTCGATATTCTGCAAGGAGATTATACAGGGTGCTCAATTTACATGTACGCAGACTTAAGCAGGTGAGTATGCAACACACATTAGATCTAGACTGCAATCGCCATTGAAATGTAATGTGTGTTGCATACTCACTTGCTTAAAGCTGCGTACATTTAAGTTGGGCACCCTGTATATCTACCTGGCACGATACTAAATATATCTAGATTTAGGAGACTTTCCTTAACAATAAGCAATTAACTCATAGTAATTTAAGATAAATACATGCAAATTGCATCCCATATAACACCAATTGCGATTCGAAGGCATTTTCATGGTTTCCGGAAGAGTATGAGGTTCTGTTTGGCAATACCAAGCTAAAATATGCTTGGAAATTCAATTTTTGCCACACAAAGAGGCAGCAAAATAAGACATTTGTACGATACACAGTGCGGTACTCTGTGCATCAAAGTGTGCCGATAAAAACTAAACATACGGTATAATTACGGTTTAATAAGTGTGCAAAAACCGGGTTACAACACCAGAATTCATACATTCTGCCTACTGGAAGGCAGATGGGGCCGTCACTGTGCGCTAGAGGCTGAAATCGGAGCTGATCCGAGTTCCGCTGGAGGCCGAGATCGTCGATAACTCAAAGTTTGGGCCACAACTGTGGAAGTCGATAATAATAGCTAAACAGCAGGCTATATGCCCATAACTTGGAGAGCACACAAACAGAAAATTGAGTACTCTATACGTGAGAGCTACGAGTTTACATACCAGGGAAGTTGGAGCCTCGACGAGTCCGATCGGGCAGTGATTGTGCAACATGAAGGGGCCCATGTAAGCTGCAGGTCAGAGAAACGTTTGATGGAGGTGTCTATGGACATTCTTGAGGCCTTCATGCACTGGTAGAGCGGTCGAATTCCTTGATTTCAGGCGAAAAGTGCAAGTCGCAGTATGACATTTGACGATAATACTTTGGAAAAAAGATATCCCCTTGAAGATAACACTCACACAGATATAGCAAGGGTGTGGGTTCACTTTTTCGGCGGCACATCTGGGTTTAGTTTGGGACATAGCAAGTGTGGATAGTTGTCAAATTCGGGACGTTTGTACTTGGAAATGCGCTGAGAATGGTGGAGTAATTAGTTTTAAGTTTAGATTTAAGAGTTTTGTGAAGAATTTTTTTTAATTATCGAGAGGCAATTGTTCATAAAATGTTGGATGTCGTTTAATAATTGTTCAAAGCTTATGTAAACTCCGACCAATACCACGCTGTGGTATTTGTATGTTTTCTGAGGATATAAATGGAACCTGCACGGAATTTTCGAGGGACTTTACCAAATTATTCGACGCAAATACACATCGGTCGTCCTTCTATTTTTAGGTTAAATTATTTGTTTTTGGTGACGTAGTTTATAATTGTTTTGTTAAATTGCCACCTACTCCAAAATAAAAAGTGTCAATTGTTTGTGATGTTGGTTATGCAAAATTTGACAGCTGGTGTTTTGATTTGGAGCTGCTTATACAGCGTTCTTCAAAGAAATTGGTCGGTGAACGAGGCAACCTTGAACGTCTAAGCATAGGCGCGCGGGTTGAGTTTTCAGCGGATCGTCAACCAGTGGCGGATAGTGAAAAAGGTTAGCGTATTTATTCAATGCTATGTGCTTTTTTAGCTTACGAAATATTTCATTGTAATTGTTGAGCTCTGAAATCATCACGAAACTGGCAAGAATGGTAAGTTAATCATTAAAGCAAAGCTTCGTTTCGACACTAATTTAATTTTAATGTGTTTCCATGAATCCAAGATACAAAATTGATGTGATGTGTTATATATTTTTTGAACCAGGGATTGTTCATACCTAAAATAAGAGTCTCATAAAGTTGCGTGTTTGCAAAAATTTTGCTGTTTGTTTGTCCATTATAAATCATTTACTCATGTTAAGGCAGGTATTAAAATAAATCTTGAAGTATAAAGGGTGTCTGTTAATTAGGAGGTCAACTAACTACGTGCACCATGGCAAGCGATATATCACGGCAGAATTTTATATGTCGCCCAAAATGTGGAGCAATTAACAAACTCCTTTAAAAAAATTAATTTTTCCCATTATTGGGACCCAACATATACAGGTTTATTTTTGTTTCAACTAAGAATTATTTAAATGTAATTAATAGTTTGCACATAGCTCAGGCTTTGCCTTTTACAAAAATGGGACTCAACAGATACAGACTTAAATGTACAAAATACATAAGAAAACGAATAAGTGCGTTATGTTTAATGCAGCCGCGGCGCAGGGAGGCGAGGGGTCTAGCTTGGTCGCTTGCTATGAGCGGTCGCACTGCTCGCTGGCTACTGCCAAACGTTGAAATCGCATTCAAAGGCTTGGGCCACTTGCGACTGAAGTACTGAGTAAAGCCCTTTATAAATTTTTTATTTTGGAAATACTGTCAAAGTCAAAAAGTTTTTTGTTTCAAACCCAGGTAACACATAATTAGGTGTAAAAAATTTAAGCAAAGCTTCTTTAGATCAAAACAAAGCAATTAAGGTAATACACCTTAGTACTAAAATGCTCCCTTAAAAAGATACAAGGTGTTAATTAAAAAGAAACCTGATTCTTCTGTTATGGAATTTTGCGCGGGTATTCCCTAACAGTTGTTAAAGCGCCTCCGTTGCAAAAGCCATATACGAAAACAATGTATGTACTCTTGGAGTAAAATTACCTAGGCTACTTCGAAAGAAAATACAACAATTTTTCAAACAATTAATTGCTGGTTATAACAGCCGCTATTTTGATATTATTTCAACATTATAATTATTATCTCAAAATCAGGTTACTTTATATTAAAAATTCAAATGTTTGCTTTCCAAATATAGAAATATATTTTTTTAATAACACCCTGTATTTCTCTAAGGGAGCATTTTAGTACTGAGTGTATTACGTTAATTTCTTAGTTCTGGTTTAAAGACTAAAGATTAAATTTGTATACTTAATTATGACTTACACTGCATAAACTTTAAGGCTATTTCTCCAATTCTTTTCTAATGTAGCCTATTTAAGATGTGGTATGTATTGTTGGTAACCTCATTTTTTCTTGCGATGTAAAGTCTGGTGCTTTATACGCCTTAGCAGCTAGCGGTGCAATGCTCAACCTGGCCCAGTCTCGGGTTACAAAATTGGAGTGCCCATTCGTGCTTCCGTAGCATCCATTGTGATTGGTCTGCGTCTTGGTTATGTGTTAACTTTGTTACTCTATGTCTTAGGTTTGTGTTTCTGAGTAGAGCACAGATAATTTGGTGAGCAAATGTGAATGGCTCCACCCAACTCCATACCGCTCGCCAAAACTGCTGAAAAATTCCGTTCCACGTGGAATTCGAATAGACAACTTGATTAATACAAACCTACTACGCGATTTGGCTGCTCTTATTTAAAATTTTATACCGTTGAAAACATTAAAACTTGCTACCGAAATAAATAATGTTATAATGTTTAATAATTTCTTCGTATGTAAACCATCGTTGCAGGTTCCCCAAAACAAAATTAGGAACATTCTAAGAACGTGGTGGCCATAAAACCGTCATTTCTCTCCCGATCTAGCTCTGAAGACAAGTTTTAGTTTCACCAATTCCCTACTACTCTGCCAAGATGTGCAGAAGCTCCATCCAATTGGATAAAGTTATAAAAGTATCATAAATTATCGATCGCAATTACAGTAGAACATTTTTTTGTCAGACATTCGCCATTTTCTCAAAAACGTGGTTGCTTTTGCAATTTGACGGAACAAGCTGTCTCTAATATAAACAATAGTCCGTAGGACACGCGTTTTTATCTGGTAGCTTGTTAAGTCACATTACGAAAAAGAAACCACTTTATAAGTAAATTGCAAAAAATATTCCAAAGAAAAAATTGTTCGAGTGCAATGTCGTGAGAAAATGTAACAATATTCAAAATATTTGCGCTTTAATGAAGTCAAAAATGTGATATTTATATAAAATCTTGCTACTTTGATGACTATATTTGCTGTTCAACATGGGAGAGGAACAGATACATTTTTACATAAATCAAATATCCGAATATTTTTCTACGAGCAATCTAATTGAAAAAATGTAGTTGCTACAGGAGCGTACAACTTACAGTCGCTTAAGTGTAGCAGAAAAATGATAATTTTGACAATTAAGTGACGGCTTCTTAGCTGTTATTATTTATCTCAAAATATTATACCTTTTTACTAGTGAAAAGAGGAACCTGTAAATGGCTTTACTCAGAACTTACATCGCAAGCGGACGTCTTGACACTAAACAATTTTAAAAATCAAATGGGGTAAAATATCTTCACATTCGTAATAATACTGAAACAATAAAAAGCAAACACCTGCTAATGCAAATTATATCTTCTTCTTCGTCTTTTATTTAGGCATGTGCCTGTTTTTCGTCACGCTTTATTGTGTTCATGGTGTATCCACAGAAGACGACAGTCAGCTCGCCGCCCATCTCTTTGGGGGTTGTCCTGCTTGGCGTTTTGCAGTTGGTTTGAGATCTCTTGTCACTCTTATAATTCTGTCCTGGTTCGCTCTTTCGACATGGTCATTCCACCCTTTTCTGCGTTTTCTAACAAATTTAACAATGTCTGTCACACCACACTGTTCCCGGATATCTTCATTCCGTACCCTATCCATTCTTGTTTTTCCCACTATCGCTCTTAGAGTAGTCATCTCTGCAGTTCTCATTAGCTTAGTTTAGCTGGTCTCCGCTCGACATTCTGCTCCTTAAGGACAGGGTATACCCTAAAACCAGAGACCTAAAAAGTGGCTCTAAATCTTTTAATTTAATTTATTTTCTGATTTCCTTTGGTAGTTACGATTAAAATTAAGTTTTTTAACAAATTTGAAAAGAAAAATTTTTCTTCAACTGATAGGAACAAAAATAGATGTTTTGTGATTATCTGCATAAATAATAATTGATTTGATTTGAAATTTTAAAGTTTGATGTTATGAACTTCCATACGCGGTATGAAACAGTATGGTGTTTGTATAATCAATTTAAATGTAGTTATAAGCAAAAAATTTACCTATTTGATAAAATTTTCTGAAATAACCGAAATTAAGATGAGATTGCGCCGTCCAAACCATTTGAAATTTTGTCATACCCTTCTTCGCGTGACGTTGTGTTATTTAGTACAAGCCGCATCAATGAAATAATTACACAATATGTTAAAATCTCAAAAATATATTGCCATTTTTAATAATTCACAATACACAAGATGGCTGCAGACCCACCGCTACTACTAATGACCGGCTTTAGATGCACGAGATAAAGCAACGCAAATGGTACTGGATAAAGGCGCAGGTAAACGCATTTGCCCTGCGGCGTTATTACTCCTGTTGAGAATTCAGCAATTTTAAATTTTGAAGTTGCAGATTGGTCTACGACTGAGGCTACGGCATAAAAACGAATGCATCAATTAAAACAGCGGTCGGGAGATTAATATACACAATGAGCCATAAATAACTGTACAGATTTTGTAGCCTCTTATATTAGTAAGTCAAATTTTTAAATGATGATTATACCATCGAAAATCTCAATCTTTATAGATGGAAAGGAAGCACTTTTACTTCCAAAGATGTAATAGTTGTGTATGGTTAAATGAAAGCATACAATAAATGTTGTTTTTGCAACTTTAGAAAATACAACAATAAAAAAAATATCTAAATAATTATTAAATATGCTATTTAAAAATATGAGTTAATCGTCTTGCCCATTGAGCAATCGCATAAGATATTCTCCTTTAAGGCAGCTGATTCCAAAACTCAATTATTATTTTCTTCAGCACCTCATTTAATCAAGAACAAAAATTAAAATGATGGATACGAAGTGACGTTTACCAAGCAACCAAACAAATGAAGCAAAATTCATTGCCTCAAAATTTTGTTAAGAGATTTAATTTCACATTAAAGCGACGCGATGAGACGTTATTAAAAACTTCCGTTTTCGCATGGCTCTCATTAAAGTGAAATAAAATCGATTTAAAAGTTGTATTATTGCAAATAAGATTATTTCAGTCTTTACTTGCATTGGCTGATTATAATCGGAAATACAATCATTTATATTTTGTACCGCTTTGTTTTCACTATCCATATTTAGTAACTAAAATTTCTGTTAGCTAGACAAATCATCTTGAGATTTGTCCATTAATAAATAATTAATGTTTTCGTTTCTTCTTTTCTATTAAAGTAGATATTATCTTTGACGATTGGCTATTGCTGTGAAAGTCATAAAATAATTTTTTTAATACAGTTTTACACAAATTCTATAAATTTTCTATTAAGTACTTTAAAAACGTCATTAAAACCAGGAATAGACAAAATATGAACTATAAATTTATATTCCACCTTCTTTAATGGCAGTTTTTCTTTCTAAAAAACCTGTTTCAACGAAATTATTGATATTCGAAGTGCGAGCAATTATTGTTCTTATTAACGAACTGAAATGCTGAATATTTGATTTAATTATATTTCTAGCAGCGTAATCGTAATTTTTATCTTTTACCAATTTATATAAGATGGAAGTAAATGCCCTCGTAGCATAATTAGCACATTCTAATTTTATTATGTAAAGACCGTAGGAGACGTTTTCTATTATTCGGGTATAAACACTGGAATCTCCGGCACTTATTAAATATTTATACCTGCTTCCATAGGCATTTACGATTTCATTGAATCATTCGACAATAATTGCCTGCTCCATGGCAGTTGAACAACCTGTGTAATAGTAGATTATGTTATTAGGAGTAAAAGTGATACTTTATGTGGCGAAGCTGAAGTTTATTTAGCCGAACGTTAGTGAGACAAATAGTTCAGCTAAGCTACATAAAGTCACCTTTACTCCGAATAACATATACTATCCGCAAACGTATTCAGATAAATTAAAAATTGATAAAGGGTAACACTAATTATATATTAGCAAGTAGGTAAATGAATAAAATAATCTAATACCTAATACAATTTTTCCGTGGTTACGATGTAAACATTTCGCTGAAATGTTTGAGTTTTGTATTTTGTGTGATTAGGCACATAAAGTACGGAAAAGTTGCTATTTTATCTGCTTAATCCGATAAAGTGACACTTTTACCTTGTCAATAAAGACACATAAGTTGTCACTTTTATGACGTTTGCGGATAAAATTTATTTTTTACTCCTCTAAGTATAATATTTTTTTTGTTCTTCGCCCTATTATACATGCTACCCCAGATAACGAAGAGTAACCATGTCCATATGAACGTTTGGCTCAACCTCCATCCACTATAACGGTGATATACGGTAACCCTTGTTCCATATAACATTCTTCTATTGCTAGTTTTTTTTCTTCCATGGCGTTTTCAAACATTTATTGGGATAAAATTTTTTCCCATCTCGTATGCAGATTTTCCATTTCTTTCTTATACATTTTTTTATTCAATATCGGAATGTCTAATATTGAAAATAATTCTTCGGATTGTGAAAAACCACTACCTATAGCAGAGACACCACATACAAAGGACTGATTGATGTCGCTATTACAGTTGTGGCTTTTTAACACTATTTCAACACTTCGCAGTAGTAATGTAAGTGAGATTGAAAACCGATCCTAGTTTCTTTAACGAGATTCATTTTCCCCATGGTACACGATAAATCATGTACTGTCAATCTACGTACTTGGCTTATGAAATATTGAATGTCAACTAATCGGTTGTCATTTGACGTAAGTATGGGTTTGCTGGGTTTCTCACTTTCGACACATAGATCTGAAAGCTTTTCTTCTGTTAAACTGTAAAGTAAAAATTATTTAGGTACTACCTCCAGTAATTTTAAATAGTCTAATTGATGTAATCAATAATTACATTCAAGCATCAATAAATTATACTGATTATTCAACACTATAATGAACGAAATAATGAAAATTGTTCAATTTGTCAGAGCCGGCCAATCAAAATTGACTGTCATTGAAAACACCTAATGTCACAGTGCTTTCACGCGAGCCCGATTGATTTCAATGATTTCAATTTAGTAAGTAGCCCTTGACTGACATTTCACCAAAACGTCAAAGTCAAAGTTTGCAAATCAGCATCGTTCTAAAAACTCATAATAACCTTGTTGGAAGCTCCAGTATCGAATTAATAGTGGAAAACGTTAAAAATGTGTGCTGTCGAACACGGTAAAAGTCATCTACCCATATTGTTGAATAATCTTTCCAAATACCACTCAAGGCAAATTTTTTTTAGAGAATTTTATTCGTCAACATGCAAATTATTGCAAATTTCTCTCAACAAAAACTGCTCAAATTCTACTCGACCTGCGGTCTCGCGGAATTTTTAACGCAGTTTTGGTTTCGAGAAATTTAAACGCAATAATTTGCATGTGAACGAAAAAAAATCTCAAAAAATTTTCACCTTTTGTGGTATTACCCTTGATTATTCAACACTATAATGAACGAACCAATGAAAATTGTTCAATTTGTCAGAAACGGCCAATCAAAATTGACTGTCTTTGAAAACACCTAATGTCACAGTGTTTTCACGCGATCTCGATTGGTTTCAATGATTTCAATTTAGTGAGTAGCTTTTGACTGACATTTTACCAAAACATCAAAGTGAAGTTTGCAAATCAGCGTCGTTCTAAAAACTCTTAATAAGCGCGTTGGAAGCTCCAGTATTGAATTAATAGTGGAAAACGTTAAAAATGTGTGCTGTCGAACACGGTAAAAGTCATCTACCCATATTGTTGAATAATCTTTCCAAAACCACTCAAGGCAAAATTTTTTAAGAGAATTTTTTTTCGTCAACATGCAAATTATTGCAAATTTCTCTCAACACAAACTGCTCAAATTCCACTCGACCTGCGGTCTCGCGGAATTTTTAAAGCAGTTTTGGTTTCGAGAAATTTAAACGCAATATTTGCATGTGAACGAAAACAATTCTCAAAAATTTTCACCTTTTGTGGTATTACCCTTGATTATTTCCCTTTGACAACTTTCAGCAATACAAAAATTGTATTTTTTAGGAGTACTCCTACGAAGTTTCAAGTCGAAATGTCTATTTAATTTTATTTCACCATACAAAATTGGAACCCCCATTTTACCCCTTTAGGAGTTAAATTTCGAAATATCCTTCCTTATTCCTTGTATACATCATAAAGGGAACCTCTGTGCAAAATTTCAGTTTTCTAGGTCCAAGGGTTTGGGCTGGGCGTTGATGAGTGAGTGAGTGAGTCAGGACTTTCAGTTTTATATACAGGGTGTCTCAAAATTGACGCCCGTGCTTCTTGGATTTGATTCAGTGGGCTAAAAGAAATCGAAAATGAAGAGTGGAACATTTCCGTTCATATTTTGTTATGGAGTTATGAATAAAAACAAAAATTTTGGATATAAACTTTAAACATTTATGAAAAACGAGTGGTATTTGAAAACAACTTATTTTCCACATTTGTTGTCGCAAAATGTGTTCAAATAGGTTGCCTCCTACTTCAAGGCAAACATTCGCACGATTATGTATCAAGTTTTATAAACGTCATTTTAGTCACGAGGTTTATTAATCACGAGCGAAGCGCAGCGGAGCGAGTGTTTAATAAAATGAGTGACTAATAAGTTTATAAAACGAGTTGCATCCTATACTTTTTCTACGACCACAAATTTAGACAATATAACATTATTTCATTAAAATTTTTAAAATTATGTTAGGTTAAATTATGCTTGAAACGTCAAAGTTGACTGTTGGAAGTTGAAAACTAACTTCATTTTTGCCATTAAAAAGTTCAGTCCGTGACGCACGAATCCACGGCTTGTGAAGGTGTTTTAAAAGATTACTTAGCGTCATAGAAACATATACCATAAATGGAATTTTAAAGATAGGAGTAGAAAAAAGTTATTATTTACATTTTCATCAATAACTCGATAACAAATGAAAATCGGAAAATTTTCCACTCTTTATTTTCGATTTCCTTTAGCCCCCTGAATCAAATCCCTGAAGAACGGGCGTCAATTTTGAGACACCCTGTATATAGATTACCTAGCAACGGCTGATATAATGGAATGTTTGACTTTACTCAGCATAATTGTATCAATAATGTGTCAATTCTAGTACGATTAGCGGAAAATATATTATACCACAAGTTGAGAAAAGTGTAGTTGTTCCTTGCAAGGCGCGAGCTTTTTAGCGAAGCAAAGCCAAGATTAAAAACGCGCCGAGCACAAAAAGCACTTTCCTCACATGTTGCACATGCTATTTTTCACGTACTGGAGGAAAATGCTTGAAAATGTTGATATAAAAGTATCTAAAACTGTGCAACTTTTCTACGCGTTGCACACATAATTCTTTTCTAATGCGGTACCGAAAACTGTTACTTTTTGAGAATTTATTGGACATTTTTAAAATCGAGTAGTTTTCGGTCGTTATGGAATCAACATAAACAAACAAGTGATAGTTTCTCCTCAGAGCGGTGCTTTCCTAACTACACAAATATGAATCACCATCTCATTTTAGAGAAAGTGCTAGGAAACAATTAGTGTCTACCTTGAAAACTTAATCCTTCTTAACATTAAGGCACTTAGGTGCATATCAGTAAAATTAGTTTTGCATAATCTCACTCGATAATTGCTGTTCGGTTGGTGGCCTAATCTCAAACATTTGAAAGGTTTTCGATAGATGCGCCACCTATATAAAATGTGTAGGAAACTCTAAGTGCTCTCTTCCCCTTAAGTTAGTAAGGGTCTCACCATGGCTCTATAAATTTTGACTTTGGCATCGTTGATCAGATAGCGATTTTCCCATGTCACATCTCGAAGGTAACCCGACATTCTTGCTCCGTGTATTGGTTGAGATTTTACTTCTTTATATAAATTTCGGTCGCTATAGATATTCACTCCCAGATATTTAAAAGACATGTTAGTGATTTGGTTTTATCAATGGACACTATCATATTATATTTCTTGGCGGTTGTCACAAACTGATGCAATAATCGTTGTAAGTCGTCCTCACTTTCCGCAATGAGTACGGCATCATCCGCATAGCATACGATGTTAATTTTCTTGTTGCCGAGTTGATAGCCTGATTTACATCTGCAACTTTGTATTATCTTGTCCATAACCAAGGAGAACAGTACAGGGCTCAGTGAGTCCCCTTGTCTAATTCCAGTAGTCATTTAGACAGTATCCGTAAGATCACCCTGTACTTTCACTTTGGTTTCTGTATTAGTGTTTAGGTCCCTTATTATTTGCCTTAAATCTCCAGGTACTTCTTTTTCTTCTAGTATTTGCAACACGTCGCCCAGCCTGATGCGGTCAAATGCCTTTGTGAGATCCACGAAGCACAAAAACGCCGGCTTAGAGAACTCTATGGCTTTTTCGATTACCTGACGAACCACAAAGATGGCATCTGTTGTAGAGTGATTTGGACGAAAGCCCTGCTGTTCCTCACTTATTGCTAAATAGGGTTGTAGTTTATTTAATACTATTTTTGTGAATAGTTTTTGAGTTTCATTCAATAGCGTAATTCCCCTGTAATTTTCAGGTTCTGTCTTGTCCCCCTTTGAAAATTGCTGCTGTTAAACTCATTTTCCATTCTGTAGGAACTATTTTATGTGTTAGTATTTGGTTGAATATTTTTCCCAGTTCCTGTATAATGCAGTCTCCTCCATATTTCAGCAACTCATTTTTGATTTCGTCGATACCTGGTGCTTTTCTGTTTTTGAGTGTAGAAACTGTTTTAATCACCTCTTCTTCCGTAATTTGTGTGATATTTTCTTCATCCGTTGTTATTTGTTGTTGTATTTGGGTATTGTTATCTTCCCTTTTGTTTTTGCTATATAGGTTGTCGAAATAACTTTTCCATTGATGTTTACTGATTTTGTTTGTTTGAATACTTTCATTAATTCCAGCTTTTCTATTTCTAAGCATCTTCCATGTTTTCTTTTGCGCACCGTATATATCCCGCTTCATGTCCTTGGTGAAGGCCTCCCAATATGATTCTTTTATTTGTCTAATTTTTCTGTTTGCAGCGTTTCGTTCTTGTATGTATCTCTCTTTATCTTCTAGTTTACCTGTGGCTTTATATTTTAAGTATGCACGTTTTTTATCTTCAGCGATATGCTTCACTTCTGTCGTGTACCACGGTGTTTTATATTTCTTGTTTGATGTTATATTTACTTTTCTTACTCCGATAGCTTCTTTTGCCGCCGATATAATATTATTTTTTAGTTTCTGCCATGATTGATTTGGCACATCATTACCCAATATTGGGTTTTTGCAAATTTTTTGGGCTAATCGATTACGATATAGGTTCCTTGTACTCTCGTTATCCATTGACTCTATGTTTAATTTGTTTATGTACTTTATCCTGGATGCCTTTTGAATATTATGTTTAGTTCTTATTTTACACAACAGCAGGCTATGATCACTTCCTACGTTGGCTGAGTTAAGAGTTCGTACATCCACTATTTGATTAGGTATAAACTGCCGATTGGTTAGTATATAATCGATTACCGACCGTTGTCCTCGAGTATTACACCATGTATATTTGTATTTCCATATCAATTTTTAAATAAAGAAACATTACTGGTGGTGCGATTCGGTTCCACCCCTCTGTTCTACTGGATAATGCAGGATCTATGTGCGATACGCGGCTGTATTAAACAGAACGCACCTATTATTGCAGCTTTTTGACAATTTTTGCATTTATCCTGTGTCTGTTGGGCCCCATTTTCGTTAAGTGTAACTTATAGGTTTCTTTATTTTTAAATTAAAGGAAAAATAAACTAAAATTCATTTCTGTAGGTGCTCACCCTGTATATGTACGGTTCAAAATATGCCCTTTTTTCTATGGTAAAAACTTAGCTATGTGCAGAATATTACTTTCATTAGGTAATACAGTGAGCGCCAAAAAGCATTGGCCAGTTTCAATACCTAATAAAAACCCATACACTTCACCTATGGAATCAATGATAATTTCTTCATAAATAGGAAACTTGGGAGTTTTGTTTCAATGTTTGACATCCTCCGAAAGTGACAGTTTGGTGTGCTGTTTCACCGTCAACGATTGTCGGGGCTCATTTTTTCGAGGAAATTGGTGAAACGGTAACGGTTACATCTCAAAGACATTACATGCTTCAAAGATTACTTCGACACGAAGTGTACGAAGTATTGAAATTCCCTCATATCGAAACCACTCTGAGTCAAATATCTCTAAAATTCGAGCCAACCGACTAATGAACCCACTATATCAAATCTCCGTCTCGGCAATGCGGATCTTTTGGTGAAGATCCCAGCCCACTAGATCAATCCCCCGTATTGGGGGGTGCCTAAACGTGCTGTGCGGGGGATGTATGTTCGTATGTGTACACGATTCCGGTCGCCAGGAACCTTCCTGAAGTCTTGGATCGTTTTCATACGACAGGTCCTCCGAAAATGAAGGCAACATCAACTTTTGAGCTATGGTCGTCGGCAAAAAAAATTTTTTTTTTTTTTTTTTTGATAAATGACTGGTTCATAGCATGTCATTGTATTAGCGAAATTCTTGGAAAGCACGGAAGGGCGCTTTTCTTGGGTGGGGGGTACCGTATATTCTTTTTATTGCAAATAGAGGAGGAGATAGTAAATTAATATTGGTTTCAACAGGACGGTGCTACAAATTACACCGCAAGAATTAATACGAATCTCCTACGACAATCGTTTCCAAATAAATTGATTTCTTGCTATGGTGACATTCATTAGCCCTCGAGATCGCAGGACATAACCACTCCTGATTTTTTCTTTGGGATTACTTGAAGAGCAGAGTATTTACAAGAAAGATAAGAAATCTGGAAAAGCTTAAAATGTTTATTCGGGAAAATATTGAAGCTATACTGCAGGATATGCGGCAACGTGTGATGAGAGATTTCGGCCACCGTTTAAAAGAGTGCATTCAACAAGAGGGGAGTCATTTAACGGACAGCATTTTTCATAAGTGAATCTCCCATTCTTAGTCTTTAAGAAATAGTTCTGATTAGCTGTGTAATTTAAGCAAATAAATTGTTATTACAAATTGAAACTGACCAATGCTTTTTGGCGCTCACTGTAGTTCGTGATTTATAGCAAACATAGGAAGAGTACAATTTTTCTAAGGTGCTCACCTTGTATATATTTTACCGAAGTGTTCTCGGTTTGATGCCAAGAAGGCATATAATCTGCATGAAAAATATCGCCTTTCTCCAATAATTACTTTTTGAGTTATACCGGCAACAGGCAGACAGACGGAATCGCGACCTGTTTTTCGTCATCTTGGTGATTTTTTCGCAATTACAATACTTCCTTTGTCTTCTAGACGAGAAAGTTAAATGTGAAACGTTGCCATTAGTGACATGTTCTGCCCTAAATATGTATGTCAACATTACCTAAAATATCTATAATTTTGTATTTATGGTATATGCTGCAAAAGTGAATGTATTTTGTTCACTTGTCAATTGTTCGACATTTCCGAATCATGAAAAAATAGCCACATTTTGCAATTTGCTTCATTAAAAATTAGTTTGTAGGTTACAAAGCCTCCCCAGGAAGATAGTATGAATATTATCTGCGTATGATGGACATGCGTCAAATGCAATCAATGATTGAACTTATATCCATGAAGCTGGAAAACTACTGGGATAATCCCATTTGTTTGTAATTTAGTAAATTACATTACTATATTCATATAGTAACATGTGAGCAAATGAAAACGATTCAAGCTTGACTTTGAAAAAATTAAGTCATGTACTCTACTACTTTTGATGTTTTAAATTTATATATGACAGTTATTACTCGCATAATAGTAGAAGTGTAAAGTTGTTTAAATTACCGAATTTTAAATTACTCCTGGTTAATCAAAAACAAAAAGTTTTTATAATCAAAATGATTGATGTAGCTGATATAACATTGTGTAAGTGTTGGTTTTTATGTTGATTTTCGAATAAAATTTTGATATTACAGTCGGTAACAGTTAATTAATAGTTTTAATTTTCAAAGCCAAGCTTGCTTTCATTTTCCTTTGCTGATATATTATTATTACCAATTTCTCATGTTATCATGGGACTGAATTTATTGTATACCTATTATTGACAGGTTTTTATTATTCTACTTTAATTAAATTAAATTAATTAGCACAACGGCGATTTAACTACGCTTCAGATTTGCTTTATATTAAAATAGTTATTCATAGAATGTTGAATATTTAATTATGCTCCACTCAGATAAAAGATTAATTTAGAATGGGACTGAACGATTATATTTCTTTAATTAAAACGACTCTGCATTAAATGGGGCCGTATACTGAATTAACCTTAATCTTATTACGTTTCCTCACGCTTTATATCTTGCAGCAGATTTTAACATCAAAGCTCGAATATTTGTAGTAGATAGTAAGAGGATTAAGTTCAACCAAAATAGCGGAATAACTGCTTGAAATAAGCTTGAAAATAATACCTACCTCTATCAGACGATATTTTGACCGAGGGCGTTGAACACTTCCAAGTACAACAGTCGATGTTGTGAACAGAAGTTCGAACAGTTGGACCAGTTTACAAGTGATGGAATTATATAGTTTTTTTTATTTTTACCGTCATTAGTTCTGATAATCCCATGAGCGGATTGCAGTATGTAATATTCTTTATTCGGTGCGTCCTAGATTGTGGAAAACTTGTGCAAGGTCTATTCAATAACCGATTCCATCATGCTAAATACTCTAAAAGTATTATAAATTTCCTCTTGTAAACGACAAAAAAAGTATTGTAATGGTGAAAAGATTACCTTACGAGGTTTCTTTAGATCTTAAAAAATTTCCAAAAAATAATTCTACAGAGACCCTACAAAATAGAGGGTTAGTTGAAAATCTAAAATTCTAAGCTGAATTCAAAAATGTAATAATATATCGGGTGTTCTATTTACAATAGGAAATAAAAAAAGAAAAAAATAAGAAAATATACGGTATCCCCACCCCAGAAAAGCGCCCTTCGGTGCTTTCTAAGAGAACTTCGACAGTTAGCTAGTACAATGAAATGTTATCAACTAGTCATTTATCATAAAAATTGTCAATATGCACTTCACTCCGCTTCACAGTTCAATGTTATGAATCAGCCTATTATTATAAAAACTATTGATACTCACCCCTCGGTGGTTTCCAAGCATACTTCGGCACCTTATCTTCGCGTTTATTATCAAATAAATGTGTTATTAATGAGTGTATCTAAGAATCAGTTGAATGTTGTAAAAAATTCTGTTCGTCATATCATGTAAAAAAGTTGAAAAAAATTAATTTAATGCTTAACGAAAACAAATCGATTAATTATTTCATTCCAATCAAATTTTAACCGAAACAAAAGATCAATTCATCAAATTAACTTAAATACTAAAAATTGCTAAATCTAATCAATTCAACGTTGTATGTGTTGTGTGCGATTCTTAAAAAACCGTTTATGACAGAAGACCCTTGAACAAGTTTAATTAAATTTCAAAAGAAAAAAATGTGATCATCATCATCAACGGATTTGCCCTATATATTTACAAGTGATCATTATTAAGAAAAATAACAGCAGCCGGACGTACAGGGACATTTTGAGGGCTGGCAACTATTGTTTGGCTCATGGCACGTGGGTCACACCCATGGCACGTGGTTCACACCCATGGCACGCGGGTCACACGTGGGAACTTAGAATAGGTTAACGGTCATTTTTGAATTGATGTCGGTATATCGAGACTTTGATTTTTATTTATATGTCGGTTTAGCGAGGTTTTAGTGTTGTATGAAAACGATGAGAAAGTGCCATATCTTTGGATTTTTGCCTTAAACCATGTTACGGTATTAAAAGAACTTTACGACACCCACCCAAGGTGAGCATCGCACCACGGAGTCAGTCCTGAAAAACTGGCACACTTGCCCTGAAATCGGTTCGAAATAGGCTAATAGGCCACGGCTGGAACGCTCAGGGAGTCGGGCGTGAGTCACACGATACGTTCTGGGCAAGCGTGTTGCGGCATAATATATATATAGGGTATGTCGAAATTGTGAGGGCGCCACCAAGCCTGTCTTAACCCGGCTAACCGGGCCTGGACGGTTAGACGGGAGCGAAGCACGCAAAATACTCCGCCGATAGGATTACTCAAGAAATGCAAGGTCGAATAACAATTTCGGGATTGCCTTATGCAAGGATTGTAATTAGGTGTCAATCCGACCGCGACTACGCAGCTGTCTTACCCACCTGTACGCTCAAAGCTCCCTCGTTCCGTCGCACAATAATCAGTACACTGAAGGGGGCGCTTATCTGTAACAGAACATGCACAAGTCGAAACAAAACAATAGTTCCCTTAGCTAGCAAATCATGTATTGACTAACGGGTTACAATGGTGCAGCAGAGTGCGTCGCACTATATCTATAAATGGATTATAACTAAGGACACCAGCTGGAGCGCGCTCTAAACTTAGCGACAGATGTTGAACAGTAATGAACAGTAATGAACAGTAATGAGCAGTAATGAGTACAAATATGCTGGCGCGACGCCTTATGCAGCGAACAGTAAAGAACAAATTAGCACTCGCAACATGAACAGTCTCAATATGTAATTTTGAATGAATGTATAAATATGCTGGCGCGACGCCTTATGCAGCAAACAGTAAAGAACGAATTAGCACTCGCAACATGGACAAATATGACGACAGTGCCTGTAGGCACAAGAGATGTGACGGCTCGCTCGCGTTCACAGCGGTAATCAGTTCAAAGACACATACCTTAATACGTAGGCGGTTAGGGAGCCTGATACAGTTGAGTTGCGACAGGCTGCAGTCTTAGGTGGCAGGTACCTTCGATGTTCGACGGCTATAGGGATGAGTGCACATCCGCCACAATGGCGACGTGAGACGCGTCAGGACGCGTACAACGGGACGACGAAAAATGGGCCACTTTCGTTCTGCGGGACAGATCCTCGAAGGTCGAGATGAAGGGGGCACGACCCCTTTCTTACGGAAGCAGGAAACTGGGCTCAAAGAGCACCCACGCTACGCCGAAGACAATTCGAAACTCACACTCACAACCACCACACAAGCGTTCTCTGCAACGGGCTGCGGTCAACTGCCACTTAGGGCGAAAACGTTTGTCACATAAATGCTGAAGCAGCACTCGCCGGGAAAAAGGCTGACGCCTCCGCCAAGGGCGGGAGCGCCGCACGAACTCACACACTATCCGACCTCTTACTCGATCCACGGCTCTCGGCTGAATGCCCAGAGGGAAGCGCTGGCATAGGTCACCTTGGTCGCGTCCCCACGTGACTAAACCTCGGCAGCCAATCGCAAGGCGATAGAATGAAACAAATTAATGCCAGCGTCATGATATCACGCCACAACGGCGTGTTTTCTAGAAGATTCGGAATTCTTGCGAGCGATACGCTCGGCTGCCAAAGCGCCATCAGAGGGGGGCTCCAACCGACGAGAAATACTGCGTTTGGGGCCAAATATGTGCGAAATCATGATTCTGGAATTAGGCGATGGAGCCAAATAAAGAACTAAAAGGGTTTAGCGTACGGGCACGCTGCCCTAAAGCCTAGGTGGCTATTTAAAATACCAAATGACCTAAATCAAATGTGCGGGAGGTAAGATTGTACTTGTACGCGAAGATTGAAAATGGTTTTAACCTAGCAACAAATTGCCCTAAAGGCGTGAAATGCAATTAAGCATCTAAAACAGCAAAATGACTTAACAACCATACCTCAAAAGTTGATGTTGCCATTTTCGGAGTACGTATCGTATGAAAAAGATCCAAGACTTCAGGAAGGTTCCTGGCCACCTGAATCGTGAACACATACGAACATACGTAATTACGTACACACACAAAGCAACCACTAATAGAGCGATTTCTCCAACAGTAAGCTTGTACAAAAGTTTCAGCGCCCGCCAGAAACTATTCCAGCAAGGTGGCAAAATTTAAATACGGCATTACTTCGATATTTGTATTAATCAAGAATATGTGTCACGAAAAAGAGCCAACCTGCGTCTCGGCTAGGGTAATAAATCTGTAACCGCCACTGTGTGACACTGGCGACCAACGTCCGGGGCTCGATTCTTGGTAGCATTTATTTCACTGATAGCATCAGCTGTGCAAACTTAGTAGCGACTATACTGATAATTAACTTTAATTAAAATGAATGTCAATGCGTTACGGGTTGATAAGCTGCTATACGAACTATTGTTCAGGGAACTTTGCGCGCCAAATTAACTTTAGAAAAAGCCGATCCCGATATACTGGGCGCTTATCAATTAATTGCACCTTTCGATGTCCAATCTGAACTTGACGCTTGCAAATGCAAATTGGCTGAACTTTCTGTATTATCGACGGCCTTTTCTGGTGCACCTTCTGCATCGGAATTCGCGAGACTTGATACGCGGTTGACTCACCTTTATTCACGTTTAGGTAGGCTGCATCCCTCATCT
Organism: Agriotes lineatus; assembly: GCA_940337035.1. Classification (NCBI taxonomy): domain Eukaryota; kingdom Metazoa; phylum Arthropoda; class Insecta; order Coleoptera; family Elateridae; genus Agriotes; species Agriotes lineatus. The sequence continues at coordinate 230,991,547 of OW679194.1, read as the reverse complement.
GAGCAAGAACTTAATCATGCAACCCTAATTAGTCAATGCTTAGATCTCATACTCGGCAATGATCATGATGACTCGCAACTACAAATTTTCACTTCAGACAGATGTTGACGCCGCTATAAGTAATTCTGTTGCTCCTGCTTCTGCTACAGTAGCACCGCAAAATTCTGAGCCTACTGAACCTTTAGCAAATAATAATGTTGACAACCTTGGTAACATTGATGTTTCTATTCTAGTCGCTTCATCTACGTTCCAACGACCTCAAGTGTCATTCTCGGCACCTTTGCCTCTTCTTATGCAGCGTTTAAGTGCTTCAGCAACTACTAATGTAAGACGTGAATTAGACCATATTCAATATTCAACGACCTCTACCTCTGGTAATACGCATTTTATTTCGGTACCAGTATGTAAATGGAGTTTATCATTTACTGGTGATACTAGCGTGATGGGCGTTAACTCATTTTTACAACGTGTCAAAGAACTTAGGGTGGCGCGTAATATTTCTTACGACCAATTGTTTTCTAGTGCTGTCGATCTATTTTCGGGTCGAGGGTTGGTATGGTTCCGGCTATGCACAACCGTGTTTCAAACTGGCATGACTTAGTAGCTAGATTGCAATCTTACTTTTTACCTACTGATTTCGATGAAGAATTGTGGGAAGAAATTAAAAGACGTAAACAAGGGAATGACGAGAAACCCACACAGTTCATTTCCGTTTTACTCAATTTGTTTGACCGGTTACTTATTAAACCTTCTGAATCAGTTCAACTTAAACATATCATAAAACATTTACAACCATTTTATGCTACGCAATTATCTTTGACTGTATTTCATTATATTGAGCATTTTTCCCTTTTGTGTAAAAAGCTTGGGCATATTAAATTACAAAATGCTAAGTATCGCAATCCTGCTTCTGCTTCATCTTTGCAACTAGAACCTAACTTGGCTTACCACCTTACAACGAAAAAACCTGTGACACAGACTGCACAAATATCTTCCAAATATCGTGGTCTGAAACCTAATCGTGCTAAAGCTACGACTACCTGTTAGAACTGCCATAAATTAAGCATACGTTTCACACTTGCACGGCAGATAAAACAATTTTCTGTTATGTTTGCGGACACTCAAACAGTTATTTTGCTACTTGTCCTAAATGCCATCCAAAAAACGCTAAATAAAGGGTAGATGTTCCAGCCGATCTACTCCTTATCCCTATTGCACTAAGGCTGATACTTTATCTTGGAAATCTTGGTTAAGGACTGTGAATGAATTTTGCCGTCTAACTTGCAATACTTCAGCTACTTCTGGTCCTACTTTAGGCTTAACTAATTTAGTTGTACACACTGTCGATACAGGTGACGCAATTCCTATTAAGCAAAGATATTACCCTTTGTCTCCTGCTATGCAAGTTCAAGCCGATCGAGAACTTGATCGCTTATTAGATATTGGCCTTATTCGTCCCTCGAAGTCTCCTTGGAGCTCCCCGATGGTGTTAGTTAAAAAGAAAGATGGTTCTTACCGACTCTGTTTCGATGATCGAAAGTTAAATTCAGTGACCAAGAAGGATACCTATCCTTTTACCTTATTTGAATAGCATTCTTCATAAATTACGTGATCCGCGCTATCTGACATCGATCGACTTAAACAGGATTTTCACCAAATTCCTTTACATCCTGATTCTTGCGAGAAAATTGCTTTTACAGTTCCTCGTCGTGAAGTATTTGAGTTTACTGTCGTTCCTTTCGGTATTGCGAATGCAGCAGCTACTCAACAACGACTTATGGATAACATTTTTTGCCCGCTCCTAGGTGAAAATATCTTTGTGTATCTGGACGACATTGTTATCGTGTCTGGAACCTTTAAGGAACACCTTGACACCTTAGAACAAGATTATACCTGTCTTAAGGCCGAAAATTTAACTGTCAATCTTGACAAATGTCAATTTTGGAGAACCAGTCTTACGTATCTCAGTTTTGTCGTTGATAAGAATGGTCTACGTACCGACCCTGACAAAATGTTGGCTATTACCAAATACCCTCAACCTAATACCGTTACCGAAGTCAAACGTTTTATTGGCTTAGCTTCTTGGCACCGCCGTTTTGTCTCAAATTTTGCCACCATTACTGCTTCTATTTCGGACCTAATTAAGGGTCGTATTAAAAAGCAACGCGTTCAGTGGACTGATGACGCTCTTAAGTCCTTTACTAAAATCAAATCTTGTCTGACGTCTGCACACATACGAACATACGTAATTACGTACACACACAAAGCAACCACTAATAGAGCGATTTCTCCAACAGTAAGCTTGTACAAAAGTTTCAGCGCCCGCCAGAAACTATTCCAGCAAGGTGGCAAAATTTAAATACGGCATTACTTCGATATTTGTATTAATCAAGAATATGTGTCACGAAAAAGAGCCAACCTGCGTCTCGGCTAGGGTAATAAATCTGTAACCGCCACTGTGTGACACTGGCGACCAACGTCCGGGGCTCGATTCTTGGTAGCATTTATTTCACTGATAGCATCAGCTGTGCAAACTTAGTAGCGACTATACTGATAATTAACTTTAATTAAAATGAATGTCAATGCGTTACGGGTTGATAAGCTGCTATACGAACTATTGTTCAGGGAACTTTGCGCGCCAAATTAACTTTAGAAAAAGCCGATCCCGATATACTGGGCGCTTATCAATTAATTGCACCTTTCGATGTCCAATCTGAACTTGACGCTTGCAAATGCAAATTGGCTGAACTTTCTGTATTATCGACGGCCTTTTCTGGTGCACCTTCTGCATCGGAATTCGCGAGACTTGATACGCGGTTGACTCACCTTTATTCACGTTTAGGTAGGCTGCATCCCTCATCTGAGCAAGAACTTAATCATGCAACCCTAATTAGTCAATGCTTAGATCTCATACTCGGCAATGATCATGATGACTCGCAACTACAAATTTTCACTTCAGACAGATGTTGACGCCGCTATAAGTAATTCTGTTGCTCCTGCTGCTACTACAGTAGCACCGCAAAATTCTGAGCCTACTGAACCTTTGGCAAATAATAATGTTGACAACCATGGTAACATTGATGATCTTAATCCAGTCGCTTCATCTACGTTCCAACGACTTCGAGTGTCATTCTCGGCACCTTTGCCTCTTCTTATGCACCGTTTAAGTGCGTCAGCAACTACTAATTTAAGACGTGAATTAGACCATAGTCAATATTCAGCGACCTCTCCATCTGGTAATACGCATTTTATTTCGGTACCAGTATGTAAATGGAGTTTATCATTTACTGGTGATACTAGCGTGATGGGCGTTAACTCATTTTTACAACGTGTCAAAGAACTTAGGGTGGCGCGTAATAGTTCTTACGACCAATTGTTTTCTAGTGCTGTTAACCTATTTTCGGGTCGAGGGCTGGTATGGTTTCGAGCTATGCACAACCGTGTTTCAAACTGGCATGACTTAGTAGCTAGATTGCGATCTTACCTTTTACCTATTGATTTCGATGAAGAATTGTGGGAAGAAATTAAAAGACGTAAACAAGGGAATGACGAGACACCCTCACTGTTCATTTCTGTTTTACTCAATTTGTTTGACCGGTTACTTATTAAACCTTCTGAATCAGTTCAACTTAAACATATCATAAAACATTTACAACCATTTTATGCTACGCAATTATCTTTGACTGTATTTCATTATATTGAGCATTTTTCCCTTTTGTGTAAAAAGCTTGGGCATATTAAATTACAAAATGCTAAGTATCGCAATCCTGCTTCTGCTTCATCTTTGCAACTAGAACCTAACTTGGCTTACCACCTTACAACGAAAAAACCTGTGACACAGACTGCACAAATATCTTCCAAATATCGTGGTCTGAAACCTAATCGTGCTAAAGCTACGACTACCTGTTAGAACTGCCATAAATTAAGCATACGTTTCACACTTGCACGGCAGATAAAACAATTTTCTGTTATGTTTGCGGACACTCAAACAGTTATTTTGCTACTTGTCCTAAATGCCATCCAAAAAACGCAAAATAAAGGGTAGATGTTCCAGCCGATCTACTCCTTATTCCTATTGCACTAAGGCTGATACTTTATCTTGGAAATCTTGGTTAAGGACTGTGAATGAATTTTGCCGTCTAACTTGCAATACTTCAGCTACTTCTGGTCCTACTTTAGGCTTAACTAATTTAGTTGTACACACTGTCGATACAGGTGACGCAATTCCTATTAAGCAAAGATATTACCCTTTGTCTCCTGCTATGCAAGTTCAAGCCGATCGAGAACTTGATCGCTTATTAGATATTGGCCTTATTCGTCCCTCGAAGTCTCCTTGGAGCTCCCCGATGGTGTTAGTTAAAAAGAAAGATGGTTCTTACCGACTCTGTTTCGATGGTCGAAAGTTAAATTCAGTGACCAAGAAGGATACCTATCCTTTACCTTATTTGAATAGCATTCTTCATAAATTACGTGATCCGCGCTATCTGACATCGATCGACTTAAACAGGATTTTCACCAAATTCCTTTACATCCTGATTCTTGCGAGAAAATTGCTTTTACAGTTCCTCGTCGTGAAGTATTTGAGTTTACTGTCGTTCCTTTCGGTATTGCGAATGCAGCAGCTACTCAACAACGACTTATGGATAACATTTTTGGCCCGCTCCTAGGTGAAAATATCTTTGTGTATCTGGACGACATTGTTATCGTGTCTGGAACCTTTAAGGAACACCTTGACACCTTAGAACAAGATTATACCTGTCTTAAGGCCGAAAATTTAACTGTCAATCTTGACAAATGTCAATTTTGGAGAACCAGTCTTACGTATCTCAGTTTTGTCGTTGATAAGAATGGTCTACGTACCGACCCTGACAAAATGTTGGCTATTACCAAATACCCTCAACCTAATACCGTTACCGAAGTCAAACGTTTTATTGGCTTAGCTTCTTGGCACCGCCGTTTTGTCTCAAATTTTGCCACCATTACTGCTTCTATTTCGGACCTAATTAAGGGTCGTATTAAAAAGCAACGCGTTCAGTGGACTGATGACGCTCTTAAGTCCTTTACTAAAATCAAATCTTGTCTGACGTCTGCACCTGTCTTGAGTAGTCCTAATTTCTCACTACCTTTCACCTTACAGTGTGACGCCTTTAATTTCGGCCTTGGTGGTGTTCTTACCCAATGTATCGACCATGAGGAAAAGGTTATTGCTTATGCTTCTCGCACCCTTAACAAGGCCGAGCGCAATTATTCCGTCACGGAGAGAGAATGGTTAGCTGTCATTTTTGGCATTGAGAAATTTAGACCGTACATTGAAGGTACACATTTCACTGTATTAACTGACCATTATTCTTTATTGTGGCTTACTACTATGAAAGATCCCACGGGCAGGTTAGCTCGTTGGAGTGTCCGTCTGTCACAATACGATTTTACAATTCAACACCGTCAGGGCAAACATAATGTAGTTCCCGATGCTTTATCCCGAGCTCCTATTTAAATTTCCGTTTTAGATCTTGTTAATGATGACTTAGACCATTGGTACATAAAAATGCTTGAACACGTTAGCCAGAGCCCTAATCAATTTTCCACTTGGTGAATTGATAATCATCGACTTTTTAAATACGTTCCCAACCGTCACGCCATCGTTAGCAATTTAGTGGAATGGAAACAGCGATCCCTCATTCTCGAAGAGCTGAAATTTATAACCTTTTTCACGATCTGCTCATTTAGGTGGTTATAAGGCTATTTGTAAAACTTCTGAACAGTATTATTTGCCTAAAATGCGTGCCGATGTCATCCGCTACGTATGCCATTGTGAAACGTGTGCTGTTAGTAAAGCTAGTCAACTTGCTAGACCTAGCTTAATGGGGGAAAATAAGAAAATTTTATACCCCTTTCAATGTTTATCAATTGACATAATGGGTTCTTTGCCATGTACAAAAAATGGTAACACTTCTATCATAGTCGTATGTGATTGGCTAACCAAGTTTACCCTAGTTAAAGCTGTTCGCACCACCACGGCAAAAACAGTAGCTAAGTTTTTGGAAAATAAAATCTTTCTCATTTTTGGCGTTCTTCAAATTTGTATGGTTGACAATGGTTCACAATTTAGCAGTTCTCAGTTCAAGGTTTTAATGAAACAATATCAAGTTCAGCAAGTTTGGTATAATGCCACAAGTTAACTTCGTTGAAAGAGTTAACTGAGTAATCAGAACCGCTCTTCGTTCTTATGTTTCGGATAATCATCGTTCGTGTGACGAACACCTTTATCACGTTGCACATGCATTGCGTAACGCTGTTCATGAGATAACGGGTTATACCCCCTTATTTTTAAATTTCGGGAGGACTGTACCAGTTTCTGGAACTTATTACGGTTGTCTTAAACATTTCCAAGAGGAAGAATTATCATTACAAACTCGTGAAGATCTGGTTTCAGATGTTAACCAACTTTCAAAACTTTATCAAGGCGTTGTTAAACGTCTCAATAATTCATATCAACGCAATTCCAAGCATTATAACTTGCGTAAGCGTCCATTAAAGTTTAACGCTAATGATTTGGTTTGTTAAAGGTACTATGTTTTATCTGATGCTTCTAAATCTTTCAATCAGAAATCAGAAACTGGCACCCTAGCTAGTAACCGTGCCTGAAAATAAGAACGTTGGAGTTTGGTATATAAAAGATTTACAACTTTACTTTGGAGAAGAACAAGTCGACGAGTGAATTTTGATGTATATGATTGTGTGTATGGTCCTGTGTATGATGGTGTAAGTGCATGTTTTGTTTATTCACTTACTTATTGTTGTTTTATTGAGTGCTTATTTAAGCCGTATTTTTCCTCTGCTTTCGAGTGCTAGTTAAGAGCTTTTAGCGATACTCTTATTACCGATTTGATGGTACTTTTTCTGATCATGTGATTATATTAGGCGAAACTCATATGAGTGACGAATTTTTCGCTTCCTTGTAGATAGCGATTGGACCTTTTTGACGAACTCTTCTTGAGTATTTTTGTTTATAGTGAGACAAGTGTTTAAGTGAATTGCTTTCATGTGGAGTGTATGTCTTCTTAATTTTTTTAAGTTTATCTTTCTGATGATTGAAATTGCATCACTTATACCTTGGTCTTCTAGATCCGTTTTCTGTATTTTGGTGGTTGGTTGGGCACTGCAGGGATGGTTACCTTAGGGAGCGATTTCATCTTGCTTTTCCCATTTCTGTATATTGGGTGGTTGGTTGGGCACTGCAGGGATGGTCACTTTAGGGAGAACTTTTATCTTTCTTTACCTCTAAGCAACGCCAGCAGTTGGGGTCGTTTCTCTCCATATTTTGGGATTTTTAAGGGTGCTTTCCCCATCCGTGCTTGTGTTCGATTAGGATCTTAAGGGTTTTGTTTTCAGATTGTTGGTTCATCTTGCTTTCCCTCTAAGCAACGCTAGCAGTTGGGGTCGTTTCTCTCCATATTTTGTAATTTTTAAAGGTGCTTTCCCCATCCGTGCTTGTGTTCGCTTAGGATCTTGACGATTTTGTTTTCAGATTGTTGGTTATGGCTTTTAGCTATTTTTCTCTTTGATGCGATTTTTTACAAGGCGATTTATTTTCCCTTGCATTTTTTTTGAATGCAGACTTATTTCCCTGCGATTTTCGAAGCGCCTTGTTTTTTCGTTGCGGTTTTTCCTATTCTTTAAGCGTGTCCATTTTGCCGTAGACCCGGATTCCTGCATGGAATAGTAGACCTAGCCAGTCGAAGCCTATTTGAGTAGGTGTGGCTGTTCAGGATATGTTATCCACCACTTTGTAGTATTGTGGGTGGTTGGTTGGGCTATGCAGGATCGGTCTCTTTTGGGAACACTTTCATCAAAATATTTCCTTATTTCCTTTCTCATCTCGCTTCATGAGACATTTATAAATTGCTAGGTTAACCCTACCGATTTTCAACCATTTCATTACCAGCCATTGTTCTAGTAAGATGGACGCCCCTTTGGTTTCTTTGCTTCGTTAGAGCTCTGTTTATAGCTTGTTTTGATTTAGGGAAAATTTGTAGGGCATTGTAATCTTTCGAACGTAATTTTGGTGCGTTCATTACGTTTTTTTGCGAATTTGATTTGGAGTCCCGCTCGTCGTTTGGACAGAGTTTGAAACAATAAAGAAGCCGACCTGCGATTGGCTAATTAAAATAATTGATAGTAGTAAAAACAATCGCAGATCAACCCCCCTACCGTTTATACACCACGGCAGCTCTAAAAAACTCTTTACTCACCGCAATGGCCCTAGCTAACTCAAATATCGGCGGCCTTAGATCGTAGGTTCAAATCATCAGCTATGTACCCTGGAATGTCTTTAAAAAAGGAAAGGAAATGGAAATGGGCGCCAGAAATCAAAAGATTTCAAATAATAAAAAAAATAAACTACAAGTGACTAGCGTTTAATTAATAAGCAATAAAAAAGACTTGTAGTGTCAGTAATAAATTATCAGAATAATTAAAATGCCAATAATTTTATAACAACATTGTGTACGTGAACTGAAGGTTGCGACACGCATAAAATTAAAAACCCCTTTCGGGTTATTTTAATAACTCTAAATTCAAATTATTCATGGGATATGCATACCTCAATCGTTTAATAATACCTTCTGTTTAGGCTATTGAAATAAAAAAGCGTGACTGTACCTTTTACAGAGGGTCGAAATACACATCAAAATAGCAACTTTAAATATAGCATAATTAGATATAAGCATAAAAATTTAAATATTAAAATAAGAGTATGTATGAAATTGAATGTTACATTACATGTTAATAATTGCGGAACGTATGCATTTAAATTTTAAATATTTACAGTTTTAAAATGTATAAATGTAAAATACAGGTATTGAAGATACGATGTATCTCGGAATAGCACAAACTAACCTCGCTTCACCAACGTGCAAAAACGGCTAACAGGCGAACGCCGGCTGGGGGTTGCTACACCCTGTTGTTTAAAATAAGTTGGTCGTGATCTGCTACCATAATGGAATACAGCAAAAGCACCCTCGAACGGCAGCAACTAAGCAGAGCGCCAGCAGGTGTTGAAAGTGCGATAAGGCTTGGCCTCCGAGAAAAACTCGTGTATGAAACTGGTAATTAAGAGCTAAGGAAAATATAATTACTATGGAGATAATAAGACAGAAAAGCGCAATCGTACCTGATCATAATCAGCCCTTAGAAACACACTGCTCATTGAAATTGGTTGAGCGCACGTAATTTGACTTGAACAAAATCAAACCTCGGCCGCGCGAAATGCGCTGCCTGAGGCGAGAAGAATAAGTGCCTCGGACGAAAATTTCGTTTCTAAAGGGAGACTCACACTCTGATAAGAGATAGCGCAGGTCGAGAGGACATCGCGCAAACGATAGGAACTTGATCCAGGTATAAAATACGCTGCTTTGGAAAATAGAAGAATTTGAAATGCAAAAGGATTTATAATTCAACTAAAAATATACAGGTTAAGCCTGAAATAATTGGATAAATGGCGAAACAATTAGACTAAGCCAAAAAATTGTTTCAAGTTGCAATGGTGTCTAGGTTATTTGTACTGCCCTTTGCATGAATTCATGCATAAATGGTTAGGATTTAGTCCTGGGTTATTACCCGAATTTTTTGTCGCAGTACTTCTAATTCTGCGATATTCATACAGGAGTAAGTGTTTGTATCTTACCTCTGGTGTTTTGCTGTGTTTTAGTTCACACAGTGTTTCAGTGTGCAGTCGTTCCTGCACTGTTCGCTTTTTCTCGACCAACAGGGTTTAAGGTTATTCTTTTTTGGCGCTCTTGTTTACAGTCGCTTACATTCGCGGTGACCACTACGGGGGTCCGCGCTGAGGGTCTGTGATCAACGGCGTCCTCACCTTTTGTTTTTTCCATTTCACTACAATAGCTTCTTTTACACAGCCCTGCGTTGACTGACTGACTGACGTGACATTGGACTAATCCTTTCCAGATCCTTTCTATTTATGCTATATTCTTTTACTACATTCTTTTAGTACCCACTAACCCCTTTTCCGATTTCTTCAATTTCCTACCTTCTGGTTAGCTTGTTCCCGTTGGTTGTGGTACGGAGCCAAGCGTTTAACTTATCCATCTAGCGCTACGGATAAGTCTAGCGCTTTGCACTCGGCTACTTTCTCCGTGGAAGCTTTATATCTCTTCTCCTTTTCTTAACTTTATCATTTCATTCCCACACTTATTCCCATACTTTTCTTTCGCCTTCTGACTGACGTTGACTTTATTAAAATAATTTTGTTTCATATTTCACGTACTTCCGTTAGAGTGCGTTTTTTCCCAGGTTGTTCCCCTTTTGAAAATATGGCCGTAGGGATTACCCTACGAGGAAATATCTCGCCACGAGTCTCCTGCGCCCCTGCGGTAGGCGAACAAAACCCACTTGTTTTCCACATTCCAGTTCCGGCAGCTCAATAGAAGGCACCACGTGTAGCAAGCCACCGTTATCAAAATTCCTGTGTATGGCCGCTCACAGCCTGCATCGCATTTTAATTACCCGCCAAGAGCCAGGTGTTAGTGTGTGCAATACATAAAAAGTTGCGTGCGTCATTAATATATCCACATTTCATAAAACTTAATTACTGTCACAACATTACATGTTTTAATCTATTGTAAAAGGCGCACTCACGCTTGGGTTATCGATGACTTGGCATTAAGTTTTTTTTACTGACAGCGATGAGCACATCTCTTGATTAATCCAACGAATTCAATTTTTTAAAAAACCCACAAAAATGTTTATTAAGATCATGCGTGTGGAAAATTTCCGTAAAACTTTGAGATATTGTTGTGTATATTAAATAATTTGAGAAACCATTTAATTATACCGTTTTGGGATTCAAATAAAATTTTATGTTCATTAAATGCTAGTCAAACGTTGTTGATTTATTTATTTTAGAATCGCTTTGATTCCGGGCGCCTTACTGTGTTGTAGCTGCTTGCAAGTTGCACCAATGATTTCGGTATCCACGACCTAAAAATTGCCGTAAAGAGCTATTTCGGTCCGCACGGTAAGTGTGGTTAGCTCATAAAGAATCAGTCAATCCGCGTTTTGGCGGTTACAGATTTATTGCCGTAGCCGAGACGCAGGTTGGTTCTTTTTTGTGACATATGCCGTCAACATCAATAGACATTTTACATATACATAATTTGCTTCCATTACAATCTCAATTTTAAGGTTTTGCACCGCATAAATCGTGATATGCAAAATGTTGAGAGTATCTGAAGTTTAAATTATAAAAAATTATAACAAAATATTTGCGAATACCAAATATATTGAATTGATTGGGATTCTTACTTTTTTTTCACCTATTAGTATATGGTCATAAATTATATTTTTATCAGTAATAATGTATTAAGGGCAAATGATTTGACGGTAAAAATATTTTACGAATGTTACAAAACAAACTAAGTTAGTTTGTCGAGGAACATTGTCAAAAAACAGCAAATCTTGAGTAAGACCATTTTCAGAGCAAAGTCATGTACCCGAAATAGATTTTCTGGACTATTTCATAAATATCGGTTCATTCTGTATCGGAATTCAATGACAGTTTAAATGACGTTTCTGATATACCACCTTGATTATAACAACATATTTGGTGGTTGCCACGGCTACAAGTGGTAAAAATCTCACACAACTTCCTTTTACAGTGATCTTATAATTAGTGAAAAAAAAAATTAATTTTGAAGCATTTGTCAAAAATTTTCAAAAATTACAAATTCTATAAAAACGGTACAAAATAGAGCGTTAGTTGAAGAGACAAATTTTCTCTAAAAAACTGAAAAATCACAAGAGTAAACACCTACTTCTGGTTATGCTATTTTCTTCAAAAGCTTGCTGTCTCATCTACATACTACACAAAACTTATATATGAAGTTTCAATGCCATAACTCTTTTTATTTTTGAGATATTCTGTTCACAGATACACAGACAGACCAATGAAAAAAAAATATGTTTTTTGGAATCAGAGGACTCTAAAACGTGAAGATATGTTGAAAACTTAATTTCGAATTTTTGGGGTGAATCCAATACTTCCTTTATCGTAAAAGAAAGTAAAAAACTGATATTATCCCAAAGAAAAATTTTAATTTTTGGTTACTATAAAAACACGTGATTGGTTGAACTTTTGAAAATCATGGCATATGATTGGATAATAGAGATGCGGGAAATAGTCAATTTAAATCGCCCTGTTTATATTATTTAAATATTAATAGTTACTCTTTGTGCTAGCTAATGAAAATCAGGGATGGATTCCTTTTATCTAGATTGCTTATTCTGAAATTTGATGTTCTGATTTTTATTTTATTACAAGTCAAAAATAGCTTCTGTCAAATGATATGTCAAACAAATTTACAAATTCAATGACAAATACCAGATCGTTACATTCACCACATAACGATATCAAACAGTACGTAATTCCTTAATAATGAATTCACCTTTTAATCTTTATTTTCTTTCAGTGCTCATCTTAAGGTATTTAGCCCACCTTTCACTCGAACTTATCAATGTCCCTGATGTAAACCAACTTGTTCCACTCCACCAACAACCACAACTGCTCCAGTCAACAAACACAGCGAAAGCCTCAAATGACACCCAATATGTCAAAACTGCCTAGAATCAGGAGCAGAAGCTCCCTCACAGCATGGACCCAAACAGACCCCAGTTGCAGTTACTCGTGTCCAACACCGCATCCAATACTAAAATTGCTCCACTGACCAGCACCAAGAACCAACGGCCTCTCCCTCAGAACTCTCCTTTAGTACTAACAGCTCGATGCTGTCCAAATCAATTGATATACAATGTCAAATGTAATTCTTCAATAAACTTAACTTAGTATTTTTAGCTATTTATTCTCCTTTGTAGATTAGTCCTGCTTTTAGGTTAATTTTTCATCATATACTTGCTATCTTCCTCCATTTTATATCTCATCTTCTTAAATTAAATTTCATTTCTATTTCACTACGCAAATGTAGTCTTAATATCAACCCTTCTTAATTTACAATCATTTTCTTTTTAGAATAGGGTTTATCTCATACTTTCAAATTACACCAAATTAATTACAGCTTTACATTTTCCAAAATTTGTTATCTTAATAATGAAAACAAAGTCCATAACATTATATATCTTTATTTTTGACTTTTGTCTACTACTTATGTGCAATAATTTATTTCGATTTCAAAGTATTTGCCATTACCTTCAAATTTCATATTTAGATATTACATTATATTTTAATCCTTCTGTTTCTCAATTAGCCATATTTTATTTAATTATAAATTCTATTTTCTTTTCTAATTCCACACCCATTATTCATATTCCCCATTCATATTCAGCTATTGTAATCCCTTAATCCTATTTTAAAATTGATTTTTATAACCCTGTATTCATATCATTACAATATTTTAAAATTGCTTAAGTAATTCAAATAGCAATAGCAGTATTGTCAATCTTACAGTAGTCGTGCTTAATTGTAACAGTGTACTTTGGTTCAAAATAATTTTCACGCGTTTTAAATGATTTGTCGGTGTCAGTTTGACGTGTGAGTTTGCTATTTACGAACTTTTCAAAAAGCTAACAGCATGGATATATCTATGGCGGATAGTAGAGCCAGTGTATATAGGAGAGTACCGCCACGCTTTGATCAGTGAAAATGCCGCCATCGCCGCCATTTTTGTTCCCATCAGCAATATCTGATTGAGTTATGTCTCAAATGTTACTTGAAATTGGCAAGACTGTAAGTTTATGTCAAATTTGAGGTTAGCAGGTTATGTTTTGCGTCAGCTTGTGTCAAAACTGACGCAAAACCTAACTTGCTAACCTGAAATTTGACATAGACTTACAGTCTTACCAATTTTAAGTAAAGTTTTGGATTGCTAACAAACGTCACGTTGACGGAATTTTTCTACAAACCTCAAAGTGACGCATATGTCAGAGGAATAAACATGGCGGACGTGGCGGTACTCTCCTATATATATACTGGCTCTGGCGGATAGTACAGTCACTTTATAGAAGCAGTCTGTCCATATGAAATGTCACTGATGACAGAAGACATAAAATGGCCGCCTCCAGTGGCGGGTCAAAACCAGTGGCGGTGTTGAGAATTAGTAATATTTCAATTAAGTGCTTAGTAGAAATTGATAAATACAGAACTAAACAATGAAACAAGCAATGTCGTATTCTATTTACAGTTAAATAATAATCTACAAAATTTAAGGTCATCATCAAACTAATAAAGCACTATATAATACGCTTAAACTTGTAACGTTTCGCCCTGAAATGAAATCTTAGGGATACTCAAAAAGCATTTGAATTGAATTCAGCGCGCTTTTTAAATGTTACGGATCTAGCCGATGATAAGCCGATCGGCATCCGATGCCGCAAGTTACGATAAGGCGGCGCGCAACCGAATCTCCCCTCCTGTTCTAATTGCCACCGGAAGCAGAAGATAAGAAGCCCCGATGCTATATATACGAAGATCGCCTAGCTGCCGCTCTCTCTGACCGATCTTCATCCGATAAGAAGATACCTGACCTGATCCGTTATCTAATCTGGCTGCATTTCCTACCGCCATTTTGTCGTTACGAACTGTTTGCAAGATTAGGATAATTCATACCCGCTATGAATAACCCGTACTGAAGGCCGCTCTATCATGTCGGTAAACTCTGGTTAGTAGTGTGGCGTTCAAACCCGAAATATTCCAGGATCTAGCACACGTTGTTGTAATCTTGAATTATTTTACAATCCCCGCATCCGAACATTCCTGTGCCCTCGCTGACTGCGAAATCTTATTTTATTCGCAGTATATAAAGGTCGACAGGTCGTTCGAACTCCGCGAAGATTAATTTTGTGTGATTCACAGTACATACTCCGCTGGAAGCCGCCGCCCGATTTGCAAGTCCTGAAGGCAACGTCCTCAGTTCGAAAATTCAAATTAGGCACAAACAAAGTCAAAGCAACGACCCGGGGCAGCTGGCCTTTTATCGCGCTAGCCAGGCATTTCGATAAAGCGCATCGCTCTGCATGCGGACGACTAAAAACCACTTACGTACCTGGAATTTGCGAACAACCGTCTACCCGCTACGTCTGTCTGAGGAAGCCTTCTACTTCTGAAGGAACACCCCGCACTAAATATTAAAAGAAACGTATTCCAAGTAAAAATTGGCCACATATTTTAATCCGTCAAGTCGGCAGAAGGAAAACGCATTCAAACTCAATTTTGGGCTTTCGGCATCGATCGGCTCCAAGCGGGGACCTTTCGCCAATCGACGCAGAAGGTGCTGCACGCTGTCCCGTCGAAGACCGGCGACCCCAAAGGACGTGACCTTCCCCGCAGAAGCGATTGTTGGGCTGCCTACACTGCAGACAAATTTCGACGTAGGGCTACCAGGAAATTGTAGTTTTCGTATTTTGTAATATACAGTTCAGTTCCTATTATTTGTAACACATTTATATACATTATATTGATTTATTACTAACAAATTGTTGTTGCTGAATTGGATACTCGAGTGCATCGAACCCTCTTCGACTGTGTGTTATCCCGTGGTTAAATTTAAAATACCCTTATAAGAAGGGTGGAGTATTACAAACTTACTTTTCATAGGTTCCTACTAAATTTATCGATACATTGTGCATTGCCACAAATTTGCTAATAAGCCCGATTTAAATTTTAGATTCTGTAAACACCTTCTCCGTGTTTTTGCTCAAGATAGAGGAATTCGTTTTCGATGAAGTTCTTCATATCTAATCGTACCTACCACACAGAAATTTGAATGTTTAGGCATTCCTTATTATGTAGGGTGAGATATTTACTGTGTTTCCAAGTTTCAATGTCGACTTTTAAGTTTTATTTTTGCGATCAACTCATTGTCCTACATTGAATATTCAAAATGCTTTCCGCATATTTGTGAATTACCATTAGGATATCAATTTTCGCAATTAATCTGCTTAGCCCACAAATTTCGTCTATTTTTATTTCTAGGAGTGTGTTTCATTTTCATTTGCATCCAAATTCACAACACCCAATACTTAAAACTTAAACTTTGATAAAATCAGTTTTTAGGCTGACTTGTTACCTTACTGATAACGAAATGTATTATATTATTTCTAGCAGTTTTCAAATATTCTATTCAGTAATATAGAAATGTTAGGCTATTCTGCTCCACTATTCTAAAATTAACATGTAAATGTCAACATGATGTCTTTAAATGTATTTGTCAAAATGACACCAAGACACAAAATGGCGCCAACCAATAGAAATCGTGACCACGTATGGCCAAACTGTTGTAGATAAAGCAACTGTAGCAGATAGTAGAGTCCCTGTATATAGTTATATAAGAGTCGGGCAAACACAAATGTCAGGCGCCATTAGTGTTCCAAAAATAAATGATAGCGTTCAAGGCCGGAGTTGTCTTCCTTAGTAATGTATGTTTCATAAGTTTTGTCAAAAAATTCAAGGTGGCTCAAATGAGATACCTATGCAACTTATCGAGATATCTTTGCAAACAAAAGTATGTTTGTTTAATAGGCTTCAATTTGATATATGGGTATCGTTAGTCAGTTTGCGAAACATGTCATACAAATTGGAAATTAGAAAAAGTATTTATAATTTCGTTGGGCAAACGCCTAAAGCTGAAATAGTGGGTATTTTTCGAAACCAAGATATATCAGCTAGGACCGTATATCGAACCATATCGGAATGTGAACAGGGTATCCCTTGAACGAACCTTCCGAAAAGTGGAAGAACAAGGCTGGTCACCCCCCCCCCCCCCCCCCCGCAGTGCAGAAGAGTGGCATGAATTGCTAAAAATAAGGTTGGCGTGTGTGTAGGGAAACTAGCCAGGGAGGATCGGACTTCTGCTACCACTATTTTTAGAATTTTGGCCAGAAGTGGTCAAAAATACCTCAAAAGAGAAAAATGTCTAAAATACACCCCTAACCAGCTAGCCCGAATACCCCGATGTTTCTGTAATCTTCGGAGTATTCATTTTGCAAACAAGTTGATTGCAATGCACGCTAAGAAATACTTTATTTTGGGGAACTCAGAAATCAAAGGCATCGATGGATTTAATACTGATAATATAGAGGGATGTCCAGACAATGAGAGATTTAAAAAAGAAGCAAAATTTTCTGACAAAATTTTAGTGTGGTGTGTAATTTTTTTTATGTTGCCGCCGGCGCCGCCCAGACCACTATGAGAGGTTTCCGAAGAAAATTGCGCCTCGTGAAACAGCACGGGCCGTTACGTATAATTAAATAATTAAATTATGTTCTCAGATAGTCCACTTATTTTAAGAAAAAAATAATATCTAATAAAAGTTGGCTGTGTTAAAAATATTTGATTTTTTATTTTGTGCCAAAACTTATGAAACATACGTTATGTGTCACTTTGATGAATTTAATTACTTGTCAGTTTGACATTGTCAACAAATGGTAAACTTAATGCATTTACGAAAACTACACTGGTAGGTATCTACCGTTTACCGATTGGTGGTCAGCTGATTTTGCGGTAGATATATCGGATTGAGTAATTTACGAGTGGTTTTTTGGTGGTGTAGTAAACATATAACCTCTAAAAACGTGTCTTGTCGTCCAATCGGACAATAATATTAATAATAATTCATAGGCTAAAGCTTACAAAACGCCAGCCTCCACACCGCTCGGTAAAAGTAGTTTGGTGATAATACATACATACAATAATAATTATTATATTAAGTGCCTACATTATGAGAAAAGAACAAGTCCTATAATTTTAATTTCCACATTAAATAAACAACTAGACAGCTGATGTATGAAAAATAAAACATTTAAACAGTTGCAGTTTTTTATTTAACGGTTTAAACTTGTTCAATACATCTGTTAATTCCTGTAATAGCTGCATCTTTCACTATGAAACTGTTCGCCCCTTGACGCAATTCTTTTACCCATTCTGCTTCTTACAACTTATTTTGCAGGAATGTATATATCAGTTATAATTGCTGCGGTATTCTAGAAATAAAAACATAATTCGTCTTCTTATTCGACATAGTTAATTTCATACCTACGCCCTGTTACAGCAGTGCAGCTTCTCCCGATAAAGGAGCAGCTTCGTTATCGCAATATGTTGTTCCGCTGTACTGTTTGCAATACATATTCGTGTTATATTCGCAACATCGCAGCTTTACCAAAAATATCCTCAGAGAGCCAACAAATATTCAATTACTTTTGTCTACGAATTTTCACGGTATGCGGAAGATGTGCCACTTCATGAGTGGATGTTGGATCAGTTTGGATGCCGATTTCTTGTGTCGCAGTTTTAGAGCGCATTAATTTTTTACGGGTAACCTTGAATCAGATGGATTATTAAGTTGGAATAGGCCCGGTGTCCTAATCCGTGAAGTGCAGGATGGTTATTCTTATTTAAATTTATATTACAAACGTTGAAAGTTAATAAAGTAGAAACCGCAGATTACCTCAATTTCTTTTTTACGTCTAATCGAGCTTGCCCCATCGATTTCTATCAAAATATACTTGGCATATTCTGGAACCATCGGTGGAATTTCAGTTTGAGCGTCGCATATTTTTGCGTTGCATTTTTTGGGAAGACTTTTAAAACAAATTCTTGTTCTGAACGATTTTTACGTCCAAAGATGCAAGAGCCTGTCATTTTACTTAACGCTTAATAGTTAGACACTCAAGTTTCACAGTATGTCATTTAATTGTCATTGTCATAACCGCCCTTCAAATTTCCATTTTAGATTACTGCGCATGCGCGGTGGATCGTAACCAATCAAAAACTGAACCGCGTTTGGCCGACTCTTATCTTACTATATACACGGACTCTAGCTGATAGTAGAGACCCTGTATATCAAGTAAGATAAGAGATGGGACAAGTGGAACCAGTTTCCAAGGATTCCAAAAATTAGAAATGTCAAACGGCATTAATCATTTCTGCCATGGAAAATGGTTCCAACCAATCCGCATTGATCATCTGTATTTCCCGTCTCTAATCTTAATATACAGGGTCTTTAGCGGATAGTAGAGTCCCTGTATATAGGTTACTAAGAGTTGAGCAAACAACGGGATACATTTTGATTGGTTTGGATCACTTTTTGCAAGGCATATATGATAAAAGTGCCGTTTTTGCATATTTTGTAACATGTTACGACTGATAGTTTCACACATGCAAATCTAAATCGTAACTAAATTAAGGGAGGGATCTAGTGGGCTGCGGTCTTCACCAAAAGATCCGCACAGCCGATGCGGAGATTTGGTATAGTGGGACTCAGAGTGGTTTTCGATATAGGGAATTTCAATACTTCCTACACTTCGTGTCGAAGTAAACCCCATTTTAGAGGTGTTGCACATTAAAAATGTTAAGTTTGAAAATTCGTTATACCAGTTTTTGAGAAAATCAAAAAAAACTGAAAAATCACAAGAGTAGTAAACACCATACTTCCGGTTCTGCGATTTTCTACAAATCCTTGCTGTCGCAGTTACACAGTACACAAAACTTATATACAGTAGTGATGGGCCTATCCAGAATGAATAATCGGAAAGTTTCCGATTGTTCAAAAAATCGGAAGGTTCCGATTATATCGGAACGTTTCGGAACTTTTCCGAATTCGATTATTTTACTGTTCGGTGCACAAAATTCGGAACTTTCGGAATTCGATTATTTTACTATTCGGAACACAAAATGAGAAAACGAAATTCCAATTTGAACTGAACGGAATACGGAATGTCGTGTTGACTCACTTGACTGCTATACATATGCTGGTGAATGGCACTAATGGCAGTGGTATTTCATAGATTAATTATTAGATAGTACAACTTACAGACTTCAAAATCATGTATTGTTTTATACTATCTATTATGTACTTTATGAGCCATTAAACTTTAAAATATCACTACCATTTTCCGAAAGTCTATTAAGGTAACTACTGTAATAATTTGCAAAAATATCTTATTTCCTCTTATATGCCACTGTGCGACTCAAACTCATAAATTGTTTTCTGGCGGTCCTACAAACCCAAACAATAGATGCCAACGCAGATAAAGACATCGCAAATTTGCACGCATTCATCTTCCTTCCGCTTGTTGTTGCTTCGCTCGTTTTCTCTTGCTTGCATTTACGGAATGTAAAATAATCGGATGATATTCCGATTTTATAAACATTCCGAAATGGAACATTCCGATTATTGAAATCATCCGATTATGCCCATCACTAATATACAGTGCAATTATACGGAATGCGAACATAGGCAGTCAAATGAGTTAGAATACAGTTTATGGGCATTGTATGCGTTAGACAGAAATAGACATATATGCGATTAACATGTAGCATCCGAAGAATGTAAGTGTTTGTTTTCAGAAAACACTGAATTCTAGAATACTAGATTTTAAATCGCATATGTCTATTTCTGTCTAACGCATACAAAGCCCATAAACTGTATTCTAACTCATTTGACTACCTATGTTCCCATTTTGTATAATAGCACTGTATAAAGTTTCAACGTCATATCTATTTTCATTTTTAGATATTGTGTTCACACACAGACACAGCCTGACAGCCAGATCAATGAACAGAAACATGTTTTTTGGATTCAGGGGACTCTAAAACGTAAAGATCTGTTGAAACTAAATTTAGAATCTTTGGGGTGAATCCAATATTTTCTTTACTGTAAAAGGAAGTAAAAATTTATATAAAGAAGTGTCAAAAAAATTTTTGTTTTCGATATATGGTGTGGTTTTCTAGGAAATGTCGGTTTTCTTTATAAATCCCTTATTAATGTAGATATTTCAACCAAATTTGGTGCGCATTACACTTAGATAGAACCTCTTAACAAGTGTTATTATCAAGGTTTACAAGTTTAACGAATTTAAAAAACAATCTCCTGTTAAGGTAAGCCATTTAATTCTAAACCGAAAGCGTCTCTTCCATTTTTTGCTATATCTCATGGTTTCTTGGTTAATTTGATTTATATAATTGAGTTAAAACGCTTCTCTGTTGCAAAAACGGTGAAATAAATGAAAAATATCCAGTTTACCAGGATACAACAGGGGATAGCTAAAATAATCGAAAAAACACTTTTTGTCCAGAATTATTGACTTTCTTAAAAATAAGATCGTTTTTGATTGTTATTCTACGACCACTACTAAAAGTAGGCTTTTTAGCGGTAGATTTTTTTCACTATAAGTGACGTTTTATAAATCAGCGTGTTAAAAGTGAAATCAGCTGTTTACTTTTAGCCCATGTACTAAAAGTAAACAGCTGCGGTGGAATTTAGAATTTTGAACTGGAGGTGAGGTTATAAAGTCATTATAGTTACTTCTTTCGTTAGAGGTAAAGTGTTTATAAAATAATTGAAGCATTATATAATGAATAAAGTAAAATTTGTACATTTATAATTACCTTTGATAACTAACTTTGACAGCTACTAGCTGCAGAAACATTCACCTGCGAGTCAAGGCCATCTCTTTATTATGACATAAATTAGAACTGTCATACGTGCAAACCCTTGTTAAATCGATGTATATGGATTAATAACAGTAAACTTAAGGCCGTTGAAAAATATTGTTGCAAACTTTTAGTACTTGTTGCAGAAATAGCTCTTATAGACTGCCACTAATATTCTTGTTAAATGTGTAGCACCTATCACCCATATCTCCGTCACTCATCGTTAATTGTAAAGATTGATGCTACCCCGTTTTAAGGAGTCCCATCCAAGTGTACTACGTACCAAATTTGGTGTAACTAGATGTCCTAATAAAAACATTTATTTGAAATTAAATTGCATTACCAAATGTTTGCGTTCGTTGATTCAGTATTATTAGGAACTTTCAGATATTTTCGCCCCTAGTTTCCATTAATTTTTCAAATTGTCTAGTTTCGCAACTTCAACTAACGTGTGAAGTTGTTGGTAAATTCCTTTACAGATTTTTTTACTTATAGGAATATTTACTATTTTATAACCAAAGATGAAAAAATAGCTCTCTTTCAAGCATTGACCATGCTGGCGTAGGTTTGATTGTATGCAACTTTCTCAGTAAATATGCGGTGGAGAACTGATAAAAGCGAAAAGAAAAAGAAATGGTGCTTCGAAGAAATGTTTATAGCCTTTATAAACTAAATGGTAAAACCGTTTAGTGTATGCATAAATCTAGAACAAACACAAGAATGTATAAACCAGAAAATGCTATAAACCTGGCTAAAAGGTGTGGGAAGATTTTATACGGGCCAACTAATACACAAGAGTTATTCCAGATGTAATGCACGCACTCATTTATTTCAAAAATAATTTAGTTAACAGCAAAAATATATTCTATTAATTTAATTCAATTTCCCCCATATCTAATAGCTGCTTCTTAACGCAAGTCATGGATTTCGAATACTTTTCTTTATAAATGGATCTTCTTATTTCTTCGGCTTAATGCTTGATTCACTTCATTCAAGGATGAAGAATGTTGGCCCATGTGAAGTAAATTAAAATCGGTAGACTCATATTATGAGCACTGTAGTAAAGGACACGTTTTCCACATGATTTTGTCGAAACATGCAGATTTTATTTAGTAGCGGAGATCGAATCTTTAGAATTTGTGGCAATGATCTTGTATAGTACTTCTCAGCTACCGCCTAAGCAAGTGGCATGCATAAGCCATTTTGAGGGACACGATAAACATTCATGTCACTCTCGGCTGATTGTGATTTCAGTTGTGGTTCCAAATAGTATTTTGTGTTTGTTCGTAACAACAATATACGTTTATTTGCTCGGCTGACTGTAGATGCGCTATGTAGGGATGTAAAATCAATTTGTTACTACTAAAATGTTTTTCCTCTAAATGAACATCTAAAAACATCTATAAAACAGATCTAATAAGGAGTCTGCTGCAGATCCAGAATAAGAAACAAGGCCATAATCATGGGCAAATAAAGTGAGAGCGGAGTGGAAGGGTAAACAAAGCGGAAAACGTAAATTGAACGGACGTGAAGCAGGAACGGAAGCATGGAACGTGGGGAATTTGCAAGTAAACCGATATCTGCGTATTGATTACACCCATTTTTTTTGTTTTAAAGATGAAATGGTAACACACTGTTCTTTTAGAAGTCCTCCTAAATTTGTTTTTAAAACAACCCTGTCCTTAAATTGGGAATTTTAGTTTATGGAAATATAAATTATCTACTTTAGGGTTCTGCAATACATTCCGGTAATTAAATTAAATGGGAGTGTAATGTTGTTACACGTCAACTGCAAATTTTTATCAAGAACTGCAAAGCCGCTCTCTAATTAATTAATTAATGTTTTTTGTGCACGCAGTAGACACCTTTAGGTTGAAACCAAGTAAATACTGTCAGACATAATACATTGTTTTTCACTCCGCGCTGAAATCAAAACGTGAAGGTGTAGCTGGCTTTCAGGCAATACGAAACCTACATCAAAAACAATCTTGAGCGCATTATTTCCGCACTGAAGAAAAAGCAACGTGATGGTTTATCCTACGTGCGTAAAATAAGTCCACATTCACATATCATGATTTCTAATATTATGTATTGATTAGAAGTGTTCGTTACTAACGGCTATCGTATTTACGGTGTATAATGGAAAATTAAATGTAGAAAACGTACAAAATTGCTGTAATGTGTTCAGTTTAGGGGGTGAGATTAATTAGATTCAATTAACGTTACCCTGTTTCAGTATGTTAAAATTTCATTTAGGCGTTGAGAAGAGCCGAGTAACGGCTATACATTTACATTTATTATTACGTACAAATTAATCATTCAGTAGCATATCTTGCCATCGGTATATGTATTGCAATGACTTCACGTTTCTGTACCATAAGTATTTAATTCAATTGCCCTGCTCTGCTAGCTGTGAGTATTTATTTCTTATTTAAAAAATTAATTTCAAATGATTTCTCTTTTAAAAATAATTATTGCCATGAAAACTCAATCATCAGGGTTAGGTTCTTTTATCTAGTTGTCTTATATTTGACTTGTCATATTTAGAATAAATTTCAAATTGTCAAATGACCTTAAATGTCACTTATCTTGAATGAATTCAAAATAATTCTTCTACTTGTAATCAGATACGACCAACTTACACTGTTTTCAATATTATTATGATGTATGACTTTCTCTATCTTTTATAGTAAGTAATAACTCTTTTAATTATTGCAAGTAATAAATATTGTTCATCTACTTCATTTATATTCTAGACTAAACTACTAACCAACCTTATTGACTCTACTAATTGCACATCCAGCACCACAGATCCCCTTGTACAACTAGTCACCACACGAACACGTCCAACTGCAATTAACTGTCAAACCAATTTACAGCCATTAAATCCTCCAGAAAATATCCAAATATTTGAAGAATCCAACCTCCTTTTACCAAGACTGCACCTATCAACTTTTATATTACTCCTTCACAACCCTCTTCTGCCAGTAAACTATCCTTGATGTACTCCAACTAATATTACTTCTTTTCAGGTTTAATTGTCACGATGATCTGTCCTTTGCATGAAAATGAAATATCCAAATACCACCAATCACTCATTTTAATTTGGTCTTTCGTATCTGATATCAGTAGTAAATAACTTCTATCTTTTAACATCTTACTTTATAAATTAAACTATATGAAATTTATTCTTTCCATTCTCATTTCTTAAAATATAATCTCTATTTAAAATGTAATTCAAATAACCTTTTATATTCTAAACTTTTGCAAAGACTGACTACAATGCTTTACCAAATTCTTTTATCGTATTAATTATCAAACTATATCCACTCTTATGATATCATAACATAATATTACAACAGTAATCTAAATTATTATGTCCTGAAAACACACAACGCAAGCAATATTATGATAGTCATTTACGTACCACGGCGAGTATGGCCCGCAGCGTTAAAATTATAGGCGTAGCTGCGGGCTTTAGCATGACAAGGGCCATAAATGTTAGTTACACACGAGGTGCCTACAATAGTTTATTATAGACCGGAATATTCACAATTAAAACCTGATTTCTCATTTCTATCAATTTAGCAACCCACAATGTCATTGCTTGTCAAGCTGACAAACAAGACCCTGGGCAAGGATAGAGTATAAAGTGGTCAATTCTGCCCGGTCGTACAAAAATTTGTTAAGGTAGTTCCAGAGATAACTAAGAAATATGAGAAAAAGTAGACATTTTTAAATTTCCATTCCATGATTCTCATATTACTGTAGTTACCAAGGTATAGTGTTAGTTACCTGCGAGGTTATAAGATGTGAGGTGCAAAAGTCTGATTTTTACTTCCTTCGTCAAAAGACGAAGGAAGTATTGTAAACGCAAAAAATCACCTTTTGAGATTTCCTCAGATCTTCACGATTCAGTGACCATAGATTACGAAAAACAAGTTTTCTCAATTCCGTCTGTCTGTCTGCCTGCCTGTATGTCTGTCTGTTGGCGGTACAACTCAAATACCATTTGTTGTAGGAAGACGCTATTTTGCATGCAAATTATATGCCTACCTGGCATGAACCCGAAAAAAGGAATATATACTGGGTAAAACTATAAAAGATAAAACTTTGTTTATTTTTAATTTAACTGAGAAATAGATAAAAATAAGAATTTGCACATAGATCAGGATTTCCCCTTGACGAAGATAGGATCCAACAGGTACAGGCTAAATGCTGTAAACAAGAAAAAGAGGTCAAGGAAAAATTCGTTCTGTTTAAGGCACCGGCTAAGCAAGGACGCACGAAGTGCGCCGTGGCTCATTCAGCGAACGGGCGGTGTGCTTTCGGGATATTGTCAAACATTGGAATCGCATTCGCAGCTGCTGCCTTTCGAAGACCATAGCCGGTAATGCTTTTTTTAAATTTGAAAATTGATTCGCTTTATTAAGTGTTTTATTTTATTGTTTCAGTATTATTAGAAACGTAAAGATATTATTACCGTAGTTTTCTTTGATTTTTAATATTATTTAGTGTCTCAATGCCTACCTGCGAGGGAAGTTCTGAGTAAAGCTCTTTACAGATTTTTTTCTATACTTGCGTTAAGCCTTATGAGTCTACGGGTGCATGTATAAATATAATAGATACATGTTGCCACGACGACAATCCAATAATATTTTAGTAGTGACAGCACGTAAGACTTTTGTTTTTATTTTGGAACTCACAGACTAGCCATTAAAGCGAATGCCGTAAAATTTACACATTTCTCATTAAAAACGTATTATTTAACATATTGGCGATGAGCATTTTAGAATCCTTTGTAATATCTAGCAGTATAATTATTAAATTGCTCTACTCATCTGTTGCTATGAGAAACAGGAGTTTTCAAATAATTAACGAGGCACTTTCAACTTCGTCTGGCGAATATAATAATGATGATAGGTATCAAATTTATACATGTAGAACTACTTTGGCAATGTAATTTTAAAAAATGAATATTTTACTCACTATAACGCTTTGACGGACAATTTTCAAAATTTGAAATTTGAAGGGGAGCCAACTATTTTATTCAAAATTTAGTAAAAGGAATGGGTTGGAAATACAAAGCGAAAAAAAACATGTCACAAAATCAAAACTGCACTCTGGAATTTTTATTTCAGTTTTAAAAATTTTAGCTTAAATGTACAGTTACGGACACCTCAAGGTGCACGGTTTTTTGTTACTATGGTTATTTTTGCGATTTTTCGGCTTATTAAATGGGGGTTTCTCCAGTGGCGTTGCTTGTGGTTATAAGAATAGGTATTACTTTTTTAATGTTTGTATTTTAGCAAAGTTTTACAAGTAAATAAACTATATAATAATATGTATTTAATAAATATGTATCAGTATTCAATTGCTACTACACTTTGCAGTTTGTTTCGCATAGAGTTGACCAATGTTTCCATATTGTATCCTTCTCTCAGTTCCTTCTAAGCATTCCTTATTCTTTCCCATAATTCATCGGTTTTATTTGGTACAAAACCTCTGGTATAAATTTTTGTAGTTAAATAGCCGCAAACATTTTCGTTGGGATTCAAGTCCGGACTTCTTGCAGGCCATGGTAATAAATTGATATTATTCTCATCAAACCATCAATGAGCAACCCCTGCTGTATGCATAGGACAGTTATCCTGTGAAAATAATGTTATCAATTACGTTAACATAAACAAAATTAATTAATTAGGTAATATCTTGCTTGTTGAAAAGTAAATTGATTAGGAAAGACCTCTCTTACAGATGGCAGCATCACATTTTGCAAAATGTTGCGATGATTTTCAGCATTCAGTCGACCATTAATTCTATGGCATGCCCCACATCCGTAAGCATTGATCCATCCCCATACGTTTACAGAGAATCGTCCACTACTCCTTAAGAGTTGAACATAATATTGCTCCTCAAATCTTGAATTTTGTGGTCTACACCACCCTTAATCGTCAATTGGTAAATGATTGAAATACCTTTTCACCTGAGAAAACAGTCGTGTTTCAAAAGTCGTCGTTCTCATTCAAATAGGCGGTTGCAAATTGTACTCTTCATTTTTTGTTCTCAGGTGTTAACAATTTTTTTCTTGCAGAAGTCTCTGCTGCCAACGATTTTTAATTTTGAAAGTGCAGCTCCTTCTCACATGCAAATCTGTTGCGACTCGACTCAGCGACCAGTTTTGTAATAGCTCGCATTTTCTCTGCTTCTGACAAATGTCTGGAAATTTTCCGAGTTTTCAGTTCTATGACAGTTGATGACAAACGTAAACGCCAAAACTCGACGTCTATGATTAGAATATCGTATTACAAGCTAAAAATCTGCCGTGCACTTTGAGTTGGCCGCAACGGTACGTATATCGGCTTCATAGTTTTTGTCGACGCTGTTTGCCAATCTCTAAACTTGTTCTGTCTTTTCTTCTGTTTTGGCAGCTCGTCTTGGAGATGTCTCTCAGTTATTGCCTTTCTCACAGTGTTGCCCCATGTTGTTCTAAGTTTCCCCCGCCTGGTTGTTGCAATGAAAATCTGCTTAACACCGAAGTTGGAGTAAAGGTAAAACCGCTCAAAGTAGCCAATGTTTCAAGCGTTATATCTACTACGTATGTGGCCAAATCATATCAAACTTTTTTTTGTATGATAGCCTGTAGTTTTATCTGTCAAACGATTTTCTCAAAAACCAAACATAAATTTCAAATTCTGTTTAAGCCAATGTCCTAGACTTCTTTCATAAAAATCGTACAAATGAACTTGACTTTTTCAAACGTGTTTTTGACATTTTTTCAGAATGTATTCTATTATTTATCTCATACACTAGAACCGTGAAAAAGTATAAATCTCATATCAAAAAGACTAAAATTGGACAAGCCATTTGGGAGAAAAACTCTTTGGAGATAAATTGAAAGGTGTTTTTAAAATATTTTTTAATAACCTTCCTACCAATAGCTTGCCATAAAAGCTATATCGCGTGACAAATAAAACTACATGCGACCATACATAACAAGTTTGATATGATTGGCCCACATACGTAGTAGATATGATGCTTGAAACATTGGCTACTTTGAGCTATTTTACCTTTACCCACCCCTTAATAAAACTTTGATCTCTTGTAGTTAGGTAACTAAACGGAATACCACCTATGTTCATATAACATTTTTTACTGAAAATGACCTCCCCAACATACTGTTGAAGTTTGGTCCGCCCGTTATAAATCACCCTGTATAGAGAGGTAACACGCATCCTCAATAATGAAGGAAAAAATGTAATTGCTGTGAAAACAAACTTAATCGTTCCATTAGAGTTATTGCTAAAAAGATATCCATCTTTCAGCAGTGAACAGATATCAGAAGACTTACTTAGAAGAAAATGTTAAATATTGCACGTACAAAATTTATTAAAAAAGTCAGCTGTTAATAACAAAAAGGATACCACTAAGCTTCCGGTACACATAGTAACATTTCGTAAGAAAGCAAACTTTAATAAAATATATTAAATGTACGACATAGTTGGAATGAGAGTAGAAATACGACAAATTAAAAGACCACAACTGCTTCACAATGTAAGCGATGTCAGGAAGTTGGTCCTACCCAAAGATATTGTATCAACAAGAAAAATTTTCTGACAAACATTTCATAAAATATTGTATAAAACCTAAGAAATGTGTGCCTAAATCTGCTAATTTTAGGAAAGAGCATGCAGGAAATTATTGAAGATGTAAAATTGGGAAAGCTCTACAAAAGATAAGAGACCAAGCAATAAAAAAATAAATCAGTGAAGGAACAGCACTTGCACCGCATCCATTACAGTAACCAGATACACAACCTCCCATAAAAAACAAGCTGCGCCAAAACTTACCGATAGTCAACTAGTAAAATCGGCTTGCAATAATAACAATGCTGATAATAATTGAGAAAGGTGCAATAATCTAATAATACTGTCGAGAAGATGCTTTTAAATATTATGTGTAGATTAGAGTAGCAAGAAAAAGTTTAGAAAGCTTTAAGAAAAATGTCATGGCTCGACTGACGGAAGTGGAGAGCATCAAGAACAATAATGCACCTAAAAGAAAGAAATGGCTCTGTTAAAAAAGTAATGTGGAGCAGTAATACATGTATGTTTGCGAAAAGTTATATGGAACGGCGAGGTGTTGCTTGTAGTTTAATACAGCATACCGATGTAGACAACATACATTTACTTTATTTATATTAGAACACAAAATACAAACACCTAGAAATATAGAAATACGATAATGTGTAGAACATAAAAATAGCAAATTGTATAAACGAACGCCGGAATCTAACTAGAAAAGTAGGCTATGGAATCTGACCAAAATCCTTATTTGGCGTTTGAGGTTTCGGACTGACCAAAGGTATCGTCTTGGTTAAAGTAACACAAGCCGGGAATGGAGACGCAATGTTGAAACTCAAGACTGTCTGCCCTTATATCCTGCTCCCTATGCAAGAAGAGATTCCTGAATCTCAGGACATTCTTCGAGTAAAATACTTATTGTCAGCTGGGCACGAGGGTAGGCTCGTCTTGTTGCAAACGAGTTGATCGAACTTTCGCATAGACGAGGATTCTTTTACTTTCTACGTCTCGGGTATATGGCCTATTGTCCGTCGGGTAGGATGACCAGACAGTTTATTGCTATTCAAATGATCCTGTCACATTACGAAAATGGTAAAATTGCAACCCTTTGAGCAACCTTATTGGTCGACTCCCTCATCCTGTGATGACATGGAATGTACGTTGTTTGGAGAACTGCAGTCCGACAAATCAGTTGTTGACCTTTAGAAAGTTCGCTTTGCGGTACGTCCACTAATAAAATTTTTATCGCTAAAGCGATTTCTTAAAGCAACATACCTAGTTGAGCTTGAACACCCTGTCAGGACATTTTTAAACTGTACAAATGTACGGCTACTTGGCAAATTCTTTTAAATTACGACTGCTTGGGTGTATAGTTTTTTTTTTCATAATTTTCCGCTCGAATATAAGCATTTCGTATTCTATTCAAGATTTTAGTGACTTTAAGCGCACGCTGTATAGCTGCCCATCCAGAATTCCTGGAAGCAAGCGTGCCAGGTGTCGGACTCGGCCGCGTTGAGCGAGCCTTGAATATCGATTTTGTCTGAAGTCGGGTTCTGGAAGATTCCCCGAGTTGTATTATACAAACAACGTCCATGAGTACGAGAGAGAGAGAGAATGAATGGTTTTAGCTCAGTGTTCGTCTGCACGGTGCACAGCTGCAGCAATCCCCTTCCTATTTTTGGTATTTCTCGGCTGCGGCGTAGCGTGAGTCAGTTGGTGACAGCCCTCGTTGAGGACTTCAAGGAGTTGGGTTGTGTGGTGTGCGGCCAGAGGTCGTCTGCCTCCTTCGGGGTGTGGGCGTCCGCGCGGCACGTTTGAGGGTGTGTTAGTGTTTTTGGAGCTTGAAGAGGGTCGAGGGCTATGGTGGTGCTTCGGCAATATTACGCCAGCCGCTTCTCTGTGGACCGTGGAGCCATCAGCCCCTGGTTTAAAGGTGGGATTAATCCAAGAGTGCCTACCCTTGGTGAGTTTGTTGTGCGAGTCCCATCGCATTTACACGCACCATTGATCCCGATTTGGGGATCCGTGAGAGATGGCATCATCGTGGGCCCGGTTTGAGTCCGTTGAAGCCCCCCGTTTATTGTAGCAAGTTTGGGTTGCAGGATGCTGGCCGGACGTCGCTTCAACCACCGCAGGCGAAGATATGTGATAAGGTATTGGTACTACACGTAGGCCGCCCTCGCTAAGTACGAGTATGAATGCACGCTAGGGTGATTAACCTTTGTTGTATAGCCCCATTGTGCATTAAACAGTGCAGGCACCCTAGTGATATACAGGGCCTTCCGCCATTTGTGTTAGATTTACTGACGCTTCGTATGAATACGCGCTAAATTAACTAACATTTGTTGTGTCGGCCCATTGTGCACTAAACAATGCAGGCACCCTAGTTATATACAGGGCGTTTCGGCATTTGTGCTAGATTTACTGGCGCTACCTATCCTATATATGTGCTTTAGTTATGTACCTTCTCTATGTACTATATTTGTGAAGGTCAATAGATTCACTTGTCAAACGTCCCCGTTGCATTTTGCTTTGTGTGTTGCATGTGAGCTTTCAGGGTAAGCCTTCTGGAACGTCGTCACCCGATTGGCGGCTAATGTAAGATCGATCTAAAGAGGACCCTGGACGACCCGGTGAGCGTTAAGGTAGGTTCAAGCGCTCCGGCTGCCGGCTTCAAGAAATCTCAAAGTTGCTCCCATACTCTACCTCGTTTAGCTTTTGGGTTTCTGCCAAGGGTAAAGTTGAAAGGTAGGTTTGTTTGCTTCCCGGTTCCTCAGTGAGATTACTTGTGCAATCTCGTTTATCGTAATGTAATTGGGTGGCGCTCAATCTATTTAGATCTGTTTACCGTTCGTTAGGCGGTTGCCCTGGTGTTAGCTCGTGTTGCACCACCCTTCGCTTCACTGAGTCTAGTCGGCAGCTCTTGTTACGGGCTGCGCAGCGGTCCTATGTGAGTTACTCTCCCGATTTTGAGAGATATCATACGCGCTTGTCGTCTAACTTTTATGACTTTTCGTATGAGCTGGCGCGTTGTCGTTAATGTCGTTTTTGTCCCGTAACAACCCAGTAGTTATAGGCTACACTACATACTACATTTAAGGGATATTGTCTGTATCACGCATATCCCCCATCAAATACTCAAAGAGAAAGTGCAGTATTTATAATAGAAAATATACAATATTACCAAAACTAACGCAAAGCCTAACCTGCTAACATCGAATTTGACATAGACTTACAGTGCCACCAATGACATGTAAACAGTCTATGTCAAATTCGAGGTGCTAATGCAATAGGAATCCAGTTAGCTTTAGAAATCGTATTTTGGGTTGCATTTTTACCTGGTCAGGCTCGTCATCTTACGTGAATAGCCCTGTATAAGAAAATTTGAATGTAACCCCGAATTCAACATTTTATTTAATTGAGATGCTGAAATGGTTCAAAACTGTAGTACATATTATTTATTAATGATCTGCTATGCAGTAGAACTTCGCAGTAACGTTTTGCGTGGCGTATCATAAACAATAATAATACAAATGTATACAATTTTAAAACTTTTTATATTTCTATCCCTTGTGAATTTTTCAGATTTTACAAATTTTATGCCAGACTTGAAAATTAGCGAAATTCATTTTAATTGCATGAACGAAGGTTGGTAAATTGCAACTTCTGTAAATTATTTTATGTCAGCAGTATTTAATGCACAAAGAGTGGCCCTTTGTTTAGTCAACTTTGCAATTTCATTTGTGCCAACGGGACTATTTTTAAAATATCCGATTTTATTTCTTATTTCCCAAAACGGATTTGCCGTTAAAAGTAATCTATCGGTTTTTATGTTTGCAGTTCTTTGCGATCAAAGCTCGTTTAACACGCTCACATGCGAAAGTAGCAGTTTTCATATAATCAAGTAGCCACGAAAATTTACAATATCATTCACTTCTAGTCGTTATCATAGCTAGCGTGTTTGTTATGAGAATCTTGTCTGCATATTTAATTGTACATTTTCCATAGATACGGCGATTATTAGTAATTCGAAATCTGAAATTTTTGTAAATTTAGCGGAAAATGTCCACTTATTTCACTCTCATCACAAAAAACTGTAAGACATTAGTACTTCAATTTCAATTTCAATTTATTTATAGAAATGAAAAACAATACAATACAAAATACAAAATGAAATACATCTAGAAATGCAAAATAAAGTACATCCAGTAGTTTATCGAATCTAATATAATATATAATATAGATAAAATAAAAAAAAAATATATATATATACAGAATATATGGTTGTGGTCTTAGTCTAAGCAGAGCTTGTGTACTAAGGCCATCAATCAGAATTATAAAAAAGAAAAAACAGGATAGAAGAAGAAGTGGAGAGTGGCACAGCGGACTAGAATTAAAATTACTTTTGCGATTTATTTGTCTAACAAATAATTTATGTAACAAATGATTAGAGGAATCTGTGTAATTATTTAATCAATTAAATCTAATAAAAAATTGAGGTTATTAATGAATAATTCAGTAGTAAGCTTTTTCCGAAAGAGGCGTACTGAGTTTATTTGTATTAAATTTCTTGGCAAAAGATTATAGAAACGCGGAGCCAGGTAAGTTGCACTTCTTGTTCCAATTGTTTTTTGAGCATTTTCAGTGGCTACGTGTTCTTTTGAAACATTTCTTGTGACATAACCATGGCAAACGAATTGTTTTGGTTGGACGTGATATCTGCAAGTAACAGAAATCATGTATAGCTGCCTTATAGAACATACACGCGCTTCTGTATACAATAATCTTGTTTCTTAAAGCGATGGTTTGGCTAACATAATTTTTAAAAGAGTATTTTGTACAACAGCCAGTGGTTTTAAAGTTGTCTTGTACACCCCTCCCCATCCAATAATTCCATATTGGAGAACGGACTGTACAAGGCCATAGTATATAGTTTTTAGTTCTTTTAAGTTTAAAAATTTACGAATTTGTCTAAAAAGGTAAAACAATTTTCTTAGTTTTTGAGCAAGATTAGTTATGTGAATATCCCATTTTAAATAACTATCAATAACTACACCTAAGTACTTAGCATTCGAAATTAATTTAAGTTCAAATTTTGAATTAGCGATTTTTATTGTGCTATACGGAGGTAGATTAGCTTTATATGATGTAAAAGGTACGCAAGTTGTTTTTTCGATATTTAAGGTAAGCAAATTCTTATCAAGCCAATTAATTACCTTTTCCATTTCCGTGCATATAGTATGATAAAGATTTTTCCAACTATTAGATGTAAAGTATAGAACTGTATCATCAGCATATGCATTTATTTTATAATCTTTGCTTATATTTAACAAATCGTTTATGTATAAAATAAACAAAACGGGACCCAGTACACTGCCTTGGGGAACACCGTAATTGCATATGAGTTTGTCGCTATAAGTAGTTCCAATTTTTACTTGCTGCTTTCTATCGGAGAGATACGATTTAAATAAATTATATCCAACTCCTCTAATACCTAGGGCCTCTAGCTTCCGTAACAGAAGCTCATGGCTCACTGTATCAAAGGCCTTGGCCAGGTCTAGAAACACTGCTGCTGAGACTCTTGAACTATCCAGATTTTTATATATTTGTGAGGTTAGTGTTTGTAGTGCATCTTCTGTTGATATATTTTCTCTGAACCCAAACTGATTATTTGATATTATTTTATGTCGCTCTAAAAAACTATTTAATCTGTGTTTAATTACTTTTTCAACAATCTTAGTTATAATGGTAAGTAGTGCAATGGGTCGATAGTTTATTATTGAGTTCTTACAGCCTGACTTAAATATAGGAACTATGATTGCAGTTTTTAATGTATCCGGAAAAATGCCGCTAGAAAGTATCAAATCACAAATGTGTCGTAGAGGTTGAGTAATAAACTCCTTTATTTGTTTTAGGTTCTCAGCAGTAATGCTATCTACACCGGCAGCTTTCCCAGTCTTTAGAGTGTCGATATAATTTTCTATTTCTTGTTTTGTGACAGGGGTTAAGAAAAGCGTACGGGTATTAACAGGAATTTGTTCTAATTCGTTCTTACTATAACTACCTTTGTTAATAAGAGTTTGAGCCAGGCGTGAACCAACACTACAATAATGTTTATTAAATTCATTCGCTATTTCTTTACTATCTAGTATTTTTTCTCCGTTATCTAGTATTACACTCTTAATTAGAGTATTTTTCTTAAAATCGTTAGTGCTTTCCCTGACTGCATTCCATAGATGCTATGCATCATTAGGTGACTGCATTATTTTATTTGTGTAGAATAGAGATTTCGTGGTTTTTATAGACATGTGTAAAATGTTTCTATACCTTTTATAATAATTTTTTAGTTCTAAATTTTGTGGATCTTTTTTCAAACGTTGTTTTAAATTATCACGCGTATTTATTGAATTTATTAGACTTTGTGTAATCCATTGTTTTCGTTTTTTGCTTTTAGAATTATATGTTTTGCTAATTTTTAGTGCTATCGAATTATTTTTACATGTGTATATGCTGTTTACCAGGTTTTCAGTAGCAATGTTCGGGTCTTGTTCTTTTAAAATGTTTTCCCAGGGTAAAGATTTCGCTAGATTATAAAATTTGAGTCAAATATGCGTGTTGTTGTTTCACAGTTATAGTTTTCCTTTAATTGAGTATTTAAGTTTTTGATGCTAAATAGTATTGTGTAGTGATCCGTGATATCCGTTTGTAAGATTATTCCACAAAAAGCGCTATGTATTTCTTTAGATTTAATAAAAGCGTGATCTATACATGACTTTGAGTCACCAACTTCCCTAGTATAGCTATTAATTGCAGATTTAAAGCCATATTCGGACATTATATTAAGATAAGTATCTGCTGTTTGATCCGTTTTTAAAATGTCAATGTTTATGTCTCCAAGAAAAATCTCATTTTCTGCACTGCAAACGTCATTTAGGTATCGAGGTAAATCTTCCAAAAAATCATGAATTTCCAGGTCATGAGATCTATATACCGCACTAACTCCATAGGATTTATTGAATTTTTCAAATTTTATTCTCACAACTTTAGTTTTTAAACAGGCCATAATAGAAATATTTGATTTTAATTGATTTTTTATAAAGACTATCACGCCGTCATTTTTATTTATGTTCCCGTTGTTATAGTATACTGAGAAATTTGGAATATTGAAACAGTTTGTTGTATTAATTTGAAATGTTTCTGTTAAAACGATAATGTCTAAATTATCTGTATCCAAAAGGTGCAACAATATTAATAATTCATCGAAATGTTTTGCAATGCTTCGTATGTTCAAGTGCAGTATATTGATATCATAACCCTGTATTAAGTTTTTACAATCTAGTTTATCTTTTAGCGTAATGGTTTCAAAATTATTATATTCGTCATATGTTTCTTGTAAATTGAAATTAGCCATTTTTGTTTGATTTAATATGCATAAAAGCCAGACATATGGAAAAAAAACATGATTAGATATCTTTTAAGGATACAAGATGTTTCAAAATTGCCGCATAAAAAAATAAGAGAAAAACTCTAAACATATGTCCTAAAAACATTAATTTTAAATATATCCTTGACCGTTGGCACTTGTAAGTAGGGCCATGTCGCGATTGGATCGCCGTAAATGTTTCCATTTGGCTGGGTTGCAATATAAGGCCCGGGGAATTGCGCATAAGCCATTAATGAACAGTAGGTGAGTATGTCTGTACTTACAGTTTTATGTGTGGAAATCCAGCAAAGTAAATGAAACCGGGAAAAATATAATAATTATTAAATGTCGCCTATTTGTAAATGTATGAATTTTTATAATCAGTATACTTGACCTTACGGTCAAGTATGTATATTGCTTGATATCTTGAGCGCGCAGCTGTACACAACCTTGCACTTCAAAGCTCAAACATGAACTCAAATTGTAAAAATAAGTCGTGGTCGTGGAAAAACTAGAATACATAATTCTTTCGAAGGTGTATCGTACGCTCGTGTTTTACAATACGATTCTTTACCTTTACGACTTATTACTCCCACATACGAAAGTGACAGTTTTCATACAATCAAGTAGCCATGAAAAATGACAATATCATGTGACGTTTCGCTCCCGCCGTTTAGCCTCCACTGTTTGGCCCCCGCCGTTTTGCCCCGGGAAGTTTTGCCCCCGTACCGTTTCACCCCCGACCGTTTCGCCCCGAAAATAATAAATAAAAATTGGAAGTCAGATAATTTTGAAAATCATATTTATTAAATAATACATATTACAAAATTTTTAAAATTCATAATTATGGGCAATGCCTAACAAATAATCCATAGTATTTATGCTACCATAACATTTTCCAATATTTTTAATTCTTGTTGAAATAACACTACTTTTATAATTATAACAGGAGCTCATCCTATAAGGGTCGTTTTAATATCTCAAATAATGCCCATCTATATATGTAATTTTAAAATGTCCAAGTACACAAAATCAGAGTAGAAATTAAGACAAAGTGTTAATTTAATGCAAAAAGATACTGCATATTGCATAACTGTACAGCGACGCCTATAATTGGCCTAAAGGATGTTGGCTGAGTACCAAAATAAAATTTAAAAAAAAATATATAAACTTGGGGGCGAAATGGTCGGGGGCGAATAGGTACCGGCGAAACGGCTGGGGCTAAACGGTCGGGGCTAAATGGTGACGGCTAAACGGTGGGGGCGAAACGTCCCCATCTCATATCATTCACCCGGTCGCTATAATAACGGACGTGTTTGTCATGAAAATAATGCACAGTTATACAGTGCGCTAAATATGCCATTTTTACCTAAAAACTGCTGACAATAAGTCACCTTAACCTAAAAATTTCTGAAAATATGTCATTTTAACTTAAAAACTACTGACATTGTCAGTTGCCACAATAAAGCTATCATTCATTAAATTGCATAAATTTGTTTTTTATGGCCATGGGAAAAATAGTATCATAACTCGCTCAAAAATGTTTTGCAGGCTCGTGTTTTAAGTCATTCGACTACTTTACTTTCATTATTGCTACGTGCCATTTGTCTTCTGCACATTTATGGGCATATTCTTGAGTAGACAGTTTTTGAGAAAATTGAATTGTATACAGGGTCTATCTAAAAGGTAGGTCACGGCTTTCTGTGCGTGTAATGTGTAAAGATAAGACAAAAAGTCTATATTATCATATGTCCTTAACCAAACGGTTATCAAGATACAGAGCGCTGAAATTATTTATTGTTATCTTGGTATTGATTTCTTCTGATCAAATTGGATAAACACTAATGATATTTTGAAAGATATTACTCAAGACTGCAGTGGTTTTCAGATAACGAGAATATGTAGGAGATGCAATTAAAAATTTGGTCAATCTTACGGTTGGTTGTTAAGAAATATAAACTCAGTAGTGAATCAATTTTTATTATAATATCTATAATATAATAATA
Source organism: Agriotes lineatus (assembly GCA_940337035.1). Lineage (NCBI taxonomy): Eukaryota > Metazoa > Arthropoda > Insecta > Coleoptera > Elateridae > Agriotes > Agriotes lineatus. The sequence goes on along the minus strand of OW679194.1, from coordinate 230,953,078 downwards.
TCAGTAGGCTTCGAACTGTCAAATTACTGAACAGTGTAAATTTATAAATAAAAAATCTTGGAAAAAATAAGATCCTTCAAAATCAATGCACCTGCACAAATTTTAAAGTTCTGAAAAGTAATTACGAAAATCATGTACATAATTAGTATAGTTGCTCACCTAACCATTTGCTTGATAGATGGCAGGGCACATTTATATTTCTTTGATGTACACCACTGGCATTATCATAGTAATACGGTATCTCAATTTCTCCTATTTAGTTGTCAGAAATTCTCGGTATGAGAATGTAACTGTTGACTTGACTATTACTTGTAGACATTCCAAATCAGAAAAATTTTCATATTTTATATCTTTGATTTGTGGTTGTTAATATCCTTTAGTTATGGAAATCAGTTTGCTTTTTGAAAGCTCAGTAAATTTGAAATTACAGGAATGCTGCTAATACAATAAAAATGTTGTTAAAATGTTTAATCAAAACGATTAAATATGGCAAGGGCGTGTTAAATATTCTTTCACTTCTGCTCGTTAGAGCATTAAAAAGATCGTCACAGTCACTTCAAGATTGTATATATGAGCCATAAGACACAGGTGTTGAGTAGAAACCTCTTCTCGCAAACTCAGTCACTCTATCTCTCATCCCATAACGCTTTGGCCAATTACATCGTAGAATTAAACGTTTAACCCATTTTCAACTAATGGTCGCAAACATCTCACTAGATCTTTTAAAAGGGTCTCGAATAGTTTTCTGTAGAGGGTTCCTTTAGTTCCCGCATCCAAGCTGGTTGGGCAGTTGGTGCCGAGTGCACTTACGTGTTTTGACCACGACGGTTTTAATTTTCGGAGATCTGCGGGATTTAATGTATGGAACCGATCGATTTAAGTCACATAATAAGGAATGCGTACCGGAGTTTTGTATCATCTAACGGCACTCCTGGATTTCCTGCAAAAGGGACCAGACATGTTAGGCCCAGTTCTCACACGGCAGTATGGCTTGTCATTCCGTGCTGTCTAATTTCAACTACAATTTTCACAGCTTCTTCTAGCAAGGAGATCTTTAAAATTTACTTAAAAACTGACGACAGGACATTCCACTCGAGTTGTACAGTATATTTTTTCTACGATCTGTCGACGAAGAAAAGAAAATTAGGAACCAACGGTTTTTTAGAATTTTATTGAACGTCTTGTGACTAAATTCGTATTTACTCTTGTATTTCTGGGGTAATACGTGTCGTACGTTTCATTAGTTGTTGAACGAATATCTGGTCGAGTACCGTTAATCGATTCGTCACAAGAATCACTTATTTTTAACTATTAGTTTGACAAACGTCACAGACGTCACACACAATTCAGCAGGGTGTGCCCATAACAAAACAAACAATAAATGAAAGTTGCCTAGGTAACCACGACTAACGTGGTTTGTGATTGGTGTATTTTATATCCGCCCGTGTGTGGATATGAAATCATATTCGTTCAGTTAACAAGAATTGCCTACCCATCTATTCTGTAGATTGTGAAGAAAATTTAATATTAACATGTAGAAGTAAAAAAAACTGTTAAAATAGCCCATTAAATATTAACGTTTTTTGCCGGAATATACCATTAGAGCAAAGTCAAAGAACAGACAAAAAATCGTCCATTATTATTCAGGCTAGTATCATCCACACTGATATATTAGGCATAGTTATGTCAAAATGCTAAAATTATTCAAAAGTGGTTAAATTCTGATAAATATTTAATCGCGGTTAACTTTTGACAATTTAATTTTTATCAACAGTAATATATTGACGTACTACCTCAGAATGTTTTGCTGAGCAATATGTCAAGTAAATTTGCCAAGCAGCAAAAATATTTTATATATTTTCTATGAAGAAGCATGCATTAGTAGAATTTTTAAATCTCTTAGGATTTAAACAGAAACAAGCAGTATCTGGGTGGCTACACATATTATTTTAAACTGGTGAAACATATGTGTCCAGTAAGACGCAAAGTAGATGGATAATGACTAATTTTTTATTGTAACAGTAATTCTTCTTCAATTCTCAATCTGAAATAGAAATTATGCGTTCAGGAAAATAGTAGTAAACTTGAGCATTTACTGTAAATTTATTGACGTAAATAATACGGCGTAGGTAATTAAGCGTATTTTGGACCCAACAGATACAGGCTAAACACCTTAAAAAATTCTTTGATGTTTTCGTGATTTTTAATTGTAGGACTTCCACTTGCGAAAGAAGTTCGGTGTAAATCTCTTTAGAATTTGGCAGACACGTATCTGCAGCGGCGGCGTTTCGGATCTTCATAACATAATATCCGAAACGGCTCCACTGCAGGATTATGTCATATAGTTGCTGCAATTAGCAACGGGTCTAGGACACATCTCGGCGCCGCCATCTCGGCGCCGCCATCTCGGCGCCGCCACTTCGGCTCCGCCGTCTCGGTGCGGGACAGCTCGGCGCCGGGACAATTCGGTGTGTAGCCATCTCGGCGCCGAATTCAAATTGTCAAACTACAGTGTGCACTACGTAAGAAAATTATTATAAACAAATAATAAATAAAGTGATCGCCAAAAAGCTGGCATGAAATGAAAACAAATTAATTAGAATTTCTTGGAAAATCAAACATTGACGACCAGATGTGATTGCAAAGTGATTACAAATGGGCCACACCAAAGTTGTCACGTGACTTCCGTTATCAGTAATATTTTGCATTTTTTTAAAATAATTACGAAACGTGCATTTACTAGTGAAGATAGAGACACATTTTTCGAAAAAAGATTTCTGGCCATGAGACTGTTGAGTTAGCTAAAACTAACACACAATAAAAAATCGTATGGAAATTTTGCTTAATTTCCGAAAAATTGTACTTTTTAGATTTACACTTCGAAAAACGACATTTTTAATTAAATAAAAATTACTCAATATAATTATCTAATACGGGCTAAATAGGTTTTCGGACAAGCTGCATCCTGTATAAAGTAAAATGTAACTATTACCAGTATTTTTTTATATATATTTATATACAGGGTAATTTTTAAGTTGATTCTTTCCGTTTATCAGGAAATATCAAAACTAACGGAGGTACAGGGTGTTAAAGTTTCAAATTAAAAACTAAACTTTGGCGCAAAGGCGGCTGTACAATTTTATTTTTGTTTATCTCTGTTGTCAAGCAATGACCTGTCAACTAGTTTTCCATTGTAATTTTCTTAATGTTATTGCTACAACTACAATAATGGCTCATGTTTATGAAAATAATGAATGAACGAATATGCTTATTATTTACTGGTAGTGTGGTCAAAATACCGCTGACGCATCGCTCTTATATGCGGAATGTGTGAACATATCATTTAAGTTAGATTAAGTTTAGTTTAATTTCCGTTAAGTAATTTTAGATCTTAATTTGAAACTTTAACACCCTGTACCTCCGTTAGTTTTGATATTTCGCAAAAGTGGTAAATGAAAAAGAAGCTTAGTTTTTTTAGCTTTATATCCTGACAAAAGGACAGAATTAACTTAAAAATCACCCTGTATATACAGTGTGTCCCCGGGTAGGTGCAACGACTCTTGTAATAGGTAAAAAATTCTCGATTTAAATTTTAATTTTTTGGGGTTCAGCCCTGCTTGGTTAAAGGCGAATTTCTAACAGAATTTGAGTTTTGAAAAATTTTCAAAAAATTTTTTTTACTGTCGAGTAGCGTGCCTTTTATGTAGCAAATACGACAACAAGTTATTAAGAGAAGTTGTTTAGAATCAACATCTAGGCTCCAATACCAAATTTAAAAATCCTCGGCCAACTTTGATCTCTCACATTTTCTTATGTTTAGGTCCCATTTCAAAGAATTTTACTTTTAACAAAGACTGCTATGGAAAATAAAATATTTTTAACAAAGTTTGCTATTTCATAATAAAAAACCTTTGTTAAAAATAAATTTTTTTAAATTTGGGAAATAAACATTAAAGAAATATTTTTCACATGAAAGGCACTTGACTTAATTAGAAAATGGCGTTTTTTGAAATTGTGTAAATCCATAACTGCTATTTTTCGGAAATTACGCAAGATTTCAATGAGATCTTTTATTGTGTGTTAGTTTTAGCTGACTGAACAATCTCAAGGCCAGAAAACTTTTTTTCATAAAATTTTTCTCTATCTTGACTAGTAAATGCACGTTTCGTAATTATTTTTAATAAAATGTAAAATTTTACTGATAACAGAAGTCACGTGACAACTTTTGTTGGCCCATTTGTAATCACTTTGCAACCACCTCTGGTCGTCAGTGTTTGATTTTCCATGAAATTCTAAATATATATTTATTTGATGCCAGCTTTTTGGCGATCACTTTATTTATTATTTGTTTATAATAATTTTCTTACGTAGTGCACACTGCAGGTTGCGAATTTTAATTCGGCGGAGAGATAGCCTTGCGCTGAGTTGGCTGGCGCCGAGATGTCCGGCTACGTTGCGACGAATCCTTTAGTTCCAAGAGTTATTTATGCCGTGAGTTTACATAAGTATTAAACATGGTGCTTAGTGGGGACTTTTATTTTCACGACTCTTTAGCTACAATAACAATAACTGAAATGTTTTAGTTGATGCCATAGTAACTCCATTAAAGCAAGTATCACTATAGATTGATGAAAAAAGAGACAATATGAAGTAGTAACAATAATTTAATGTGTTTATGTTAGAACTGAACATTGCATATCTGTAATAATTACAATGATTCTAAAGCACGCCCAATTTAAAAAAAACTGTAAAGGGGTTTACATGGAACTTTCTTCTCGCGAGTTGCATCGATTTGCAAATAAAAAAAAAGTAGTTTCTGAGAGTCAAATTCCACGCTTCTATGTGAATGGGATGAATATTTCTAGCGGGATTTCTAGTCTGCCGCTTAATCCGCCGCTTACGGATGCTTGACAGACGCAGCGCCGCGCTCGCATTGTCCACACTTCTGCTGCGTTATAAAGACGCCATACAATTCTGTCCTCTTTGTGATATTCACCTAGTGTTTGTTAGGTCCCATTTTGGTCAAGTGTAAATCCTGAGTTACGTGCAAATTATTACTTGTAGCTATTTCTAGGTAGAAGTATATTCTGTTTCATACCAGGTAGACATTTAATCCGAATGCGAAATATCGTCTTTCTCCAATAATAAGTTTTTGATCTATACTCCAACAGACGGAGAGACGGATAGACCGACAGATGGAATTGAGAATACATGTTTTTCATCATTTAGGGACCTTGAAAGGTAAAGCTCTGAAGAAATCTCGGAAGGTAATTACCTCACGATTACAATAATTCGTTCGTCTCTTAGACGAGGGTAGTAAAATGGGAATTTTAAAGCTGATTGTCTAGACCTAACGCAGAAAAAGATGCAACTGGCAACATTCTGCTGTGAAGCATAACCTCAAATTAGATGGAATTTTATTTTAACTGATCAGCCAGCTTCACAATATAAAAACCAATTTGCATGTCATACGAAAGGGCCACCCTAACACGGCCTTCTATTCTGCAAAAAGAAGTGAACAGAATATACGATACCTCTATATTTGTCTAGCTCTAGGTCTGTTAAACAGTGCAACCTAACTATGTCAGCAAAGTAGATTCGATTGAGCCATGTGAATTACTCACTCGTTTGTAAAATGGAGTTTTGTCATTCTAGCGGAACATAGCCTTTTGAAATGTAAAACACGCCGTGTAGGATTTGACGTAGTCAAATAAAACTATTGCATATTTGTTGAATATACAAATACCTACATATGAAGTCTTTGAAGCTGGTGATCCGATTGTAACTACAGAAAAGCTACTGATGTGTACAATTAATGAACAACGTGCAAACTGATGACATTGAGTGAGGAACTAACAGATGAGCCTTTGTCTCAGCGGCTGATGAGGGTTATATTGGTTATACTTCTGCTTGCTAACGATTATTTAATCATTTATTCATATGCAGTCGATAGAAACCAGTGGCGTAACTACAGTTTTCAGTTCTTTCATAAGGTTTTGTAACAGATATCTCATCTTCTTACTAAAATAAGTATATCTAATTTTAAAATTTTGCAATACAGTGTCATTCACGTAATAGTACGGGCCTGACCAAGTAAAAATGCAACACAAAATACAAATAAAAAAGTTAACGTGATCCCTCTGATATTAGTTAATGCAAATAAAACATAGATAGCTTCTGAAATGCCAAAATACAATGTATGCTTGGTAAAATGTATTTTATCCGCAAACGTCACAAAAGTGACAACTTATTTGTCTTTATTGACAAGGTAAAAGTGTCACTTTATCTGCCTAAGCAGATAAAATAGCGACTTTTGCGTACTTTATCTGCCTAAGCACACAAAATCGTTGCCCTCTTTCTTTCTATGTTTGTTCGCTATCTCCTCCGAAGATACTGGACCGATTAAATTGTATCATGGCTTAAAATTTTTCTAATTTTTAGGCTTAAATCGTAGGCCGGTTTTTATTTTCAAAAAGAGTACGAAAAAGTTTTAATTTAAACCTTTAAGCAGCAGATCCGAGCATCTGTCGCCGTGGTTTATGGTGTGACAGCAGCTGTGGCCGTGTGCTATTAGCTCGGGTGAATCAGTATGTTCATATATCATTACAGTAGCGTGTTATTTGAACAAGAGCGGTTGGCGCAGAGGTACGGTGTTCGTCTGTCACGCGGGTGGCCTGGGTTCGATTCCCGGCCGATGCATCCTTTTTTTAAATCTATATTAATGAAATTTACCTGAATACGTTTGCGGATAAAATAGCATATGTTATTCGGAGTAAAAGTGACTTTATGTGGCTTAGCTGAATTATTTGCCTCACTAACGTTCGGCTAAATAAACTTCAGCTTCGCCACATAAAGTATCACTTTTACTCCTAATAACATAATCTACTATTGGGTTGCATTTTTACCTGGTCAGGCTCGTACTCTTACGTGAATGACACTGTATATGAGTATATGTTTATACTTATTTGTAATAGTAAAAATTCTCATGCTACACCAAATCTCCTCTTATTTCGCATAACTTGCCCACTCCCTTTCTAATATTGCAGATGGTATAGCATTTACACTACAAGTAAAATATTAAATTGTTTTTCTAGAATTCTAAAATGTTATATAGTTGCAATATGTTGCAAAATGTGTACTGTTTTTGCAAGATTATGCTCTGGAATAGAATTCACTAATTTTAATGCAAAATAGTAACGAGCTCGGCTGCGAATTGTTAGACCTCGTCTGACTACCACCTCTTCAGAAAACCATAAAGATATATGAGCCCACTAGATGCAAAACTCGGTACTTGGAAAAAATACAAAAAATTAGATATTGATATCAATGGATGCGTTATTTTAAGGAGCATAGCATGATGAAATATTAAAGATGCGTAACTCGGTAT